>OX422208.1:52514568-53714568 GCA_949130495.1 Sambucus nigra | reverse complement strand
TTTTTAAAAATGCGCTTCATAGTTTTAGACTTTATTGGGGTGGAAATCACTTTGACTTTGATTTGTTGATTTGCATAAGACGATGTCATCTAAATTCAACAATTTTTCCACCTAAGGATACTTTTGATGTTCATTCGTTAGGGGTACACATATGCATCGTGCACATAAGATTGATTGAGTTGATTTACCTATCGAATGTGTTCACACCCATTCATTCCATTTTCATGATTTGGTTGTTTTAGTTTAAATCCATAGTGTTATTTTTTGTATCTTATTTTTGTATGAAATATTTGAAAAATCCAAAAATATTTTGTGAAGATTTTTTGAGCATCTCCTTGCAAGAGCACGTTTGCCATTTGATTGATCCTTTGTTTTAAATACCGTAACACCCTGGCTTTGCTTGTTTGATTTATTCTTCTCATTTGTCTATCTGGGGACATAATAAAAAGGGGGAGAGAGAATTATCATATTATGGGGGAGTTTGAATTTTGGGGAAATTTTTAAGATTTTTCTCATGCTTTTCTCATAAATTGGTATCTATGTTTATCTCATTTCAAACTTGATACATCACTAAATTTATATCTATGTTTATCTCATTTCAAACTCGATACTTCACTTGGTATTTTTCTTTATCTCATGTGTGTTGGTACTACATTGATGATCATAGGTTGCACACCCTGATGAGAAAAGATTTGAGATTTTGAAGATCCAAAGAACAAACGATGAAGACTTTTTCATTTGTATCTTTCTAGTTTTGGGTTCATGGGAGGGTAGATTTGTATAGGCAATTTGGCATTTGATAATTCAGATATTTTTATGAATGTACTGGCATAGACATAGGGGAGATTTGTAAGGACATTTTCTCATGTCCAACATGTTACATTTGTGTATGTCGTACGCCGCTACATTTGGCATGTCACCTCACGATCTCATATGACGGCCTCAATTCGAATTTTGGGAATCAAGCATTCAACATATCCATCAAGTGTCCCACATCTGCCTCAACGACTTCACCTTTCGCGATTTTAGGGATTTTATTCAAGTGGTACACAAGAGAAGTCAAAACAATGAATGAAAGGAAAGATAGGAAAGTTCAAGGGAATTTTGGTAGTTTTACAGCCATAGTCTGGAGGTTTGGTCAACTGGAAAGTTGAAGTGCTCGATGCCACAAAGATACTAAAAGAAACAGAACCTCAATTCGAGATACGATGAATGATTTATGACCTTTTGAAAATGGAGAAATTCCTTGAAGAATGCTTTTTTCTATTAACCCCAACCCAGCGAGGTACCGCAAACCGCATGGTGAACCGATTTGGGGGGGGAACCGGTTCGGGGTACACCAGAACCGATTCGGTGTACTTGACGCTACAAGAGTCCCAAAGTTTTAAAATGCGTTTTGGATTCCTTTAAAAGATAACTTCGGGGGAGTTATTTTAAAAGACTTGCAAAGATGTTTTTGACATTTCTATCTCCTCAAGTCTTCATATTTTTGAGTCCTAATACTCATGTTTTGATTCACACAAAATCCTCATATATTTTTGTGAATCTTTTGGAACCCAAGAACACAACTTCTTTTGTTCATCTTTCGTGAAATGTGTCTCCACACCATATGGCTGCGTGTCATTGAGGATCTTACTGCGTGAAGATTCTTTGCTGAAGATTGGGCTACGAGTCCTTGGAGGGTGTTGCGTGTATTCTCTTGCTGAGTTTAAGACTACGTGTCTTTTTGGATTGGCTGCATGTTGAACCATTGCAGATTTCTCTATGTAATTGTAAGTTGCGATTTATAAATTCATAGTGAAATAAAGGTTTTACCCGAAAGGTTTTTTTTCCTGATATCCGTGTCTCAGCATATTTATTGTGTCGCATTCTTTATATTTGATGGGTTGATTTAGATGCATGTTTAGAGGATGAATTTATTTGATTTAAAAGTAGACTCTAATTAAATAAGGTTTAATTGGAAACTTACGAATTTAATTTGAATCAGTATCACACACCGCATCGTCACGTTTTACAAGAATAATTAAATACATAAAAGGCACTCAGAATTTAAGGCTATGGTACACTAATGACACATCGAGCACTATAATAGGATACACTGACGCTAATTGGGCTGGGTTTTCTGAAGATAGTAAAAGTACGTCTGGTGCATGTTACTACATCAGTAACAACTTGGTTGGTTAGAATAGCAAAAAATATAAATGCACTTCTTTATCCAATGCAGAATCTGAATATATCGAAGTTGGAAGTTGTTGTGCCTAGTTATTATGGCTGCAACTCATGCTGAGAGATTACGGTATAAATGAAGAGAAACTACATCTCTATTGCAATAACAAAAGTACGATCAACATCTCTAAGAATCCAGTTCAATATTCTCGCACAAAACATATTAAAATTTGATACCAGTTTATACGAGAATTAGTTGAATCAAAAGAATTAGAGATTAATTACCTGCCTACAGATCTTAAACTGGCTGACTTGTTTACAAAACCTTTGGATTTTAAGCGATTTGAATCATTTCGCAACTCAATTGGCCTGGTTTTGGCTGAATTATTCTTTTGCTTAATTTGTATAATTGTCAGTCTTTCACAAGCTTATAATCAATATCTGAGGATGTAAGGCATGGATGTTAGAATAATGACAAAGAACACCTCTTATATCTGTTTTATATAGGAGATCCGTGTGAATTCTCGTTTAATTAAGTTACTGCTTATCTACCTGTTCATATCTCTTGTTTGATTCTTGCTGCCCTTTGTCCATTTGAGACAAAATGGGGGAGAAATTTTGAGTTCATTTGGACACTCTTGTACATTCTCATCTATTAAACATGATCTTAGGTATCTTATTGCAGATCTCAGTAGCTAAATATTGCATCAGATTTTCATAGAGTAATGGTTTGTACTTAGTTGAGTTATGTAATTTTCTCTTTTCTAGGAAACTGGGTAGATAGAATTTTTGCATAGGAATAGGATTTTCATATTTTTTCTGTATCCCTACGAATCCTAAATGACTCAAAGGAGATTTTTTCTCATATTTCCAAAGGGGGAGATTGAAGCACCCTATATCTTTGACTCATTTGAGCCTGCATTATATAGGAGCTTTTCTAGTTTGGAAATAGTGACAAAATTGTGTTTATCCCTAGATGAACCAAAAAGCCTCAAAACTTTCAAAGCTTCATTGATATCCCTCTACAAGTTTATGAAGGTATAACACATACACCACACTAGGATTCCATACATATTGTGGTTTTGTCATGTAATAACCATGTGTGAGTTAAATCCCCTTAAAATGATTTTTAAATCATTTTTGGGATTTATTTAATATTTTCTAAGGATTTTAAATAATTTTTTGGAAATTAAAATTTGTTCTTAATAAAGTTTAAGGGTTGATTTGTAAATATTTTTTATACCTTAAAACTATCTTGGGTAGACACCAGAAGCAGCAGAAACATTTTTGGGTGAAATTGGAGTTTTTAGAAACTCAAAAACACGCATTTGAGAGTTAATCTTAAGCCTACGCCTGTTGCACATACAACGGCTCGATTTGTGTTTCTTATCATTCACATACCTGTGACTTATTGTAGAACTTTGGATCATCTTAATCTATGGTCTGCATGTGTTTGAAATCAATCCAAGTGAATTGGTTATAACCTATCAGAGTTGGCTTTTGCACCGCTTTTTGTGAACCCTTGGATTTACATCGCTCCAACTTCTTTTAATCTCAGCCCTTGAATTTGAACCACCATTCGAGATCCTTCTATGCCCAGTATAAATAGATGCCATCTGTGAGGCAATTAGATACTTTTGTGATTTCCTCATTTGAGAGAACAAAGAGAGAGTTAGAGGGAAGAGAGAGAAGAGAGAGAAAGGAATCCCTGATCCAAACTTTATCAAACCCTAAACTATAAATACTTTTCTGAGAGTTTAAACCTAAGTGTTTAGACCGTGTTTTGAGAATTTATCCTCTATTGTTCTTGATCATCCTTCCAACTTAGTCACGTTCGTACAGTTTTCAGTTTTTCTTCATAGAAACATGAGATCTCGTCCCTGTGATACAAATCACATAGATAGTATACTATTTTGATTTCTTATTTTGAGAAATTTTACTTTTTGGTTATTTTAAAACTAATTTTATGTTTTCAAACCCTAAACCAACAATAGTCGTTTTGATTTCATTTTACTCAAACTATCTGACTAAGATCTAGTTTTGAGATCTTGATTGGGGATTGCACTTTCTATATAATATTTTCAAAACCTGAAAGTGTTAGGATCTTGAATATTTCACAATAAGATTCCTTCTTGATCTGCGATTACTTTGAAAGGTCTAAAAGTCTGATTTAGTTTTGACTAAACTGATTTTAGAATTTCTTTCATATCTTGTGATTTTGTAATTTGATAAGTCATTCTGTTTGTAATAAGTTTGAGTGTGTTGTATGCATATGTTAGAGAGCACATCACCACTACACTTTGACTCTACCAAACTTAAAGTGTTGGTTGTATGATCTTGAACTTGTTTGAGTCGACGTAAAGCTGGAATCAAGTAAAGATTACAAATCTAGAGAGAACATCAACAACAACAACCTTCAGAGAATTCAGATCTAATCTAGAGGAGTTGGTAACGATTCTGAACTTAGTTTAGGTGTGTTTATGTGGTTTGATTGTTAAATAGCTTGTAATTTGTTATTCTGATTTTAGTGGATTTTTCGTTTTGTGATGTAGAGGTCACCGTGGATTTTTCCCCATTTGGGTGGGGTTTTACCACGTTAAAATTTACTTGTGCTCTTCCTCATTTTCTCATCACCTTCTTCTAAGTTGTGCTGATTTTATAGTTTAAGTTTTGTTTTTCAAAACTGGTTAATTCTAGATCTGAAATAACTCGTTCAAACTATTTTAATAATCTTTTTAAACACATCTTCTGTTACGTTTTGTTTTGATTAAAAGAGTTTATTCAACAAACAGTTCGGAGCCATTTTAATAGTTTAATCTTATATTAAACGTCTTAAGTGGCAGTTTTTGAAAGTCCACATCACATAATCGATGGGAATGCGGAATAACATATACTCATACCCAGCTAAACACCTAAAAAGAAAGTAACGGTATGGGTGCAAGAAAATTACACAAGTTGATGTGGCAACAGAGTATTGTAACTACATCCACGAAATAATTTAATTTTTTTTTAATAATTTTGGTTTGTCAAGACCCATAAACCCTTGTAAACTTGCAGTTTATTCGGGTTTCAGTCACATTACATTTTTTATATTTTCGTTGACCCCTGATATTTGCAATTCAAGGGGCTTGGCCTCCGAAATGCCTTTTAGTGACAAAATGTGTAGTAAAACATTTGGTATCGCTAAATATTATTTTGGGGTCCAAACCTTAACCAATAAAGAAAAAAAATTGTAAAAAATATATCGCTAAATGTTTTTTTGGGATCCAAACCCCAACAAATGAATATGGCGCGGTTTAAACACAACTAGAAAAAGTTAATGGGGCGAAAACTTTAGAACACCCTAAAAATAAGACGTTAATCCACAATAGAAATTAATACAAGGTGTAATATTGACGTGTATAGCCATTTTGAATAATAGATTTAATTATGTTTTCAATGGGATTACAAGAGTATGCTTGAAGAAGATGTCGCCTACTATAAAGAGGAACACCAAATATGTTGAATATGCTATATTTTTTTAGGGCTCAACCTTGAAAAAAATTTAGAAACCAATGCACCAATTTTAGAATAAATTCCAAAGGTAGAAGGGGAAATTTCAAAATCTTTTATTTGTTCAAAATGATTTACATTTTATCAACTATTTTATTCTAACTTTTAATTTTTGAAAGTATTAAGTCCACCATGCAAAGCCCCATATGATATAAATATAAGTCCTATTTTAAAGGATTGAATTATCAATTACCTTTGAGTGGTTGTACTTATAAATTTGCGGAGGGATCCAATAATTCATTGGTATCCTTTATCTTAAGATGTTGTATGTGTTGCCATCTCAACCTTCTTCAATTAAAACTTCGTAAAACAATTTACCTTCTTGTTCATTGAGAACTTGATGGAATTCAAATAAAATTTACAACCATGTAATCCAACCAATCATCCATATTATGGATGGCAAAAATATGATTTTTAATATATCTTACCACATAAGAATGGAAAGTAATAAATTGATTTTATATTTTTAGATACCGCAAACCAAAGTTACAAAAATTAGTATTAATGAAATCAAAATTACAAAATTGAAATATATAAGAAAAAAAGAAGATAACTAATATATATATATATATATATATATATATATATATATATATATATATATATATATATATATATATAGAGAGAGAGAGAGAGAGAGAGAGAGAGAGAGAGAGAACGAGAGCGAGGAAGGAGACGTTCAAATGAGGGTTTAGGTTAAGTTAAGGTTGCACAAAATTCAAACCAATCCATTAAACTATTTATCCAATCAAATATAATTAGAAAATAAATTTTAATTGGAATGGATTGGATATTAGATTAGTTTTCCAAAGGATAGACATCTGTTATATTGGTATCCTTTTATATGTGCAAAGCCCAACTTGAAGTGAACAACTTCGACTATATGTAATAATCATTAAATTTCCACATATGATGAGAAAGAAATATTCTATTTTGGTATGATTTTAATAAACTATTTACTCTTATTTATTTATGGAATTGCATATATAATGAAGTATGTTCACCTAATATCACTTCATACCTTAGTTCCCTAATCTGTCCATGTAGGTTGACACACCCGCACTGAAACCGTGAATTCATCAATTCTTTGCTATTTGGGGTTAAATTCGCGAATTGCTAGAGTCAAATTCGAGGATTTGAAAACTCAAAGACACATTTTCAAAGGAAGTTTCTAAGGGCACCACAAATATTACTTCAAAATACCACAAGAAAAAAAAAATTGCTAAGTGCTACCACATCATATATATATATATATATATATAGAGAGAGAGAGAGAGAGAGAGAGAGAGAGAGAGGTAGGCGTTCAAATGAGCGGTTGGGTTAGGTTAAGGTTGCACAAAATTCAAACCAATCCGTTAAACTATCTACCTGATCAAATATAATTAGAAAATCAATTTTAATTGGATTAGATTGGATATTAGATTGGTTTTTCAAAGGATTGACATTTGTTCTATTGTTATCCTTTTATATGTTGAAAACCCAACTTGAATTGAACAACTTCGACTACACGTAATAATCATTAAAATGCCACATATAATGAGAATGGAATATTCTATTTTTGTATGGTTTTAATAAACTATTTACTCTTATTGATTTGTGGAATTGCATATATAATAAAGTATGTGCACCTAATATCACTTCATACCTTAGTGCCCCAATCCATCCATGTACGTTGACGCACCTGCACCGAAACCATGGATTCATCAATCCTTTGCTATTCGGGGTCAAATTCACGAATTGGTGGAGTCAAATTTAAGGATTTGAAAACTCAAAGCCACATTTTCAAAGGATGTTTCCAAGGGAATCACAAATATCACTTCAAAATACCATAAGCAAAAAAAAAATTCCTAAAGGCTACCACATGAACACAAAATATATATATTACACAATATTTTCAACACAAAATACCACATAAAATACCACTCATTATCTCTCTCTATCCATTACAATTTAGACTCTCACTTTATCTTCTACGCAAAAACCAAGAGTTTTGTCTCTATTAATCTAATAAACCATCTTCAGCTAACCATCTTCAACATCACTATTAAATATCTAGGCTTTGTTACTTAAATATTAAAATACCAATAGATACTCCACCATTAGACAATGACAACACATCAAAAGTAAATGAGAACTCCCCAAATCACATTGTTTAGGTAAACTTTGGGTCCCATTATATATATATATTTGTTTATTCATAAGGATTGAAGTTTTAAAAAACCCCACAAAACGTACAGTGGTTCGGGGTCGGGGCCCTGAGTTAAAGGCAGAAACTTGGGGTAAACCTCCCTAACCAACCTTTTTTTTCCAGCTCAGTCCATTCGGTATAAACATGCTAATTAACTCTGCATAATTTAACATAATTATGTGGACCTGATGCCATAAATTCGGTATAATCACCCCGAACCAGTAATATAATTTTATAACCCGGGGTTAAATATAACGAATGGAATACAAACATAGAAATTTATGTCATCAATTGTAATTATAATGAAATCCATGAAGGATGCCTTTATGATTCAATGTTGTGATTCCAACATACAATGGAATTCAAATATACGTTTCATTTATGTTATTTGTAGCACTTATACAGGATGTCTTTATGATTCAATGTTATGATTGAAATGTTGTCATTCAAATTTGATCATTGTGATTTTATAATATTTTTACGTATGAAGTATGCCTTTATGGATTTCAGCTCCCTGGTATTTGACCAAGCATTATCCAATGTTGATATTCCCCATAACGGGGTTGATGCAACCATGGGAGCTAATGTTAGTGCGACATTGTTTATGGACCAGGTACTATAATGTCGCTCAATTAAGATGTAAGTTTTTATATATTATAATTATAATGTATTGATTATTTTTATTCTTTATTCTTAGGTATTTCCCACCCGGCAAGCGTTGGTCGCCAGGGCTCAAGAGCAAGACGATTTGTTAAAAAATCAATAATTTTCACCAACCTTCTGCAATGCGTAAGGGACATTTACACATGGGTTTTAAGAGGGGGGTGTAATACCCCGTGATTTTTAGGATTGAGAATTTAATTATTTTGGGAGACATAAAATTTATTTAAATTGGAGGATTTTAAATTTGACAATTGAGGATAAAAATTTGAGGATGTTATAAAGTATCTCGAGATAGTCAAAATGACTGTACTTGGGTTTTATTTCGGCTTTGGAATATTTTAAGTTAGTTTGATTCGAATTGGAGAAAACGAGTCATTTAAAGTGTGTATTATCATTTAAAGTTGGGTATTTTAGAAACAAGGCTTATAAAGCCTATGGGAGATAGTAATCTCATTCTTGAGAGAGAGAGAGAGACCTGGAGAGAGGAAGAGAAGAGGAAAGGAAGAGAGAAAAGAGAAAAGGCTTGGAGGTTCCGGCCAATACTTGATTTCGACGATGATTCAACCTGTACGACTTTGAGGCAAGTGATTAATCTTGATAAATAATTTACGTGTGTAATTTATTTCATAATTTGTGGATGAAAAATTAGATTTTGGGGTTGATATGTCAAAACCTAGATTTTGGGGGTTAAATATTGCATTTGATGTTTATATATGGATTTGAGTGGGGTTGATATATATATAATGAGTTTTGATGTTAGAAATATGATTGGGTCGAAGATTTAGGGTTGGGAGATGATATATTTGGGTTTTGTAAATTTGGGTTTTTGAAGAAATAAGCCATTTTCGTAGCTACTGAATAGGCTGAATCGATTCGGAATGTTGCAGACTTACCGGTCTGTGGACCGAATTGACTCGAATCCAAGGCGAATCGATTCGGCCTAAGACAGACTTACAAGTCCTTTGACCGAATCGATTCTCATAAGGGGCAAATCAATTCGCCTTTGGAACCGAATCGATTCGAAAATAGGACTGTTTTGCGAGGTTTTTCTAGAGCGAGTTTTACTCCGTTTCGATTGGGTTTTTCAATTTTGAACATTCTTATATGATGCGAGAGATACGTTTTTGGGACTTATTGGGAATTTCTCACATGATGTGATCTTGGGGACGGATCGAGATATTTTGGGGTTATATGCATACATATGTATTGGAGTTATTGCGTCGATTTAGTGGGGAATATCATTAAAGATGGGAATCCTATTTGGATATTTAACATGGGTTACTTTGTGATGTAAGGTTGGGGGGATTCTTAGAGGTGGTTGTGAAGGCATGATTTGGAATTATTGCGCTGGCTTTTGTGTCGAATCCTCCTAGCGATAGGATTTTACTTAGATATGATCAGGGATCAATAAGAGAAAGGTCATGTATCTTTAGAGACGATGAACTTACGAATTTAATCCTAATTGCAATATTGTTAAGGGTTCATATAGAGAAGTGAAGCGAAATCTAAATTGAGAATGATTGGATATTCTATCGACGAGAATAGTTTGTGTTCGTACTTATAGTCTGGATAGTTATTATATGTGTATGTGTGATTAACGATAGGTATTCCAATGCGTGATGGGATCATATAAATGAATTTGGGATTTAGTTTGTGGTTTACCGACTAATAGTTATGTGCGTACCTATAGCCGGGATAATTATTGTATAGTTATGTGCATACGGATATACATCGTGTGTGAATGATAATTTTATATACATTATGTTATGAGATAGTATCCTTAAGGTTGATTAAATTGGGACACTACTCTCATCTTAGGTGTAATGGATACGTAAGTTTCAAGTGAGGGATCGTATAATTGAATGATTGGGAAAGTATGTGTTATAGCATCTGTTAGTATAATGAGATTTATATACATATAGCCGAATTCATTACGTGTATACATATGGACGTGAGATAGTATATATATATATGGTGTGAATGAATATACCTTCTGTGATTATTTTATATATGATGTGATCGCATGTGTGAGCATACCTAGCGCATGCTATCATGGGAAGTTGCGCAATATGGGTGAGGCCCCTGGCTTGAGGAGCAGGGTGCGTATAGTCCCCAGATCATAGTCGCCCATTATTTGTTGCGGGATTTTATTATGGGTGATAAGTCTTTGGTATGATTCGTTCTCACTTTCAGGTTCAGAACTATGACCACTTTCCATATGTTATGATTTGTTTTTATTATCAGGGCGGTGTGATAATAGTCCGGTGGCTGGTAACCCGGGATAAAGTGAGTAATTCCTGGAAGATGATAGCATTGTGAAGTATTTTTATATCCTATAAGTTATTATGTTTTGGATATTTAAATGTACGCTAAGTGTGTTATGTGTACGTGCTTGTTAGGGTTGAATAATCGTGCTTTATAACAAGAATAATGTTATATAGACCTTAAAGGTTCTGTGTGATAGCTTATTTGGATAATTAGAGATAGTTATTCAGAATAGGTAGTTGATGTTATTTGTGTTGTGTACCGAGGGCATAATGGATCTCGATGATCAACATTGTTAAGTAGTAGTGTATCGGGGGGTTCCTTGTCTGGATTTTGCTTTACGAGATGTCCCACGCAAGAAACATAGCGCAATGTTGGGAGTAGGGATAAGTTTAGTCCTTAATACTTGGGCTTATGCGTTTTGGTGAAAAAATGCTTTATAAGTCTATAAAGATGATGTGTGAATATTCTGATACTAATAACTTGTTAAAGTTAATAACTAGAAATGGATAAATTCCAATAGGATATGTGTGTGTATATATATATACGTTAACATGTAAGTTTGAGCGTAAACTTAGGGTATGATAGAATGAGAAGAATTTTGGATTACTAGAGTTAGTGGGATACGCAGGTATAGTCTATGTGTAGATTAAGATTAAGTTATCCCTAGAAGGTGTTGGGTAGCTTGATTGAGATTCATGTGCATACGCTTAGGTGTGCGCTTTAGTAGAGGGGTAAGATCGAGTTCCACGAGAGTGCGATTCCACCTTAATCATGAAATAATGCATTCAAATTATTATGCATTTTAATGCACTTGCTATAAATGTTTTCACACCTCGATCCCTGACCCATTTATATCTCTCTTGTTATATATATATATATATATATTGTATTATATTATAGGTGTCCCACCGCAAGGACGCCAATGATGCTTTTCCATCCAGTGTTCTCGGAGCCGTGGCAGATGCGGACTGTTGAGGGATTTGTATTATAGCGGCTTCTTATCTTATGTAAATATAGATAGGATTCATTTTGTATATCGGGTTTATACCCAAGGGTTATGTGTAGCATTTTATATTTCTTTCTCAGGATGGTTGTATTGTCTATGACCCGACATCATATTCTGGTATATTTCCTTTGTGTACGTAGTTGGTTTGGATGTGATTACTTCCTTTAATCATGATACATGTGTACCTTTTTATCATGTTCAATAGTTATTTTGTTGTTGACATTATGTTTATTGTATGTTTTAAATTTTTTTGGGCATCCTCTTATTCTAATATTAGGTAGTTAGCTATGTTTATTTAGTATCGACATTAGATGCTGAGAATGATCCACTTGAGATTCCTGATTTATTTTAGTATAGGACTGGCCACCCATTATTATTTTAAGCGGGGTGTCACAAGTGGTATCAGAGCATTAGGTTCTAGTGTTTTAGGATTTGTGCGTGCTTTCTGCGTTCTTCTGTAAGCGTTCTTGATGTACAACCCTATTGTTAGGACTGTTGTGTTCACTACGCCTATATTATCTTCTGCGATGTGCAATCACTATAATGACATTCTGATATAGTTACTTTCATCTCAGAAGACGCCAATAAGAAGTCGTCCAAGCAGGACAACCCGAGGGGTTGAGAACATGGAACCCCAAATGCCTCAAGGGACTGTGACGGTAGAAAAAGTTGATAATATGGTGGAATAAGCAGTAGGTTCTACCATTGCTGTGATGGCACATCACCCTGCAGTTTCATAGCTCAAGCCCACCCAGGGCCTTTTGCGTGAGAAAGAATACAAGAAGCCTGTTGAAAAGGACATCCTCTGGAATTTTTAGGAGGGAGCTGATGCAGTTATTACAAGTCAGTGGAAGAAGGTATACAAAGGTCGAACGCAGGGAGGTGCAGAAATAAGTACTCGCCACCTTTAAACTAACGGGTGGAAATCAGTCACCACATCGAAACAGAGAGATGCAATGCCCATAAAATATTTTTGGGTAAGTTTTGACCGAAAGTATTTTCCTTCTGCGATTCATATGGAAGGGAGGAGGAGACTATTCGATGTAACTCAAAGTGATTGAACGGTGGCTGAGTATGAAGAAATTTACTAGAATGGTGAATTTTATGCCTGACGAGGTAAATACGGAGGGAAAACGAATAGCGAAGTTCTTGGGAGGTTTAGATTGGCGGATTCGTCAGCATTTGTTAGGGAATTCGACGTTGCTGACTTTTACCGATGTGATGAACGCGGCATTGTCATGCTGTCAGGAGTATCATCTTCATTTAAAAGGGAGTAGGAGATTTGGAGACTTGGGTTCATCAAGTAGGGTTGGAGGAGATGATGCTAGTGGGGTAAGGGCATCATCGCAATAAGGTTATAGGCAGGATTACCGAGGGTGCAACAACGTCTTGTTTCTTTGGATGGTCAGAAAGGATCTCTGGGAGATGTTTCTCTTGTTGATAATTAGTCCATAGGAAGAGGGACTGTCTTGAGAGAGGCAGAGGTCAACTTTACTTGGAAGTTTTGGATTTGCGACCCCTACAGCAAGTCATAGGCCAGTTTGGGAAAGAGAACATCGAATAGGGATCCATTGGTGAAGTGAGGCAGTTGGATCCTTGAGGTAAAATGTAAAGTATTTTCCTTGTGCTTAAGTCATGCTTTGAGTGGAATTGGGAGCATCGCATCGAAGATTTTAGTGAGTGGTTAGTTGTTATAACCCTGTTGTGTATAGAATTTCCTGGAAGGAAGGAGTGAGCGAGTGTGGCACTTGGATGGTATCTTTCGAGAGAATAGATTATTTTGAGATGTGCTAGTAGAGGGTTATGATTTTGTTTTGGGAATCAAAACTGTTAAAGCCTGATGAGTGGTAACGGTAGGGCTACCATTTTATAGTTAGGATAGATGCGTGTAATTGTAAGGTTCCAGTTGTAGTAGGGCCTATCGTATGGTGATGCTTGATGCGATGTAAAGGATTTTTATTACTGAAGAAATTCAGGGTTTAGCGGGTTTATTATTGAGTGAGGAATTTTATCTCATAGTTATGTTTTTTTTTAGAACTAGGTGTTGGTGAGAGTATTTATTTGTTGGTGCCTTGTGTCTTGGGCATAAGGTATTTGACTTGTGTGTTGAAAGACATAAAACTATTTTATGTTATATTGTTATATAGGCCTTCAAGCAATATCTATGGTTAGAAAATATTTTATAAAACCTTAATCCTGGTTCAACTGATCTCAATCACCGACATAGCTACACAGTAGTGTATTGGGAGGGTTCCTTCTTCGGATTTCTCTTGCGAGACCTCCCCCGCATGAAAGTAGCGAATGTTAGGAATTGAGAAGATTTGAATCTTCGAAAACTTCAAAACATTATATATATATATATATATATATATATATATATATATATATATATATATACTTAGTACGTTATAATAGGTTATATTTTTTATGGTTATGTTATGATTCGAGTCAAGTGGAGCCGAGAAATGTTTATACGAGTTAAGGTAGAGTACAGGGTGTATCGGCGTCCTGGTTAGTTAATTTAATTTTAAAGTTAAAATGATTTTCCATTAGGAGTGGGAGAGATAGGTATAGTGATCTTGAGGGTAGGAGACGTAAGAACTAGTTGAGGTCCAGAGTCCTAGGCTTAACTTAATTTCAAGGACGAGATAGTCAAAATGACTTTACTTGGATTTTATTTCGGTTCCGAAATATTTTAAGTTAGTTTCACTCGAATTGGAGTAAACGAGTCATTTAAAGTGTGTATTATCATTTAAAGTTGGGTATTTTGGGAAAGAAGGCTTATAAAGCCTATGGGAGATAATAATCTCATTCTTGATATTGAGAGAGAGAGAGAGAGAGAGAGAGAGAGAGAGAAGAGGAAAGGAAAGGAACATAGAAAAGAGGAAAAGCTTGGAGGTTCCAGCCAATACACGATTTCGAGGACGATTCAGCCTCTACAACTTTGAGGCAAGTGATTAATCTTGCTAAATAATTTACGTGTGTAATTTATTTCATGATTTGTGGATGAAAAATTGGATTTTTGGGTTGATATGTCAAAACCTAGATTTTGTGGGTTAAATCTAGCATTTGATGTTTATATATAGATTTGAGGTTGTATAATGAGTGGGGTTGATATATATATATATATATTATGAGTTTTGATGCTAAAAATGTGATTGGGTCGAAGATTTATGGTTGGAGATGATATATTTGGGTTTTGTAAATTTGGGTTTTTGAAGAAATAAACCATTTTCATAGCTGCTGAACAGGCCGAATTGATTCGGCCCCTTTTCGAATCGATTCGGAATGTTGCAGACTTACATGTCTGTGTGACTGAATCGATTCGGATCCAAGGAGAAACTATTTGGCCTAAGACAGACTTATAGGTCCTTTGGACCGAATCGATTCGCATAAGGCGCAAATCAATTCGCTTTTGGAACCGAATCATTTCGGTCTGGGCCGAATCGATTCGGAAATAGGGCTGTTTTGCGAGGTTTTTCTAGAGCGAATTTTACTCTGTTTCGATTGGGTTTATCGATTTAGAACATTCTTATATGATGCGAGAGATAAGTTTTGGAGACTTATTGGGAGTTTCTCACATGATGTGATCTTGGGGACTTATCGAGATATTTTGGCGTTATATGCATACATATGTATTGGAATTGTTGCGTCGATTTAGTGGGGAATATCATTAAGGATGGGAATTCTATTTGGAGATATAACGTGAGTTACTTTGTGATGTAAGGTTGGGGGGATTCTTAGAGGTGGTTGTGAAGTCATGATTTGGAATTGTTGCGCGGACTTTTGTGTCGAATCCTCCTAGCGACAGGATTTTACTTAGATATGTTCGAGGATCAATGAGATAAAGGTCATATATCTTTAGAGACGATGAACTTATGGATTTAATCCTAAATACAATATTGTTAAGGGTTCATACGGACAACTGAACCAAAATCTAAATTGAGAATGATTGGATGTACCATCGACGAGAATAGTTTGTGTTCGTACTTATAGTCTGGATAGTTATTATATATCTAGGTGTGATTAATGATAGGTATTCCAATGCGTGATGGGATCATATAAATGAATTTGGGATTTAGTTTGTGGTTTACCGACTAATACTTATGTGCGTACCTATAGCCGGGATAATTATTATATAGCAGTGTGCATACGGATATAGATCGTGTGTGAATGATAATTTTATATACATTCGGTTATAAGATAGTATCCTTAAGGTTGATTAAATTGGTAGACTACTCTCATCTTAGGTGCAATGGATACGTAAGTTTCAAGTGAGGGATCGTATAATGGAATGTTTGGTAAAGTATGCGTTATAGTGTCAGTTAGTATAATGAGAGAGATATACATATACCCGAATTCATTACTTATATACATACGGACGTCAGATAGTATATATATATACATATATATATATATATATATACATATATATATATATATATATATATATATATATATATATATATATATATATATATATATAGAGAGAGAGAGAGAGGCAGGCTCCTGTGCACACTAAGTTTGCACACTAAGTTTGCACATTAAGTTTTTAAAGTAGTAAAAAAAATATTTTTGAGTGATGGCGCACACCAATTTTTTTATGTGATATTTTAACATTTCAACGGACTCACATAAAAAAAATTAGCTCAAAAAAACTTTTTTTGCTATTTTTAAAAAATCGGTCAAACTTTCGCAGTTTTTAAAGGGCTTAAAAGCATAGAAAGTTTGACCGATTTTTTAAAACTAGCAAAAAAAGTTTTTTTGAGCTGATTTTTTTTATATAGGTTCCTTGAAATGTTTAAATATCACACAAAAAAAATCAACTCAAAAATATTTTTTTTACTACTTTAAAAAGGTAATGTGCAAACTTAGTGTGCACAAGAGCCTGCCTCTCTATATATATATATATATATATATATATATATATATATATATATTATGTATGGTGTGAATGAATATACCTTGTGTGATGGTTTTTATATATGATGTGATCTCGAGTATATCTAGTGTGAATGATATATATACTTATTGTGTGAGCATACCTAGAACATGCTATCATGGGAAGTTTCACGATGTGGGTGAGGCCCCTGGCTTAAGGAGCAGGGTGCGTATAGTCCACAGGTCATAGTCGTCACTTATTTATTGCGGGATTTTATTCTCAGTGAGAAGTATTGAGTATGATTCGTTCTCACTTTCAGGTTCGGAACTATGACCGCTTCCCGTACCTTGTGATCTGTTTTTAATTACCAGGGCGGTGTGATAATAGTCCGTTGGCTGGTAACTCGGGATAAATTGAGTAATTCCTAGAAGATGATAGCATTGTGAAGTATTTTTAAATCCTATAGGTGATTGTGTTTTGGATATTTAAATGTATGCAAAGTGTGTTATGTGTACGTCCTTGTTAGGGTTGAATGATCGTGCTTTATAACTAGAATAATGTTATATAGACCTCAAAGGTTTCGTGTGATACCTTATTTGGTTAATTAGAGATAGTTATTCAGAATAGGTAGTTGATGTTATTTGTGTTGTGTACTGAGGGCATAATGGATCTCGACGATCAGTATTGTCAAGTAGTAGTGTATCGGGGGGTTCCTTGTTTGGATTTCACTTTGCGAGACGTCCCACGCATAGTGCAATGTGGGGAGTAAGGAGAAGTTTTGTTCTTAGTACTTGGGTTTATGCATTTTGGTGAAACAATGATTTATAAGTATATAAATATGATGTGTGAATATTATGATGCTAATAACTTGTTAAAGTTAATAACTAGAAATTTATAAATTCTAGTAAGTTATGTGTGTGTATAGATACGTTAACATATACGTTTGAGCATAAACTTAGGGTATGATAGAATGAGTAGAATTTTGGATTACTGGAGTTAGTGGGTTATGCGGGTGTAGTCTATGTGTATATTAAGATTGAGTTATCCTTAGAAGGTGTTGGGTATCTTGATTGAGATTCATGTGCATACGCTTAGGTACGCGCTTTAGTAGAGGGGTGAGATCGAGTTCCACGAGAGTGCGATTCCACCTTAATCATGAAATAGTGCATTTAAATTATTATGTATTTTAATGCACTTGCTATAAATGTTTTCACACCTCAGGCCCTGGACAGTTTATATCTCTCTTGATATATATATATATATTGTATTATATTATAGGTGTCCCGCTGCAAGGACGCCGATGATTCTTTTCCATCCAGTGTTCTCGGAGCCGTGGGAGATGTGGACTGTTGTGGGATTAGTATTATAGCCACTTATTATCTTATGTAAATATAGATAAGATTCATTTTGTATATCGGGTTTATACCCAAGGGTTATATGTAGAATTTTATATTTCTTTCTCAGGATGGTTGTATTGTCTGTTACCCGACAACATATTCAGGTATATTTCCTTTGTATACTTAGTTGGTTTGGATTTGAGTACTTCCTTTAATCATGATACATGTGTAACTTTTTATCATGTTCAGTAGTTTTTTTGTTGTTGAGATGATGTTTATTGTATGTTTTAAATTTTTTTGGCATCCGCTTATTCTAATCTTGGGTAGTTAGCTATGTTTATTTAGTATCGACAGTAGATGCTGAGAATGATCCACTTGAGATTCTTGATTTATTTTAGTACAGGGCTGGCCACCCGTTATTATTTTAAGTGGGGTGTCACAGGGAGGTGAGTACCTTGATCATCACAGGAAGAATATTGGGAACAAGGGTAGTAGTTAAGGAAAAAAAGTTAGAAGAGGGACACGGCCACTCGAAAGTGCAATTGCCCATTTTCGTTAAAGTGCCTTCCACTTGACAATGAACAACGGATGTTGTCTGTTGTTAGTGGTGCTTGTAATCACCAATTATCATAATCACTTGTTGGATATGCATATGTCGGTCATCTCACTTCAGAGGAGAGAAACGTTATTGAAGAGATATCATTGAGTGGGATAAAGTCGGTCGCCATTTTAATGATGATAAAAAGTCGTAATGTTTTTATAATGAAAACCATATAGAATCCAAAGGGGACATTAAGGATTTCAGAAAGAGAGGATATAAAGACGATGCAATAGTTAATGAAGTTTCTTGGGGACAAACACTACGTGTATTGGGATAGAAAGAATGAGTCTACCATGGAGGTGGAATACATTTTTGGGCTCATCCAAACTCCATCCAACTGGCAAAGTGTTTTTCGTCGGTTGTCATTGTTGATTGAACTAACAAGACCAATCGATACAAGATGCCTTTGTTCGAGATGGTTGGTATTATGTCTTGCAGAAGGATGTTTAATATTGCCTTCGTATTTTTAGTAACAAAGAAGGAAGAGAACTATTGGTGGGCATTGGTATGTTTAAATCCCCATTCGATCCATTTTCATGCTCCATGGTCTTCACCACCAATCGGGAGTACACGTGCATTAATGCATTATGAGTGATGTTATCCAAGACAACATATATGGTATACATTTTCCACATTCACCGCAATGTGGAACTCCATGCTCGAAAAGCGATCCACAATGAGGATTCCTTAAAGAAGTTCTTGAGATATTGGATGCCTTTGGTTGAATCCCCCACTGAAAGAAATTTAAATGAATTATGGATGTTATTTCACGTTAATTAGGTTACTTAATACAACATTCTTCACTACATAGATTGCACATGGTATAATCTAAAGGAGAACTTCGTTCATGACTGGAAAAATATGATTAAGCACCAAGGTAACCAAACTACCAATCGATGTAAAGGAGCTCACAATAAGTAGAAGAGGCACTTTGAGAGTTCTCAAGGAGCTAAAAACTTGTGACACTGTTGGCAAAGATTTTCAATCGTGCCTACATATGGAGCATAATGTCTATGATATATCGTGCTCTCATGAGTTGGTCATCTACCGAATGGAGGGTAGGGCTATACTTTAGGGAGACGTGGATGCACATTGGCATAAATTAATAATGGTGCCCGAGTTAGTGAAGTACCACATGGTTAATTTCAGAGCCGAAAATGATAATATTTAAATAGAGGTGGAAAAGGTCAACTATATATAATAAGCAAAGGGCCATGCTACGAAAAATGAAGGACATGGGGTGTCCTACAACTACTAAGATATTTGAGCCGTCTATGCTCAAGCAAGGCAAGGGTCGACCGAGAGGTCAAAAACCAATAACTCATGAGCAAAAGCACGGGAAGTCAACCAAAAGTGATACCTCGGGCTTCAAACTTTCTAGGGAATCAACGGAGATGGAACATCTCGTTATCCAAAGGCCTGAGAGGAAAATTAATTTTACGAAGTTCACCAGCCATGCCCCATGGTGTCCTAACTACACCCCCACATATAACAAGTACATCAAGGATATACCGAACTTTTATAATGGTTTCGTAGAAGATATCGTGGAGGTTGATACAGACAAAAATTATGGGTTTAGATGTTTTTCTACATGTCTAAGGTTTGGAATCTATGGATGGAAATAGGTGAGATCAGACTTAATGGATGAAGTTTTAGAGAATAATAAGTTCTACGCACACTATTTTGGTAGTTGGTTTTCGAAAACTGTGCTACCTATGTTAGACGATTATACAAGTCCATGTATGCCAAAGTTTTGGATGATCATGCCAGAGTGAAGCTACATTTTGGCTAAAACTTACAAATGTGTGTGTGTCCTCATCTTAAAAAGATAGTGCCTCATATTTCTACCAATGAGACATGAACGAACCGTGCATCCAATGTTAGTGGAGATTTCTCATGTTTTAAATAATCATTTTGTCATTCTGAAGTTGAAGCACAATTGTTCGATTCCACTGGTAGCAAGTCACTGGCATAGTTGTTCATTGCCCAAAAAAAAACCTTGGATTGATAAATATGCGGATCAAGAATGAGACATCCTTAAAATATGTCCAAAGGATGTAGCGACCAACGATCAACCTATCAACATCAACTAGATGTCGATATCATTTATTTTTTCAAAATATGTAACAATATGTGGATTATAGTTGGTATTAATTGTTATTGTAATGTATTAAACTTTTTGGTAATGTATTAAAGTTAGTGATGTATTAAACTTGTTGATAATGTATTAAGCTTGTTGTTATTATTGGTTATTATTATCAATGAATTAAACTTGTTGGTAATGTAAGTTGGTGATGTATTAAACTTGTTGGTGATGTATCACACTTGTTGGTAATGTGTGTCCCAACAAATAAATTGCACCGTTAGGGATGTTTATGTCGAACCAATTTCATTCATTATGTTTATGCCGGACATAGGGAAGTTTCTCGCTATGTTTGTAGCAAACCAATTTCATTTTCTATGGTTCGGAATAAACATCCCTAATAGTGGGATTTCCTTGTCGTGCATCTAGTTTCATTTGCTATAATCAACAATTGTGTAGAGTGAAGCTTATTTGTTCGCTATGTTTGTAGCCAACCAAAGATTGCATTTCCAAAGTTTCAAATAAGATAAAGACCACATTCATTCATTGGGATTTACTTGTTATTATATAATGCTATCCAAACTTATATAATGCTTCATTTTTATAAATGATGCATTTTCCATTACAACCTTTAAAATGCTATTACAAAGTTATTACAAACTTGTAACTTTTCCGTCCAAATGTTGCATTTTTCATTCCAAAGTTATCCAAACATATAAATACATTTTACTGAAACACACTTGCAATGAAACAAACATATATATCAACAAACTTTCAACCAGTTTCCATTTTCTTAAGTTCATACATATACATCAGCCTACTTTCAAAATCAAACAAAATTGGGTATCAATTACAACTTGCAAAAATAAAACTAGGCATCCTATACACATTTATATTCTTTTTCGTTTGACTCCCCCAACAACCTTGTCCTTTCCTTTGCCATTTTCAATTTCTTTTCCCTTCTTCTAACTTTTCTTTCTACCCCGTTATTCGATGACAACCAATCGGCCCACCCCAATAGATGCAACAAGTATATCGTACGCTTGAACATTACGCGCAAGCAATGTATCGGTATTTGTAGCAATCCTATCGTCCATGTTATTTTTCAATAATTCCATCACCTTCCGTACGCCGTACGCCTATCAAAGATCATATATGTAAGTACCATAAATTATTTAAAAGTAATGAAATGAGTAAAAACTAAAATCTTACCAAAGATGTTTTCGTTTGTTTAGACTCTCAAAAAAGTGGGGTTTTGAACGATAGGATGGTATTTGGATAGAAAATATTGCATGTAATAGGTGCTACCGTCCCACGGAATCGATATGGGGATCGACCTAGACTTTTTGGATAGAAGTTGGTATTATCAGCTTTACTAGTACCATTTTTACATATCAAATTTCACCTTGTATCAGACGGATTTATTTCCCCTCTCGTCCCATAAAGGTGTAATGGGCTCGTGGGTATGATTTAGAGTCGTCCGAACTGTCTCAAACAACATTTCGGATAGTACGGCTCCCCTAAATAAAAATAAATAATTATTTCACTATAAAAAACTATGTCGGGAAGTAGATAAGCATTCCTTGAATCTTCATAGGGATGCCAAAATACTTACAAACAAACAAAATAGAATTTTAGTTCGAAGAATATTTAAGTTAAAAGAAAGCTCAGACTTATACTCAAAATAAATCACTCACATTCCCTACAGACATGTTATCTAAAGGCTCACGACAGTTAATTAGATTTTGAAAATAATTCTTATGGGAGGCGAATTGCAATGCCTAATGTGCAATACTGGGCATTGTGTCATCGAACTCCATGTTTAGGCAGCCACCCAACCTAGAGAAGTGCTCATAAATATATGACTACAAGACATCCAAAATGAAATTACAAAATGAAATTAGAATATGAAATTATAAAATGAAATTAGATAAATTATAAAACTATAATATTAGTTACATAAAGTAAAGAGAGGCAATCGCTCATTTGCCTAACACTGGAGCGAGAGGCTAGGCTGAACTACCTATAAATGTGTGCTAGGATACCCAATCCCCAGGCCAACTTGCCCACCTTCTTTAAGTCTTTCAAAACTTGAAGGTAAAAGAAAAAGAAAAATTATCTTATTGGGGAAAACAGTGCACCTGATAATGTAAAGTAAGTACGCCTTAGCGCATTAGTCTTTGACTTGAGAAGTGTCATTCGTGTCCTTCGCTCATTGCTTAAAATTCGTCATAAGCCAGTCAAGCGCACAACACATGACTCACTGGGGCATGCGGGCTAAACCGAGGGTCACCAACTATTAGTACACACATAATTTATGCTACGTCATTGAGGGTGATAGTCATCTCCCCGAATGGCATGTGAAACGTGTTGGCCTCCGGATGCCATCGCTCGACAAAAGTTAAAACAAGAGCGTATTCTATGTACCTATGGTTATATTTTACCAACCCATCAATCTTAGCCCTAGATACCCTCCTCTACACACTCTCACAAAGATCATTGAATGCCCACTCATGGATCTTTGTGCCGTGATTGATACAAAGCGACGGCACCCGTTTAACCCACTCATGGATCTTTGTCCTTTTATTTCGACCGAGAGAGTATAAGTATACTAGATACTGATATTTTTAATGGATTACTAGGAGCCTTCAGGTAGTGAGTGATGATAAAAATATACAATAAGAGGTTATGATGGAAATTGATAGTGCGTTGAGTATGCAAGAGATATATACTATTAGGGGTGTGCAAAAAAAACGACCAGCCTGATAACCGAACCGAATCGGCCTGAATCGAACCGAAACCGGCGGGTTTTTTTTGCCCGGTTTTATTTAAGATTTAAGGAATTAAAAAACCAACCATGTCGATTCGGTTGGCGATTTAGCCATGGAAAAAACCGAACCGAACCGATATCAATATTTATATTAAAAAACTTATATTTTTATATGCAAAATCCGTTAACCGGCCTTAAAAACCGGCCAAAATCGAAAACCGCTAAAAAAAACCTGACCCAAATCGAAAATTGACCAAAACCGAACTGAAACCGAACCAAACCAAAATCGATGTGAACCAAAACCGACAGTTTTTTCCATCGTCGATTCGGTTTCGGTCCAACCTTTTCCAAAGCTGAATCGATCGGTTTGGTTTGGATTACGATCCAAAATCGAACCGAACCGATCCGTGCACACCCCTATATACTATGTACAAACTTATATGATGGGTTTTGTGTATACCTACTGAATATATATACATATAGGTTATATGAATGTCTATTGTTGTGATTTGATTATGTGTGTGAACATACCTACGCCGCTTGCTATCACAGGAGGTTCTGCATATAGGGTAATCCCACCTTGGCGATTCTAGTGAGGTCTTAATGTGTGCCCAAGAGCATAAAACTTAGGGCGGCTCACTATGTGTTGTGTATTAGTGGGACTGGCATGTCATTTGGGTACTTTAGGTATGTGCATGGCCCAAAGGCTTAGAATAATATTCGCCTCCATTGTGTGTTATTGATTTTGGGTTCGAGGAGACGTTCTGATCCGATAGTCATTGATTTGGTATGAGAGGTACATGTACATGATAACAGAGTATGCCGACATCACGATGGGCCATTCCAGGGATGCTATAGTTGTATATATTACATGTGTGATAAATATATATACAAGTGTGATACATCTACTTATGTGTGATAGTAGACTTAATAGATTGTGTACATCTAAAAGGAATTTAAGTAGAGAGACTTGAATAATCGACTCAATAATAATATGTGGGTAACATTAATTATTGATCTAATGGTAGAGTGTCGTATGTGTGACACGAGAGAGCTAGACCTATTGAGGTTATTTAGATACGTTATCTAGTTGGTATGGGTAGCATAGCTAGATAGGGTACGTTAGGCATGCACATTAGTTGAGAAGTGAGGATCTCAAGGGAGTGTACGTGGAACTAACATGTGTATCTAATAACTGATTTAAATACTTGAAAAATATTTTCAAACTATTTTCTTGGGCTCTGAAGCTTGATGATTTTGTCTAGGAATGCGTAGATGCAGCACTTGTGGATGCTTGCAGGAGTTACTTTAGACACTTCAGTTTAATCATTTCTAGATAAAAGTTCCTTCAGTATTTCATTTGGGCATGTTTCCCCTTCAAACTATTTAGTTCTTCAATTTATTTATCAAACTTTATTCAAATTCAGTTGTATTCACTTCATATTGTAGTTGGATTATTTATTTTTCGAACTGATGGCTTATTCGGTCTTGTTTATTTATTTATATATCTGTCTTGTGATGGTTCAGACTATATTCGTGCGGATGGTTTGGTTAATTTATTTTAGTTCCGCACATGGCTAAATAAATGAAAGATAAAATTTGGCACATGTTTAATTTGACATAGGTGATTAGTAATTAAAAAGTTATTCAAGAGTGATGCTAAGAATAAACCAAATGAGATTCTTGGTTATTTTAATAAAGGACTGATCACCCATGATTAAAATAGGCGGGGTGTCATAGATGGTATCAAAGCATCAGTTTCAAGTGTCCATAGGAAATTTACGGCTTACTATGATTTCAGTGTAGCATTCTTCGACATAGAGCCCTATTATTAGCACTATTGCATTCATGATTACATATTTGATATTACGTTCTTGTGTTATTATATTAGTATTGACTGTGAACTCATACAATTTGATATGTTTTTAGATGCCACCCAAGAGAGGACGAGTAGCGAGGGCAGCGGCTAGAGACAATATGAGGGAGGCTCAACAAGAGCCACAACCACCGCAACCAAACCCATGACAGGGGACAATGTCAGCAGCATAAGTGGCAACAATTGTGGCACAGACAGTTAATGCCGCTATGACTTCCATGGCTCTCAATTTTCCTCAGGCCCCCACAACCATCACAACAAGTGGCACTGGTTTTTCAATCCCACCCAGGGCCATCAAATTGGCAGAGAGTTTGAGAGACTTTTAAGAAGGGCCACCCACCCAAGTTCCAGGGTAGCTCAGACGTGATTGCGGTGTGCTAGTGAAATAAAGATATTCCACACCACCTGCGCATGGTTGAGTGTAGCAATGTGTAAAAAAAATGTTGGCCACTTTTAGACTAGTTGGAGTAACCTTACAGTGGTGGGAGTTGGTTACTACTATTAAGGAGAGGAACACGATAACTATTATAGAGTTTTGGGTGCAGTTTGATCGCAAATACTTTTTTCCAGTCGTTGAGATAGAGATGCAAAAGAGGTTCAGTGAAGTAAATCAGGGTGACCGCTAAGTAGTCGAGTATGAAGAGGAGTTCACTCATTTGGTTAATTTTATGCTAGACGAGGTAAACAGTAAGGAAATGAAGAAGGTGAAGTTTGTGGATGGGCTAGCCTGGAGGATTAGACAACACTTGATTGGAAACCCCGAATTGGTGACTTATACAGATGTAGTCAATACCTCACTTTTACACAACCAGGACCATCGCCTCCATGTAAAGGTAGGCAAGATAGGAGGTGAGTCTAGCCAGTCGAGCAAAGCAGGAGGAAGCGTGCTAGTGGAGCACCACCACAGCAATAACAATCAGGAAGACACCAGAGACAGAATTCCCAATAAGGGGATCAGGATAAAAGGTTTATGTCTGGGGGATATCGACATGATGGGGGTACAGGCAGGGCCAGCAGGGTCCTCAACAATAGTAGGTTCCTCAGGGCCAAAGGAACAAATGGGGAGGCCAGCAGGGCCAACAGTTCGGTCAGCACTATCAGGGCCAAAGACAGAGAGATTTTCTGGACCAGTGCTTTGTTTGTGGACATATGGGATACAAGAGGAAGGAATTCTCATAGGAGGATAGATCACCACAGGAGAAGGGTACCCCGCAGGAGCGTAAGCACAAAGGCCACCAGTGGCACCTGCCCCACTACAGCAGGGACTGTTGAAGTAAGAACGTGTCTACAACATCCAGGATGCCGTCTTATAATATGCCCCATAGGTATCACCGGTAGTAGAGGGTAAGTTTCCTATTCACGAGCTTAAGGGTAGGATTATATTTTATACGGGGGCCTCACACTCTTTTATAGTGACTATATTTGCACGAGTTTCCAACCTACCAGAGACAGCCGAGAGTCTCTTTATTTGTGCGGAGTCATCATTGGGTAGTGGGTCTCTCGTACACTCAATCCGTAGGGGTCTGGATATCGATTTGGGTAGATTATGCTTAGCCACCGACCTTTTTATGTTACATATGGAGGGGTATGATGTTACTTTAGATATCGATTGGTTAGCTAGATACCAGGCAATGGTGAATTATTTTGGGAGGACTATTATCCCTAATTCTAGGACAATAGATGTTCTTAATGGTGATTCCTCTTCCTACGGGAGGGTCGAGCAAACATTTGTATTGCATTGAGGAGGAGACCTCACAGGAGGTGATTATTTCCTTAGACTCGATTCTAGTGGTGAGGGAGTTTGGGGATGTATTCTAGGAGATACCCAGGTTACCACCTAGCCGGGAAATTGAGTTTGTTATCGACCTAGTGCTGGGTATGAGGCATATAGCCCGAGCACCTTATATCATGGCCCCATCTGAGATGAGGGAGTTGAGGGACCAGATTTAGCAGCTCCCGGAGCAGGGTTTCATCAAACGGAGTACTTTATCATGGGTGCACCGGTGTTTTTTGTCAAGAAGAAGAATAAATCAATTCGGTTATGTATCAATTATAGAGAGTTGAAAAATGTCACGAATCGAAATAAGTACCCACTCTCTCGGATCGATGATCGGTTTGACCAGTTGAGGGGAGTAGCTTACTTCTCCAAGATAGATCTGAGGTCTGGTTATCATTAGTTGCGCATCAGGGAGGAAGACATTCCTAAGACGGCTTTTCTAACACGATATGGGTCATATGAGTTTAGGGTGATGCCATTCGGACTTTCCAATGCGCTAGGAGTGTTGATAGATCTGATAAATCGAGTTTTTAGAGAGTTTCTCAAGCCATACATGATTTTTTTTCATCGATGATATTCTGGTCTGCTCTTGCTCTAAGGATGCGCATGTCGAGCACCTGCGAATGCTTTAATAGACACTACGGGATCACCATTTGTATGCCAAATTTGAAAAATGTGGGTTTTAGATTTGCAAGGTGTAGTTTTTGGGCCACATTGTGTCTGATATGGGTATAGCAGTCGATCTGAGTAAGGTATCGACAGTGAGGGAGTGGGAACAACCCATGACACAGACCGAGGTTTGTAGTTTTCTGGGGTTGTATGGATATTATAGACGATTCATTCAGGGTTTCTCAAAGATTATTGGTTCATTGATGAATATGACTCACAAAGGGGTGCTATTTGTTTAAATGACCATTGTTAGATAGCTTTTGATGAGCTGACGGACAAATTGACTTCAGCACCTATACTTGCACTGCTTAGGGAGGAATGGAGTACCGTATTTACACTGATGCATCCTTATAGGGACTTGAAGGTGTATTACATCAGGAGGAGAGGGATATAGCTTATGCATATCCCAATATTAATCCCCATGAAAGGAATTACCCCATGCAAGACCTATAATTAGTCGCGATTGTATTTGCCTTGAGGATCTGAAGGCACTATCGATTTGGGGAGCAACTTACTTTATTCACGGATCACAAAATCACTTTAGTATCTGTTCACATAGAATGATCTGAACGTGAGGCAGAGAAGGTGGTTAGAGTTCATGAAGGATTACCAGTTTGATATTCAGTATCATCCTGGGAAGGCTAACGTAGTGGAACACGCATTGAGCCGATGAATTGATGGGGAGATAGAAGAGGTTTAAAAGGAGAAGTGGAGAGAGATTTGGCAATATAATGAGATTTTCAGGGCCTATATGTCCATATTATTTGTCACATACAAGATTTTTATGAGGGTGGTGAAAGCACAGGCAGGGGATCAGTATTGCTAGTACAGGATTTGCCAACTGTTAGCTGATGGGGTAGAGTTGTACTCGATAAGATCAGAAGGTGGTTTGTGTTTTAATAGGAGACTCGTGGTTCCAGAGGATAAGGATTTGAGACATGCAGTGATGGCAGAGTCTCACGGGTCTAGATTTATGGTACATCCTGGTGGGGGTAAGATGTACCGAGATATGCGCGGGCATCATTAGTGGTCGGGGATGAAGCGGGACATAGCGGAGTTCATCTTGAAGTGTGCTACCTACCAGCTAGTGAAGGTAGACCATTAGAGACCGAGAGGGATGTTGAAGCCACTCGAGATTCTAGTGTGGAAGTGTAAGAGTATCTCCATGGATTTTATTATCAGGCAATCGATATCACAGCGGGTCACGACTCCATATGGGGGATAGTGGATCAATTGACTAAGGTGGCCCATTTTTCTAGTTCATACGAATTTTTAGACGAGGAAGTATGCATAGTTATTCATTGTTGAGATAGTACGGTTGCACGGGGTACCGATTAATATTGTGTCCGATCGGGACAAGATCTTTATGTCCCATTTTTGGCAGAGCTTTCGGGAAGCGATGGGAACAGATTTACGGTTGAGTACATCATATCACCCATAGACAGATGGGCTTACAGAGCGAGTTAATCAGATGCTAGAGGATATGCAACGAATATTCATACTTGACTTCGGGGGAGGATGGGATAAGTATCTTCTGTTGGTGAAGTTTGCGTATAATAACTCCTACAAGTTCAACATTGGCATGGCACCATTTGAGGCACTGTACGGTTGGCCTTGTCATTCTCCTATTTATTGGTTAGAGGTGGGAGATAATAAGTTATTGGGGCTAGAGATGATTTAGGGCACCACTACCAAGATTGATCTGATTTAAGGGTGCACCCGTATAGTTTAAGATAGGCAGAAGAGTTATGTTGATGCAGACAGGAGGCACATAGAGCTTGAGGTTGATGACCAGGTGTTGGTGCGGGTGTATCCTATGAAGGGGGTCATACGGTTCGGTAAGAAAGGGAAGCTAGCGTCGAGATATGTGGGACCGTTTTTTATCATTGAGAGGATAGGACCAGTAGCATATAGGTTGGGACTATCGGAGCACCTATAGTGGATCCACAACGCGTTCCGCGTGTCATCGCTGATGAGCTACAAGAGGAGTGAGAGGGCCTTCTGGAATATTCCATTAGAGGAGATCTACTTACATCCAGATATCTCGTACGAGAAGAGATCCGTGGCGATACTTTATTATAGTGATCGTAAATTGCGGTCTAAGATGGTACCCTTTATTAGAATTTAGTGAGGGAACCATAATGTGGATGATTCGACGTGGGAGCAAGAGGATGACATGCGTGAGAAGTATCCAAAGTTATTCACCGTAGGTATGTCCCAATTTCGAGGGCAAAATTCCTTTGTAACGGGGAAGGTATGTAACACCCCATAATTCTGAGTATTTAAAATTAAATTAATTGGGTTGATTTTAAATTACACGCGTGACGTAATTTAATGAAATAAAATATTTTGTGTTGATTAAATTATAAATAGGAGAGAAAATGATTAATGTTTATCGAATAAAACTACTAAGTTAATAGTGATTTAGTATTTTATGTCATAGCAAGTGATAGTGACATGACAGTTGTATATCTCAACCCGGGGTCGTGTGTAGACTATATGAGTTCGATATAAGAAATTATTTTAGAGTGACTCGGATGATTATTTCGAGGTCACAATTGACTCTATAAGGCAGAGTAGTATATCTAGGGGTATAAATTGGGTCCTGGGGTTATTTTAGACCAAATCGACACCACAAGAGAGTGTTTCGATCATTCGAGAGTTTGTGCTAGAGAGAACTCCAAAAATTGAAGGGGCATATCAGCCCATGGGAGTGTGGGGCTAGGGTTATAACTATCTATAGATAGGGGAGGCCATAAGAGATAAAGCGGAGAAGGAACTTAGGCATTGTCACACCTTTTCTCTTCACAAAAGTTGTCGAAATTGTGATTGCAAGGAAGGGAAATCTTCCTCATCTCACTCAACGCGAAATCAGACCTACACATGATAAAACAAGTGTTTATCATACACGTTTTAATGAGTTATAATACCCATGTAGTGTAGGCTTTTTGATTGGATGATAATTGATGATATTATTGGGATTAAATGAATAAAACTCATAATTTGGGGTAGGATTGCATGTAGAATGAATCCATATATGTATAGGACACGAATCAGAATATATGTGAAAGTTATTATGCGACAAATCTGGATAAATGATTGATTTTGAATAAAGAACACATAAATAAGAGTTTTGGTAGAAATCTGGGTTTTAATTCATTCTTGGGTAGATTTAAGATGGATTTAATGCGTTATTTACATTACAAATGCTTTATATACCATTACTTAATGTTCGGTTGAAGCATGCTGGAAAGTGGGTGTGATGTATAAGAGTTATGATGAATAAAATGGATGAAAAACGTAACAGCGTGTTGAAGAAGATGACCTGTAACATTCGAATTGATTCAGCTCAAGGAGAGAATCAATTCGGTAGGCGAATCGATTCGTCCTCTTCACCGAATTGATTCGGTTGCCCAGATTTGCCCAGTTTCTTTTATTTATGCCCCGATTTTGCAAATAATTACTCAAGAGACTTTTGGGTTATTCTTAAACCATAATCATGGACATAGTGAATTTTAGTAGGCCTATGGTATAACTTAGGCTTAGCCAAAAGGGGGAATTAAGGCTATAACCTATCGAGCATAATATGAAGATTTATAAAAATTGCGAGAATAAAACGGATCATAGAGAGATAAGTGAACATATGATTTCGATCGGTAGAGTTTAAGTACACTAGCTACTGATATTTTTAAAGGCTAACTAGGACCCTTCGGGTAGTCAGAGATACTAAAAAATATACAATAAGAGATTATAATGGAAATTGATCGTACCTTGAGTATGCGAGAGATATATACTAAGTACTAACTTATATGATGGGTTGTGTGTAAACTTAACGAATATATATACATATAGGTTGTGTGAATACATATTGTTGTGATTTGATTATATGTGAGAACATACCTACGATGTCTGTTATCACGGGAGGTTCCGCGCAGAGATCGATCCCACCTTGACGATTCTAGCGAGGTCTGAATGTGTGCCCCAGAACATAGAACTCAGGGCAACTCACTATGTGTTGTGTATTAATGGGACTTGCAGGTCATTTGGGTACATTAGGTATGTGTGCAGCCCAAAGGCCTAGAACTATGTCCACCTCCATTGTGTGTTATTAATTTTGGGTTCTATAATACCCCGTATTTTTACGCATATTTATTTTATTATGAAATTTTGGAAATTGGGATTGATTAATTTAAAGGGAGAAGATTTAATTATTAATTAATCCAATTCAATGGTAATAATTAATAGCGTGATGAGAGTTAGTAGTTATCGAAAATAATTATGTTGAAATCATGTCGAAAATAATTATGCTGAAATCATGTTGAGTAATAACTATGTTTAACATTACGTAGTGAGTAACGTAATATTGTTTCGAAAATTAGGATATGGCCGGGGACGAGATACACGATAGTTAAGATATAATTATTTGGGACGCACGTATGAGTCGCGTCACTATTATATATTTGGGGGTTCAAAAGGTAAATTATTTTTATATAACTTGTATGACTATTTGGAGTGCTCCAGTGTGTCCAGAAGGGTCAAAATAGTCAGAAAACACTACTCAGGTGTTATATTTGGTGTCCGGAATTTTAGCCCAAAATGACACCCCGGGGGGTGTATTTTAGTCTTTTGGAATTTTTGAGTAATTAAATGGACGAAAATAGGATTAAAATAGGAACATAGAGGGTTAGTGGTTATTAGGCATAAATTCTTCCCAATTTATCCCTTTAATTTAGTTACTTTTAGCACCTCGAACAATGTAATCGATTTGATTTTATCTCATAATCTTGCTACTGACATATTCTAATGAGTACACCGAGTTTCTGGTATTTCGTACTGATTTTACAGGTATTCTATGTTAATAAAGAAAGAAGGAAATCAGAAGAATCGAGAAAGAAAAGTCAAAAGGGAAATGTCATAATTTTTACACAGAATTCGGATGAGGCATCTAAAGAAAAGTTGAAGATATCAAGTTCACGAGCACGTAGGAAGAAATGGCACCTCAATCGGAGTCCCGGTGTGAAAGTTATGAGCAGTCAAAGGTAGAAGAAAAAGTCAAAGGAAATCCGAATCGATCCGGATCGGACTGGTCCGAAATGCCAATTTCCAGAGAACCCCAGACCTAAGACAGATCGAAGCTGAAGGAAAATAAATGAACCAATCCATACCGGATCGATCCGGCCAAGTAATAAATGAACTGATCCGGATTCTAGCCAGACCGAACCGAAGGAGGACCGGACCGGTCTGACTGTCGAATTTTTATTTTTTACTCCTCCTCTAATGGAGAGTCCTAGTTCAGCTGAAACTCTTGGATTTTTGTAGCGTATTTAAACCCGAGTTATTATCATTTTAATAAGGGACAATTTATCTAATTTTCCATTCTTCTCAGAAAAACCCTAGTTTGAAGATAGATTATAATTTTAATTCCAAGATTGAAGATTGTTCAGATTTCTGTGATTACAAGTAATTGTAGTTAATGTTTTGAGTGCTTTGGTAAGATTAGTGGTTAATTTATTCTATCCAATCTCCTTTATACATCATTCTACAATTCTTCCTTAGTTTAATCATGGTTTCCTGCAATTCAAAAATCATTTTCATTATTTTCATCATTGTAGGCTAGACTTTTAAGGGTCAGAATGCATGAACCCAACCCGATCTCGCATTTTCAATAATTTAGATAATTTAGAATAGTCGCATTTTATTCACACTTTAGTGCATTAAATAAATATTTTCAAAAATTGCATTTAGTATAGTTAGTTCTCAAAACAAAACATCTTTTTCTTTTCTTTAGAATCACAGTTAGGATTCATTCATCCGTCCAACGTCGTCACAACTCTGTTGTCCTATTTCCCTGTGGATATGATCCCGACTTACCGGGTTTATTACTAACACGATAGGCTTTCACTTGAGCCTAGAGAGAACTCACTTCTGAGACACATTCTGAGTTGCGTCACGTTTTTGGCGTCGTTGCCGGGGAATTAGGCAGACTTAGGATTAGATCGAGTCAATCCCAAACTTTGACCATAAGCTGTTAATGCAAAATTCTGACTTCACTCCAACTCCCCATAATACTCCAACCCATATTCACGAAAATCAAATAGTTGAGTACGACCCTGATAGCCCTCACACTACTAACGCTCCATAATTTTGGGTTCCACCTCCCACACTGTCACACTCAATCTCAAATAACGCGTCATTTTCCCTTTTACGACACACTTCAGAGCACGTTCCGAGCATACCAAGTGAGGACACAGAGTCTTTGAGTGAGAGAAATATGTCACAACACGGTAGTGCAGCCGTCGGTAAGGGAGAGGCCTCGTATCTCCCTCTGAGAGACGTCTTATATCCCGAGCATAATGTTACTCCGAGATGCATTTTACTCCCGTATAATGCAAGGAAATTTCGTTTTAGGAATGGGATGATCCATATACTTCCCACTTACCATGGAATGGATTCAAAAAATCCATATGCCCACATCATGGAATTTGAGGAGGCGTGTGAGACTCTTAGTGATCAAACTTGCACAAAAGATGTGCTCTGCCTAAAACTCTTCCCATTCTCGCTAAAGGATAAGGCTAAGACCTGGCTATGGTCTTTACCTCCAAATTCAATTTCATCATGGAACGAACTACAATCAAAATTTCTCAAGAAATTCTTTCCTCGACATAGAACGAACTCCATCAAGGATCAAATTCAAACTTCCCGACAACTAGAAAATGAGTCGTTCGATCAATGCTTCGAGCATTTCAATGAGTTAATTACTTCATGTCCCCATCGTGGTTTTGATAAAACGCAAATCGTTTCCTTTATCCATAATGGGTTAAACATTAATTCCAAGCAACTCGTTGAAACCATGTGCGATGGTCCATTTATCGACTTAAACGCCAACAATGCAGAGCTTCACCTGAGGTATGTCGTCGAGACTACCCAATCCTGGGATACATCTGACCCTACTGCTCAAAATCGAAATCGCCAAGTGACCACCACTCCATCGGCGTTCGACCTATTTCATGTAGAAAAGAATTCTATGAGGGACAGTTGACTCGATATACTTGAGAAAGGACTGCGAGACCTGCGTGAGGTATATGGAAGAGGACCAACTGGATCCATCCCAAACCCCGTCGAGAAGGTGTGTGCGATTTGTGAGGAGGGTCATTCAACTGAGGAATGCCCGACTGTACCCGCCTACAAAGTTATGCTTCAAGAGCAAGTCAGTGGTATAGGAGAATTCAAGGGTAATTTCGGTGCACCGCACGGAAATTTGTATAACCCTTCATGGAAAAACCATCCTGGTTTTAGCTATGGGCAACAACATGTTGTGATGAAACCTAATTCACATGTTGCCCCTCCTACACCACCACACTTCCAACAAGTTACACACATGCAAGGACATGTTTAAGCACCACCACCTCAAGGATCATATATCACTCCACCGCGAAGAAATCTCGAGGATACGATCAACCACTTTATCAATACCCAGAATGCAACTTATGCTAGGCATGAGTGCATGATCAACGACATGAATGCGAACATTTCAAAGTTGTAATCATCGTTGAGTATCCAAGAGAAAGGCAAGTTTCTTTCCCAGGGCCAAAGACCTCTCCAAGGTCAAACTTGTGTTAGCTCCACACCCCATGACCATCCTGAGAAATGTAGCGCAATTACCACTCTACGTAGTGGGAGAGTAGTTGATTTATCACCTCGCCCACAAGATGTAACTAAAGACAAGGAGATTTCGCCTAGCACCAAAGAGGCCGAAGATGTCCCCTTGAAAGAGAGTGATAAAGAAGACACTAGTGATCCCGAGGTAGTATTGAAACCACCCTCCGCAGCACTGTTTCCTCAAAGGCTAATTCCTTCCCATAAAGGAAATGCCCGTGATGATGTGCTATACGTGATAAAGCAAGTAAAGCTAAATTTACCTTTCCTCGATGCCATTAAGCAAATTCCAGCTTATGCAAAAGTCATCAAAGACTTGTTAACAGTGAAGAGAAAGATGAAGGTAAAGAAAAATATATTTCTAGCACAAAACATGAGCTCCATCCTACTCAATGATCTCCTGCCCAAGTTCAAAGATCCTGGTTGTTGATACCAAATTTAGTCTGTTGACATGAACCAATCACATGAAGACACGTGTCATTTTATGTGGTAAATATGAATACTCCATACGAGCAAATCAAGACCACCGAGCAACTAAGAAGCCACGAGGAAATCAGGGTCCCCGAGCAGCTTAAGCGTATCAAGCTACTTAGGCAGTTCGAGCAGCTTAAAAAGACCGGGCAACTGATGAGCCCGAGCAGCTCAAGCGGTGCGAGCAACTTAAGCGGTCTGAGCTACTTAGCGTACAACGCACCAAAATCAAGAGAATCAAGAGAAACGACTACGCATTAAATGCCCTTTATTATCGTACAGATGTATATGTAGATAATAGCACATGGTCCTTTCATTTGAACAGACTCAAGGATATAAATACATTGTAACCTCCACATTAGTAGGGGACTCAGAATTTCTTGGTAAACCCATTATCGAGAAGTCTGCAAATAGTCAGCAATAACAAAAACAGTGGACGTAGGCCATTCTTATAAGGTTGAACCACTTTAAAAATCTTTTATCTTATATTTAGATATTCATTTTTATCTGTGATTGAATAATTAGATCAAATCTAGTTTTTACATCAACATATTGGCGTCGTCTGTGGGAAATCGATGGTAATTATCATTTTTTACCAAAATAATTCATCATCAATGGCTGATCATCCTGAATCCAGCAATCAAAACGTTGGAATCTCTTCGAATCCATCTACTCCCCCAAATGTCCATGATTTAGATGGTATAATGGCTGGTTTGGCCCAAGGCCGGACGGCCATGCAAGAAACCATGCGACAACTCATGCAAACTATCTAGGGTGGAGCGTCATCCCAGCCAGGACAACGAAGAATTCAGAGAAATACCCGATTACCTTCTTCACGAAATAGGCGAACATTTTTCCCAGAAGAATCTCAATCTAGACACACCGATTCATATCGTACTAAGAGATCTAATGTTCCCTCTTATCAACCTGGACAGACTTCCTCGGTACTAGCTACAGACACTCAACAAAACATTACTCTATCTCCAGAAAGGACCAGTGCTCTTGAAATATTAAGTAGAGTTTCTCCTTTTGGTAGTTTTGGTCCTAGGAGGAATATAAGTCCCCCTAGGATTGTGTCGAGGAACTCTCAACGACCCTCTGATTTAAAGGAAGGCTCTGCCCAATCACGGCCAACTGCTCATCGTGAAAGATCCCAAGAAGTTAATTCAACACGATCTGTTGCTCGAACCAATAGGATCGAAGAAGGAAATGACGCATGGAAAGGTTCTATTCAGAGGTTAGAAGACAGGTTAGGAGAAATGGCTAAGGCCAAGAATCCTTTACAAAGAACTTTTGTTCAAGGGACCCCCTTTGTACAGGCGATTGTGAATTTTCCCACACAATACAAATTTAAAGCTCCTGTGGTGACGCCTAAATATGATGGAAAAACTGACCCTGTCCTTCATATAGAACAATACCAGGCAGTTGCCGATATCTATGTTGTTCTGGACGAGATGCGATGTACTCTCACTAGACCTTCTCAAATATGGTATAACAATCTTCCTCGTGGGAAGATTGCGACTTTCTTTCAATTGACCAAGCTCTTTATTGGGAATTTTTGTTTTGGAGCGAAACCAGTTAAACGAGTAGCACACTTGTTAAGTGTTAGACAGAAGGTAGGTGAGAGCACCAGGGATTATGTAACTCGTTTCAATAATGAGAAACTCGAAGTTATTGATTACGAAGAAAAGACAGCAATCACTGCTCTGATGAGTGGACTGTTTCCAAATAAATTATACTACACTCTAGCCAAAGATTTGCCTACAACCATGGCAGAGTTAATGGCAAAGGCAGCCAAAATTATGAACGCCGAGGAAGATATGGCTGCGAAGAAGAATATGGACACCAAAGAGACCAAGGTTGAGGGTGATAAGGCTGAGAAGAAGGAGCAGAAGAACAATGGTGGTAACAAGCAGTCAAAAGCAATGCAAGCATTGGAACAGTTGAAGAAATTTGGAAACTATACTCCTTTAAAGGTAGATATAAACCACGTTCTGGAAGAGATCAAGAGTAGCGATGAGTTAAACTGGCCTGAAAAAATGAAGACAGATCCTAACAAGAGGGATAAGTCCAAATATTGCGAGTTCCATAAGGATCATGGTCATACGACCAAAAACTGCATAGCTCTCCAGAATGAAATTGAAGAGCTCATCAGGCGGGGAAAATTGAACAAGTACGTGGATCGCCAAAATGGTGGAAAGAGCAACGATCGAGCAAAGCAGAGGTCTAGATCTCCTCGTCGAGTAAATGAAGATAAGAAAAGAAGTCATGAAGAAGACACGGATGATGACCAAGACGACCCCAATCTCCCCAAAAGACCAAAACAGCCAGAACGTGAGGTATTTTCAATCCACTTTGGATCATTTGAATGTAATGTTATTACGGGTGGAGATGCAGGAGGTGGAGATATGACTGCCGAGAGAAAAGCTTACCTCAATGAGGCTCAAGCTTGCTCATACATTCAGCGAATAAATCTGGCTGAAGATGATCGCCCGAGGAAGGTGAATAAGCACAAACTAGTTATTGGTTTCTCTAAGAATGACCTGGCAGGAGTACTATATCCCCATGATGACCCGTTGGTGATCAAGGTGAGAATGAAGGAAGTGGTGATTTCACGAGTTCTAGTGGATAATGGTAGCTCGATAGATATCATGTTCTACCCATGCTTTGACAGTTTGAATTTGAAGTTATCCCAGTTGGAACCATATCATAGGCCTCTTATCAGTTTTACTAGCGAGAAAGTTTTTCCACTTGGGATGATCAAGTTGGATATGTTCATCGGTACATGGCCTGCTTGTCGAACAGAAAGAGTGCGCTTTTTCATGATGGATAAAAATTTCCAATCAGCTTACAATATCATCATGGGAAGGGTATGCTTGAAGAAGTTCGAAGCAGTACCATCTATTGTACATCAATGCCTAAAATTTCCAACTAATTTTGGAGTAGGAATTGTGAACGGTGCCCAAAGAGTAGCTCGAGAATGCTACTATTCATCTACCGAGCAGGAAGAACTGGAGGAATCTAGGAGAAAGACTACTACCTTTCAAGTGGATGAAGGTGCAGAGATTGAAACACTAGATCCTAGAGACGAGTCTAGTCTCGTTAAGGGTCAGGTCATGGAGGCTACTGAAAATATCATTCTGGACGAAGAACATCCAGAACGAACAACTCAAATCGGTGCGTCACTAGATGTGTCAGTAAAGCAAGAGCTGATAGCATTTCTAAGAAGCAAAAAGCAGACTTTTGCATGGAGTCATGAAGATATGCCAGGGATAGACCCAAATTTCTTATGTCATGGGCTCAATGTGAACAAGGAAATCAAGCCAGTGAAGCAGCGACAAAGAGTGTTCAGCCTTAAAAAGAACCAAGCTATACATGAAGAGGTCGAGAAGCTTCAGAAAGCTTGCTTTATTGAAGATGCCAAATATCCCGACTGGTTAGCAAATGTGGTGATGGTGAAGAAGAAGAAGAAGAAGAAGAAGAAGAAGAAGAAGAAGAAGAAGAAGAAGAAGAAGAAGAAGAAGAAGAAGAAGAAGAAGAAGAAGAAGAAGAAGAAGAAGAAGAAGAAGAAGAAGAAGAAGAAGAACAAGTGGAGGATGTGTGTAGACTTCACCGACCTCAATAAGGCATGCCCAAAGGATCATTTTCCTTTGCCCCAAATTGATCAATTAGTGGATGCTACCTCGAGACACGAGCTGTTGAGCTTCATGGATGCTTATTCTGGTTATAACCAGATTAAAATAAAACCTGAAGACACGGAGAGTACCTTTTTTATCACCCTAAAGGAACTTATTGTTATAATGTTATGCCTTTTGGTTTGAAAAATGCAGGTGCAACATATCAACGGCTGATGAACAAGGTGTTTGCAGAGCAAATCAATCACAAGATGGAGGTTTATGTCGATGATATGCTGACGAAGAGCAAGAAAGTTGTTGATCATCTAATTGACTTAGGCCAAACCTTTGATCAATTAGATAAATATCAAATGAAGTTGAACCCTACCAAATGCATATTCGGAGTACGAGAAGGCATGTTTCTCGGATATATTGTTAATTAGTGAGGAATTGAAGCAAATCCTGAAAAGATCAAGGCACTATTACAGCTACGATCTCCAACGACGAAGAAGGAAGTACAAAGCCTCACAAGGCGAGTTGCAGCACTTAACAGATTTGTGTCACGAGCAACTGATAGATGCCTCCCGTTCTTCAAAACACTCCGAAAGACTTTTGAGTGGAATGATAAATGCGAGAAGGCCTTTCAAGAATTAAAGAAATACTTGGGAGCACCTCCATTGTTATCCAGACCAGTGATGGGAGAAAAACTATACTTGTATCTGGCAGTTTCAGAAAACGCAGTGAGCTCGGCGTTGATAAGAGTGGAAGATGGAGTGCAAAAACCAATCTATTACACTAGCAAGGCCTTCTGAGGAGCAGAGATCAGACATCCAAGGATGGAAAAGCTGGCACTAGCACTAGCACTAATTGAAGCAAGCAGAAGGATGAGGTCGTATTTCCAAGCTCATACCATAATCGTGTATACTGACATGCCATTAAGGCAAGATCTGCACAAACCAGAGAAATCAGGAAGATTGATGTATTAGGTTGTAGAATTGGGTTAATACGATATAATTTATGAGCCTAGGTCATCACTCAAAGGGCAAGCACTGACAAATTTTATCACAGAGTTCACCTATCCCTATACCTCCGACGAGCATAAGTTAAATACCGACCAGCCTGTGAATGTTACAGGATCATCAAACTTAAAACCAGACCAATTTAAGTCGATGAGCAGCAAGAAGTGCTAGAGGAGGATATAAGGAAGCATCAAATATTCTATCGAGGAACTCTGTCTGACCAAGAGTTTGATAATGAGATACCTGTGTGGAATTTATATGTAGATGGCTCTTCTTACACTACGGGCAGTGGAGCAAGAGTTATTTTAAATAGCCCCAATGAGATCGATGTGGAGTATGCTTTGCGTTTTCAATTTAAGGCTTCAAGTAATGAGGATGAATATGAAGCTATGATTGCAGGTCTTAGTTTAGCAAAAACCATGGGGGCAGAGCAGGTTATTGTAGGTCATTGTATTCAGTAACTCACAGTTGATCGTAAATCAAATGCTTGGGGTATACGCGATAAAGGGCGAGTTAATGATTAAGTACCATGAAAAAGCAATGGAGTTGGTATCGAGTTTTGTTGCTGTTCAGCTGATCAGAACATCAAGATTGGATAATATAAGAGCAGACGCCCTAGCCCGATTAGCATCAGCTACACGCACTGAGCTGTGAAGAACAATCCCAATAGAAATATTGGATAATCGAAGCATTGACAAAGATCTAACGATGAACTTCATTGCCCTTGATTTAGGACCATCTTGGATGGATCCCATCAGGGCCTATATTGAGGAGGGGGCTTTACCAACTGATAAAATCGCAGCCAAGAAACTAAAGTTTAAAGCAGCTCGTTATGTATTGACTAATGGCATTTTATATAGACAAGGAATTATAGCAGGTTTGTAAAGATGTGTCCATCCCTCCGAGGTGAAAATTTTGATTGAAGAGGTCCATGAAGGGTCGTGTGGAGCCCATGTAGCAGGTCGACCACTCTTGCAGCAACGCAAGGGTATTACTGGCCAACAATGAGAGATGATTGTGTAGCTTATGCCAAGAAATGTGATAAATGTCAATGCTTCTCTTCTATCCGAAGAACTCCTCAAGCATTCTTAACACCCATTACTTCCCCATGGCCATTTGCCATGTGGGGAATAGACTTGGTCGGGCCACTTCCAACAACCAAGGGAAGATTTAAATACCTTGTGGTCGTAGTGGATTATTTTACTAAATGGGTAGAAGCTGAGCCTCTTATTGATATGACATATGACAAGGTGTATCAATTTATTTGGAAAAATATCATTTATAGATATGGTCTTCCCCATGAATTCATCACAGATCATTGAACCCAGTGTGATAACGAGGATTTTACTGCATATTATCATCAGTCAAACATACTGAAAACCCACTCTGCACCAGGCCATCCCCAGAGCAATGGAAAAACTAAGGTGACAAACAGAACACTGCTGAATGGTTTGAAAAAATGATTGGACAATGCAAAGGAAAATTAGATTAACGAGTTACATTCTGTGCTGTGGGCTTATCATACTACGCCACGAACAGCAACAGGAGAATATCCATACATGCTGGCATTTGGAAGTGAAGCAGTTATACCTGCTGAGTTGGGCCTACCCAGAGTGCTGAATTTTAATTCTCCTATTAGTGATTTAATGAGGCTATTAGATCTAGATATGCTCGAAGAAGTTAGAGAAGAAGCAGAAATCAGGAATGCTGCATACCAACAACGAACAGCTCTGTTTTACAACAAGAGGGTAAAGAAGTGTGATTTGAAGGAAGGAGACTACATGCTGAAGAAAGTAATTCAAAAGCACAACAAACTGGAAGCTAACTGGCATGGACCTTACAGAATAACAGAAATTGTTCGACCAGGAACATATAGAATTGAAACCTTGGAAGGAGAAGAATTCAAGAATGCATGGAATGCAGAGCATCTACGAAAGTATTATCAGTAGTTGGGATTCCTATGTAAATACAGTTTTCTTTAGTATGAATAAAGTGGTGAAATTTTTACCCAATTCTCTCTTTTTGATGAAATTTTTTGGAGTATCAGTGCTACACACTACACATCAAAATCAACCAACTACGATTGGTCGGTAAATAAAAATCCACCAACTACGGTTGGTCGGTAAATGAAAATCCACCAACTACGATTGGTCGGTAAACGAAAATCCACCAACTACGGTTGGCCGGTAATATAAAATCCACCAACTACGGTTGGTTAAACAGAATTTTATATATACATGTATACATAAACAAAGACATTCTGCAAAATGCTCAAAAGAAAATAAAATAGCGAAAGACTAAAAATTTTCATTCAAATCGAGAAGGATTACATATGCTGTGAAAAGTACAAGTTATTACATAAAAATCCTACTCTATGGGTTTCTTTCCCTCTGCCTTTGAAACAGGTTCTACTCCAGCAGGAGGATCGTCTAAGGCATAAGGGGAATTTATGAAGTTCATATCTCGAAGCATCCTGACATTCATCTCAGATGGACGATCAAGAAAGTGCTCCGGGCGAGATATCTCGAAATTAGAATGAAGACTATAGTCGCTGAAATACTTGGAAATTAAGCACTGGGGAATTGCCCGAGCAGGAATCCAGCTCATATCAAGTTTAAAAGGTGGCATGGGAAACTCGAGCAATCCAGGGTCATAATAATCTCATAGATAGTGGCCCTGCTCCAACTGTACCCCCAGTGCATTCAGCCATCCTTGCTTATAACCCTCATTATTTGACTGATGGATCCTATCATCGAGATGATAAAGAGCTTCATTGTATCCAGCCATCCAAAACTCCCTGGGTTGTTTGTGAAACTGGTAAGTTAACCTCTCCAGTTGCTCATGGAAGTTCTTCACTAGAAGTTCTTTATTCTCCAAGGCAGAGTTTTATGTGGAAAGTTGCTCGCTGAGGTTTAGAATTTTCTTAGACATCTCTGCTAATGCCTGGTTCTTTGCCACCAACTGAACTGCCTGATTTTCCAAAGCTGCTTGAGTTCTTGCATCTTTAATAGAAATTCGACCAGCCCTTGCTCGTCCCCGAGAAGAAGATGTTGCTCATCCGCGAGTAGAGGTAGAAGGTCCAACTCTTTTCAAAGTTTCCAATTCATCTCGCAAGTTGGTGTTCTCTACTACCAAAAAAGAGAAACCTTCATCATTGATAGGGACCACAGCGCCCGAGGAAGATGCTGCAGATTTTAGTCAGGATATCTCATCTTACAAAACATTATTTTCCTCCTCCAATAATTTAGCGATTTGCCTATGCTCCTCGACCTTGAGCTTTAGAATGCTCTCTTTCTTTTCATAGGTAGTGATGAACTTATCACATCCTTTGTCAGCATTTAGTTGCTGATATTTTTTCCCATACCCCTGATGTAAAAGGGTAGAAGACTCCTTATATTGTTGTTGGAGTTCCTCGATAATACCCTGAAGATCTTCAATCATCTCGTAATATGCCACATTGTTGGCGACTGCACGGTCGAGCAAGCACTTCATATATTGATAAGCCTCAATTGCTCGTTCAGAAGTATTTGGACCAAGGATGTCGATGATTTAAGATTCATTCAGATCTGCATGACCAGCTTTGAAGTAGTCATTACATTTTTTCATCAATTATGTGTCATGAGTTGATAACAGTTCCATCCTGGCCATAAACTAGCAAAGAGAAGCCATAAACAGGATCAATAATGATAAAGACAGAGCAGGAAGAAGAAAGTCAACATGAACAATAAAAAAGCTCAAATTTTTATTCATAAAAAAAGTAAATACAAAGCTCCAGGTTATATTCAAAAGAAATAACAAAATTAAAACCCAAGAAACTTTACACCTTCTCCTTGTGTTTTACACCTTCATCGGAAAGCTGGGACGAAGAGGTTGGTTGCTCAGAAGATAGTGACGGTTGCTTGACTGAATTATTGACGGGTCAAAGTTGCTCGTAAAAAGTTTGAACAACTGGAACAGGAGGAGCTTGATCTCCAATCATCAGGGAGGATTCCTCTGAGGCAGCTTCGTCCTCTTATTCTTCTCCAGGAGAGGGAGGAGGACCATGAACATGTCGCTGGAATAGTTCAAAATTCTCAGCGATCTTTAACTCCTGCAGAGCAGCAACCCATCCATCCCTAAAGTACTTGACACTGGCATACTCCATTTGTGAGGTCATGGCAGCCAGGCCCTTATTCCAGCCTTTATCCCAGCCAACACTGAATGATTTCTTGACAGCCTTTTTCCTCTTTTCTTTCTTTGAGGAGGTCCTTTCCCTAAGGAGCTCCTTGACAGCTTTTAACTTCCCTTCCACCTCCTCCTTCTGGCGATCAACCTCATAAAGTCTACCAACTTCCTCTTCAGCAGTTTTTAGCTCGTTCTCAAGCTCTCCAGCATTCTTGAGCTTCTCCTCAAGTTCTTTATTATTCTTCTCAAACTCTTTCATCTTTTTATTTAATCCCTTAGAGGCTTCCACAGCTCGGTCTCTCTCTTGCTCGATGGACTTGAGTTGCTTCTCCCAAGCCACTTTATCTTCTTCATATTTCTGACGAGAGTCCTTTAAGGACTGAGTCAGACCTACAAAAGCTTCCTCTACACCTCTCGAGGAGCTTGAAGATTTAATAGCCTCATCCTTCTTCAGAATACTGTTGAAACAGGTTACCAGCTGAAGAAAGAAATAATTTTGAGTCAATACAGGGACATATCAATGAAAATGAAAACTTAGACTAGTAATACTTACTGAGGCAATATGTTGAGCTGCCAAGGTAGTGACCCTGTCCCGAGGAAGAGTGTCTTCAATACCTTGGATTTCTGGGATAATCCAAGACTTCACAGAGCCCATGGCAGAGGTCGAAGGAACAAAAGTGGGAATACCACTTTCAGCATTTAAAGCCTGAGAGACAGGTCCAGCAGGTCTCTCAAATAAACTTTTCTTTGATTTCTTTGCAGGAGCATGAATATCTTCAACCAAAGAAGAAGTCTTGGTTGGTGATATGACAATAGCCTCACTAGGAGGAGAGATAACCACAGCCTTGCTCGGAGCCATTGGGGGCTTCTCAGCAACTTTCTTGGCAATAACTCTAGGGGGTACATCAATGTTTCTCGTTCCTTCCACTGGAACATCCTGCTTATTTTTCTTCGCCTCCACATTAGTAGAGTCTGATTCGTCAAAGAAAGCAGGAGCTCTTCTTCTCTTCATTATGTTACTAATTGGAACATTTGACTCTAAAAAGAGCCTTCTACACTAGTATCAGCAGCTGGTACTTGGTCGATGTCAACCACCACTGGACGAGGAGTAAAGGATGAAGTATAGCTCTTGTACTGCAACATATAGGAGGATGATCTAATATGTTCATCAGCAACAGTTTGGTGTAAACTCCAAATAAGTTTCAAATGCCTTAAATTAACCTCTGTCTCCTTTGGAGACTTTCTTTTGCTATCAACTGCAAATAATAAAAATTAAATGTCAGTGATACATTTTATCAAACATCAAGAAAACGAGATTTCAAAAAATAAAAAAATAACCTATTCCATTGCCATAAGGGGGACACCTGGGACCCTAATATACATCATCTCCATTTAATGGAGCATGTTGCTAATTTTTCATAATAACCCCATGTTCAAAGTAATCCCTATTGGCATCTGGAAGATTGACAACTAAAGCCATATTCAAAAACCTAGTTTTTAAATAAAAAGTACTATCGCTGACAACCCATCTATAACAAAGCATAATTTTTAGAATTCCTAAACGAGTTCCATGAATTTGATTTAACCTATGGACTCAATTAACTATTCTCCATGTATTCGGTGCTATTTTTGCAGGAACAACGTCAAAATATTGACAGAACTCCAAACATAAAGGATTTGGAGGAAAAGTAAAGCCACATTCGGCCACAAAGAGACTTGGGAACCAATGTCCCTCAGCCAAAGACAAATAGTCAGAAGGTTCAGAAAGTTCCTCCAAAATGACCCATGGAGGAATTGAAAATTCAGAACAAAATTTCTTAAGAGATCAACAACATAAACCATGATGATCAAAGCAAAATAAAAGAGAAGGAAGAAAATCTTACAGAAGAAGAGTGAATCAGTTGACAACAAACAAGGAAAGAAACGAACGCACAAGATAGAGAGGAAATAAAAAGTTCAGAGACACAGATTTGAAAAGTGAAAAACGATGGGATTTCTGTCGCGTTTAAATACTTTACCTCGGGAATAGAAAAAGCAATGATTACTAGGACGAACGCTTGCATATCCGGCAGCTAAAAAGAAGAAAATGGGCATAAAAAACGAAGCGGTTATGGAAATTCAAAATATTTATGAGGTCTGATACTGTGTATTTAAAAAGGAGTTATATACATCGAATGCTTTCCTAAAAACCATACAAACCAAAAATCTAAGAAGCAAAATATTCCATACTTTTCTTCAACATCAAATTACGAAACATTGGGGGCTTCTGTTGATACCAAATTTAGTCTGCTGACATGAACTAATCACATGAAGACACGTGTCATTTTACGTGGTAAATACGAATACTCCCTACGAGAAAATCAAAACCACTGAGCAACTAAGAAGCCACGAGGAACTCAGGGGCCCCGAGCAGCTTAAGCACGTCAAGCCACTTAGGTAGTTCGAGCAGCTTAGGAAGACCGAGCAACTGATGAGCCCGAGCGGCTCAATCGGTGCGAGCAACTTAAGCGATCTGAGCTACTTATCGTACAGCGCACCAAAATCAAGAGAATCAAGAGAGACGACTACGCATTAAATGCCCTTTATTATTGTACAGATGTATATGTCTACTAGATAACAGCGCATTTTCCTTTCATTTGTATAGCCTCAAGGCTAAAAATACATTGTAACCTCCTCATTAGCAGGGGACTTGAAATTTTTTGGTAAACCCATTATCGAGAATTCTGCAAACAGTCAGCAATAACAAAAACAGTGGACTTAGGTCGTTCTTACAAGGCTGAACCACTTTAAAAATCTTTTGTCTTATATTTATATATTCATTTTTATCTGTAATTGCATAATTAGATCAAATCTAGTTTTTTACATCAACACCGTTGTACCCACCATTTTCTGCATCATTGGAAAAAATAAAATTAAGAAAGCCTTACTTGATTTGAGAGCAAGTGTCAATATCCTCCCTTACTCCATCTATAGGCAACTTTATTTGGGAGACTTCAATCCCACAAAGGTCACTCTCCAATTAGCGAATCTAACCGTGAAGATCCCAAGAGGCATAGTTGAGGACGTGATCATCCAAGTTGACACTTTCTACTTCCCAGTAGACTTTGTCATTTGGGACATGGATCCCTCTTTCACCTCGAGCAACCATGTACCCATCATTCTTGGGCGCCCGTTCTTAACTACGTCTAACGCAATCATCAATACTCGAAATGGGCAAATGCAACTCACTTTTGGGAACATGACTTTAGAGACTAACATCTTCCATATCGCCCAACAGACGGGGGAAGAAGATGATCTTCACGCAGTGAGCCTAATAAACGAGATCGTAGAGGAATATTTCGAGGAAAATAATGGTGAAGATGCCCTAGGGTCCTGTTTAGTGTCGATCCATGAGAGTTAGGGGACGTACACCGCATTTGAGAGGGAGGTTGAGGAGTTGAGAGAGTTATTTGATGAGAGAGCGTCAGACGAGGACGCGAGAGATGTAAGCTGGGTTTCTAGATTCGAGGAGTTACCATCGAGGGATACAGGCATGGTTCCCTCCATAGAAAAATTTCCATCTGTAGGAGGGTAGTGAGACTGGGGTCTATGAATAACTGGAAAGGGTGAGGCGTGACCCACTCCAATGGACGCTGCCTGCAAGGTCTTCAAGGTCTCCTGGTGCAACTTCTGAAGAAAACTTCTCCTTCTGGTAACAATGGAACTCAAGCTTCAACTCACTCCCTGCAAGAAGATGAACTTTCACAGCAAAAATAGTAATTTTCTCAAGGGAAACACCTGAGAGTGATGGCTGTCAGTGGGGAGTGAAAGAACAAGGCACTCAGCACTAGGGAGAGAGCAGGGAGAGAATACTAGAGAGGTTTTGGTGTGATTTTGACAGAGTGACTTTGCTATGGAGTCTTCTATCTCTCTATGACCTTGCCTAGGGGTCCTATTTATACTTGGGCACTAAGGCTGGGTTGGCCCTTTTGGCGCCAAAACTTAGAGGGTTGGTGAGGGACAAAGTCTGCAGTGTACTATTTGTCCCTACCTGCAGGCAGGTCTGCCTGTCCCCTCTGGCAGATGCCCCCTGGCTCCGACCAAAGTTCAAAAGCAAATATGTCTTCTAATGGAGACAAAATATCTGATTTGCTAAATATCTTTTGAAACAGTAACTTTGATACAAACTTTATAAACTTGAGGGGGGGTCTCGAGGACCACCTCCTCTAAAATATTTGCAAGCTTGAGGGGGGTCTCGAGGACCCCTTCTAAAATCATTTTTCTTGAGAGGGGTTTAGAGGACCCCCTCCTCTAAAATCATTTTATAAACAGTTCTTTTCTTGTGAGCAGCCAGCCCTTTGGATGCTCACTTCACTTGTGACTAAGTGTGAGGTGTGTGAGGACTGGGTGACCCTAGGGTCTCCTACTAGTATTCTCTCAATCCTATAGTGCTAAGTGGTTGAGCTTGCTCAACATACCTTGTCCCTCAGCCGCCAAGCCAAAACTCCCAGGAGGTCCCAACGCGCCTGTTCGAGCCCTGCTTGCTCGACTAGGCAACCTTCTCAGTTGTAGTGGTGTAGACACCTGAAGTGGCGCCGACCCTTGCAACGGCGTAGAGACTTGCCACGACGCCGATACTTGCAGCGGCGTAGAGACTTGCCGCGGCGCCGACACTTGCAGCGGCGTAGACACCTGAAGTGGCGCCGACCCTTGTAGCGGCGTAGAGACTTGCCGCGATGCCGACACTTGCGGCGGCGTTGACACTCGAAGCGGTGCCGACCCTTGCAGCGGCGTAGAGACTTGCCACGGCGCCGATACTTGCAACGGCGTAGAGACTTGTCGCGGCGCTGACACTTGCAGCGGCGTAGACACCTGAAGTGGCGCTGGGGGTTCCTGCTGAATATGAGTTTCTGTCGGGACCCTGGGGTGGTTCCTTCTCAATTATGAGTTTCTGTCGGGACCCTAGGTGGGTTCCTGCTCAATATGAGTTTCTGCAGGGACCCCGGGGGGTTTCCTGCTCAATATGAGTTTCTACCGGGACCCCGGGGGTTCCTGCTCAATATGAGTTTCTGCCGGGACCCCGGGGGGGTTCCTGCTCAATATGAGTTTCTACTGGGACCCCGGGGGGTTCCTGCTCAATATGAGTTTCTGTCGGGACCCCAGGTTTCTTCACAGTATTTCTAATAAAATAATATTTTTACTTTTTTATAGGTAGACACCCTTCTACATTAGCCCCTCGTGCAAAGATTTTTTGGTTGGGTAGACTAAAAAAACTTTGTACGCCATAAATCTGGTTTTTATTTTTTTGATTTTTTTGGGGGACCCTAGGATTCCTTCATCATTCCCCCTTAGGGTCATTAAATGTCCTGTCACTTCATCCCAAGTTTTGTAGATGAGGCTACTTATAGTGGACCTCCTTATCTGGGTATCAACTTGGGCGGAGGGGTTACTTGCGGTGAGCCCCTCGTTTTGGTCTGCTTTTGTGGCATTTTTTTCTAGGGCGGAGGGGTTGCGCACCGTGAGCCCCTCACCCTTGGCCTTCTTCTGTGGCCTTCCATCTTGGGGGGAAGGGTTGCTCGCGGTGAGCCCCTCGCCCTTGGCCTTCTTCTGTGTTTTTCTATCTTGGGCGGAGGGGTAACTCGCGGTGAGCCCCTCGCCATTGGCCTTTTTCTGTGGCCTTCTATCTTGGGCGGATGGGTTTCTCGCCGTGAGCCCCTCGCCCTTGGCCTTCTTCTGCGACCTTCTTTCTTGGGCGTAGGGGTTACTCGCGGTGAGCCCCTCGCTCTTGGCCTTCTTCTGTGGCCTTTCATCTCGGGTGGAGGGGTTGTTCGCGGTGAGCCCCTCGCCCTTGGCCTTATTCTGTGGCCTTCTTACTTGGGCGTAGGGGTTACTCGCGGTGAGCCCCTCGCCATTGGCCTTCTTCTATGGCCTTCTATTTTGGGCGGAGGGGTTACTCGCGGTGAGCCCCTCGCCCTTGGCCTTCTCCTGTCGCCTTCTATCTTGGGCGGAGGGGTTACTCGCGGTGAGCCCCTCACCCTTGGCCTTCTTCTGTGGCCTTTTATCTTGGGCGAAGGGGTTACTCGCGGGGAGCCCCTCGCCTTGAGTGCTTTTCTGCAGTATTAAGTTTGGGAAGAAAGGGCACTCAAGGTGGATCCCCCCGCCCTAGGCTATTTTATTTCAAACTTGCAATCTTGGGAAGGTGGAGCCACTATAAATGGAACCCCACACTCTAAGTTATTTTACTATTTGTTCACTTTCTTGAGGACTTCTCAATATTAGCCCCCCCGTGCAGAAGTGTCTTGTAATGTCGAGAGACTTATGCACGAAACTATCGTACCTTTTATTTATACTTGGCAATTGCTCAAGACTGTGAGCACTCCGGTGCCCTTGGAGCCTTAGGTGCTAAACTGTCGCACTTTATATTTATACTTGAGGCTTGCTCAAGACTATGAGCACTCCGGTGCCCTTAGAGCCTTAGGTGCTAAACTGTCTCACTTTATATTTATACTTGACGCTTGCTCAAGACTGTGAGCGCTCCGGTGCCCTTAGAACCTTAGGTGCTCAACTAGCGCACCTTATGTTTATACTTGACACTTGCTCGAGACTGTGAGTGCTCCGGTGCCCTTGGAGCCTTAGGTGCTCAACTGGCGCACCTTATGTTTATACTTGACGCTTGCTCAAGACTGTGAGCGCTCCAGTGCCCTTGGAGCCTTAGGTGCTCATCTGGAGCACGTTAGGTTTGTACGTGGCATTTGCTCAAGACTGTGAGCACTCCGATGCCCTTGGAGTCTTAGGTGCTCAACTGGCGCACCTTATATTTATACTTGACACTTGCTCAGTACTGTGAGCGCTCCGGTGCCCTTGGAGCCTTACGTTTATACTTGGCATTTGCTCAATACTGTGAGCGCTCCGATGCCCTTGGAGCCTTAGGTGTTCATCTGGAGCACCTTATGTTTATACTTGGCACTTGCTCAATACTGTGAGCGCTCCGATGCCCTTGGAGCCTTAGGTGCTCGACTGGCGCACCTTATATTTATACTTGGCATTTGCTCATAGACTGTGAGCGCTCCGGTGCCCTTGGAGCCTTAGGTGCTAAACTGTCGCACATTATATTTATACTTGGCACTTGCTCAAGACTGTGAGCGCTCCGGTGCCCTTGGAGCCTTACGTTTATACTTGGCATTTGCTCAATACTGTGAGCGCTCCGATGCCCTTGGAGCCTTAGGTGCTCATCTGGAGCACCTTATGTTTATACTTGGCACTTGCTCAATACTGTGAGCGCTCCGATGCCCTTGGAGCCTTAGGTGCTCAACTGGCGCACCTTATATTTATACTTGGCATGTGCTCATAGACTGTGAGTGCTCTGGTGCCCTTGGAGCCTTAGGTGCTAAACTGTCGCACCTTATATTTATACTTGGCACTTGCTCATGACTGTGATCGCTCCGGTGCCCTTGGAGCCTTAGGTGCTAAACTGTCGCACCTTATATTTATACTTGGCACTTGCTCATGATTGTGAGCGCTCCGGTGCCCTTGGAGACTTAGGTGCTAAACTGTCGCACCTTATATTTATACTTGGCACTTGCTCATGATTGTGAGCGCTCCGGTGCCCTTGGAGCCTTAGGTACTAAACTGTCGCACCTTATATTTATACTTGGCACTTGCTCATGACTGTGAGTGCTCCGGTGCCCTTGGAGCCTTAGGTGCTAAACTGTCGCACCTTATATTTATACTTGGCACTTGCTCATGATTGTGAGCGCTCCGGTGCCCTTGGAGCCTTAGGTACTAAACTGTTGTACCTTATGTTTATATTTATATTTGGCACTTGCTCAAGATTATGAGCGCTCCGGTGCCCTTGGAGCCTAAGGTACTAAATTGTCGTACCTTATATTTATACTTGCACTTGTTCAATACTTTGAGTTGCTCTTTTTTATGAGAGAACCTCAAGATTGAACTTCCTTCTTCTAACTGTGGGGTGTTTGCATATGAGATGAGCGAGTCAGAATTTTGAAGCTGCCCTACTAACTGCGGGGTACTTGCATATAACTAAGCAAGTTAAAATTTGGACGCTGACCCTCTAGCTGCGGGGTGCTTGCATATAATTAAGCAAGTTAAGAAAAAAATTTCAAGCTACCCCTCTAACTGCGGGGTACTTGCATATGAGCTAAGTAAGTTAAAAAAATTTAGCGCGGTCCCATATGCATGTTGGGTACCTTCTAGCGCAAGCCCGTGTGACTTTGGGATATATTTTTTTGTTATGCACATTCATTTCTTAGGGAATAGCTAGGAGATGGGGTGCTTATTCCAAACTTTTCTTAGGAACCTTTTTGTCTTATAAAAATAACAAGTTTAGAGAGGGGGGTAGACCCGTTTCTCTCTATTTTCTGAAAACTGGTCAAGTAAATTTTTCTTGAGAATAGAGGTTAGGACTTGCTCTCTAGGCTATAAGTCTATATTGAATAATAAAAAAAAAACATAGTGAATTTTTTTTTATTATTACTATTACTAGGAGGATAACCTCCTGCTGGTCCTGTCGGGTCTTAAGGACTTTACTCACTATACTTTTACTTTTGGGTTGGATATCCCCCCAAGTATGATGAGGAAAGTTCCTTATATCATGGGCCCTCTTCTAATCTAGCAGAGGTTCTGCCCTTCTTTTAAGAAAAGAACGCATAAATCTGGTGTACCCACTGCACGATGTAGGTAAAATGAGTCATGCACAAAATTTCTAGTGCCAAAAATAATGGGTATTACTTTTCTTCATTGCTGTCAGGGTTTATATTTCTTACAAGAAGTGTACTCATAAAACTAGAGCAGGCTATTCAAATTTTTTAAGAAAATGAAACTGGGCAGGAGTTAGGCATAGTACCTTCTCAGTTGTAGTGGTGAAGATGTCTGTTGACGACGGGTTGAATTTTGGGGCGAGGGTCTCTATAGGGTTCCTCGGTGATTTTTATAGTAGGCGAAGGTTCCTCATCTGAGGGCCTTCATTTGAGAGAGGGTTCATCCTCCTCTTTGAATTCGAGGGGTTCCTCGACTAGGCATCTCGACCACACAGAGTTCCTCGCATATTACCTCGGGTTCCTCGACGGTTAGTTTGGAACCGCGGAGCTCCTTGTTGGGGTTTTTACCCATTTTGGGTTCCTTGTTTTCTTTGGGTTCCTCGTTCATTTTGGATTCCTCGTGCGTCAATCTAGGAATGAGTTCCAAATCCGAAGGTACATCAAACCCTCATATTTTAACGAGTCCCTTGTCGGCAGCTGATTTGGCATTTATGAGCAAGGGTTCCTCGCCCTCTGTAACTGTTTCAATTCCTCACCCGCCCAAGGGTCCCTCGCTGGTTGGCATTTCAACTAGAGGGTTTGTTGTCGCGAGTTCCTTATTGGCAACGAGGGATACCCAGGGTTCTTCAGTGGTTCGTTTTATACCAGAGGGTTCCTCGTGACCCATTTCTCAATCCAATGTTGTTATTAGCGAGACACAGCTCAGCTCCTTACGTGCGATTCTCGAAATGGGTTCCTCGTCAAACCTTTCGTCAGCGGCTTGTATGTCTGGTAATTTGTGTCTTGTTTCAAATAAGGGTGTCTCGACTTTGGGCTTCGTCGAGGGTTCCTCGTGCGTTGACTTTATACTTGAGGGTTCCTCGTCGGCTACCATTGGTACGAGGTATTCACTGAATTATGAGGGTTCCTCGCGACCAACCTCGTTGGCGAGTTCTTTGTCCTCTATGAATTCCATACGCACTTTTTCTGTCGAGGGTTTGCCATCCTCAAGTTCCTCGCGACCAACCTCGTCGGCGAGTTCCTCGTCCTCTATGAGTTCCACACGCACTTTTTCTGTTGAGGGTTTGCCATCCTCAAGTTCCTCGCGACCAACCTCGTTGGCAGGTTCCTCGCGCGTTGATGATCTGAGACTTAGGGGTTCCTCGCCCAAGCACGTTACAAGCAAGGGTTCCTCGCCACTTAATTTGGAACCAGTGGGTTCCTCCCCACCCGTCGTGACCCCGAGGGATTCCTCGAGTATCAGGGGTTCCGCGGTGGGTTCCTCGCCTTCCCCTTTAAATTTTTTCATCCTTTTTTTTTTTGGCCTGGCTGGGTTTGGTTCCTCGTCTGAGGATCTGGTGACTGAAAGTTCCTCGCAAACATTGCTGGATGAGGTGGGTTCCTCGACCCCAAAGGGGGTCCTCGCCTACTGTTGCAACATTTGAGGGTTTCTCGTATACCATTTTGATTTCAAAGGGTCCCTCGCACTTTTTGGTGAAAGCTACGGGTTCCACGCGTGAGGCGTTAACTATAGAGGGTTCCTCGCATCTGGAGTTACTGTTGGGCATCCCTGGCTTGGAGGTTCCTCGCCTGGAGTTCTCTCGCCCAGAGTTACTGTTGAGTTCATATTTGTTGGGTTCCTCGACCCTTGTTGTTGGTACCTGTGATGATTCTTTACTGGAAATGTGTGGTAGTCTTCAGTATGTAAGTGGTTCCTTACCGTAGGTCCTAATACCCGAGGGTCCCTCATCGGAAGCGCCATTAGTGGCTAGTATTTTAGATGGAGGTGTCTTGACCTCAAATATCGTCGAGGGTTCCTCGTCGTGATTATCACTGGTGACTGGTGTTTTGGTCGAGGGTGTCTCGACGACTGATTTCGTCAAGGGTACCTCATCCACGAGACCGTTAAGGGCCAAGAGTGATGTGCCAGCTATTGGTGGCTACAGGTGTCTCGACCTTCGGATTTGTCGAGTGTTCCTTATCTGTCGGAACATGTGTTGGAGAGAGGGGGGTATCGACGCTCGTGATTTTTTCTGAAGAAGGGGGGTCTCGACCCGTGGTTTTCTGCGAGGTGACCCTACGTCCGAGGATCCCTCGCCAGCTGCCTTGGAGTCGTCAAAACCCCTAGTCGCTTTGGGAGGGTGTGTCTCGACGCCTTTGAATCTTCAGAAATAGGGGTTTCGGCCTATGGCAGTATGGTGGCCTCTCGTCAGCGGCCGCAGGTCTCGCGACCTGGCCTCGCGTCTACGGGCCCCTCGTCACTGCAAGGGGGTGTCTCGACATGTGTCGGCGCTGACGGGGTCATCTCGACCTCGGGTGTCTCGACGCCCATGATTTTTTTCTGAAGGAGGGTCTCTCGACGCCCATGATTTTTTGCTGAAGAAGGGTCTCTCGACGCCCATGATTTTTGCTGAAGGAGGGTCTCTCGACGCCCATGATTTTTTGCTAAAGGAGGGTCTCTCGACGCCCATGATTTTTGCTAAAGAAGGGTCTCTCGACGCCTATGATTTTTTGCTGAATAAGGGTCTCTCGACGCCCATGATTTTTGCTGAAGAAGGGTCTCTCGACGCCCATGATTTTTACTGAAGAAGGGTCTCTCGACGCCCATGATTTTTACTGAAGAAGGGTCTCTCGACGCCCATGATTTTTTGCTGAAGAAGAGTATCTCGATGCCTATGATTTTTGCTGAAGAAGGGTCTCTCGACGCCCATGATTTTTGCTGAAGGAGGGTCTCTCGACGCCCATGATTTTTTGCTGAATAAGGGTCTCTCGACGCCCATGATTTTTGCTGAAGAAGGGTCTCTCGACACCCATGATTTTTACTGAAGAAGGGTCTCTCGACGCCCATGATTTTTTACTGAAGAAGAGTATCTCGATGCCTATGATTTTTACTGAAGAAGGGTCTCTCGACGCCCATGATTTTTTGCTGAAGGAGGGTCTCTCGACGCCCATGATTTTTGCTGAAGAAGGGTCTCTCGACACCCATGATTTTTTGCTCAATAAGGGTCTCTCGACGCCCATGATTTTTGCTGAAGAAGGGTCTTTCGACGCCCATGATTTTTACTGAAGAAGGGTCTCTCGACGCCCATGATTTTTACTGAAGAAGGGTCTCTCGATGCCCATGATTTTTTGCTGAAGAAGAGTATCTCAATGCCTATGATTTTTGCTGAAGAAGGGTCTCTCGACGCCCATGATTTTTGCTGAAGGAGGGTCTCTTGACGCCCATGATTTTTTGCTGAATAAGGGTCTCTCGACGCCCATGATTTTTGCTGAAGAAGGGTCTCTCGACGCCCATGATTTTTACTGAAGAAGGGTCTCTCGACGCCCATGATTTTTTGCTGAAGAAGAGTAACTCGATGCCCATGATTTTTGCTGAAGGAGGGTCTCTCGACGCCCATGATTTTTGCTGAAGGAGGGTCTCTCGACGCCCATGATTTTTTACTGAATAAGGGTCTCTCGACGCCCATGATTTTTGCTGAAGAAGAGTATCTCGATGCCTATGATTTTTTTCAAGAACATGGGTCTCGCTTATGATAATATGGTGTCCTTTCATCAGCGGTCGGGGGTCTCGCGACCAGGCCTCGCGTCTACGGGTCCCTCGTCACTGCAAGGGGTTATTTTCTTAAGGGTTCCTCATCGCTATCATTCAGCGAGAGGAGTTCCTCGACCATACCGAATTCCTCACCAAACACTTAGGGTTCCTGGGGTTCCTGTCAGTGAACTTGACGGTTGTCACAACTTTCTCCAGTGCCGTCCTCCGCGGCTGAGCTACTTCAACCGGAATCGCCGCCGGAACGACCGCCCCTCCACAGGGGTTACTGCTGGTGTTACACAATCTTGACCCAAACTTTCCAAGTCTCAAAAAACATACTCATAAGCCTCTGCCACCGGAGCTGTTGTCGGTGAGATGGTCGGCCCTCCCGGAGGAGCAGGTACCTTTGCTCCGGTCACCACCACCTCCACCTGAGTGGCCTTGTCTCTTTGAGCTCCATTTCCAGATGGAATGTCTTCAAACACTAGATGCTTAGAAACATTAAAACCTTCTTTGTCCATGGAAGTGAGGATACCTCCCCAGCAGAGTCGCCAAATGTAGGAGGGTAGTGAGACTGGGGTCTATGAATAACTGGAAAGGGTGAGGCGTGACCCACTCCAATGGACGCTGCCTGCAAGGTCTTCAAGGTCTCCTGGTGCAACTTCTGAAGAAAACTTCTCCTTCTGGTAACAATGGAACTCAAGCTTCAACTCACTCCCTGCAAGAAGATGAACTTTCACAGCAAAAATAATAATTTTCTCAAGGGAAACACCTGAGAGTGATGGCTGTCAGTGGGGAGTGAAAGAACAAGGCACTCAGCACTAGGGAGAGAGCAGGGAGAGAATACTAGAGAGGTTCTGGTGTGATTTTGACAGAGTGACTTTGCTATGGAGTCTTCTATCTCTCTATGACCTTGCCCAGGGGTCCTATTTATACTTGGGAACTAAGGCTGGGTTGACCCTTTTGGCGCCAAAACTTAGAGGGTTGGTGAGGGACAAAGTCTGCAGTGTACTATTTGTCCCTACCTGCAGGCAGGTCTGCCTGTCCCCTCTGGCAGATGCCCCCTGGCGCCGACCAAAGTTCAAAAGCAAATATGTCTTCTAATGGAGACAAAATATCTGATTTGCTAAATATTTTTTGAAACAGTAACTTTGATACAAACTTTATAAACTTGAGGGGGGGTCTCGAGGACCACCTCCTCTAAAATATTTGCAAGCTTGAGGGGGGTCTCGAGGACCCCTTATAAAATCATTTTTCTTGAGAGGGGTTTAGAGGACCCCCTCCTCTAAAATCATTTTATAAACAGTTCTTTTCTTGTGAGCAGCCAGCCCTTTGGATGCTCACTTCACTTGTGACTAAGTGTGAGGTGTGTGAGGACTGGGTGACCCTAGGGTCTCCTACTAGTATTCTCTCAATCCTATAGTGCTAAGTGGTTGAGCTTGCTCAACATACCTTGTCCCTCAGCCGCCAAGACAAAACTCCCAGGAGGTCCCAACGCGCATGTTCGAGCCCTGCTTGCTCGACTAGGCAACCTTCTCAGTTGTAGTGGTGTAGACACCTGAAGTGGCGCCGACCCTTGCAGCGGCGTAGAGACTTGCCACGACGCTGATACTTGCAGCGGCGTAGAGACTTGCCGCGGCGCCGACACTTGCAGCGGCGTAGACACCTGAAGTGGCGCCGACCCTTGTAGCGGCGTAGAGACTTGCCGCGATGCCGACACTTGCGGCGGCGTTGACACTCGAAGCGGTGCCTACCCTTGCAGCGGCGTAGAGACTTGCCACGGCGCCGATACTTACAACGGCGTAGAGACTTGTCGCGGCGCTGACACTTGCAGCGGCGTAGACACCTGAAGTGGCGCTGGGGGTTCCTGCTGAATATGAGTTTCTGTCGGGACCCTGGGGTGGTTCCTTCTCAATTATGAGTTTCTGTCGGGACCCTAGGTGGGTTCCTGCTCAATATGAGTTTCTGCCGGGACCCCGGGGGGGTTCCTGCTCAATATGAGTTTCTACCGGGACCCCGGGGGTTCCTGCTCAATATGAGTTTCTGCCGGGACCCCGGGGGGGTTCCTGCTCAATATGAGTTTCTACTGGGACCCCGGGGGGTTCCTGCTCAATATGAGTTTCTGTCGGGACCCTGGGTTTCTTCACAGTATTTCTAATAAAATAATATTTTTACTTTTTTATAGGTAGACACCCTTCTACACCATCCCTAGATTTGAATAAACTCCGCTCCCATATTAAATATGCATACTTAGGAGAGGATGATACATTTCCTGTCGTTGTCTCCTCTAGCCTAGACGAAGAGCAGTAGGGTAAATTCCTAAAGATTCTGAGGAAGCACCAAGGTGATTTTGGTTAGTGCATTGATTATTTGAAAGGTATAAGTCCTTTGGTTTGCACCCACAAGATCCATATCGAAGAGGATATCAAGCCCTCAAGAGAAATGCAAAGAAGTCTAAACCCTAATATGAAATAAGTGGTTAGGACCGAAATAATTAAGCTATTGGATGCCGGGATTATCTACCCAATCTCAGATAGCAAGTGGGTGAGCCCTATTCAAGTTGTCCCGAAGAAGTCGGGCATGACAGTGATTGAAAATGCTAAGGGAGAGTTAGTTCCCCAACGTACCACCACCGGGTGGTGCATTTGCATTGATTACCAAAAACTCAATGCGGGAACTAGGAAAGACCATTTCCCCTTAACATTTATTGATCAGATGCTTGAAAGAGTAGCGATCCACCCTTACTATTGCTTCCTTGATGGTTATTCCGAATATAACCAAATCGAGGTAGCTGTACTTGACCAAAATAAAACGACCTTCACTTGCCCTTTTGGTACATTTGCCTATAAACGTATGCCATTCAGATTGTGTAATGCACTCACGACCTTTCAAAGGTGCATGTTGAGTCTATTTAGCGACATGTCGAGAGAGGACTTGAAGTGTTCATGGACGATTTTAGCATTTTTGGCACCTCTTTCGATCTTTGTCTTGAAAAACGAGAAAAGTTACTTGCCCGGTGTGTGGAAAAGAACTTAGTGGTGAATTAGGAGAAATGCCATTTTATGGTCACTGAGGGAATAGTTCTTGGCCACATAGTTTCATCCAAGGGGATAGAAGTTGATAGAGCTAAGATAGAAGTCATAGCCTATCTACCCCCACCAAAATCGCTCAAAGACGTGTGCTCCTTCTTGGGCCACGCGAGGTTTTATCGAAGGTTCATTAAGGACTTTAGCGCCATCGCTAGACCCTTAAGAAACCTACTTATGAAGGACAACCCATTTGAGTCGACGAAAGTATGCCAAAGCACTTTTGAAAAACTGAAAACCATGCTCGTGTCCGCTCCCATCATGCAAGTTTTGGATTGGTCTTTACCATTCGAACTTATGTGTGATGCTAGCGATTATGCGATAGGGGCTGTTTTGGGCCAAAGAAAAGACAAACATGCTCATGTCATCTACTAAGCTAGTTGGACTCTTACCGGACCATAACTCAATTACTCCACTACCGAGAAGGATTTGCTAGCGGTAGTCTTTGCTCTTGACAAATTTTGATCCTACCTTATCAGTTCTCCCATCACTTGCTTCACCGACCACGCTGTATTAAAATACCTACTTGCAAAGAAAGACGCAAAGTCGCACCTCATAGGGTGGATCCTACTCCTACAAGAGTTTAATCTCTCCATTAAAGATGAGAAATGAGTAGAAAACGTCATTGCCGACCCCTTATCATGGCTTTCATCCGACGTACCTAGTGATCCAATACCCATAGACGAATACTTTCTGAATGAGAAACTCGTTGCTACCTCTTCTTTGCCCTGGTTTGTGGATATCGTGAACTATCTTGTCATGGGAGCCCTCCCTCCCGATTGGACATCGCAAGATAAGAAGAGGTTTATTACTTGGTCGCGCATGTTTTTCTATGATGATCCGTTTCTGTTTAAATATTGTGCCGACCAAATCATCCGACGTTGTGTACCGGATGATGAGATCCCGAAAGTCATCCAATTTTGTCATTCAAAAGCTTGTGGAGGCCACTTTTTGACGAAAAAGACGGTCGCTAAAATTCTACAATGCGACCTCTATTGGCCCACAATATTCCGGGATATGAACAATGCTTGTAAATCTTGCAATAGGTGCCAAAGGATGGGAGCTATTACCCGATGAGACATGATGCCTCTTACCCCCATACTCATTATTTAGATCTTTGACTGTTGGGGTGTTGACTTCATGGGCCCTTTCCCCCCGTCCTTTGGTTTCCTTTACATCCTTGTCACGGTAGACTACGTTTCTAAATGGGTGGAAGCTATAGCTGCCAAGACCAATGAAAACAAAGTGGTGATTAAGTTCCTACAGGAACACATACTTTCCTGCTTCGAAAGCGATAATTAGTGATAATGGCACGTACTTTTGCTTCAGGTCATTCACGAAGCTCATGAGAAAGTATGGTGTCATTCACAAGGTTGGAAGGACTTATCGCCCACAAACGAATGGGCAGGCTGAACTAGAGAATCGGTAAATCAAGAACATTCTTGAAAAGACCGTCAATCCTACCCGAAAAGATTGGTCACTTAGATTGAACGATTCTTTATGAGCCTATCGTAGCGTATACAAAAATTCGCTCGGCATGTTCCCATTTCTCTTTATGTATGGAAAACCTTTCCATCTTCCCGTGGAATTAGAGCACAAAGCGTATTGGAACATTAAGGAATTGAACTATGCCATGGATAAGGCCGGTGAAGCTCGCAAGCTTCAATTAAATGAGTTAGAAGAGATACGCAATGATGCGTATGAGAACGTAAAAATTTCCAAAGAAAGGATGAAACTCGCTCACGATAACATCATTCACCGCAAAGAGTTTCTTATTGGACAAAAGGTGCTTCTTTATAACTCTCGGCTTCATCTCTTTCCGAGAAAGTTACGGTCACGATGGTTTGGCCCGTTCGTTGTAAGGAACATTTTCCCTCATGGAGCTGTTGAATTAGACGATTTGAAAGGGGGAAATACATTCAAAGTAAATGGACAACGCCTAAATCCATATCTAGAGGTGTGTGTGGAAGAAGTCCACACCATTTGGTTGTCGGGCCCCGTTTATGGGGTAGAGTGAGCTTCTATAGTAAGGTCGTCGCACCCCCGACACGTATGGGGTGAATTCTTGTGTATAGTAGACGAGAGTCGTGTGAGTAGTGAGAGTCCCTCGGATTAGGGTACAATAAAGTGAGAGAATTAACATGTTTCCAGAAATTGAGTCAAATTGCGTCGATCATAGGAATCCAGAGGGTGTTGAACCAAAATTGATAGGAAGCAATGCGGAGAGTCAAAAACTTTCAGTGAAGAGTGCTCAAAATTAAGTTAGGGGGAGAAATCCAGCTCAATACAAGAACCGGATCGGTTCTTTTATTTTTGGTCCGGACCGATCCGAACCGGATCGATTCATTTCTTTTAGAGCGGGATCGATTTGATAACTAAAAGCCTCTAAAATTAAAAGGACCGGACCGATTCGGTCCTATACCAGCCGTATCGGTCCGATTTCTACAGTCTTCTCCCTTTTCCCTAGGTGCACCCCCCTCTCCCAAATCCCTTACCTTCCCTCCCAATTCGTCCCACCATACCCAAACCTTCATTTTCCCTTCCAAATACATACCCTATTTCCCTCCAAACCCTTTCCCTCCATTTCCAACACCCTACCCACCCCTCACCTACAAATACACACCCAAATCCTTCATTTTCACCCATACCTTCAACTGCATCACTCCCATCTTCTCTCTACCTATTTTTTTTCTCCAGTAACCTCTCCTTGTCCCAATGGACCAACGAGCCCCCCCGTCAAATACGACTCCACTGAAATCCTACCCTCCGTCCATGGTGAATTTTGTTCCCGCCAAGAGGAGCGGTGGTGCATTCAGTTCTTTAGTCCGGATCGTAAACTCCGCATGGAGCGCTCAGTCCAATGGGCAGGGCTGCCCAATTCCATCACTGCTCTCTTCATTCCTAGGGGTTGGTGTCGTTTCCTTAACGAACCCTACGAGGCGATTTGGGCAGCCGAGGTCTGCTCTTTCTATGGCTCCCTTGTTCGCACGGGCCAATTCGAGTCCCAAGCCTATGTTGACGGTACCGTTATTCCCTTTTCTTTGTCCCTTCTCACAGCCAAGTTGGGCAAATACGACATTCTCGATGTCCAAGACTACACATACCCAAGGAATGTCGCCCCGGTAGCCAATGAACTGATTATGGAGCGAGTTGCCCCCGATGTTGTATTGGGGGGAGAGACTGTCGCTGTTGGCCGACTTAACGAGAAAGCACGACTCACTTTCCAAATTGTGTGTGTTAACATTCTACAAACTTCAAATGATTTCGCCATGCGTCCCTGTCAAGCAAAATTGACATACCTCCTCTTCGATCCCCACACTCCAATTAACCTGGCTCGCACCTTATACGGTGACATCCTCGTTCCATCCATGGATGAGAAAGGTGCAGCCCCACTTCCATATGCACGCCTGATTACCTTCATTCTCAAGGACGCTGGCATTGAGGCTCCACTTGACCGTACTCGCCTCCCTGGTCCTTTTGGATAGGGAACCCTCACCCAGAGTGACAAACAACTAGCCATCCTTCGGACAAGGCGTGGAAGTGATGACGAGGGAGATGATACCTCGAGTACGGATGAGGAAAAAGAAGAAGCAGGTGCTGATGTTGAGATGGGAGACGTGGGTGTGGATGAAGAGTCGACCGACGAAGAAGACGACCCTGATTTCGAATGGGCGGCTAGCGACCTCACCAATCGTATGTCGGCCCTGGAGACGCGATTCAGCAACTTTATGACCAACTACCGCCACGATACAAGCATGATGTTTCGGTTCCAAGAGAACTTGTATCGATGCCAAGGGGATCCCAATGAGCCTTTTCCATCCTACTTCTATTACCCCTATGTCCCTGACGTGCCCAGCTCTTCCCACCCACCACCCCAGTGACGCTTTGGTTGTTTGTGATAGTTTTTAGTTGCTTCCCCTGTTCACATGCTGTATGCTCTTTGCTGTTGTTGTACCACAGTCCTATTTTATAAAAATCTACATTTTATCCCTTTGTTTGTTTTATTTATCGCACTTCTTATTTTTCCTTGTTTAGATTTTAGTCCTTTTCTCTTGAGGACAATGCAAAAGTCTAAGTTAGGGGGGGGTCACAAGTGCGTATTTCTAAAACTTCACAAATTTTCAAAAATGCCTAGAAATTCAAAAAATTCATAAAACTTTGAAAATTCCAAAAATATTTTTGTTCAAAATAAATAAAAATTGGAATTCAAATTTTTCAAAAATATCATTAAAAGTCGGTGTAAAGTCTCAAGTTGTAAAATTCAAATACACAAAGCCGAAATTGACCAAAGATGGAAATTGTGCGAAAATTGACTACTTAACGAATAAGTGTGGAGTTTAACAAACCCGGTGAGATTCGAGCCTTTCATCTTTGTGTAACTTATAAATCAATTCGAGTTAATTGTTAACTTAAAGTTTTTTTCAGCGTCTAAAAAGTCGTCGAGGATCTCAATCCTCTCATTTTGATCGATTATGAAAAACGTGTGCGATATTGCTTTGAAAAACATGCCAAAATTGATCTCTAAACTTAATTCATCTCGAAACGCATATGGTAACGCAATTAGTATTTTGGACAATGAAGTAGGCCCCCGTTTGTTACCCAAAAATATTAGCCATAAAAAATTGTGAAAAAAATTATCCCTTTTTGTAACCTAAATTGAGCCGAATAAAATTTATCCTTTCGTTTGACAAACCGAAAAACCCAAGTAGCCCGAAATTAGGAAAATGGAATATTCAATAAAGTCCGAAAAGTGCATAAAAAGGGGCAAGAAAAAATAGATATGCTCAGAAAAAATAGCAAGAAAAGAAAAGAAGTGAAAAATAGAAACAAAAATAGAGAAAAAGAAGAAAAAGTGAGCAGTAGCCCTGAAAAAGCACAAATGGACATCATAAATGACTTTTCCAATTCCAACCTTCCCTACCATTTTCATTTTACCCAATATACCTTAAAACCCAAAAAAGTCCTAACCGAGTCCAAATTGCGAAATTGGTTACCGCTGGAGAGCTAAGACATCAAAAGATAATAAAATAGACTGAATTCATGAATAAGAGGCAATGTTCCCATTTTTAAAACCGTATTCCGTTGATGAGATCTTATCACTATAAAATTCTCATCTTTTTACTTGTGTGCGTGACTTTGCATCTAATACATTTACTCTTTATGTCACGCATACCGAGATAATAGACATAATCCGAGAGATTTGTTTGTGAGAGTATCCCGTGAGAATTTGAAGTCAAAACGAATTTTTGGATAAGTAACATATTGATCAATCGGTGGAAATTCACGGTTAAATTTCCATCTTCGCACCCACGCACTATGATTTGAGACTCATAAGCATGACTTGATGATGATTATTTTTTGGGAAATTTTGAATTATACAATTTTTGCGTATTTTGAAATTTCTTTGAGTCAAATTTTGTGGGTATATTCTCTGCAAACCCTCACGAGACACAACTCGTCCTACTAGGGTAACCTAGGGGTTTAAAGGCTTGTTGCACTCGCTAAATGCAATCGCTTGTCGGCGAAAAAGGTATTCTATCCTGATAAAATAATTTCCAATAGTTGAGCCTTGCTAGGATACTTTTACATTGCTCGTGACGCGCAAAGTTATAAGTTAGGGGGATTTGATTAGGCATAAATTCTTCCCAATTTATCCCTTTCATTTAGTTACTTTTAGCACCTCGAACAATGTAATCAATTTAATTTTATCTCATAATCTTGCTACTGACTTATTCTAACGAGTACACCGAGTTTCTGGTATTTCGTAGTGATTTTATAGGTATTCTATGTTAATAAAGAAAGAAGGAAACTGGAAGAATCGAGAAAGAAAAGAAAGAAAAGTCAAAAGGGTAAAGTCATAATTTTTACCCAGAATTTGGATGATGCATCTAAAGAAAAGTTGAAGATATCAAGTTCACGAGCATGTAGGAAGAAACGGCACCTCAATCGGAGTCTCGGTGTGAAAGTTATTAGCAGTCAAAGGTAGAAGAAAAAGTCAAAGGAAATTCGGATCGGACCGGTCCGAAATACCAATTTCCAGAGAACCCCGGACCAAAGACGGATCGAAGCTGAAGGCAAATAAATGAGTCGATCCGTACCTGATTGATTCGGCCAAGGAATAAACGAATTGATCTGGATTCCAGCCAGACCGAACTGAAGGAGGATCGGACCGGTCCGACTGTCGAATTTTTATTTTTTACTCCTCCTTTAATGGAAAGTCCTAGTTCAGCTGAAACTCTTGGAGTTTGGTAGTATATTTAAACCCGTGTTATTATCATTTTAACAATGAAGAATTTATTTAATTTTCCATTCTTCTCTGAAAAAACCCTAGTTTGAAGATAGATTATAATTTTAATTCCAAGATTGAAGATTGTTCATATTTCTGTGATTATAAGTAATTGTAGTTAATGTTTTGAGTGCTTTGGTAAGATTAGTGGTTAATTTCTTCTGTCAAATCTCCTTTATACATAATTCTAATTTCTTCCTTAGTTTAATCATGATTTCCTGCAATTTAAAAATCGTTTTCATTACTTTCATCATGGTAGGCTAGACTTTTAAGGGTCGGGATGCATGAACCCAACCCGATGTGGTAGTTGCATGTGTGTAAATGTAATCCTATAAATTTAATGACTTGATTACGACCGTATTGTGTAGGAACGCGACAATTTTATATCTTTGGATCTCGTTTTCTTCAGAGTAACCGGGATGCTTCAGAATGCAATTCGAGTGTAACTATCGCAATATCGATTTACTCGTCCTCTGATTAAGTATGGTGCGGGCTTGAACCTCATACACGTAATGCTTGGGAATACTAAATTCTGGGCCTAATTGGTTATTTAAATTTATGATTAGTTTTATACCAGCAATACACTAGGGTTGGGGGATTGCATTCCCGTCCTGTTCTTTCATCATATAGTTCAAATCTCAGTTCAATCACTTTCAATAATTTAGATAATTTAGAATAGTCGCATTTTATTCATACTTTAGTGCATTAAATAAATATTTTCAAAAATTGCATGTAATATAGTCAGTTCTCAAAACCAATCATCTTTTCCTTTTCTATAGAGTCAGAGTTAGGATTCATTCATCCGTCCAACGTCATCACAACTTTGTTGTTCTATTTCCCTGTGGATAAGATCCCGACTTACCGGGTTTATTACTAACGCGACAGGCTTGCACTTGAGCCTAGAGAGAACGCACTTCTGAGACACATTTTGAGTTGCGTCGAGTGGTCTGTCAGTTGGAACCTACGTGAGAAAAAGAGGGAGAACCAAGGAGGAAGGAGGCCCATTGGAGAATAAAGCCAAAAGTTGGAGATTTCTCACAAATAATTACACCAAAGTGTAGATCGCGACAAGAGGATTAACCACATACCAAATTCAATCAGAGACTCAGAAATCCGTCCCAAGGCAAGTGTTTATCTTGCTACCTATTTAGCATATATTGTTCCGATTAATCTCTAGTTGATGAAATAGTCTTATTATAATGAAAAACATGGGTTTTATTAGGTTTAATTGTAAAGAAACTTAAGAATTTGGAGATGGGTATGCATGTAGAGGTTTTACCCCATTTGTAGACTATTAAATATGGATTTTTTATGTGAAAATCACGAATTAAATTAATGGTTTTAAATAATTAAAATGTTGGGTTCATTATAAAGAGGATTTTTAGAAAATGAGGAAATTGTTTAAATTCCCTTTGAGTATGTGAGGATTTGACCTCTACATTTTATTATAAAGTGACTTGTTGTGATTAGGAATAGTTTAGAAACCTCAAATTCTAAGTTGGTTGAGTTTTGAGTTGATATTGAAAGTTGGAAAGTTGGGGAAAATGATTTCGGGGAAGAACAGGGCCAGTTCAGAATTCTTGTTCAAAGACTTGCCCAGGTCGTTCGAACGATAACTTTAAAGAGCCATCTAACGAGATTTTGAGTTCGTTCGAAGTAAGGAGTTCATTCGAACGACCTCGTTCGAACAAGATTCCCTTGATTTCTAATGAGATTTCAGAATGCCCTTTTTGGGTCCGACCGAGTTAAAAATCATCCTAGGTTTACCCTAGTGAGAGTAATAACCTATGTGAGTATCGGGAAACGTAAATTATGAGCTATTATTTAGCTGGGAGTGTGATTTTTCTTGGGATATCGAAAGTTTATAGAACCTAGGAAGTAAGGAAGGTTCGAGAGAGGTAATATATGAAAGAATTACGGTGAGTGGTAGAAATGAGAATATTACCTACGTACTATGGAATTGGGTTGCGTGAACGCCTATTAAGTATATAAGTTGTGTGTATTATTATTACATGGAATATTATGTGTATGACATACCTAGCTACTGGCTATCGAACGGAGGTTGGCGCATTGTGGACGACCATATCTTGTGTGCCTTCGGGGAATTTTGAGTCGTACCACTAGAGCATGGAACCTAGGTATGAGCTATCTGTGAGAACAATAATGTTGACGGTCTTATGGGTGCGTAGGTATATGTATAGCCCATCGACATGGAACTATGTTCACCTCCAATATGTGTATATGTTTTATTGGTTCCTGAGAGATTGAACATGTTGTCCTTCATGCGTGAGCATTGCAATGGGATAATATAGACGAGTATGCCTATTATAAGGGGTTTCTTAACCATGGGTGCAGTATTGATATATATTTGTATGTGTACATATTGATATTTTATATATGTATACTGAGTTCCTATTATGTTTTTCATATTAGCCGCTTTATTATAGTATATACTTATTGGGTCACCAGTCGAGAATTTAGAATGTTATGAAAATGAGTTAAACCATCTTTAAAACTACTCCTTAATGATAGCAATATATTGCCTTCGGGTTATTTAGATATTTTATTCGGCATAGTGGTTATACTACGTATAGTCAGGTAGAGTATCGTGACTAGTATGGGTAGTTAGGCTAGTTAGGCGTGCACATTAGATGAGGGGTGAGCATCTCAAGTGAGTACGCTAAGTTAAAATGAATAATATTTGTGCTAATTAACCAATTTAAGCACTTTATATATTTAAATTGTTTTCTACTCGGGCTTTGACCCATTTTTTTGCAAATCTCTTTTCTTGTTCCTCTATTTTAGGTGCTCAGCCACAGGGACACCAGACTTAGGAGATCCCACTCATTTGACGAGTTGTAGCTGTTGTGGAAGCTACATGACATTGCTAGTAGACGCTTAATATTCTATCCTTCTTTATCTATCAGTTATTTACTTCAGTTGGATGTGTCGTCGCTTCCTATTTTACATTCAGATATTTAGATGTTTTATTCTGTTAGTAGACTTTTATTTCATGGCTTTGGATTATTGTATGGGATTTTGACTGGATGTGTTTACTCCAACAGCTTCATTTATTAATTCAGTTAGTTCTTTCCTTACGCTATTGTGATGTATGGTGATGATTAATTATTTCCTATAATGATAATGGTTAATGATAAGATAAAATTTTGACACCAACCTTTTTAAATATTAGGTGGTTAGTTTCTATTAAATTAAAATTTGAATCCTTCGATAGTGATGCATTATCTAAACGAACTTGTTATTCTGAAATTAATTAATTAAGGACTGATCACCCGGTAATTAATTAGGTAGGGTGTCACAGGTGGTATCAGAGCATTAGGTTCTACTGTCCTTAGGATCTGTGTAGATTATTATGCTTCCAGCGTTGCTTCATTTGATATGGAGCCCTATGTTTAGGATTGTTGAATTCTATGGTGAGATTGTGTTCTCCTACTACAACGTGTATATAGTAGTGAATATTATTTGTGTTGGGGCGTGTTTAAACAATGAAGTATAACAGGAGAGGGCTTTGGGCGGACAACAGGAGATAGGGCTTGGGTGAGGTTGTAGAGTATATTCGGGAATGATGACCGTGGTCAAGGTCACCCCTATTATGGCACGAGAGGCCAGGAATGTAAAGACGTCTAGGGCACATCATACTAGTGCTGCTATAGTCGAAAGTGGTGCCAAATTAGATTCACCCAACGTGATAGGACTGGGAGAGAGTCAGACGAAGCATTGAGGAGAACTATCAGTGAAAGATCTACACAACACCAAAGTGGTCAAATTGGCACCCTTCAACTAGCTAGCCTTGTCACGATCATTGACCTTGACAAAAAAACACGCGTTTTTGTCACGATCATTAATCGTGACAATCACATAAAGTTGTCACGGTCAATGATCGTAACATGTCCGTGACAATTCTATCAGTAAAAAAATCATCCCTCTTCTTTTTTCCCACCGTTTCTCCTTCCCTCCATTTCTCTCTCCCTCTTTAGCGACTGCACACACTCTCTACAACTTTGGTACGTTTTCTCTCTCTATTTCTCCTCCATTTATGTATATGTGTATGTATATGTGCGTGTGTGTATATATGTGTGTGTAAATGTGTGTGTGTGTGTGTGGTGTATATAAGCGTGTGGGGGGAGGGGGCAGGGTTGGGGGAGGGGAGGGGGTGCTTGTGCGTGTGTGTGTGTGTGTGTGTATATATGTGTGTGTGTTTGTGTGGGTATAGATGCATGTGTGTGTATATGTGCATGTGTTTGTATGTGCATGTGTATATATGTCTGTGTGTGTGCGTGTGGTGGACAGCGGCAGTGGGGGGGGAGGGGGCACGGGGTGTGGGGTTGTGTGTGTATATGTGGATGTGTGTGTTTTTTTTAATTAAATTTTTATTGGTTTATTAGATATTGTCCCTCATATTCTAGTCCCCCTTGTAAAAGAATTGATTGATTTAATATTGATTGGTTGTTAATATTTTTGCAAATTAATAATTAGTGCCCCTTTCATATGCAAGTATGATTGCCCCTAATTGTAAATTAGTAAATTAATAATTGTATACTTTAATTGTTAGTTTAATTGATAAAAAGAATTGATTGAGTAGATGAATTAGAAGGAGTATGGAATACACATTTTTTGTTGCCCTTGCGGTTGGATTATAGTGGATCGATGTTGGGTTGGTTAATTTTAAAAGTGGCATGATCACTGGATTATTGTCTATATGGGGGTGGGATTTTTCAAATTTTTTTGAAAATTACTTTGTATAACGAACAATATACATATAGTATGATAATTAAATGAAACATACTTGAAATTACATATTGTTCGCATAGATACTAGCCTTCTAGTTCTTATGCATACGCATTCAATAGCCCTTAGATCCGTTGAAGAGTCATTACCCCTGTAATGAGATCTCTCGAATTGTCCCGTTTGGACAGTTTGGAACTGCATAATTTTTGTATAATAATATTCTTAGTGTCTTAAAATTGTTACTTTTGGAGGGAAATTCTACAGTCGTATCCTAATGTTCTCTGGGTACATACAAGACTGATAATTGTGACTGTTATTTCAATTGATCAATTGAAATAATACTCACACTTGCCAATCTACGTCGTGTAATTGGAGAACTACGAGGATATGATGCAGAATTTTTTTCAAATCGTAACAAGGTGCATGAGTTGTTAAGTATATTACAGAAATATGTGGTTTTGAATGGGATAGGACCACTCACCCTTTAAAGGAGATGGAGGAAATAGTAATTTCTATTATAAATTGAATTTGAATTTGAAATTTAAAAATCGAACATAAATGAGACATAATTAAATGAAACATACTATAAATCTAAGTTTTGTTTATACTAATCCATGAATATACGCTTCTTACCTTTAATAGGTGATTAATTGTGGTAGTTGTGATGGGATATCCGAAATACAAAGAGTTGATGGGTGAGACAAATAGAATGGGGGATGTGTTTCGTAGAGATGTTAATGAATTTGTGAAATACGCAAAGAGATTTCATAATGATGAAGAGTTTTCGTGTCCGTGTGCTAGGTGTAAGAATGGTAAGGTGTTTGAGTGGAAAATAGTTGAACTACATTTGTTAAGATCGGGTATGCAAGATAATTATCGATTTTGGAGTTTTCACGGTGAATTGAAATTTTCTTTTGTCCCTGAACAACCTTCACAACAACCTTCAACAAGTAGGATAGATGTAGAAGGGGACGACGTAGATCCTAATAAGTTAGAGGATTTAGTTGATGATGCATACGGAGTTTATAAAGCAGAGGAGAATGAGGTTACTGATGATGTACAAGGTTCAAGTGCTCGTAAAGATATCACGATAAACCATGACGATGACTACCAATGTTTAAAATTTAAGGCGATCCAATCGTTATACTCTGGTTATGAGAAAGATCAAACAACTTTACATGCCATGGTTAGTTTACACAGTTTGAAGACGCAGTACGGTTTGTCTAGCAATAGCGTGATAGGAATTCTGAAATGGGTGAAGGGCTTACTACCCAAGGAGAATATGCTTCCAAATAGCTATCCTGGTATAAAGAACAGTTTGAAAGGTTTGGGAATGAAGTATAAATCAATTCATGCTTATGTGTATGACTGGATAATATACCGAAAGGAGTATGAAAATCTCGATCGTTGTCCAGTATGCGATGAAAATAGATATGTCCAATCTACTGGTAAGGAAGGCACAAGCTCAAAAGTTCCTTAAAAAGTGTTAAAATATTTTCCTGTTGGGCCTAGATTAAAGAAATTTTTCACAGTACCATGGATAGCAGAGGCAATGACTTGGCATGCTAGGGCAGAAGTAGGGATAATCTCATGCGTCATCCTATTGATTCTACAACTTAAGGGAGGATGAATTATGAGTATCCCAATTTTACTCGAGAATAGAGCAACATTCGTTTGGATATATCAACAGATGGTTTCAATCCATTTACAAATCTAAGCACCAATCAGAGTCTATGGCCAGTGATCCTAGCCCCACTCAACCTCCCTCCTTCACAGTGTATAAGACCTGAATTTTTGATGATGTCTTTGTTGATACCTGGGCCAAAGGCACCAAGTGATGACATCGACATCTACCTGGATCCTTTGGTAGAAGAATTCAATGAGTTGTGGGAAGAGAGTGTGCAATCATTTGACTCTTTTAGAAAAGAAGAGTTTACGCTGAAGGTTATGTTGATGTGGCCAATTCATGATTTTCCAACTTATGGGACATTATCCGGTTGTGTAGTACATGGTTATTTGAGGTGTCCTATTTATGGAGAGGAGACTGAATCTCTTCAACTATCCGTTAGCTCAAAAAATGTTTACCATTACCATAGGAGTTTTTTACCCCCGGCTCATAGTTTCAGATTTAAGAAAGGTTTTAATTTTTATTGGGCGGGGTTGAACATAGGCTACCGCTAAGACAACTTTTAGGTTCAGAAATTGAAAGTAAATCTTCTAAATGTGGCCCTAGTGTGCCAGGTAAGAATCCCAAATTTAATAATGTCAAGCATAAGAAGACCCCAACTGGGAATGAAACTGAGACAAGAAAGGCATGGTCTAGGAGGTCAATTTTACTTGACTTTCCTTATTGGAAGAATAACCCGGTGTGCCATGTATTAGATGTGATGCATGCATAGAAGAAATTCGCTAAACATATCATGACCACTTCCCTTGGGGGGAGTCATTTGAAGGATTGAGAAAATGCACGAAAATACCTTAAATCGTTGAAACTTAAGCCACAACTATGGTTGAAAGAAGATAATAGGGGAAGGACAATAATTCACCCTAGTGCGATTACTTTGACCAGTGGGCAAAGGAAGGTGCTTTTAGACACAATATATAATTTGAAGGACCCATCTAATTTTTCATCCAACTTGCAAAGGATTGTGAATTATGCTACTCATAATTTACATAAGTTAAGCCCCACGATTGGCATGTGATCATGTAATTGGTTCCTCTATTATTTAAGCATTGTTTCTCCATGCACAAGGGTTTGCGGAGGGATATTATGAAAATTAGTATTACCTTCTCACTCTTATGTGATAAGATAGTCAATCGAGAACACAAAGTGGCCACAAAATTGGCGGTGATCGAAGCGATTTGTGTATTGGAGAAGTACTTTCCTCCAGCATTCTTTGACATAAGTGTTCACTTGTTGGTACACCTATGCGACGAGGCACTTCTTTGTGGTCCAGTTAGATATTGGTGGGTGTATCCATTTGAAATATTTATGAAATTTTTTAAAGATTACGTCAAGAATACGCGATATATTGCAAGATCAATTGCAGAGGAATACATCACCGTGGAGTCATCAATATATACTCGAGAATATATGCCTGACTCGACCAGCGTTGATGACACTGATGAGTTCGTCGATGATGGTGGTCATGTGATGGGAAAACAAGTGAAATTAACGAGTTTGCAACATGAACAAGTAGCTCGTTATCTATTTGACACACATGAAGATGTCGAAGAATGGACAAAGTAAGTTTAAATTATTTGAATGTTTAACATTATTTTAGAATATTTTGGATTATTTTATACATGATTAATTTTGTAATATGCAGAAAATATAAAGCTTGTGAGAATAATAAAAGATGAAAAACAATGGTACAATCAGAAAGCGAATTTAGGTTGTGGTTGTCACAAGAGGTAATTATAATGAAAATGGTCGTTATATAACGTTACATTACACTCAAACTTTACAACACATCTAATTAATTTATCTATATTTTCAACTCTTAAAGACGGGTGATGCGACATCAAGGCTTGGTCGTCTAGCCACTGGACCCTTGTTCGTAGCCCAAGATTACAAAAAGTATAGATTGAACAATTACTTATTCGGCGCAAAAGTGTATGAGGAAAGTACAAATGTATAGAACTCAGGCATTTCATACAAGGATCTTACTTTCTTTCGAGTGAGCGCAAAAGATAAAAACCTCGTTGAAGCTGAAATGACTTACTACGGTGTAATTCAAAATATATTTGAATTGGATTATATAAACTTCAAAGAGGTTGTGTTTTACTGTGACTGGGTAGGAGTTGAGGATAAAAATTCTTGTAAAGTTGATCCTGTCACCAATTTCATCATGGTTGACTTATCCAAGTTGAAGAGCAACGACCACGTGAGCGATGAGCTATTTGTTTGTGCATTTCAAAAGTTTAACCAAGTATTTTACTCGGAGTATATCAACAACGAGCCGTGGTTAATTGTCCTACAAGCACCAAAGCGTCTAAATAGTAACGTGGATGACTTGGTTGCTCCTACCGAATATCAATCCATTTTTTATGATAACCCGAATATGAAATAATAATTCAATTTGTAATAAATATTCCAATTTGTACTTTATCAATCCATTTTTAATGCTTTTAATTGATTTGCACTTTATCATTTTCACTCTTGTGTAGTGTGCATGTGTGTGGGTAGTAGGGGTGGAGGTGGGGATGTTTTGAATTTTTATTAATTGTGCATATTATAAGCTAGATGTTGTTGTTTTCAAATTCAGAATTGAGGTGTTAAATAGTAACAATTCATTTGGATTTGTAGTAATTGTACATATTTGCATGTCTTCTTCTAATTCATTTTGATTTGTACTAATAACAACATTGTTTGACAGAAAATGTCTCCTTCAGGTATTAGGGCGAGGATGATTATGCTGATTATGATGATGTCGCCTAGGCTCGGTGGTAGAAGAGGCGACGAGGGCTCCTCAGCCCCTAGACTCCCCAAATATGTCAAATTGGGGATGCACATTGAGAATAAAATGGGGCTATTAGCGAGATCCCTCGAGCTGGTAAAGATGATCATCGCCCGAGGTACACTAGTTGGAGGGAGGTGCCAAATGAGCTCAAGTTAGTTATTTAGGTGGCACTAGATGTAATGCATTTATATTTATATGAATATTTCAATTTCAATTTTGATTTCGATTTCGATTTCATTTTATATTTATATTTATATTTATATTTATATTTATATTTATATTTATTTTTATATTTATATTTATATTTATATTTAATCGTAACTAATATTGTATTTGTTGGACAGGAACAATTCAGCCTAGATCCAAAGCTACGCGATTCCGTCTTGGAGCAGTTGAGGGAGCAACACAAGACGTGGAAGAAAAATATGCGGACCCGGTACATGGGAAAGACTCGAGAGTTCGTTATCCGAATGCGTGAATCCGTCCCGTCAAAGGAGTCGATCTCATTGGCACAATGACAAAAGTTCATTGTCAATGAGATCGGGGAAAGACAATTGGCATCTCGCCAATCGGGGAGGGAAAATCAGGCAAAAAAGACGGACGTGCGCTACTCCGACGGGATGTCTTACACCGAGGTGGAGCATAGGATCATGGTAAGATTTAATTTTTCTATAAATATAGAAATATATTATTTTGCATTATTTTACTTTGCGGAGTCTATACTAATTTTGCTTTATTTTATTTCAGGGGACAGAGAGTGGCCCTGGGGGTAGGCCACATAGGCTCGATACTTATGTGGCTATTCGGACGAAGAATGGGAAGGATAAGGAGGTTTCCCCCAGTATCACGGCTACCATTGTAAGTAATTCGACAGTTTAATTTTTGTTAATTACGTTACAATTTTTTTATTTACTTATTTTACTAATCATGTGTTTTTTGTCATTTCAGTCAAAGCTTAAGGAAGTGCATGAGTCGCAGTCTGATGCCGATAAGGCATCTTTGTCCACAGACACACTCAGCCAAGTGCTTGGCGCTGATCGCAAGGTGAGGACAAGGGGGTGAGCTCACGGGTGGATAAATATATGATCATCGAATTGAAAATGAGCGATACCGGGTTAGATCAAATGGTGAACTCGCATGACACGAAGTTGTCCCATTTGGAGGCGACGGTCTAAGATATGTTCTCATTCATGAAGCGTTCATTGGGAGGAAACCGTAAGGGGAAAGGGAAGGAGAAGGTGGTGGAGGAGGAGGTGCAGGATGACGAGGATGTGGACCTCGTTGCTTCATCGCCGACGCGTGCGGACTTTGATGATCCACTCCTCTATTTGTCTCCCTTTGACTGATCGATGTCAATATTTGGTTAGCCTAGCATGTTTTTACTGGACATATTTGATGGCCAGCGGTTAGGGCGGGGGTTGAGCGACCCGAATACCATCCAGGGTATGCCAGTTCATGGACGTTGGCTTCAAGACATTGAGTCCAAGGTGCTCGTCACGCATGTGATACCCGGTAAGGAGAACTCCCCCTTGTGGTTGCGCGAACAATACAACACGATGTGTATTGTTGAGTGTGTCAATTCTTATATCGTGTGGCCTACTCACCTCCTCAGAGTTAACCTTACCCCAGACATGTAGTGACATTATTCGAATTGAATTGTTTTAGGTTGTTACAATTGAATTATATTTGGATTATATCGTGATGCATATTGTTTTGAATGTATATTTTCATTATCTCTATTCTATTTGGATATATGATGTTTGAACAGGTATAACATTGCTATAACAGGTACAAATATACTACTGGGCAGTGGCAGTGGCCATACTACCCAGCAGATTTTTTTTCAATTCTGCCCAGAATTCTCACGATCATTGATCATGATAATTTTTTATTAAATGTCACGGGTTTGTCACGGTTCTTAACCGTGACAAAACATGTCCAGGTGAAGGACCGTGATAATTCTAATGAACATGTCACGATCAATGACCATGACACGTCTGTGATAATAAAAGTTGTCACTCTCAGAATTATCAAGGTCAATGACCGTGACAAGTCCAACTTGTCAAGGTCAATGATCGTGATAATTCGGCAGATTTGGTGTAGTGATAGAAATGCAAATATTGTGTGTTAACCAACGAAGGTAAAGTAACCAAAGGCTTGGACTTATGGCGAAGTGTGGATAACGAGGAGTGAAAATTTAGGGAAAGATTTTCTTGACTCTTCAAAGCAAAGTTATAATGGTGGGAGTCAATCACCACATTTAGCAGTGGAATGTTGTGTCAGTGGAAGGATCTTAAGTGCGTTTTATGGTTTGACCGCAAGTTCCTTCATCAGATGTTCAGGTTAAAATGTGAATGTTGTTCCGAACTTATCACAGGAAGACCGAACATAGGTCCACATGTGAAAAATAATTTAAGTTTTTAAAAAATCTTATGCCAGATGAAGTAGATACAAATGGAGAAGAGGATTTCAACTGGTAAATCGACTCATGAGAAAAGTTGACAACACTTAAAGGGAATCCTGCTGGATAGTCGATCCATATGATGGCAATGTCATGCATTGTCCATAGAACTGTTAGTGCCTCTTTGTGAAGGGAGTTATAGGAATCGAAAGATTTAGTTGGGGAGTAAGACTGGATGAAATGCAATTAGTGAGATGACGCAAGGGGAAACCATCAGGGGACCCATTTAAATGATTCGAATAGCTGGATTCTTACCAAGCGATGGTGAATTTAGTGAGGGCAATTGACACGTTCCTTAGGGCCAATAAAGATAAGGGGACAATAAGGGTAACCATCAGTAATCGAGCCTACCAAAGTCAGAGAGAAGGATAACCCGAATATGGTCAGTATGATTGGTAATAAGTGGACTATGCATAGAAGTATTTTACAGAGGGTGAAACCCCATGCATTAAAATTTTCCTGAAGCGAGTAAAGGGACAAGAGTATGGTTCCTAGTAAAGGGCAATGATTAAAGTAGTTTTGTTTTGGTTTAGACAAGCATGTTATGTTCGAAAACCATTTGAGCAGCCAAGGCGATTGGCAAGGTGGAAGTAGGAGTTTTACCCTCGGAGGATGAGGCATGTTTTATGTGACACGAACGAGTCCTTATATTTTGATTTTTGCTAGATTCGCACGTGAGATGAGCTTAATGCGTATATCATTAATGTTACTATTATGTGAATGTTTTCCCTGGTATAGCGGAGTTATCTTTAGTGTTATCCACGTAGGATAAATAGATGTATTGATAGTGGTATATACCTTATTATGGTTACTCGTTCTACTGATGTATTATACGAGTATGGTATTATCTTGATTAGGGTTTTATAGTAATAATTAGACCAATAGTGGGCGGATATCGCAAGTTTATCGGGGTTGCTGTCGTAGTGTGGGATGTTTTGTTCTGGCAAGGCCTTTCCTACAAGAGGGTAGGGCTCGCTTGTGTACCATATATTATATAGACTTCGAAGAGCATGGAGGTATCAAAAATTTTGATCTTGGGATGTCTAGGGAATTTATTGTTATGATTCGGTGTATTGGTATTACTGTTGAGCTAAAAGATTTAACTCATTATCATGTTTAGTGCTCAGGACTTGGTGATGGTAAGAATGCATTGTTATATCGATCCTTTAGAGATGTGGGAGTTAAGATTTATATTCATATGTTTGGGGATAGGATCTCGAGAGTACCTATTATATGTGTACGAGGTTTATGGAACGTGATTACCACCAATGCGGAGCAATAATGTAATTGGCGAAAAGTTATTTGCTTAAATGTAATTGCGGGAAGAGACATGACTTTTATATCGAGAGACGGGAATATAGGGGTACATGTTATGAACTGAGGGCCTAAAGGATTTCAATAACCGGTAATGCTAGGTAGTAGTGTATTGGGGGGATTTCTTGTTTGGATTTCACTTTGCGATATACCACGCATGAAATTTATCGTAAGGTTGGAAGTAGGAAGACGTTTGGTCATTCGTCCATAAGTTCGGTACCTCGGTCGCTATAGAAGTATGTAGTTATAACTGTAAATAGTTAAATTACAATATAAGTCTAGTGGAGTCAGTTGTGAGGTGAGGAGGCATTGAAAATTTTGTCTAATCACCACAAGTTAAGGGTGGAACGATGCTAGATTTAGAAATCCAATTTCTAGGGTGATTGAGAGTACCCAAGTGTTGTAACTACGTTGTGAGCATAGGGGGTAATAAATAATTTGGTGTTATGTGTGAAGCGTATGTGATGTCTATGCCGATATGAATGGTTACAGGCTGTGTGGGTATCCTGGTTAGCTGAGGTCATAATCGCTCGGGTTAAAGTAACGTGGGAATATATGTGTGAAATATGCATGAGTGACTAATATAACGAAGTAGAAATAGTAAAGTGGATTAGCATCGTGTAAGAAGGACAATAATCCATAAATACATGTGCAATCAGAATAGCACACCCGAATTTGGTTGAAAGGCTATGGGAAGCCATTTAAAAGGGGTATTCCTTGAGAAGGGAAAAATTTAACTATTATGAAAAACACTCGGAGTGGAGTTTTACCTATTCAAATGTTGAGAGTGAATTGTGCATAAGTAGAATGATGATGTTAGTAAGTTATAAAAAGTCCAAAAATGCACATCGTGGAGAAAAGTGCACGGGGTGGAACTTTCGATATACGCCGAGGAAAGAAGGACAGTATTAAGTATCACTTAATGGGATACATTACAAGTGGAAGTCGATGTTGAGAGTGATATAGTGAGTACTCTCCACGTGCACCACTCATAGATAAGATTTAATTGGAGCAAGAGGTTCAACCAGAAAACTTTGTATCAAGTCGATGATTTCTGTAATGGAAGAGGGCCGTCAAGTCAGTCAAAACTTCTTTGATGGTTTGCCAACCTCAAGGTAAGGTCGAGAGTTCCTACGAATGTGTGGAACAAGTTGAACAAGAAGAAAGCGATCAATATTCCTTTAGGGTGATTCACAATATTAGATAGTGTGCCCCAGCCTACCTTTGAAAAGAAGAATCGCACCGGTATGTGGTCCTACCAGGCATTGTTCTGAATTAGGATGAGATTATTGAACCCCACCTTCAATATGGGATTTCAAGAAGAAGTGAAGATAGCATTTCGTTTGGGAGCAGGTTGTATCACTTATAGCCAGGGAGTAGGCGAAAGTTTATTAACGACTAGTGGAGCCATATGAAAGTCATTTCAGACTCATTGTGGTCATTTCATATCCGCAACAATTATAACTGGTTAGTAATGTATATTACGATATTCGGGAGGAGTTATTACCTAATGGTAGAGTTCTGTGTAAGCACTCGTACCTGTTTATGGTGGACAAAGTACTTATTGGGGGTCTTGTGCAAAGAACCTTAACTATTATCCCTCGAGTTGTTTAGAGGCGAGCGGATAATCATAATTTTGGATCGGTCGAGTTAGAATCCGATGACTAAAGTGGAATAACCACATACTATCTTAGGTAAACTTTAACTATCGTAAGAGTTACGTCGCCAGGAATTGAGATTTGAAGAACTGATAAGAGTAGTCAGCTGTTCATATGGTTTCTCTCAGGATGGGAGTTTTTGTGTTTAGATAAAGACGAGTAGTTGATATGTAGTGAGGTACAACCTCACAATAATATTGATATAATAGGGGCCAATTATGTATAGGCTTATCTTATTCCAATGTCGTCAAGTAGGAGCAAGGTGAAGTGTTATTATAGAAATGTGACCCTGTAACTGATAAAGTGTTGAGGAAGTTAAACAATCTCGCTGTGAGGCAGGGGGCTATAGTGATTAAGCGCCTTACTCGAAAGTTAATTTTGCGTACTGATAAAGTATTCAAAATTATTTTACCAGGTATGCCTTATTTTCCGAATTTTTGGCCAAATTATATTATTAGGGGGAAGTATGTAATACTTCGTATTTTTGCGCATATTTATTTTATTATGAAAATTTGGAAATTGAGATTAATTAATTTAAAAGGAGAAAATTTAATTTATAATTAATACAATTCAATGGTAATAATTACTAGCGCGACGAGAGTTAGTAGTTATCGAAAATAATTATGTTGAAATCATGTCGAAAATAATTATGCTGAAATCATGTTGAGTAATCACTATGTTGAACATTATGTAGTGAGTAACGTAATATTTTTTCGAAAATAAGAATATGGTCGGGGACGAGATACACGATAGTTAAGATATAATTATTTGGAACGCGCGTATGAGTCGCGTCGCTATTATATATTTGGGGGTTAAAAAGGTAAATTATTTTTATATAACTCGTATGACTATTTTGAGTGCGTCTGTGTGTCCGGAAGGGTCGAAATAGTCAGAAAACACATTTGGGTGTTATATTTGGAGTCTGGGGCATTTTAGCCCAAAATGACACCCCGAATGGTTATTTTAGTCTTTTGGGATTTTTGAGTAATTAAATGGACGAAAATAGGATTAAAATAGGAACATAGAGGGTTAGTGGTCTGTCAGTTGCAAGCTACGTGAGAAAGAGATAGAAAGAGAGGGAGAACCAAGGAGGAAGGAGACCCATTGGAGAACAAAGCCAAAAGTTAAAGATTTCTCACAAATAATTACACCAAAGTGTAGATCGCAACGAGAGGATCAACCATATACCAAATTCAATCAGAGAATCAGAATTCCATCCCAAGGCAAGTGTTTATCTTGCTACCTATTTAGCATATATTGTTCCTGTTAATATCTAGTTGATGAAATAGTCCCATTAAGATGAAAACACTTGGGTTTAATTAGGTTTAATTGTAAAGAAACTTTAGAATTTAGAGATGGGTATGCATGTAGAGTATTTACCCCATTTGTAGACTGTTAAATCTAGATATTTTAGGTGCAAATCACGAATTAAATTATTGGTTTTGAATAATTAAAATGCTGGGTTCATTATAAAGGGGATTTTTAGAAATTAAGGAAATTGTTTAGATTCCCTTTGAGTATGTGAGGATTTGACCTCTAAATTGTATTAGAAAGTGCCTTGTTGTGATTAGGAATAGTTTAGAAACCTTAAATTCAAAGTTGGTTGAGTTTTGAGTTGATATTGAAAGTTGGAAAGTTGGGGAAAATGATTTTGGGGAAGAACAGGGCCAGTTCAAAATTCTCGTTCGAAGACCTGCCCAGGTCGTTCGAATGACCTCATTCAAACGAGAATTTCAACGAGTCATCTAACGAGATTTTGAGTTCGTTCGAATGAGATTCCCTTCACTTCTAACGAGATTTTAGGATGCGTTTTTTGGGTTCGGTCGAGTTAAAAATCATCCTAAGTTTATCCAAGTGAGAGTAATAACCTATGTGAGTATCGAGCAACGTAAATTTTGAGTTATGATTTAGTTGGGAGTGTGATTGTTCTCGAGATATCGAAACCTTATAGAACCTAGGAAGGACGGTAGGTTCGAGAGAGGTAATATATGAAAGAATTACAGTGAGTGGTAGAAATGATAATATTACCTACGTACTATGGAATTGGGTTACGTGAAGGCCTATTAAGTATATAAGTTGTGTGCATACTTATCTCATGGAATATTATGGGTATGACATACCTAGGTACGGGTTATCTGTGAGAACGATAGTATTGACGGTCATATGGGTGCGTAGGTATGTGTGTAGCCCATCGACTTGCAACTATGTTCGCCTCCAATACGTGTATATGTTTTATTGGTTCCTGAGAGATTGAACATGTTATCCTTCATGTGTGAGCGTTGCAATGGGACTAGATAGCCGAGTATGCCTTCACAAGGGGTTTCTTAACCATGGGTGCAGTATTGATATATATTTGTATATGTACATATTGTGATTTTATATATGTATGGTATATACTTATTGGGTCACCAGTTGAGAATTTAGAATGTTATAAGAATGAGTTAAATCATATTTAAACCTATTCCTTAATAATAGCAATATATTATCTTCGGGTTATTTAGATATTTTATCCAGCATAGTGGTTATACTATGTATAGTCAGGTAGAGTATCGTGAGTAGTATGGGTAGGTAGGCTCGTTAGGCGTGAACATTAGATGAGAGGTGAGCATCTCAAGTGAGTACGCTAAGTTAACATGAATAATATTTGTACTAATTAACCAATTTAAGCACTTGCTATATTTAAAATATTTTCTACTTGGGCTCTGATCCATTTTTCTGCAAAACTCTTTTCTTGTTCCTTTATTTTAGGTGCTCAACCACAAGGACACCAGACTTAGGAGATCCCACTCATTTGAGTAGTTGTTGTTGTTGTGGAAGCTACAGGACATTGCTAGTAGATACTTCATATTCTATCATTCTTTATCTATTAGTTATTTACTTCAGTTGGACGTGTCGTCCCTTCCTATTTTACATTTAGAGATTTAGCTGTTTTATTATCTTAGTAGAGTTTTATTTCATGGCTTTGGATTATTGTATGGGATTTTGACTGTATGTGTTTACTCCAGTAGCTTCATTTATTAATTTAGTTTGTTCTTTCCTTATGCTATTATAATGTATGGTGATGATTAATTATTTCCTTTAATGATGATGGTTAATGACAAGATAAAATTTTGACACCAACCCTTTTAAATATTAGGTGGTTAGTTTTTATTAAATTAAAATTTGAGTCCTTCTACAGTGATGCATTATCTGAACCAACTTAATATTCAGAAATTAATTAATTAAGGACTGATCACCCGGTAATTAATCAGGCGGGGTGTCACAGGTGGTATCAGAGCATCAGGTTCTAGTGTCCTTAGGATCTGTGCGGATTATTATGCTTCCAATATTGCTTCATTTGATATAAAGCCCTATGTTTAGGATTATTGAATTCTATGGTGAGATTGCGTTCTCCTGCTACAACGTATATATATTAGTGAATCTTATTTGCGTTCGGGCGTGTTCGAACAATGAAGTAGAACCGGCGAGGGCCTTTGGGCGGACAACAGGAAGCAGGGCTTGGGTGAGGTTGTATAGTATATTCCGGGATGATGACCGTGGTTGAGATCACCCCTATTATGGCACAAGAGGCCAGGAATGTAAATATGGCTAGGGCACATCATATAATTTTCAAGTGCTGCTATAGTCGAAAGTGGTGCCAAATTAGACTCACCCAACGTGATAGGATTGGGAGAGACTCAGACGAAGCATTGAGGAGAACCATCGGTGGAAGATCTAGAAATGCGGAAATTGTGTGTTAACCAACGAAAGTAAAGTATCCAAAGGCTAGGACTTACAGCGGAGAGTGGATAACGAGGAGTGAAATTTGGGGAAAGATTTTCTTGACTCGTTAGAGAAAAGTTATAATTGTGGGAGTCAACCCCCACATTTAGAAGTGGAATGTTGTGTCAATGGAAGGGTCTTAAGTACGGTTTACGGTTTGACAGCAAGTTCCTTCATCAGATGTTCAGGTTAAGATGTGAATGTTATTCCGAACTCATCATAGGAAGACCGGACAGAGGTTCATGTGTGAGAATGAATTTAATTATTTAACAAATCTTATGCCAGATGAAGTAGATACAAATGGAGAAGAGGATTTCAAGTGGTAAATCGACTCGTGAGAAAAGTTGACAACACTTAAAGGGAATCCTGCTAGACAGTTGATCCATATGATGACAATGTCATGCATTATCCATAGAAATGTTAATGCTTCTTTGTGAAGGGAGTTATAGGAATCGAAAGATTTAGTTGGGGAGTAAGACTAGATGAAATGCAATTAGTAAGATGCCGCAAGGGGAACCATTAGGGGACCCATTTAAATAATTCGGATAGCTGAATTCTTACCAAGCGATGGTGAATTTAGTTAGGGCAATTGACACGTTCCTTAGGGACAACAAAGCTAAGGGAACAATGTGGGTAGCCATCAGTAATCGAGCCTACCAAAGTCAGAGAGAAGGACAACCCGAATATGGCCAGTATGATTGGTGATAAGTGGACTATGCATAGAGGTATTTTGCAAAGGGTGAAACCCTAGGCATTAAAATTTTCTAGAAGCGAGTAAAGGGACAAGAGTATAGTGCCCAGTAAAAGGCAATGATTAAAGTAGTTTTGTTTTGGTTTAGACAGGCGTGTTATGTCCGAAAACCATTTGAGCAGACAAGGCGATTGTCAAGGTAGATGTATGAGTTTTACCCTCAGAGGATGAGGCGTGTTTTATGTGACACGAACGAGTCCCTATATTTTGATTTTTGCTAGATTCGCACCTGAGACAAATTTAATGCGTATATCGTTATTGTTACTATTATGTGAATGTTTTCCCTGGTATAGCGGAGTTATCTTTAGTGTTATCCACATATGATGATTGGATGTATTGATAGTGTTATCTACGGAGGATGAATGAATGCGTATATCATTAATGTTACTAATAATTGATTTAGACTGTGATTTAAACACTTGCAAAATATTTTCAAACTGTTTTCTTGGGCTCTGACCCGTGTCAAAATATTTTCAAGACCTTGTAGGTGTCCATTTACAGGGACGCCAAGCTTGATGATTGTATCGAGGGATGCGTAGTTGCAGCACTTGTGGAGGCTTCTAGGAGTAGCTTTAGACGCTTCAGTTTATTCATTTCTAGATAGGAGTTCCTTCAGTATTTCATTTGGGCATGTTGCCCCTTCAGACTATTTAGTTATTCAGTTCATTTATCAGACTTTATTCAGATTAAGTTTTATTTTCTTCATATTATAGGTTGATTATTTGTTTTGGGAACTGATGGTTTGTTCGGTCTTATTTATTTATATATCTGTTGTGTGATGGTTCAGACTATATTTATGTGGATGGTTTGGTTAATTTATTTTAGTTCTGCATGTGGCTAAAGAAATGAAAGTTAAAATTTGGCACCTGCTTAATTTGACATAGGTGATTAGTAATTAAAAAAAAATCGACAGTGATACTAAGAATGAACCAAATGAGATTCGTGATTATTTTAATAGATGACTCATCACCTGCGATTAAAATAGGTCAATGTCACATCTCTCACCAAAACAATCAAAAATAACCTCTCAATGTTAATCCGATTCATAGTAAAGTCTTTTTTTTTACTAAAACAAATTCATCCAGTTATCTACAAACAACAATAAAAAAAAAAGATTTTTTTCATTTGGTGGGTGGTTAAAAGGCTCTGGGTGATACTTTTTCGTATTTTTCTTAATTGATTATTAAAGTTTTTGATATTATATATATATACACAGTCCTGCTCTTGTGCGGACTAGTCCGCATTTTAAGCATGCAGACCTGGCAGTGAGCCCAGAAAAAAGAGAGAGTGTGCCTATAATTTAGGCAATAATTTCTAAATGACACATGTGCGGTCCTTATTCTTAAAATGCGGAGTAGTCTGCACAAGAGCATTATATATATATATATATATATATATATATATATATATATATCTTTTTTTGTTTTCTTTTACAATTGTTTTGATTGTTTGTAATATGCATTATTGAGCTGTAATTTTTTTTTTATAATATGTGATAAATATATTGCTTTTATTTAAAAATTTTAAAATTTATAAATATAAAGGGGTCTATATTTAATTTTTGCACAGGCTCCTTTAAATAAAAGGACCGACCCTGCTCCACCTAGATCCATCAGGGTTGGACAAGGATTACAATTCTGAAGTAAATAATTTGTCCTTGCAATATACTTATCTTGACCATTCCACTAATTTGATTGGTTATTAACAATGGAAAAAGTAGTAATATTTAAAGAGAATATCGACGACATAGTTTTTCTTATAGATTATTCATTTTTAAGACCTAAAACGATATTGATTATCAATATAGGATTTATAACTTTATTTTGGTAGTTATAATTCCAAGTTTTTTAAAGTTGATTTCATATTTTAAAAGATACCAATTTTACGCGTCCCTATTATAGTTTGAGGGTTGTTAACTTTTATTTTATAAAAAATAAACCATATTTCTTTTGTCCTAATAAAAAACTTACTCTTTTTAAAATATGTTTTTTATAAGTTGGGCCCGTTTGGTTCCATATTCAGAAAAGTCAATTTAAATGTTGTTTTTAAATGTAGTTTTAAATTCGATTTTTTGTGTTTATAATTATTGGTGCATGTTTGGTAAATTTGTTTTTAAATGTAGTTTTTAAAAATTTGACAAAATTGGCAAACATGTGTGTGTGTGTGTGTGTGTGTGCGTGCGTGCGTGCGTGCGTGCGTGCGTGTATGCGTATAAACACATATATAAACTTTTCACACATACATGATACATGAATGTATATATACATATATCATAAATTATATACCTGTACATTTAATATCATGTATTTTTATATATATTTAATAAGGTATGTTAGGGAGTTTTAATATATATATATATATATATATATATAAAATGATATTTCATGCATAATTCACAATAAAATTATACTATTATATGTACTATATGTATATTTTATATTATTCCATACAATAATAATACAGATATAAAACTATATATAAGTATCATGTATCTATTGATAATATTATTCAACATGGATCTTAGTATATTATATAATTCAATAATGTAAATATACGTAATTTTGGATACATGCACATATATATATATATATATATTTTTATTTATAAGAATTACACACATTAATGTATTGTGTATATATATATATATATATATATATATTATATAAAGGGATAAATGCATTAAAATATTAAGAATGAATAATTCTGAGTTGAAAAATAAAAAACATAAGTTATAAAACCCTATTTTATTGTTTTCTGAAAAACTTGATTATAACACAGAAATATTATAATTCAGTATTTAAAAACAGGTTGTCAAATGCAAATTTTTTTCAAAATTATATTTAAACACAAAAAACAGAATTATAATTGCAAATCAAAGAGACTCTTGGCCTTTTCACAAATTTAGTTCCATTCTTTTTGGCTTAAAATGAGTTGTTTTATATAAAAAAAAATGTACTAATGCTAGTCTTTTCAAACATTAGACCATTGATGTCATTGAACTTCTCATCGTTATACTACAATCGTCAATGCTCTTTCGTTAAAGTTCGAATATAAATTTGCACTGCCATTTTTTCGATTTTTTCAAGTGTTTTAAATGATATTTTTCATAAAATATATAATTATGCAGTATACCCAATCTATTAACATTACGGCGTAAAATAAGTTTGTTGTATTAACAATGAAAATTTAATTTTGCAGTGAAAAAAATGCATATGTAATTTTGTAATCTAGCAACAGAGCAACTATAATAAGGCGATACATAGTGGTTTTATGATATTACATCTAAAACATAAAAAACAAGTAGAAAATATAAATAGTTAACGACGCACTATAATTTTTCATTTTGGTTAAGGTGTAGTGGTGACATGAATTTTGATGACACGAGGTCCAATTATGTTCTTAGTTCATTGTATGAAAATAAAGCAAATTTAGTATTTTTATTAAATAAAACATTTCATTCTAAGAAAAAGAGAGGGGACATATCTAAAAAAAATGATAAAATTGTTTTTTTTCAAGATGATAATTAGACTGAGGACAAATAAAATAGGGACTATTTTTATATAAGAAAAGTTGGTTGTACTTTCGGGAGTAGTTTATGGGTCTAAAATGGTACCGATACTATAAAATGTATTTTAAGATGAAAAAGGGCATTTTTTATATTGAATAATTTTATGGACTAGTTTTGTAACAATATTATTATATATCTTGTGCATATAATGAAAATATTAACAAGTCATTTTTCTACCTTGTCCCTTTCTTACACAGATGGATTTAGTACACTGATTTTTCGTAAATATATTAGTCATTAACAAAGACTCAGAATGCTTGTGGCATTTTCCCACCATATCAGTGATCATCAATTTAAAGTTCAATTCTAAACACAAACCATGAACCGCTACCTTGAGATGAATTCACTAATTAATCCTTGAATGTGATTAGCTCCAAAAATGAAGAAAATTTAAAAGGTTGTACAATAGTTTGTAACATGTTACCATTGTATTAGAGTTGACAATTCTTAACACCGACAATCGATTTGACACGAATTTAATGGATCTTAATTTATATGTAACGAGTCGAATTCTTCTACGCTAACACAAAATCAAGATATAAAATTGTGATATAATTGGCGTATCGTATTCTCATTCACTCGTGTCCGGACTTCACAACGCTACACTTTTAGTGAAGTCCATATACGTACAAATGAAAATGCAATATATCAATTATATTGCACTTTTATGTCCAAATTTTGTACCGGCCTAGCACTTACGATAACGAGTCTAGTTATCAACGTATTTGTTAGCTAGAACCACCTAAATAAATTTGTCACATGTGCACAAATATAGATGATGTAACTCCCTATACGAGACACATAAACAATTTATACAAAACAAAAACTTGGCAAGACACTACCCATATTATACATTACTATAAAATGACCGGATATGAGAACGAAACCCGTTATGAAATCTAATCATAATCATCCCCCATTACTTCCTTTTGATTATTCATCAATTAATGAGGAAAAACAATTGCAAATGTAAACGAAATCATTTTTTTGGTTGGTGTGGAAAAGAGCAAAAAAGGAAAGGTTCATTTGACAAAAAGTCACTTTACATTTTCTTATTTAATGTTTAGTCAGCCTTTCTTCTTGTTTCCATAAATCTTATGCCATATAAAGCATAAATAAATAGAATTTATTCCCTTATTTTAAACCCTAAACAAAATTTAAAAAAAAAAAGGTACTCCCTAAAACCACAACAAAAATGTAAATAAACCCTAAAAAAACTTAAACCTCATACCCTAAGCCTATAACCTTTTCTCAAAAAAAAATTGTCGCAAATATTAACGAGAGACTTTTGAACATAATTAAAAATTAAAATAGACTAAATATAAAAATTACTTTTCTCCTTCTAACTAAACATTAATTGTCCTAATGAAAATTAAGAGACATAAATTCGATTCTACATCCCACTTATCAATTCTCTTTCACACTTTTAGATCTTTATGCTTTCTTATTTGCATATGCTTTTCTTAGGGAGATGGACTTGTGAATCTCATCTTTTGTTTTTTATTCAAGCCAAAAGTCTCACCATCTATGGCTGCAGGTTCTAGGGAGTTCTTGTTGAATTTGTGTGATTATGTTGCGGCTGGACCAAACAAGGAGTACTATTTTCAACTAGACAAATTGTCAAGGAGTAGTTACATTGACTATATCCATTCCACTATGATCATTTGAAGGTAATTAATCATTACCACTAAAATAAAGTAGTAATATTTGAAGTGGGTGGTTTTCACTTTAACCCCAGTTTTTCCGTATTTAAGCCACTCTTAATTTTTTTTAAAGATATGAGGTACACCACCATATTATTAGACCAGCTACCAAATATTAGTCAAACTACTAAAATTGAAGGGTTGGCTGTAAAATTTAGGAGAAAGTCATCTTAGATTCCTTGGAGATAAATTTTAAATACTAAAGTAATTTTGTCAAATTTTAAACATCTAGATCTACTAATTTTCTTTTTGTAGAAGTTCACGCTAGTGGCATAATAAGTGGACTTAATAGTAAATTGTCTTTAAATGCTTAAAATTTGTCAACAATGAAATTGTAAATTGGCCTAAAATTTAAAAGTGAGGACGAGAAACAAAATTTTTAAAAATATTAGAGGTGTTACTCAAATATACTAATTAACATATTGATTGGAAAGATAACCTCAAAGAATGTTTATGTATAAAAAATAGAAGTAATAATGGTGGTTCTTGATAGGTATATAATAATCGGTAATATACTAAATAGAAGTCAGAACAATAATGCAAAATGAATATATTAAAACAGTATGGCATGCAAAATAGAATAGAAAACTTAGAGTTCGTGATTTCTGGAATCACGTAGCAGATTTAAGACCGTGTCGAACATTGTACAGTTTTTCCTTAAGACAGAACTCGTCCCCGCTTATGGTGCTTAAGGCGGGAACAATGGACGTCTGTCGCTCAAAATAAAATGATTTTCAACCATCATAGGAAGCACTGCAATATGGTGGTTCTACGAACTAACAATGGTGATAAACTCTCTGAATTTTAAGAAGGATGAAGTTTAGGAAGAAGTGAGGAATTCTATTATGCATGGAAACTGAGCAGGGGGCTAATATTTTATAGCTATGAATGGGTGCCGTTTTAGGAAAAAGTTGTAACTATTTGTAACAACCCCCATTTTCGCACGTAAAGACTGGTCAGGCACAACACGTCAAACAAGGAAGTTTGTCTGTCAATTAATATCATTCTTAGCATCAACATAATATAAATGATATATTAAAGGCCCATAATTGAGGTTCAATGAATATTTTCAAAACAATAAATAAATCAAAACCAACACCAAGTGAATAATAAATTTGACATAAAAAGTAAGAATCTCAACCTAATATAATGCATATAAATCTCGGGCTTATGCCCATATAAATGTCTCAAATGAAATAAGTAACTATAGCTGAAAAGAACATATGCTAGAGTCAATGGATCTGAAAGTCTAATAAACAAAAGAGATCTCAAGACTGATACAACAACAATCCCGTTATCCCTATCTAAGAGCACTTGGGGGGAGAAAATATTTAAATTTGGGTTAGAGCCCTAGATATGCAAGAATTAACTTAATCAATTTAAAATGCAATAAATATAGTTGATGCAAAGTAAATATCTCCCATCGCCACTCACATGCGATTAACTTCTCACCCCTCATCTAAGTGCGATATTACCCGCATCCTAATATAGTCCCAAATAATAAACATGACAATCATGTCAGATTAATATTTATTGGATTAATTACACCCAATTATTACAACGGAGCCGACAATGTTTAATTACCCAATCCCAAGGTATCGTAGTCTTATATTTCTCGTAAAAATGGCATAAACATCTATTATGCAAAACACGGTAAAAGTTTGTGATTTATGTTTACATTCTTAGATAACTTAATTCATCTCATTCAATCCGGGTAATTTATATATAAGTCCTTTCATATATACGACACACAAAGGTATCTATTGTTAGTGTCTCTTTTGTGCTCTATCGGCAAGTCCGAAGGAATCTCTTATCCAAAGCGGACACCATAAAATACACATAAGTTGGGGCGGTCCCTACATAGTACACCAGTTCACGGCCCATACTTAGCGATGACAAAGGATCCCAGCATCAACACCTGCCTCTCGTAGATGGCACTACTATGTAGTACCTAAATTATATACACATTGTCTAGCCCACCTGTGCCAACGTGTGTTACGATGTCAAACACGCGAAACCCCAAGACGATAGGATACTCCACGAACAATGGTATGTCATCACAGATACACATAAGTACATATTATTATTCCCATGTAATATGCATAGGTGACTACTCTATAATTACTCAAATGTCCCACATGATACCCACAATTGTTCATCAAATAATAATTGACCATCTAGTTAATTATTAATTCCATATTCCTTAACAATTATTTAACCATCTAGTTAAACATACTATTTCAATTAATATGTGGTTCACATTTACATTTTTAGTAAATTCCTCATTACCCCAAACATCGTCCCACCAACTCGTACGAGGTTCTGATTAGGCATAATTTTTTCCTAAATTATCCCCTAATTCAGTATCTTTTAGCATATGCTACTAACCTTTCTATGTAGTATCTCGAGTTTTGTGCCTTTTTCATTATATTTACAGGTATTTATTGCTAAGTAAAGAGAGGAAAAAGTCAAAGCAGAAGAATGAATCAAGGAAAAAAAGTTAAAAGGGCAAAGGCGTAATTTCCATCAGGAATCTAGATGAGAACCCAAAATGAAAGTTGAAGACCTCGAGTCTGCAAGTGCGTAGGAACAAACGGCGTCCAATTCTGAGTTCTGGAGCATAAGTTACGAGGTTTTACAGATGTGAGATAATGAAGAGAGAATGAGGAGAAATTGAAGAGAAATTTCATTGAAGATCGGACCGATCCTATTTAGAATAAAAAGGGACCGATACGAACCCTTAAAACTCACTGGCCAAAATCACAACACGAACCGATCCTATTTCCCATAAAAAAGGACCGATCTGGATTCCTATCATCGTACTGGAAAATTTTGTATATCGGACCGATCCTATTTTTAACAGAAGAGGACCGATCCGGATTTGGAACCGGACTGAACCGAGCATATTCAATGGACCCGTCCGACGAAGTTAAATCGGATTTTCTTGTTTCGATTTTAGAGTTTGATTCAGCTACAACTCCGAATTTTTCGTGATGTATTTAACATCTAGTTATTATTAGACAAAGGGGTTCGAACAATTACATTTTTTTATTATTAGTTTTTAGAGAGAGATAGCTCTCTCACCTAGTTGAAAATCCAAGTTTTGAAGATTCATTGAGAGATTCAGAATTGATTTCCAGTTGTATTGAATGCAAGTAATTTTATTTCATTACTTTAATTTAGTTAATTAATTCTTCCAATCCCAATTGCACTTTCAAAAATTACCAATTGTTCGTGTTCATCTCTTTTATGGCAAGCATGAATATTTTTAGTTTGAGAGTTAATGTTCTCCTTCACCTAATCATGTCTGGCTAAATGTCTTTCGGGTTGGGGTGCATGAATCCCACCCGATGTAATTTATTGTAGTTGGAAATAAATTTTTGAATTGAATTTTAAAGGAATCGTGTTGCATGACTATTGCAACCGTCGTAGGACTTTTGATCTCGTTTGCCCTAGGTAACCGGGATGCCTAAGAGTGCGACGCGCGTGTAGTTAATGCGACACTATTTTATTCTTACCTTTGATTTCCTATGATGCGGGCTATGATCCTTCATATACGGAATGCTTAGGATTAAAAAAGATTGGGTTCCTTGTGAATTCTAATTCCAAAATCTAGTATCCTACAAGGTGAATTACTAGGGTGTGGGGGATTGCAACCTGACCTTTTGTTCTCATTTTCAGTTAAATCTTTTACACATTTACCATATGTTCTTAAACTAATTAACGTGGTTGCATTTCATTAATAGTTAGTCTAGTTAGTTGTTAATTAAATTTCACATTTAGTCCATAGTTGATCTTATATTCAAAGCATCTTTTCATTTCTTTTTTAGTCAAGTTAGGATTATCTGTCTTTGCAACATCGTTACGATTTTCTCGTCCTAATTCCCTGAGGATCGATACCCGACTTATCGGGATTATTACTTGAGTGACAGGCTTGCACTTGAACCTAGATAGTACGCACACTAGAATACATTTGAGGTCGCTTTAGGTTCTAAAAATATTTAACACTAAATTCTGGCCCAAACTCACCCTATCATCAGGACCGAATCGATTCGGTTTCTTGTCCGAATCGATTCTAAATGCTACTGCTTCCCAGTTTTGGTGGTTTCTTTATACGAATTCTCTTCTTTGTTCCCATGTTTTAATCCAATTAAAATTCCTTTATTGTAACCATGTAGGGGGATACTTAGTATTTAGTCTTACATCATATAACCATTTATTTCATGTAACTACATCAATTACTACCTCCAAATTCCCATATTTCATATGAGAAATTAGAGTCTTTAATCCCAGATTCCTTCTACAAGAACCATTACGTATAGATCAGATTATGGGGTATAATACATGGGAATTAAAGTCACAATTTGTAGTTAATAACATATCCCAAATTCCTCTACATGTGATCCCAAGATTCCCCAAAATTTTCCCAAAAATCCTAGGGTTTAACTCAATAAAATTCAAGAAATTAATTCCTAGATTTCTTGGTTAATCTTCTATATTCTAATTAATCCTCTATATGCATGAGATTAATTCCAACAATTTAGTCATCAAAGTCTAATCTAACATCCAGAAATCACATGGGATAATTTCAAAGCATCAAGAAGTAAACTGGAATCGAAATTGAGCAAGAAAATTCTTGCCTTAATATATAGTGGAAGGAAACCTCTTGAATTCCCCTTTAATTCCTTGCCTCTCCTCCCCTTTGGTTCTTCTCCTCTCCTCTCTTGGTGTAGTAGTTACGTTTAGATTTCTAATCAGTAGTGGGGAGTTGTTTATCTTTTCCTTAAACATATATTAACCCCAAATCCCGAGTTAGGTTAAAATCTCAAACTATGGCCCCCCAGATGGACCCGAACCCATATCCAGATTAGCCCCAAAGTCTCCTAATATATATATACCTATACCCCGGGACCATTTTTAAAGGTTTAAAGCACCTAAACGATCCCGTATACTCCCCAAAATATATCCCAATTATTTTATCCCACATTATATTTTTATAAGTGTGTCGTACTCCATTGATGAATTTCCTACTACACATGCAATTATTATAAACCTTAACATAACGCAAATTCATCACACATAATTACGACATAATAACAATTTATTTATTCATAATTAAAATTTGAATTCACCCATTTAATCAAATTTCCACAAATTTTTATTTTATATAAATTTATAATTCTATTATTTATCTTAGAAAAATACGGGGTATTACATCCTTCCCCCTAATAACAGAGTTCCTTCCTCGAAATCAAGAAAAGTACGTACCTAGCTAGAAGAGTTCTGAATACTTTTTTGCGCATGTCGGCCTCCCTCTCCCAAGTCGACTCGTCCTCCTAATTGTGACACCCCACCTAATAAAATACCGGATGATCAGTCATATATCAAATTAAAATAGGAATCCCAGTTGGTTCATTCTTAGCATCATTGTCGAAAACCTTTTTAAAACTTACTAACCACTTAGTATTCCAAAAAGCCGGTACCAAATTTTATCTTTATGTAAACAAAAACAATAACATGCAGAAAAATACTATGAGCCATACACAACAACTTAATCAAAATAATTTAATAAATAAATAAACTACTTTTTGAATCAACCATCAGCCACAAAAGTAAATAGTCCAATAACAATCGTCCAACAACTGAATAAATGAATCTGAAAACTGTATTGAAAAGTCTGGGCGACAAGCCCTAATTAAACCTGAAACTGGTAGATGATTTCTACTCTAGGATAGAATGAATGATGCGTCTAATCCAAGCTCCTTCTAGCATCCACATGTGCCGCAGATACGTGTCCCTGAAATAGAATATCAAGACTGGCGCCCCTTTGGCTGGACACCTAAAAGGTTTTGAAAATAGTTTTATAGTAAGGGTTAGAACCCAAAATATTTTGAAAATATTTAGCAAGTGAATTAACTGCAGTAATTAAAAATGCATGAATGCGCTTCATATTTAAGTTAGTGTCGCACTCTCTTGAGGACATACTCACCCCTCCACTAATGTGCACACCTAACGGTTACCTTAACTCCACCTAGTTATACTAGCCCGTCTAACTAGTCCTGGTATAAACTCCCCTTGCCATATTACTCTAAATCGAGTATTATTATTCATGGGCTATAAGTTATCTCTCACATTAACTTAATTAATTCCTTTAAAATAATATCATATAACCGTAACACAAGTTATATAAGTAAATACATTACACTCAGTATTATTACCCGCATATAATATTTATTACTATTATATATGTATCTTTACTATAACATCCACACATATGTCATATGTATATTCATCCTTCCGACTATACCCTCGTCGGATGATTTCCTCTAAAGTACTATCATACCAGGTGTGCTCACTTAACCTAGTTACTCCAAATCGGAATCTCTCAAGAACTTGGTCAAAAACATAAATGCTGGAGGCGGTCATATTTCCTTCATGAAAGTGATATAAGCCCCCACCCATATAACGGACGCTATGACCTGGGGATATACTCGTCCTACTCCTCAAGTTAGGGGATTCACCCACATCGTACAACCTCCCTTAATAGCACTAGAGTACATAATTTAATTAAATATCTAGCCACTAATATTTATAAGCACACACACAATATATATATATATATATATATATATATACTATCACATACTATCACACACCGTATATATATATTATATATATCCCGGCGTTATCGTGTACTGAAATCTGTAACACTAGCCAGTATATTCCCGAGTTTATGGTCCGACTCTAATTTAATTAATTTACTCATTAATTAATTTATTACCTTCCCGAGTCTATGGTCTAACTCTAAATTAATCTATTCCTCTTATTAGTTAATTAAATACCTTGGCATCATTCAGCCAATACGCCTAGACTCACTCACTCGATCCGTATATAATTATTTTGGAATTTATTTCCCCAAATTTATCCGTAAAATGCCCCACATGAATCCTCCATAATCCTAATTACTTTCCCCTATAATTGTTAGGAACATGTGCTTCATATATATTTATCACTAAAATAATGCATGGAAATTAAATCTTAAATTAATTTCCCCTTTTGTATAAAGCTGGTCGACTTGTCAAAAATCTGGGACCGTCGATCGATCGACCAGTTCCCTTCCTCCTTTGATTCTCTGTTTCGGCCATTAACGAAAACCCAAGCTTTCTTTTCTCAGTTCCCAATCTCAGTCCATTATATTTATCATCTTTTTTCATTTAATATGAACTATAATCATCATCCAAACATTTTAGCATCATTGATTTTTACGAATTATCACCAACTCAAAAAAAATGAATTCTTAAGGTATAATCCCAATCGTTATTCGAAAAATCTGATTCCACAATCCCACATAGTTCACATCGATTCCTAGACTTTTGGTATAGTTCCAAATCTAACAAAACCCAACAACACTATAACATCAAGTTAACCATTAATTCACAATCCATCACTAATTTATCGAAAATCCCTTTTTCTCACCGAAAACCCACCCGAAAATAGATTTGGTTTTACACATCACCATAATATGAATCGGATATAACAAAATTGAAACCACAGTAAGTTAACCACTTACCTTATAGGGTTCGTAGAGGCAGGCTTGATGATGAACACCCGCTTTGTCCCTCGATTTATCTCCAAAAGATCCCCAATTAGTTCTCCAACTGCTCCCTCTAGTTTCCTCTACGTTCTTAGATTTCTCACAGATGAGTTATGGCTACCCCAAACTCCCAAACCTAGGTTTATATCCCCTAATCCGTTTTAAGTCACATGGGCCTAATTAAAATGGTCCAATTACTCCCATGTGGGCCCGGTTATGCCCAAAAATACCCTGAGATCCATTTACCACCCTCGGGTACACTTTTACGACTATATCGACCCATTCGGACTCAACTGTGCACTTGGAATTGTCATCCGAAATACTTTATAACATTCTCAAATTTCAACTTCAAAAATGCGACTCAATAATAATTCGAATAATTAAACCTAAGGTCGTCAAATATAAATAATTTGTCCCACCCAAATAAATTTTCCAAATCAAAAGGTTAGTTTCTCCAATTTAAATAGTTTTATTTCTCTCAAAAATAATTAAATACTAAATCCTCAAAATTATCGGGTGTTGCACCGATGGTGTCCCCACTACGCCCGAACTAAAGGAACAACCTTGGATCTAAGTCATCGCTCCCATCGGTTCAGTAGCACCGGTCCAGAATGGATACTGATCTCTCCTCATAAGTAGTGTCTAACTGGATCTCTATCTCATCAATATCAGTGTGCTGATGCGCTATCTCATCTCTAATGAACCTCCGTAATGCAGATATGTGGAATACGTCATGCATCCGCTGCAAATGGTCCAGTAATCCCAACTGATATGCCACAGGCCCAATCCTCTTCAGAATAGGGAATGGTCCCACATATCGGGGAGATAGCTTCCCTTTATTCCCAAACCTCATCACTCCCTTCATGGAAGACACTTTAATCAACACCTGATCCCCAACATCGAAGTTTAAGTGTCTTTGATCTGCATCCATGTAGCTCTTTTTTCTGTCCTGGGCAATCCATATCCTAGCCCCAATCATCTTTACCTTCTTTGAAGTGTCCTGAATGAAATTTGGCCCCACTAACTTGTTCTCCCCCAGCTCCAACCAACATGAGGGTGAACGATAAGGTCTCCCGTAGAATTCCTCAAACGGTGCCATCCCAATAGTGAACTGGTACCTGCTGTTATACACAAACTCCAATAAAGGAAAATGATGCTCCCATCTCCCCTTAAAATCCAAAGTGCACATCCATAACATGTCCTCCAACATCAGGTTAACCCTCTTTGTCTGCCCGTCGATCTGAGGATGATATGGCGTGCTCAATCTCAACTCTGCCTCCAAGGCCTACTAAAAGCTCCTACAAAAGTGGGATATAAACATCATGTCCCTGTTTGACACGATGTTGAGCAATACCCCCATGAAGCTTAACAATATCTCTAAGAAAAAGTATGGCATACTGCTCCGAGCTATAATCTATCTGAATCGATAAGAAGTGAGCCACCTTCGTCAATCTGTCGATGATCGCCCAAATTGAATCATGCCCTCTCTGCGATGTATCTAGCCTAGTAATGAAGTCCATGGAGATGATTTTCCATTTCCACACCAGGATCTCCAAATGTTGTAAAACACTCATAGGACGCGAATGGTCCACCTTCGCTAGGTGACACGTAGCACACTTCGACATAAAATCAGCTATGTCTTTTTTCATCCCAGCCCACCAATACTGGCACCGCATGTCGTGTACATCTTATCCCCTTCGGGATGTACCGTGACCCGTGACCCTCAGACATAGCGGCTCACCTTAATTCCTCATCATCTGGGACAATCAATCTCCCCTAGAATCTCAAACAACCGTCTGACCCAATGGAATAGTGTTATACTCCATCGAATGACAACTGTCTCACTCGCTCTTGGCAAAGCTTATCTCCATATTGTGACTTCACCACCCAAATTATGATCTCGGGTGTGATGGTGAGAACTGCCATCATAATTTAATGTTGAATATATTTAGAACCCCGTAGGAGTTAGTGGGACGATGTTTTGGGTAACGAGGAATTTACTAAAATTATAAATATGACCCACATATTAATTAAAATATTATATTTAACTAGGTGGTTAAATAATTGTTAAGGAAGATGTAATTAATAATTATATGAAAGGACTTAGATATAAATTACCCGAATTGAATTAGATGAATTAAAATGTCTAAGAATGTAGACATAAATCACAGACTTTTACTGTGTTATATATAATAGAATTTTATGCCATTTTTATGAGAAATCTAAGTCTGGGATACCTTAGGATTGGGTAATTAAACATAGTCAGCTCTGTTGTAATAATTGGGTGTAATTAATCCAATAAATATTATTCTGGCATGGTGGTCATGTTTATTATTTGCGACTTTATTGGGATGCAGGTAATATCACACTTAGATGAGGGGTGAGATGTTAATCTCATGTGAGTGACAATGGGAGGTATTTATTTTGCATCGACTGTATTTATTGCATTTTAAATTGATTAAGTTAAATCTTACGCATGTTTTCTCCCCCGTGTGCTCTTAGACAGGGATAACAGGATTGTTTTTGTATCAGTCTTGCGATCTCTTTTGCTTATCAAACCTTCAGATTCATTAACTCTAGCATAGGTACTTTTCAGCTATAATTACTTATTTTATTTGAGACACTTGTATGGGCATAAGCTCGAAATTTATTTACATTGTGTTGGCTTGAGATACTTACTTTCATGTCAAATTTATTACTCACTTGGTTTTGGTTTGAATTTATTTATTATTATGGAAATATTCATTCAACCTCAATTATGGGCCTTTAATACATCATTTATATTATGTTGATGCTGAGAATGGTATTAATTAACAGACAAGCCCCATCTTCTGCGTATTGTGCATGGCCAGCCTTTACGTGAGGAAATGGGGGTTATTACACTATTCAGAATGGTCACAACCCTTCAACATTCCTGATTAAATCATAAACAGTCACAAACCTTTAATGGCTCTGGTTAAATCGCATTTTTAATTAATTAAAATCATTAAACTGACGACGTTTTAATTAGCATAATTTAATTAATTAAATGATTTTTAAAGAGGGCAGAGTTTGGGAAGAAATGAAGAATTTTATTCCACGGGAAAAATGAGCAGGGAGCTGATATTTATAGCCTTGGATGAGTGGATTTTCTCAGAAAAAAGTTGTGACTGTTCGAACGAACACAACCCTTCAGCGTTCCTGAACAGTCACAACCCTTCAATGATTCTGATTAAATCACATTTTCAATTGATTAAAATAACTAAAACAATGATGTTTTAATTAGCGTAATTTAATCCCAATAGTCTTATTCAATTTTTTTCAAAAAGTTAATATTTACTCAAGAAGAACCCACGGACCACGGGTCGGATGGCGACGGTGGCGCGCGTGAGCTTTTATTCCAAAGCCAAACCATGCATAGTGTAAGCCATTTTCCCTTCAAAAAGTTGGGATACCCCAAGGCATCTGATGCCTAGTCCCAATTTTAGGGTATAGTAACTTCAACACTTTCTCACAATTTTCTAATGTGGGACAACTTTTATATTAGCTATGCCAAATAACTTGTGTTTAAGTTGGTTACTTTGAATCTAAATTTTTCATTCATTTCTTAATGGTTTTGAACAAATGAGTATAGCACACTATTATCCTCTCTATGAGGATAGTGTAGGTACTTTTATTCGTTACGTTTGATATGTGGGCCCCACCTAAAATTAATCTCAAAGTTACCTCAATTAAACTAAAAATATATTTTTATACAATTTCTTTCACCAATCCCCCACATGAATAAAATTGGGGTTAAAATAATGAAACGGATATAAAGATAAATATAGAGAGAGTATCGAGGAAATACACTGCACTGAAAAGATAGCTTGTGGCCTTGAATCTTTTCTAGCAAAAGACTATCGAGTTTACTAACCGATCAATGAACACGATGTCTTGAATTGATCAATTTTTCTTTGTAAACTGAGACAATGGAATTCACACAATGTCATTTCAACCTTATTAGTTCTCATTGTTATGCCCATTTTTTCCTTGGACACCTCCTGGTTTCATAAGTGTGTTAGAGAATTAGCCTTCATCATTCTCATAGAAGCGACCCCTTCTCACTCACATAAGTGATTCCTATAAAGAGTATCTTGCTAATACCCCACTTGACCATTATATATAAGATATAAAGATCATTAAAAACATACCTTATCCTAATACACGTGACAGTTTGTGCATTGACTCGTATTAGTAATGGGAGGAAGTGATTTACTTCTCAACTAGCTGAGTCACACATAATTAGGTTGTCCCTTTGAACCTATTTCTTAGAATTTCCAGTCATTTAGGTTGGGATTCCATTAGGGAGACTCTTTTTAGGTTCTAACAGGCTTTAGGACCATTCCCCTTAATGAATTTACCACTTTCTCTCCAGGTATACCTTTTGTTAGTGGGTCCGCAATACTTTTTTTTACTTTACATAGTCAATAAAAACAATTCCATTTGAGAGCAGTTGTCTAACGGTTTCATGTCGACGACATATATGTCGTGACTTTTCGTTATAATTACGCGTGTGCTCCCTTCCAATCAGAGATTGGCTATCATAATGTATTATGATAGGTGGCACTATCTTTGACCAAGGTTCTAAAAAAATGCGGGGCGTTATCGAGGCGTGGAGGTCAAGCCTTAAGCCTTAGAAGCCTAGGTCGGCCTTAGGCGTTTAGGCATTTTTAATATATTTTAACCATAACAAGGCTATTAAAATACTAAAATTGTACATATCATGAAAATATGTGTGAATATTTGCAAATTAAAATACTATTTGATTGTTTTGGATGAGATAATGGTCCGGATTGTAAAAGAATCTTTTAAAGGCGATATCGTTTCACTAAAGCATTGTTGTTTTTAGAGAAAACAGTGCACCTTAAGGGTTTTACCAAGCATAAGGCGTGAAAAGCTTAAGGCGGGTCGTTTCTCCCAAGCCTCAAGCCTAGGCGTGCCTAGGCGGGTTTTTTAGAACAGTGTCTTTGACCAAATTGGAAAGTCCTCAAGGAAGTTTAAAATCTATTCTTCCTCTTCTTCGGCTTTATCTAAAGAAATGAATCTAAATTCCATAGTCGATCTTGCAATGCATATTTGTTTTGAGAATTTCAAGGGCATGACTGCACCTCCGAGAGTAAATCCATATCCACTTGTGGATTTTGAATCATTAGCATCAGATATCTAATTTGTGTCACTGTATCATTCGAGTACAGCTGGATATCTTTCTTAGTGTAGACCAATTTCTAAAGAGTATCTAAGATGTCTAAGAACTGTTAAGACCTTCCAACATCCTTTTCCAGGATTACTCGTACATCGATTTAACTTACTTATAGAGGATGCTATATCTGGTCAAGTCCAATGATGATCGGGCATCCTACTTGTAGCAAGTTTATTTCAATGTCAAGTTGGGGATTACATGTGGTAAAATAAAATCAATTTAAAAAAACTTCTTATTCTTATCTCTTTTAAAAATCGTAAAAAAAAAAAGCAAACCATCCAATTGGTCTTCTCTCTCCACCTCCCTATCATTAGCCCAACCCCCTCCCTACTGCCTCTATCTATCTATCTCTTACACACACACACACACACACACCACATCCAAATCAATCGACACCTCCACACAAACGGACCAACGAACTCCACTGTCCCATCGACCACTAGGGTGCGTACCCCTTACTTCACGATGCGAAGTTCTAGTCTAAAATATCTTGAGACATTGAAACTTATATGGATATCATATAATCAGATAGGATGAGATACCATACATAATATATATATATATATATGTATAATATAAGAAAATATCAACTAAAGAAGAAAATATATTATTATATTTATGCATGTGTCATTATATTCATTTGGATTTGAAAATGAAACTTATAATTTCAATCTAAGATAATAACATAAAGGAGTTTGAATGAAATCTTATGTTTAGATTTTGAGTTTTATTGGTGGGGTGTGTCGATATGTGTGGTTGTGTGTGATAGACGGAAAGGTTATAGGGAGTGATAGGGCTTGGGTTGGTGATAGGGAGGTAGAGAGAGAGGACGAGTAGGACGGTTGATTTTTCAGGTGCGTTTTTATTTAAACCCCGTTGTTTCTTTTAAAACCCGCAATTTTACTATACCAACTGAAATGGGATGAAATACATTCAATTCACATTGTCGATGATGTGCATAGGAAAATTAAGAGGAAACATTTTAGGATATCTCATGTGTAATGGGCATCTTCTACTTCCTCCACATTTGCACCAAAGAGTTCACTCCGCTAACTTCCAACTTGACTAACACCAATGATCCTTTAAAACAGAAAAATTCTAGCAAGATTCAACAATATTTTCCACAAATAAATTAGTATAAAATCATCAAAAAACATATATGCCAAGAAATAGAGTTTTTAAATCGAAATTGAACAGACTCTCTATCGCTCTTTCTAATGTAATTTTTTGGAAAACAAAAATCACTCTCAAAATTTCAAAGTGAGAAGTTTGAATTTGGCTAAAAACTCATTTGGATTGATGGAAGAGACAAATTGATAAAAATAGACAAATATATAAATGTGAAACCTTCCTCTTTTTTCTTCTACATATTCACATCATTTTATTTGTCTCCATGTCTCTCTCTCAACACACACACACACACACACACACACACACATATATATATATACACATACTCCCTTTGTCCCAAATTAAGAGTCCATTTTCATTTTTTGTATAGATTAAGGATACGCCAAATCAATGGCCATGATTGATACTTGTTCACTATCATGAAATGTGGTTTGTTGATTATGTCCAAAAAAAATTCGACACTTAATTTGGAATGGAAAAAAAAGGAATAGTGGACTCTTAATTTGGGATAGGGGAGTATATACTTATTGGAAAAACATAGACTATTATCAAATTATTACACTTACAAACAAACTAAAAAAAAAATTATTTAGCTTTCGTTGTGTTCGTATGGGTATTTACTAGGTATTGATACAAAAAATTATCCACCTACGTGGACCAATCAAAAGTGGACAATTGTCTTCCTACGTGGCAGAAACTCTAGTCATCAGATAGTTGCTCGGCAGGCATGCCGACCAACGTGAGGAATACAGACCATCAATACAAATGAAGCACCACCATACAGGAAGTACAACCAAAGGTCTTATCGCACACGGCTCATACAACCAATCATCACATTCATTATGTACGAGTGCGAATTCTTAAATGTATAAAGGCATTCCATCACTCGACATTCGAACCCTTGATCTTCGAGACACTATAAATACATGGTATTCATTTCATCAAAGGCAATATATAATGGATTCTTGGATATTCTTATTAATAAGAGTATCTAGCTTTTTGTAATCTCTAAAATCAATATCATAACAATGGACGTAGGCTTTCTTACATAGTCGAACCACTTTAATATCCCGTGTCTCTCTTTTTATTATCTCATTATAATTCTATATTTTATCTATGATTATAAAATTGGATCAAGTCCATTTTTTGACATCAGCACTACTAGGTATAGGATTAGGGAGTGATCACATATGAGAATATGTGGTGAATGATTTATATTCATTGAATTATCTTCGTATATATCTTGTGGAAAAAGTTTTAAATGTATCATATTTTTGTCACATGATAGGAATTGTGTTTCATGTTAATGACTTACATATTCTCGTATCAGGGCTTGATCAACTTCAATAACAAAGTATGCAGATTGTTACATTAGAAGTGTCACCTAGTTAGAATAGCAGATGAAAGACTAGTCTCAAGGGCTCCTAATATGTCGGGATGGAAGCAAGTGGATGAAATGGAAGTGAGGTATATGTGATAGGGGTGAGGAAACTATTCAATAGAGTTTGAATGTAAAAGTATAACTAATATGAGTTGGATTATTTTTCCAGTCTCATTTCACGAGCAGTAACAAGTAGGTCATGCATTTTTATTAATACCAAGAGGAAAAATGGGAAAACCCCAAAATTCCTTAGAAGCGGGATATTAATCGTTAAGATGGATTACATTAGGGTGTCGAAGCGTCCTAGTTACTTTGAGATGACGATCAATAGGCATACAATGCACCAAGATACCGATCAACCTATATGCCCAAATTTTAATTTTTGGAGAAATTTACGTTATCATCTCATAACTTCAGATGCCAATGTTGAGTCACCACACAACCTTAATCACTTGGAAGATAATTTGAAGATCCATAACTTTCATGTTTATCACTTCTCTAAACTCTGGCATATTCATTAGTGAAATTTGTTTAAAAGTTAGGTGAAAGGATCAGAAAATTATATTTGAAGGGTTTTAGATTGTTCTAGTTCCTGGAAGAATCTTTATCTCCATATAACTTGGTAAAGATTATAGAGGAGGAATGAAAATAGGGTGTCTAAAAATATATGAAGGAGATTCTGCAATGATAATAATAAAATTTTAGTCAAAACTTACTAATAGAAATTAATTAAGTTCATAAAAAATTTGGAGATAAAAAAATGTAAAATTCACCCAAAAATGATGATTATAAAAGAAGAACTAAAGGTATAGCTTTTAATAAAGGAAACTCGACAGATGGTGTTACACCTATTAATGGAGATTTTGGGATAATAAAATAAGTTTATCTCACTAAACTCCAATGAAATCAATTAGTAACATCGGTTATATATTTGGCAAAGATTATGACACAAATAAAGTGGAGTGATAAGAAATTTCTAAGGAGACATACATCGTGTGCTAAATATCTATAGTTGTAGGTGGAGTGTGGAGAACCTTTTACATTATATACAGCATATTCTTTCATAAGTAATATTAGAATGGTACGATTCTCTAATAGATTTCAATAAGTGTCTTTAAGAAGAGAATATGTGCCCTATCTGCAACTATATTTTTTTTTATATAAAATATGTGACAGAAGAATTTATGGGTAGTTAATATTATGAAGATAAGCAATTAAGAGTGTGGAAATGTTAATTAAATAACACATTAATTTTTTAAAACTAGCTATGTCAATATTGTTTTACAATTAGTAGTTGGAAATAATAAAAATAGCTTTACTTATTTTTTAATTAACTACATTTCTAATTAAATGAATATATAAAAAGAAACTATGAAAATGGCTAGTAAATATAGAAAAATAGAATAAATTCACTGAAAATATATTGATATATTGAGTAAACTACAATAATGATTCCTAACGTATTTTCCTATTTTTAAGGCAGTCCTATAAACTTTTAACAATTTAGTTCCTAAATTAATGTAAGTGTGTTAATTTAATCTATAAACTGCACTTGTATGAATTTTCCTAATTATAATAAATGATTCAAATAATTCCCCTTCTCAAATATTTAAATTATAAAGATAATTTTCTATTTTTAGTTTATTATGTTACATTCGTATATTATTATACTATTTTTTAATTACTTGTTTTTAAGTGAAGTGAGATCCAAGTTTTCACATCTTTTCTTTCTAACTCCGACCTCATTAAAAAGAAATATGATTTTAAGATACACTAAAAAAGCATCAGAACTTGGTAATTTAAATAACTCGATGTCACTAAAAATAATTATAAAAAATAGGAAAAATGAAAATTTAACCTCGAGATTTATGGCCAATTTTCATTCCACACTAATTGTTTTAATTTTTGTAATGTCACCCCGAAGATTATTATTTTTTGGCATTTCTAACCATTCACCATATTTCGATTAAAAAAAATTGACTTCACTTTATCTTTCACTCCCACTGACCTCACCATCTTTAATAAATTTAGCATTTCCAGTTTTTATTATTCTAGTTGTATGATTAGGACAATAGAATGTATATCCCTTTGACTTTTCTAGATACCCAATGAAATGATAAGATAATGTCCTAGGATCCAATTTCTTTTATTGAGGGTTATAAATTTTAGCTTTCGCTGGGAAATCCCATACACATAAATATCTTAAATTAGGTTTCCATCATTTCCACAATTCGAAAGGGATTTTTGAAACTGACTTACTAGGAACCCAATTTAAGATGTGTACAGCGGTTGTAAGAGCACGTTCACAAAAATATAGACAATTTAGTCCTACTTATCATACTTCTAACCATTTCTATGAGGGTACGATTACGCCTTTCAGCTACACCATTCTGCCATGATGATCCCGGCATTGTGTATTAGGTGAAAATATCTAATTTTTCTAGGAGTTTAGCAAAAGGGCGAAGGTGTTGCCCTGACTCATCATATCTTTCATAAAATTCACCACTTCTATCGGACCTGATAATTTTCACCTTTTTACCTAGTTATCTATCAACCTCAGTTATCTATATTTTTACGACATTCACAGAATGAGATTTATTATAAAATAAGTACAACATGAAATAATGTGAAAAATCATTGATAAAGGTAATAAAATATTTTTCTCCACCAATAGACGGAACATCAAAAGGTCCACATATATATGTATGTACTATTTCAAGTAGTTGGGTGCTTTTTGTACCTCATTTCTTTGTGTTGTTGGTTTGTTTACCTTTAATACAGTCCACACATACATCATAATCGGTCCAATCCCGATTATGGAGAATTTCATCTTTAATATGTCTTTCAATTCTTGGCCTGTATGTAACCCAATTGTTTATACCACAAATAAGTGGATTTTTCGTTATTCAGTATACGTTTCGTTCCAGCATTAGGATGAAGTGTTACTAAGATGTAACACTTGCCCCGTGATTTTGACTATACCCGTGTGCTTTGGTAACTTAGTATGACCCATTTGGGCATTATACTTGGTAAGATGGATCTTGGGTCAAATTTGGATAATGTAATGGCCCAGGTATGATTAAACAAGATTTGTGTGGCTTAAGATTATTATACATAATTATGTCTCTCATTCAAAAGGGTGGCCATGTTGTTCAATTGAGGAAAGACTTATCGTTCGAACGAGGTTCGAACGACCATGACCTGATGATTTCCATCATTCTCTAAAATCTCATTGGAATGCCCCCATTCGAACGAGGTGCGTTGTCATTCGAATGAGGGGTAGCTTCCTGTTCGAACGAGTTGGTGTTTAACCCATTTATAGCCTACATTTGACTCTCGTTAGAACCCTTGTTAGAACTCTCGTTCGAACGAAAGGGGATCTCATTCGAATGAGGTCCAAAGTCGTTCGAACGATCGAACGAAAATTAGATTTTTCTGCACATTTTAATGTACTGTCGCGATGTGGATCGTCGAATTGGATGACATGTCCAGCTATCGGTGCCTCAGATCAAAACATGGGTTAAAGGCTTAATGGACCGAGGGATTAAAGGGTCAAGTTTAAGGGCATTTTGTGATTTAATCCTTAGGGCTTTGGGGGGGTATTTAAAATGGGTTTTGGCCCATTTAAGCATTCCAATTAGATTTTGCCCCTCTCTCTAGCTCTTGGAACTCCTCATCCACCAACCACCACACACCACCCTCACACCACCATAGATTAACCATTTTCTTCCATATTTAAGCTTATAAAACCCATATATACCACACATTTGGGCAAGATGGGATTTCATGGAGATGTTGTTGGGGATTTTTGGAGAAGAAGAAGGGAGCTAGAAATGGGGGTTTCATGGAGCTTTCAATAACCAAGCTTAGTGGAACTAGAAAACTTCTTTAAAGCCACCTTAGGAGGTGGGAGGTTGACATCTTCTTCTACCTTCATCCTACCATTATTGAGGTTCTTTGAGGTGGGAAAAATTTACTCTTTTGCTTAAGAACTTCATTTTCTAAGGATTGAAAAATTGTTTATGGCAATAGAAAAGAAACGTTTAGAGGTGCTGTGGGTATTTTATGACGGGGTTTCAAATCAAAAAACAAATTGATGGTTTTGGGTTCTTACAATTTAGTGTAATTGTTAGTGGTAGTGGTGGTGGAGGGGTGATGGTAGTGACGATGGAAGGAGAGTGGTTGGTGTGGTGACAATTAAGTTCAACACAAATTAATAAGAAAAGGCAATCACCAAAGCAAATAAAGAATGTAAAGAACGCCAATCACACGACACAATATTTACGTGGTTCAGCAAGAATGCCTACGTCCACGGTGGTGCTATCGATATTATTTCTCTATACTCGAGGGAGTGTTTTACAGGAAAAATAATACATGCCTTTTTCCCCAGGCTTAGGGTTTGTTATATATATGTTTGTTCTCGGGGAGTGGGGGTGTTGGACTCCCCCACGTCAATCCATAACCCCTAGAATATCTGCATACGAGATTTTAGGAACTTGACTGAGTCGTAATTGAATTAATTAGGATGCGAGGCTCCCAGACTTTGGGTCGTTTTTATTGGGCTACTCATCTTGGGCCAGAATGATAAATCGAGGTACTCACAATTGCCCCTAAAGTTGTTGGGCCACAATTCGGGCTCAATAATTTAAATGATTTGTCATAATGGCATTTTTATAAATTGTGCAGCACTTTCTAAGATTGAAACGCCTCTTCTGAACTGATTTAGGCGGCAGCCCGCTTCGTTTCCTGTGCGCTATGATTAGAAACGTTTAAAAATCCTTCGGAGAAGTGTTTTCTTGTTGTCGCTTTAGGTTTTTCCATATTGCTAACCTTCTCCAAGCTCCCGTTGTTGCGCTTTTCATTCTCAGGTCTTCGTCTTCCAATTTCACTATTCTTCATCGTCTTTGCTTGTGACTTTGCATCGTCCCAAGATAAGTTTTCACTTCGTAAGTTCCTCTTGCTCTTTCTCTTTGCTTTTTCTGTTGACATTTCTTCGTATCTGTAATTAGGATTTGTGAATGGAAAAAATAGGCAATAGAGCAGTACCCGAATTTAGGAATTTTTATAACATTCCAGATTGGGTAGATATTGAGTGTGCCCCTGTCCCTCGTAATGTTAGAGAGATTGAGGATGCTCACTGGATTCATGTTCTCTTATTGTCCCAAGGGGGTCTTACTTTCCCCCCAAGCAATTTGTTTTTGCATTTCTTTGATTATTTCCATATTGTCCCTGCACAGTGTTCGTCAAACCTCTGGAAGATTGTTAATGGTGTCCATAGAATAAATCAGCTCTATGGCACCAATCTAGGGCTTGCTGAGATCTGTTTTTGTTATTCTTTCTCGTGAACAAGTTTTGGTATTCTTTACCTCAAGGCCAGGAGTCCTGATAGGGTATTGGTAGTAAATCTACCTTATTCCCATAAGGATTACTGACAAGAGGGTTTTCTTGCTAGAAATTGATAGTTTCCTTCCCATACTGAGGGGTCAAGGTCTGACAGGTTCATGGTCCCCTTTTATGGAGAGGAGTACATAGGTAGGCTTAGTTTTTGCTCTGCTCATCGATCCTCTTATTAATGTATGATTTCTCTGAGATTCTTCTTTCTTTCTTTCCAGTGAGAACAAAGAACTTGGAACCTGCTCTCAGTGAGGTTTGAGCCGCTGAGTTGGTCAAAGCCTAGAATATCAGGGAACTCTTGGCTGACGGTGAACATCCTCGATTAGCGGTTTTTCTCTTCGAGTACAAGAACATTGGGTCCAGCTTTATCGCGAGCCCTGTAGACAGCGTCCCTGAGCTAGACATTACTAAAGAAGTTGCTGCAGATCCCATCCAATTAGACGAGGAAGAGAGCAGCTCTGGTGAGGATAGCGAAGGTGATAACGGGGGCGGTACTGAAGGTGGTTCCAGTGAAGAGAGCGCTGGTGGTAAAAGGTCTTCCAGCTCGGAAGAAGTTTCAGAAGCTCGAGAGTCTTCCAGTGAATCGAGTAGTTCCAGGGAGGGAGATATGGCTCCTCTCAGAAAGAATTTGATTTGGGATGATGATGATGATGATGATGTGCTTCTTTCTCGGCGGTTGAAGAAACAGAAGTCTCGCAGTGGGGAAGTTGCCACTGGTTCTTAGCCTGCTGTCAACGAGCAGGAAAAGAAGAAGAGGGAGGGAGAGCAGTTGAGAGAGAGAGAGAGAGAAAGAGGGAGGAGGAGAAGAAGGAGATGGAAGACAAAAGGAGAGCTGAGGGGGAAAAGAAGGAGAGAGAAGAGGAGAGAAGGAGAGAGGAGATGAGGACGAAGGCATGGTAAGCGTTGGTGCCTGTGTTCGCCTTACCCGAAGGGGACTCTGTCATCTCTCCTCAGTTGGCTCTTGCGTTGCTCGAGAGAGCAATTTTTCCTACTGATCGTCAGAAGGCAATGGGGACCGACTAGTTAGCTCTTCAGGCGAGTCAGAGGCTAGCCTTGGTAAGTCTGTCTTCGCTTTTCTATGCTTGCAATATTATGTTCAATGCTTTTATTTCTTAATGTTTTCTCTTTTTTGCAGTTCGTGACTAACTTCATCGTCCTCTATCGCACTCGCGACGAGATGGTGAAGAGGAATGCTGATTTGGAGAAACAGAATGCTGAGCTGAAGGGGAAGAGTGTCAAGCTGGAGGCCAGTTTGAAGACTGCCAATGATGCTCAGCGGTCTTCCGATCTCGTCCTCACTGAAGCCAATCGGGTGAAGGAGGCGACGGTCAAAGAGCTCAGCAAGCTGCGGCAGTCCTACGACTTGGTCTGCACGAGCAAGTTAGCTGTGGAGGAGAACAGGGTGCTAGCAGAGAAGGTGAAGAAGGTGGAGGAGAGCTCGTACAATGCCGGGTGGGCTGCTACGTACAAGGATGCTGAGGTTCAAATAGGCTACATCAATCGACTGAACTTCAAGAAGGGCTGGAACAAGGCTCTTTTGGCTGTTAGAGTGGACATCGATTCTCCACTAATTGACGAGCATGATCCAGGCAGCCTATTGTGGATGAGTCTCCTACCCCGACCATTGACGGTGGTGTCTCTGCTTCTCAGACCGTTCCGGCTGGTGCTTCTTCTACCCAGGGAACAGCAGTTGCTCCATCTGAGGGAGGTGTTCCTACTGCTGTAGACAAGGGAAAGCAACCGATGACCTCGGAACAAATTGAGGTTGCCAGCTAGCCTGTTCTGAGGAACCTCTTTGTATTTTTCTTTGTTTGTACTGCCCTTCTAATTACTGATGTACTTGGAACATTCCATTTTAATGAAATGAAAACACTTTCCTTTCTTCATACTGATTTTTCTACTTTTTAATGCTTTTTACAGCTTGTAGTTGATTGATGTGGATGAGTATATACTTGCTACCTCTCAACTGGGAAGTATCCTCGGTCCTAATGCGAGCAATCAAGTTCTCCAAGCCTTTGTAAGGATTTGTAAGTCCCTTAGGTCGAGGAACAAGAGCTTTAAAGATCAGTCTGAGCTCGTTGTTAAACTGGAGAATAGACTTCAGGAGATGGAGGAGGTTGGTGCTTATGTTCAAGAAGAAGTGAACCTTCTGAGGGCTAAACTTCTGGATGCCTCCGAGATCAATCAAGTCGAAGAAGTTCTTCAACATGAGAATGAAACTCTGAAGAGGGAGGTGTCGCGATTCAGGTAGCATGCGCTGAGCATTGCACCTCAAGTCTTGCGAGGTTCCTCTTCATCGGCTGGTCCGCGAGCTGGTACAGCGTCGAGCGCCACTCCTCAAGTTTTGCGAGGTTCCACTTCATCGGCTGGTCCGCGAGCTGGTACAGATGCCTGGGGTCCAGCTAGGGAGATGGACGAGCTTCGAGGAGATGTTCATCGAGCTTACTTGATAGCTGCTGGGCTTCAAAGAGATGTCACGCGGCTAAGGTATCTGTTCAAGAAAGGACCTCGGCGAGTGTGGGCTAATGGTTATGACCAGGGTTGGACAGATGCTCCGACGAGGTTGGCAGAGGTCGAAGAGCTATCCTTTATTAAGGGATGGTTGAGTGCCCTCAAGGAGCTGCAGGTCCCCAGGAACTCAGTGCTCTGGTATCGTCATTAGATCTCTCCTTCAACTCTGAGGCCTAATCCTTTCAGGAAGGACGACCAGTGGGTTCCTATAAATGCTATCCCCAGGCAGCTATTGGAGCCAGATGCGAATGAAGTTGAGGAAGAATTAGCTATTCATCCGGACGACGGACGAAGATCGCAAGTGGCTGATTATCTTGCTCAGAGGCCTAATTCTCATTAAGATTTACTTAATTCAATGTAACTTTTTTGTAAATGTAATAAAGTAATAAAATATTTATGTTTTGGTTGATTTGCCGACTAAACATGTGTTGTGTATTTTTTTACTTCATTAATTTTTCGTTTGATTATCTTGGTCTCTTCGTAGCCGACTAGATTTGATGTGGGTAGAGTTGTTTTGTTGTGTGAGTAGCCTCCCAGTCCAGTATGCTTATGAGATACCATTCTGCCCCACTTTGCCTTTTAGGTCGTGTCGTCACACTCCCTTAGGCCTAAGTGTGGCAATGGCGAGGACCCACCTACTGTTGGATGTTCTATCCGATCAAGTTTTCTGAGCCAAACATTATTTGGTGACCAATTCGATTTGGCCGAACTGCCTAAGGGTCCCCTGTAGGGCTTCATATATTGTCAGGAGCAATGCTAAGAGGTTGTTCGTGTTTCATAACGAAAACCTGAGGAGGGTGACTCCCTGCTTTTATATACCGAGCAATGTGCCTATCGTTTGGAAAAGGTGTGCAAGTTATAAAGTCCACAAAACAAAATTAACACTTCATAGAATGCCACTATCGAACAATCGTTTATTAAAAATAATAAAAAATGAGTTGCCAATTCCAATAATGTGATAAAAGATTAATGAAAAAACTAGAAATATAATTTTTTCAGGTTGGCTGCGTTCCAAGCTCGGGATATCTCTCTGCCCTTCAGCGTTTCTAAGTGATGGGATCCTTGTAGGTCGTCTCTTGTCACCTTGAATGGTCCCTCCCAGTTTGGACCTAGTTCGCCATCAGATGGTTTTACTGCACTGCCAAGGACCTTCCTTAGGATGTAGTCTCTAACCTGGAATGCCCTTGGATTGACCTTCTTGTTATAGTGCCTTGCAAGCTGTTGTTGATAGCTCGCTAGTCTCACTAGGGCTATCTCTCTGCGTTCGTCAGCTAGGTCAAGTTCAGCGAGTAATGTTGCATCATTCTGGCCCTGGTCGACCAGGGTGGACCTCATGGTTGGGAGGGCATCTTCTAAAGGGATGATTGATTCCATTCCATATGTTAGTGCGAATGGGGTTTCACCAGTTGCTCGACGTGGGGTAGTGCGGTAGGCCCACAAGATATGTGGAAGCTCGCTCACCCATGCGCCTTTGGCTCGCTCTAGTCGTTTCTTCAATCCATCGATCTCTGTTTTGTTGGAAGCTTCAGCTTGACCGTTGCTCTGGGGGTAGGCTACCGAGCTAAAATGGTGCCTGATCCCGTGGTCGTTGCAAAAACTCTGGAAGGGGCCGCTCTCGAACTACGTTCCGTTGTCAGTGATGATGGTTCTGGGGATCCCAAAGCGGGTAATTATGTTTTTCCATATGAATCTCATCATATCTGCGTCTTTGATGTTCGCCAGCGGCTTTGCCTCAATCCATTTGGTGAAGTAGTCTGTCGCGACCAACAGATACTTGCGATTGCCGGCAGCGGTAGGAAGAGGGCCTACGATGTCCATTCCCCATTGGGCGAACGACCAGGGCCTGGTAAGTGATCTTAAGTCGCTGGCAGGTAGTTGGCATTTCTCGCACTTGCGAGCATATACTCCAGAATATCTATGCATGTATGGCCACCAGTAGCCTTCCTTCATTGCTCGAAAAGCTAGTGATCTCCCTCCAATATGGCTCCCGCAGATTCCTTCATGAAGCTAGCGCAGAACTTGCTCGACGTCCTTTGGGTGAACACATTGGAGGTAAGGGCCGGTGAATGATCTCTTACACAGCTTGCCCTCGGGAGATAAGTGAAAGTGGACAGCTTTGACTCTTATCTGATGAGCGGCATTCTTATCGTCTAGTAGTGCACCATCCTTCAAATAGTCCCTCAAGGAGTCCATCCAACTGCGTGCTGATTCAATCTGGAGAACATGGCCCATGTCTGGCAGGTCTTCGCTCTGGTTGATGCTCGGTTGGGCGAGAAAGTCTATAGGGATTGTTCTCTTTACGTCGTAGTCGATTGCTGAACTCAAGGCTGCTAGGACATCGGCATTACTATTTTTCCTTTGGGAAACTGTTGGACCCTGACTTCCTCAAAGTTGGACATTAACTTCTTTGCTAAGTCGAGGTAGGCTGCCATTCTTTCGTCCCTCACATTGAAGTCCCCACTTATCTGATTGGAGACCAATTATGAGTCGCTGAACACCTGTAGCTGTTTTGCACCCAACGCATGTGCCTTCTGCAAGCCTACTATCAAAGCCTCGTATTCCGCCTCGTTGTTGGAGGCTTCAAATCCAAGTCTGATCCCCTGCTCGAGAATTGTATCTTCTGGGGTAACGAGCACAATGCCTACTCCTGCCCCCTTTGAGTTTGAGGCTCCATCAACAAATAATCATCAAACGCCTCCTGTTGAGTGATCTTCCCTCTGATCCATGGATTGAAGTTGGTCGCAAGGTTGTTCGCCTGTGAACTCCGCGATGAAGTCGGCGAGGACCTGCCCCTTGATTGCATTCCTTGGTTGAAATTGGATGTTAAATCGTCCGAGCTCGACTGACCACTTCGATAGTCTGCCGAACAGATCTGCTTTTCGCAGGACTGCTTTAAGGGGGTGTGACGTGAGGACGATGATAGAGTGAGCTTCGAAGTAGTGCTTCAATTTCCTCGAGGCTATCACTACTGCAAAGGCGAGCTTTTCCAGTGGTAGGTATCGCTTCTCGGCATCCAATAGGGTCTTGCTCGCGTAGTAAACTGGGTGCTGGATTCCTATTTTTTTGCATACCAGTGCAGAACTGACGGCGTGACTGGAGATGGCAAGGTACAAGTACAAGGAATCATTCTCTTGAGGTATTACGAGCAAGGGTGGTGTGCTGAGATAAGCTTTGAGCTCTTCCAATGCTCTCGAGAAATCTTGATTCCACGCCACTGTTTTGCTTCTCTTCAATAGCTGGAAGAATGGCTGGCACTTTTCGGAGGACTTCGAGATGAACCGATTCAAGGCGGCGAGCATGCCCGTGAGCTTATGTACGTCTCGTATCGTGCAGGGAGGTTGTACCTTGTTGATTGCATCAATCTGGTCCGGGTTCGCTTCAATGCCTCTCTCGCTAACCAAGTACCCGAGAAATTTTCCTGACTGGACACTGAAGGAACATTTGCTCGCGTTGAGTTTCATTCGGTATTTTCTGAGGATTTTAAAGTTCCTTGATAGGTCTGAGAGGTGGTCTTCTTTGTGCCTGCTCTTGACGAGCATATCGTCGATGTAGACTTCCATGGTATCTCTCATTTGGTCTTTAAACATCTTGGTGACCAGCCGCTCGTAGGTCGCTCCTGCATTTTTTAGCCCAAATGGCATAACTTTGTAACAGTATAACTCGGCGGTGGTGATGAACGTTGTCTTGTCTTGGTCTAGTGCATACAGAGGAATCTGGTGATACCCCGAGTATGCGTCCAGGAAACTCATTCTTTCATGAGCTGCTGTGGCGTCCACCAACTGGTCGATCTTTGGGAGGGGGAAACTGTCCTTAGGGCATGCTCTGGTAAGGTCAGTGAAGTTGATACAAACTCTCCATTTTCCATTGTTCTTTGGAACCACTACTGGGTTGGACAGACATTTAGGGAATTGAACTTCCCGTATATATCATGCATCCAGCAGCTTCTCTACTTCCTTTTCTACAGCCTTGGCCTTCTCGGGCGCAGTTCGTCGTGCCTTCTGCGGGATAGGCCTAAAGGTGGTGTCGACGTCAAACCGATAGCAAACCACACTGGGGTCAATTCCAGGCAGCTCGTACGGTTCCCACGCAAAAACATCTAGATTGCTCCTCAATAATACCGTCAATTCCTTCTCTCGATCTGTGAGAGAATCTCCAATCAAGAACATCCTATCTTTTTTGCTACCACCGGCTGCGACCTCTTCTAGGTTCTCAACGACCCACTCAAAGGGGAGGAGCCTGGTCTCCTCCACTCTAGGTCTTCCATACTTTAGCTACTATTTTGAAGGTATCAAACCTTCTTGTTCCTCAAGCTTTTCTTTGGCCTTCTCGGCCCTCTTCTCTGGTTTTGGGCGGATGGCTGCTATAAAGCACCTTCTTGCCATCGCTTGATCTCCGTGGATCTCCATCACTCCTCGCTCAGTCACGTACTTGAGCTTCTGATGGTAGGTGGAGGGGACAACCCTCATCGCATGTAGCCATTCTCTGCCAAGGATAACTTGGTAGGGTGAGTCAATGTCGACTACCAAAAACTCGATCATCTTGGAGACACTTCCTGCCCTTACTGGCGGCACGATCTTTCCCAAAGGGATAGTTACTTTCCCAGCGAAGCAAACTAGAGGGACAGTGGCTTCCCTCAAGTCGGCAACGCTTAACTTCAGTTTTCTGAACAGGTCGAGATACATTACTTCGGATGAGCTTCCCTGATCGACGAGCAACTTATCGACGTCATAGTTGGCTATCCTGAGGGTAATGATCAAAGCGTCATGATGTGGAGTTCTTACCCCCACTAGGTCTTCATCCGTGAACATGATGTGTTTGTTATAGTCAATGTCATCTGCTCGTTGCCGCTTCCCTGACTGTGTCTTTGCTGGATCGATCTGAAAAGCTTGCATTACTGCTGTAAGATTTTTCACTTCCATCCGAGCTGAGTTTTCCTGAATCTTCTTTAGATCAGATGCCCCATGAATCACTGCGAGCTCATGGCCAGCATCATCCTCGAGCATGTTGTAGGGCCTTGTGTCTCCGTTGGCAGCAACTTTCTCTGCCTTCTTTTCCACAAACTCGTTCAGGTGCCCGGTTTGGGCCAACTCTTCAAGGTGAGACTTAAGAGCCTTGTAGTGCTCAGTCTTATGTCCTCCTTCCTTGTGAAAAGCGTATCTCAGGGCGTTGTTCCTCTTTGAGGGATCTCCTCCCATCTTTCTGGGCCACTTAACAAATGGCTCGTCCTTGATCTTCGCTAGGATATTGTAAATTGGTTCTTTGAAGATAGTGTTTACCGCCTGAAATGCTTTTGAAACATCGTTCATGTTTTCGTTCTTGGAGCTACCCTTGCCCCCATTTTCGCCCCCTTTCTTCTGGTTTCCAGCCTTGTCGTTGCCCTTGGCAGCAAGCTTAGCTTGACCATTTTCCCTTGCACTGAGGTGAGTCACATCTTCAACTTTGGCGTACTTCTTGATACGAGCCATCAGGTCATCAATGGTTGTGGCCTCCTTCTTAGTGAGGGATTGGTGCAAGAGATAAGAGCTGGGTAGGCTAATCTTGAAAGATGCTACTGCTACCTGCTCCGAGCAGTCTTCGACCTCATTGAACAACTCCCAGTACCTTTTTGCGTAGTCCCGGAGGGTCTCCTAAGGCGTCTTCTTCATTAATAGCAAGGCATCCATCCTCTTTGGATGGGAACTGCTGGTAATGAAGCGAGCCGTGAAGAGCTCTGCCAGGGACCCAAAGCTCCTGATGGATCTGTGAGGGAGCCTCTCGAACCATTTCTGGGCCACATCGTGCAAACTCGAGGGAAAGATCCGGCACATTAGTGCATCCCTGTGGTTCCAGAGAGTCATGGTCTGCCTGTACTGCCTAACGTGATCGATAGGGTCAGTCTTTTCGTCATAGATCTTGAATCTTGGAATTGGGAACTTCTTGGGGGCTTCTTCTTCTTCTATCTTCCTTGAAAAAGGGGATTTCATCTGAGTCCTGAGAGCTCGTCGGGCTAGCTCTCTGGTAGATCTGGCACCTCGATGTGCTAGGTGTTGGGTGCTGGTCTATTTCTCTCCGAACCAAATTTCGTATATCCTCGTCTCTTCGAGCTGGGCTCCTGCAACGGCGAGCTTATCGCTATTGCTCGAGCAAGTCATCATCTGACTCGTGTTCCTCAATTCTTTGGGATCCGCGTCTAAGGCTCCTTCCTCGGCTGCGAGACTTGCTCTACGATGGAGCTCTTTCTCCATCATTTCCAATCTCCTTTTGAGGCGAGCATTCTCAGCCTCTTGCTTGCGAGCGGCTTCTCCTTGCTCTTGGAGCCTTGCCTCATAGGCATCGATCAACCTGGAGATTTGTGTGGACCTCGCTAGTCCCTGGCTTTCTTCTGAGGCTTGCCGCTCTGGGCGAGCCCTTTGATCTGAACGTCGAACCTCAGACCTGATCCTGCTAGGGGCAGGCTGCTCTTGGATATCCCCTACTTCAGGGGCATTGCTACTGTGACCAGACATTCCAAATTCTTTACTGGTTAGGGCTTTCTTAAAGGAAGACAAATGGTTCCCACAGACGGCGCCAATTGTGGTGACAATTAAGTTCAACACAAATTAATAAGAAAAGGCAATCACCAAAGCAAATAAAGAATGTAAAGAACGTCAATCACACGACACAATATTTACGTGGTTCAGCAAGAATGCCTACGTCCACGGTGGTGCTCTCGATATTATTTCTCTATACTCCGGAGAGTGTTTTAAGGAAAAATAATATATGCATTTTTCCCCAGGCTTAGGGTTTGTTATATACATGTTTGTTCTCGAGGAGTGGGGGTGTTGGACTCCCCCACGTCAATCCATAACCCCTAGAATATCTGCATACGAGATTTTAGGAACTTGACTGAGTCGTAACTGAATTGATTGGGATGCGAGGCTCCCAGACTTTGGGTCGTTTTTATTGGGCTACTCGTCTTGGGTCAGAATGATAAATCGAGGTACCCATAGTTGGGTTCTTACACTTTTTTTTAATTAAAATGCATTTTCTTTTTTAAAGTTTTTGAGGTTTTGAATTATTGTCAATTAAAATGGTCTCATGGCAGTTATGGTTAACAGTTTTCCGAACAATTTAGAGCAAAGTCGAACTTTCGAATTAACTTGTATTTAAGTCTAATATAAACAACCAACGTATTAAAGTCATTAGAAAAAAACGTGTTGATGCAAATAAAAATATTAGTTCTTACATTTTAAAAGTTGTGCATTCTCCATTATAATACGATGTTAGTGATTTCATAACATATATATTGTCTTGAGTCCTTTTACGTCAACTCACAAATGCAACACATTTGGTGCAATACACTGACGTGTCACATCTGTATTGAGTTGTGTCCGAGTCCAACAGTAGTGGAGCTCGGACATAAGTTAACGTGGATGCTACACATCAGTGTGTCATGCCACTCTATGTCGCATTTCTGAGTTAACTAGAATTATTGTTTTGTTTTTCATGTCAAATCTCAAATCGCCATCTCACCTTAAAACCAACTGGACAACTCCTTACTCTTTTAAGGATTCACTCAACATCATTGTCTTAAAACTAATTGATGCTATAGATGACAAACCTTTAATCTTAAACGGTTTCACTGAACATCGTTGTTTTGGCGCAAGACATTTGTTGTACTCTAATTCTGGATGTTATTTGCTTTTCATGTTCAAACATGTGAATTTAGTGGGGGTAAATATTTTCCTTAAAAATAAACTATTAATTTGAGATAATCATGCGTTGATACCCAAATTCATTTGCATTACGCTTAAATAATTATAGTTATTATATTTAGAGCGAGTGTAAACAAACAATCGAAGATGGGTCTATTTGTAGTTATGAGTTTACATTACATTATGCTGAAACAGCCTCCTTAATGCAGGGGTAAGACTGCATGCATTTAACCTCCCCTCCCCAGTACCCCGTAGTGGCAGAAGTCTCATGCTCTGGGTTTGCTCTTCTAATTTCTATTACATTATGGTAGTATTAAATAATTATGTTTGACTGATTATTTCCAGAATGGATACCGATAATGATTTGCTAAAATATGTTCATAGTAAATATACATTAGAGAAATCAATATGCATATTGGTATGAACAATTGATGACACTCTGTAATCCATGCTTATGGTCAGTATTTAAGAAACTAATATTTTACCGTTGCGTAGTTGTAACAAGTAAATATTATATACAATCAAATTGATTCATCAAAGCTCAAGATGCAAATAAGTATAAGGGTTAATTACACTTAGGATTCCCGAACTTTGACCTCCCTAAACTTTCCTACCTTAACTTTCAATTTTTGTACGGAACCCTCCAAACTTTGAAACGTCTACAAGTAACCCCCTTTCGTCCAACTCGTTAATTTTTTGTAGGAAACGTTAGGCATGTGAGTGGCACTTAACGTAAAGTATGGGCAGTTTTGTCCTAACATAAACTTTTTTTTAATAAATTCTGAAAATAACAACAAAAACATTTAAAAAATTAAGAAAATACTAAAAAATATCAAAAATCCTTTGAAAAATTTTACAAAAATTTCAAAACATTTGGAAAATACGAATATATATTTAAAAAATATGAAAATTACCAAGAAAATATTAAAAAACTGCAAAATTGTACAAAAAATAATTCAGACAATATATATTTAAAATAATTGTTGAAAAATAAATTGAAATACGAAAAAGGTATTTAAAAATACGAAAATTAGTAAACAATTAAAATTCTAAAAATTACCAAAAAGAAATAACAAAAAAAATATTTAAAAAAACAAAAAATAGATAGAAACATGAAAAATATTTTAAACAAAAACAGAAAATATTAAAACATTTTTTTTTTGCAGAAAATCTGGATAAAAATAGATTTCCAATAAAAAGATAAATTTCTAATAAAAAGATTAAAAACAGAAAATACAGAAAATTCATAAAACAGAAAAAAATAGAAAAAAATATTTGTCCAAAATTTGCATAAAAAAAGATTTGTAATAGAAAAACCAAATTTCTAATAAAAAGATAAGAAGTAGAAAAAATACATAAAGTTGAAAAAATACATAAAGAAAAAATACCGTTTACCTATTAATGAGTAATGTGTAGTGTGCGTGACTCAACTTTCCCGCAAAAAATTAACGGAATTAAATGGTAGAGGACAATTTGCAATCGTATTGGAAGTCAAGGGGGTTAAGTAAAAAAAATTTGAAAGTGGAGGTGAGAAAGTGTAGCAGGATCAAAGTTCGAGAAGTGTAATTAACCCCAAGTATAAAGTTGAAATTCATTTGCATTGCTCAATTGTAGTGTTTTCCTTTATGTTTTGGTAAAATTAAAACACAACAACGATTACAGTTAGAAAAAGAATTGTAGAAATGACAACACGCACCAAAATCAAATTGACAAAAAATTAAAGGCTAAATTATATATGTCCGAGAAATTTTGTCATAGCTATGACCCAACAAGATCGTTTAACATTACTTTAGAAATTGAGTTGAACATTGTACGCTATTAAAAAAGGTAGCAAAATTTCAAATCTTGTGCTCTATTTCTACACTGTGAGAAGTTTATCCGATAGTATCATGGGAAATACACAAGTCAAATTATTTTTGTTGGCTAATAATTTCATTAAATTCAAGCTCACAAGTACATCGACAAAGTTGTTCCTAATTAATATTTTCTGTAATGATAGAAATATTAAGTTTGAGAGCAAATATAAAGTTGGAATTATAAAAACTACCGACAAATTAACCACAAGAAATATCTCGTACCCACGTCTAACCCTTAAATATGCATAGCCAAACTAAATAACCCGGCAACACTATTGAAGACGAACATGCGTAAAAAGAATAGGAGAGTTGGATTGCGTTTGTTTTTTAATCTAAATCTGAAATCTGAAATCTGAAATACCCACGCCTAACCCTTAACCCGGCAACACTATTGAAGACGAACATGCGTAAAAAGAATAGGAGAGTTGGATTGCGTTTGTTTTTTAATCTGAATCTGAAATCTGAAGAGACTTCAAATTCAGACTTCATATGTAACTCAACCTCTTAATCGTTGATAGGCAAATATAGTCGTTAGCGTCTTAATCATATGTTTATTTTTACTTCATATGATTAAGAGGTTGAGTTACATATGAAGTAAAAACAAGCATATGATTAAGAGGCTAACGACTATATTTGCTTCTCAATGATTAAGAGGTATATATACCTCTGAAGTTTGAATCTGAGTTTAAATATCTTCATTTAGAGGTTCATTCAGACATCAAAACATTCATACTTCAGACTTTAGATTCAGAGTTCGAATTTCAGATTTAGACTTCAGATTTCAAATGAAAAAATAAACGCAACCTTAGTCCTTGAAACATTATTAAAAATTACTGAAAAATCATCTCAATTAAAATGAATATATAAATTTATTTGAGTAATTTTAATTTATATAGGCCGTAATTGTTGTACTATGACCCTCTCTTGAAATCCTGATCTGGGTTTATTTATATTGATGAATTAACTGTCCCAAGGGGCTAAAAAATTAATTGTCCCATAAAAAAATTCTCTTAGATATTAACCTAAATCATATTATTATTATTACAAATTCAGTGAAAATTAAACATAGCCTCTTGAGAAAAATTCACTGGTAATTTACAATAAATTTTACATCATATCATAAATGGTAATAGCCTATATGTGGAGAGTACACAATGTTGCTCAATAACCCAATGTGCCCAAAATATTCTTGTATGACATAATGTGTGATTTACAATCAAATTTACGTAGAGCGTAAAAGTGGGGCATAATGTAAATAAATGTTACACACTTAAAATGGTATGGTATTATAGACTTTGAGTTATGCTTTGGCCAGATCAGAAAAATGGTATTTCAGAAGTAATTCCGAATTTTTTTTTTTGCAAATAACATTGTTTACCTATACCCTTTTTTTGGGAATCAGATTTTTTTCTGCCAAAATTGAAATCTTGGAGAAATAGAAAAAATTGAGGAAAACGAAAAGTTTTGGGATAGGAAAGTCAAATCAGAATAATCTCAGGGAAAAAGTTAGAAGGGGTCAGAAAATTTCTAATCAGACTACTAAAAAAATTCAGAAGAGTATTATTTAGCAAATTTTTCTGAAAACATCGAATATTTGTTAGAAAAATTATAGCTACATTATTTCAGACAAATCAAGAAATTTTCAAAATTTTCAGTCTATTGTGCTCTTTGTATATAGGGATGTCAAAGGTGAGAAAACCATACTATTCATATCTTCATAGTAATGCCTTACAAATGCTGAGTTATCAGGTTGTTGGCTTCAAAAATAGTTAATATTCTGCGCTGCAGTTTTGTGTTTGCCGAGAAAGAACCAGCTTCAAACGGAGGGCTAAACCTAGCCGCCAACAAACAGGGGGCAGAATTAGCTACTGAAGGCCTGTTTGTGTGTGCGCGTGTGTGTGAGAGAGAGAGGGAAGAATTTTTTATGTCTTAGATTCGTGATTGGTTAGCACCGTTGGCGCGGACTCACATTATTTAACGGATGTGAGTCCTTGCTAGCAAACTAACCAATAAAAAAAAAATAGAGAGAGAGAGAGAGAACCTGGTTCAATTGATGCTGTTTTTGCCTCGGGTCCTTCATTCTACTGATGATAGGTCTGGACACACCTAGCACAGGCATCCTCAAAACCTACATAAAAGGGAGATGGATTTAGCTACTTGAAGAGAGAGAGAGAGAGAGAGAGAGAGAGAGAGAGAGAGAGATTACTTTCACCGGGCCTCCTGATTGGTTTTTCTGGTACAATTCGTGGCCTTTCGGCGGTTCCTGAAACCAAAAAAAAAAGAGTGGGACGAAGTGATTATTGTGTGCGCGCGGGGGGCGTGTGTGAGAGCTACAGAGAGAGTACTTTCAAGAATTCTGGAGTAAAATCCAGCTGATTTTGGTGATGTTTTGGCTTCGGTTCCTGCAACAAAAAACAGCGGGAGGAAGCGGTGGTGTTAATAGTTGTGTGTGTGTGTGTGTGTGTGTGAGAGAGAGAGAGAGAGTACCTTCATTGATTTTCCCTTTAAAGGAAGATCCTGGTTCAATTGGTAGTGTTTTGGCCTTGGTTCCTGCAACAAGAAAAGGGGGACCATTGAAGGAATTGTTTATGTTTTCACCTTACTGAGGCATTTAAACCAAGTTCCAGGAACAATTTAGGGGTGAATTACAAGGGAAGAGACCATTAAACTCCCTCAAGTTTGCTTAGGGAAGAAAAAAATTGTTCATACTGAACATATGATATTTGGTTAGTTAAATAACATTATTTACATTTGATAATTAAATAATGTTTCTAATCATTATAGTATTATATTATCACTTGGTTACTTTTATTTGAATGAGGGAACATAACGGACTAGAGAGATGCCCTACAATGCTTTTTACTTAAACACCCGTAAATGGTATATAAATCCCCTTTCATCATTAACCTTTTTTATGCAAAGTATGAATGTAATACATATGTTTTTTAAGAATGTATTATATGCATTAAAACATATATCAATATAATGTGGACCGGCTTTAATGTAATCCAAGGACGGTTGAGATCAACTCCAAACAAACGGTGAAGATCAATTCTATTATAAACCAAACCACTTGAGTGTACTGTATTGTACTTGCCAAACTTCATTCCAAGTTTTTCCTCTCCGTGTTTATAGACTATAACGGTTGTTTGTCGCTAATCTCGAGAAAAATAACCAACTATTACCACACTAGACTCCTCTGCATTTTGCCTTTAAGGTTTTATTTATTTAAGTTGTTATGAGAATACCAAAAGCTATGTAAATAAATCATGGTACGGGGACATTTATTACATATGTATGCAGTTTTGTAGATTACCAGTTGAGTTATTGATTGTCTTAATGATGAGTTGCCAACTCTTGTTATATATTTAAAAACTTTCAAACGTGCCTTTAGACAGGGGTTAGTCTAGTTACTTTAACGGTATATTACACTTCGGCTCCCTGAACTAGACCCCTAATTACAGGTCACCCCTCATTCTTTCAATTTCTTCAAATACCACCCCATACTTTGAAAACGGCAACAAGTAGCCCCCTGTCATCTAACTCCGTTAATTTTTAGTAAAATCCGTTAGTCAGGTGCGTGGCACATGAACTTAAGAGCATTTTTGTCCAAACCTATCCATTTTTGAAAAAAGTCTTTAAATAACAGCAAAAGGATTTTAAAATAAAGAAAATACAAAAAAATATCAAAAAAAAATCAAAAAAACATGGAAAACATTAACAAAATTATTAAAACATTTGAAAAACACGAATATATATTTATTTCCAGTAATTAAAACATTTGAAAATACGAATATATACAAAAATGGTTTCCATAAATACAAAAATGGTTTTCCCATGATAAAATTTATTTCCAGCAATAAAATTTATTTCCTGCGATAAAAAAAATTCAACAATAAAAATTTATTTTAAGCAAATAAAAACTGATTTCCAACAATAAGAAAATAATTTTCAGCAATAAAAAAATAATTTCCAGTTATTAAAAAACTATTATTAACAAACAAAAAATGATTTCAATAAATAAAAAAATGGTTTTCCCAAGATAAAAAATTATTTCCAGCAAATACAAAATTATATTCAGCAAAAAAAATGATTCTCGTAATAAAGAAATTAAATCCAACAAACAAAAAATGGTTTTCCCAAGATCTCAAGCAAATAAAAAAATAAGTTCAGGAAATAAAAAGCAAAAAAAAAAAAAAAATAGAAACCCTAACAGCAGCCCCCTCCCCCACTGCCCCAGCCCCGCCCAGACACCCCCACTAACGCCCCAGATCTGCTCGTGTGGGTGTTCCCAGCCCCAGATCTGTTCGTGGGTGTGGAGAGAGAAAGAGAGAGAGAGAGAGAGGAAGAAGAAATCGTGTGTGTAGGGTTTTTAAAAAAAAGTAAAACATATCCTCACTTATGATCAAGTTGCCCTCACTTAAAATCCATGTGAGACACACGTGACCATTTTGCCCCCAAAAAACTAGCGTCCGTCACGTTTTTGTGCAACTTGCACTGGCAGTGAAAGTATAGGGTGGTATTTGAAGAAATTGAAAGAATGGGGGGTGAAGTGTTAGTAGAAGTATAGTTTAAGGGGGCAAGTGTAATTAACCCTACTTTAACTGAAACAGATCTATAAATATTTCATTTACATTTATAAATACGTTGGCACTGTATGATATACATGATTTATAATTCACCCGCACATCGGGCTGGATTAATTCTTGTTATTAAAAACTTCTGAACTTTAGAACTCTACAATAAAAGTAAAAATATAGACTAAAGTTAAATGATCTAAGCATACATATCTTTATAACTTGATGAGAACTTCAAGGTGAGAGAATATAGATGTTAATATAAAGGTTTTACTTGTTGCGTTAGTTCCTAAATACATATTTATATCATCCATTTATTGATTCAAATGACTTCTACTAAGGTAGACACTTCACACGAATCTACATGATTCTAATATTATTGACGAATTCAGCCAAAAAAAATAATTATATGCTATACATATTTTGGTCAAATATATGGTTTATCTAAAAGTTCTTTTTGAGTTTTTAGAACCAGAGATATCGGAATATCAGAAATATCAGAATGGTTTCTAATTCTGCTCTAGTTATTTTTTTTATTTTGTTTTTGATTTTCAGTATCCAGAAAATCAGAGCTCAGAAGCTAAACATGTCATTCCAAATTCAGGATAATTTGGGTCAGATTTCGAAAATATCGGAAATTCAGCAGAAAAAAATAATGCAGCCCTAAATGCTGAGAAGAGCCAAGACTTTTAAATGATATTTGGTTCCATTAGCATTTGGTTTCATTACAAGTAATTGTAGTGAATGTTATTTATTACTTTTTATTTTAGGCGCGTTTCTACAAATATAACGGACAGGAACTTACGCTTTAACACCTTGAGCACCACGGCCACCTTTTTGACAAAATTGACAAAGCGCAAGCACTTGGTAGACTTTCGAGTCTCTACAGATTGAGAAGACACAAGCGGTCGTAACACCACCTTGTATTTGGTTTCTACATCCAGATGAAAACCAATACAAAATTACTCATAACTCGCATAATGAGAGCTAAAATCGGGAAAACCATGCAAAGCCGTTCTTTGAATTTTATAGACAGACGCATTATCAATGAACTTTCCAAATCGTATTTGACCATAAATACATACTACACATACTAACTTGAAATAACATATTTGATACCCACATGTAAATGGGAAAGAACCATTTGTTACAATGGACAGATTGGCAACAACTATAATCATCTTTCTCTGCTGCTTCTCTCACGTGATATAAGCTAAGAGAATGAAAACACTATATGAAGTTATGTACTTGTGAGCTAACATCTAAACTAGAAGAGAATAAAAATTCCAACAATATAAATTACAAAGTAAACCTATAGAATATATAAGTTACAATGGACAGATTCGCAACAACTAGAATCATCTTTCTCTGGTTCTTCTCTCAAATGATACAAGTCAGAGAATGAAACTATATCAAGTTATGTACTTGTGGCCAAACATCTAAACTAGAAGGGAATTAAAATTCCAACAATATAAATTACAAAGTAAAACTATAGAACATATATACTCCAAAATTGCAACTTCGGTCGTACTTTTTTCAACTACAACATAACAGGTACACAAGTGTCCTGTAAACATGCATTGATTTTTCTATTCATTTTTTAAGGTCCCAGGGAGACAAGACAAACAGCACAAATCAACCAATACCACTAGGTAAACGATCAATTACGATGAGTATATATATATATATATAGGAAAATGATAACTTGTGCCCTTAGGGCACATGTTATGAGCCTCAAAATAGTAAGTATTAGAGCTCCACATAACTATTTATATCCTATAAACTTTGTCCCTACTACTTTTGGGTTCTTAATGTGTGCCCTTAAGACACATGTTATCACGAATATATATATATATATATATATATATATATATATATATATATATATATATATATATATATATGTGTGTGTGTGTGTGTGTGTGTGTGTGTGTATACAATTCCAAGAATTGCATATATAGTGTTTACCAAGGTTTTAAAAGGCGAAACGAGGCACGCCTCGAGGCAGGTGAGGCGGAGGGAGGCAGGGATGAGGCTTACGCCTCAGGTGCACTTGAGTGAGGCTTACGCCTTGTTTGTGTGAGGCGTCCGCCTTGAGGCGTATGAGGCGTCCCCCTCAGTTTTTGGCTGGTAAGAAAAAAAAAAGCCATGTGGGTTTTTGTTATGTAAAAGAAAGTCTTTGGCTGGTAAAAGAAAGTTGTATGTAAAAAAAATCAATTATCGAGAGAAATCGACCATTCACAAACCCTAGCTGCCGAACCATTCACAAACCCTAGCTACCGAACCATTTACACACATGAAAACCCCCGATCGTCTTCTCCAAGAGAAACCGGCAACCAATCCTCTTCCCTATCAGGTAATATTCTCCGATGTTATTTTTTGCTGTTGTATATATATATATATATATAAGTTGCGTCTTTTTTGCTACTGTATATATATATAAGATTTCAATTATTTCTAGTTGCGTCTTTTTTGGATATATATATGTTTATGAGCCTCAAAATAATAAGTATTAGAGCTCCACATGAGTATTTGTACCTTATTAAATGTATGTCAGAACTCTGTCCCTACTATTCTTGGGTTCTTAATGTATGCCCTTAGAGCACATGCTATCAAAAAATATATATATGTGTGTGTGTGTGTGTGTGTGTGTGTGTACAATTCCAAGAATTGCATATATAGTGTTTACCAATGTTTTAAAAGCGAAACGAGGCGTGCCTCGAGGTGAGGCGGAGGAAGGCAGCGATGAGGCTTACGCCTCAGGTGCTCTTGAGTGAGGCTTACGCCTTCTCTGTGTGAGGCGTCCCCCTCAGTTTTTGGCTGGTAAGAAAAAAAATGCCAAGTGGGTTTTTTGTATGTAAAAGAAAGTCTTTGGGTGGTAAAAGAAAGTCGTATATAAAAAAAGTCAATTATCATTGATAGAAACTGACCCTTCACAAACCCTAGCTGCCGAACCATTCACAAACCCTAGCTGCCGAACCATTTACACACAGGAAAACCCCCGATCGTCTTCTCCAAGAGAAACCGGCAACCAATCCTCTTCCCTATCAGGTAATATCCTCCGATGTTATTTTTTGCTACTGTATATATATATACAGTCCTGCTCTTGTGCGGACTAGTCCGCATTTTAAGAATGCGAACCGAACATGTGTCACCTGGTGGTGAGCCTAGAAAAGAGAGAGAGTGTGCCTATAATTTAGGTGATAATTTCTTGGCGCACCGTTAGGTGACACATGTCCGGTCCGCATTCTTAAAATGCGGACTAGTCCGCACAAGAGCATTATTATATATATATATATATATATATATATATATATATATATATATATATATGTTGCTGCTGTATATTTTTTGTTATATATATATATATATGCTATATATATTTTTTGCTATAAGGGAAGGAAGCAAAAAAGATTATTTTGCGAGATAGCAGTTTTTGGGGTAGTGTGGCTTATGCAATTAAGACCACAAAGCCTCTTGTTAGTGTATTGAGGATGACGGATTCTGCAAAGATGCCAGGAATGGGATTTCTCTATGGTGCTATGGATAAAGGCAAGGAGGAGAATCCAAAAAATTTGGATAATGATGAGGGGGCGTATAAGGAGTTGTGGAGTATCATTGACGATGTAAGAGGGTAGTTTAGATAAGATGGAGGCGTAACCCCTTTTAAGTATAGTAATGACAAGTTAAGCAGCAATACTATTGATTAACCACAAAACATACAAACACAACTAAGTGAAGATAGACTCAGTTTGATCTCGCAAATCTCTCGTGTATAACTCAGAAAGTAGTAATGAACTTAGAAGTAACTTAGCTAGAGGGAGAGAGAAGTAATCACCCTAGATACACCTTGGCAGGCAGCCAAACACACCAACCACCCTCAAGAATCTCTATCAAATATTAAAAGTTTCGTAATAAATGACAATGGTGGGTGAGTAAAACTCTCTGGTTTTTGTAATAACTCTCTCTAATGTATATTATCTCTAGCAATAACTTCTGAACTCTCAGACAATGTTTTAAATCGCGGTCGCGCAGGGTGTCGCGTTCTGGCTCCGAAATAGCGTCGCGCATCGCGCAAGCAATTCATGCATTCCTGCTTTTTAATTAAAAAACTTATAAATAAAATATAAATAAATAAAAAATAACATTTTAAAATGAAATTTGTAAGAAAGTAGCATTTTAAACTGAAATTGGTAAAAAAAGTTATAATTGAAATTGATTTTTTTTATTTTTTTCTAAAGTTACTTTTTAAATTGACAATTAAAAAAATAATAATAATAATAACATTTTAAACAGAATTCTGAAAATAAGTAACATTCAAAGCTAAAAATAATAAAATAAATAAAATTTTAATATGAAATTTGTAAAATAAGTAAAGTTTAAACTTAAAATTATAATATAATAACATTTTAAACATAAATTTATAAAACAAGTAGTATTTGAAATTGACAAATATAATAATAATAGTAGTAGTAATAATAATAATAATAAAAATAATAATAACATTTTAAACATAAATCTGAAAAATAAGTAGCATTTAAAGCTGAAAATTATAAAATAAATAACAATTTAAACAGATATTTATGACACATGTAGCATTTTAAACTGACAATTATTAAAAAAAAAACATTTTGAACTGAGATTTGAAAAATTAGTAACATTTAAAACTGAAAATTATAAAATAAAAAACATTATTTACTGAAAAATGTAAAATAAGTAAACGTTTAAGTAAACCGGGAGTTTGGAATAGAAAATATTAAATAAAAGTAACCTTTTAAGCTAAACTTTTTAAAATAAGCAAATAACATCATTGAGACCTTCGTAAATAAGTAAATTGAGGGTTTGGAACAAAGAATACCTCACCCAACCAAAGTCCGTACGTGAAATAAGGTAACACTTTTTCCCCCTCCTTAACTAAACTGAGATTTCTAAAAAAAAACATGAATAGCGTTCCTGTTGCGCCAAATAGCGCAAAATAGCGCACGCTTTTTGAGCATCCCGTAATACATTGACAGCAATGTTGCGTTTTTGGCCCGCAAAACGCAATAGTGCGCTTTTTAAAACATTGCTCTCAGAAAAAGATCCCTCTTCCTCAAAGGTGGTTGGGGTCCTTAAATAGCCCCCCACACCATCCCCAAGGAAACTCAGTCATCAATGCCTGTGAAAGACCTCCCTCATACTTTATGTCACCAACATTAAATACCTGATGCACTAGTTGTCTCCACCTCATAAACATTAAATGCCAAGACATGCCTTTTGCCTAACCACTATGTGTCAGGGGGTTGTTGTCGCAGAGGTGGCTCACCAACTGCCTGGCAGCCCCAAATACCACGGTGGTTTACTCAAGTGCAGGTCTGACATTGTTTAGCTGGCTAGTGACATCACCTACAGTAGAGGTGACATTAAGTAGAGGGTTGTTTGGTTCACAACTCAACGCCCGATGGAACTCCAAGCTACTCCGCCCGAGGTTCCACGGTGAGGGTCCTTCGGTGTTTTACCAGGTGTATCTAAGATGGTTGGGACGAGCCCCAATGGTGCCTCACTTCTCAATCCTCCAAACCAAGTCCCTCTAAACTTTCCACGGCGAGGTCATTCGATAGAGCATGAAAACTCTCTCAGGCCCTGCCAAGCCTGGTCTCTCGCGAGTACCGTTTGACCTCACACTAAAGCTCATTATTATTCTCGTTACATCATTACAACCGTTATAGCTGATAGTCAATATAAACAAAGATACAATATGACTAACACAACAAGCTAAAGTACAAGTTGCCACGCTGAGCTGCCTCGGCTTCTTAATCCCAAACCCTGTTGCTAATGGGGGAATTATCCATAATCTCAGGATTACCTTCAAGCCCCCTCTACAGACGAGAAGTGGGATTTCCAATTGCATCGTCATTTGAACGCGGCAGCATATTTTCTAAATCCCCACTTCCAATACGATGATAATTTCTCCACGCATTTTGAGATTAAGTCAGGGTTGTAGATTTGCATGGACAACATCATCGATCCAGTGGAGAGGGAAAAAGCTGATTTGCAATTGGATGTGTTTCGAAGGAGAGAGGGAATGTTTGGGTATTCACAGGCGAAACTTACGTGTAAGAAAAGGAGTCCCGGTAAGTACATAAATTATTGAAGTTAATTTTTTTTAAGTTAATATTTTTAAAATTTTACTCAATGTTAATATTTTCTTTCAGTTGATTGGTGGATTCGATTCGGAGATGAAACCCCAGAATTGACAAGTTTCGCTGTGAAAGTTTGAAGTTTAACTTGTTCATCCTCCGCTTGTGAGCGTAACTGGAGTACGTTTAATCAGGTAATTAATATTTATGAATTAATTCTCGCTCTATGAATATAGTTATAATATTATAACTAACTTTACAAAAATTTATAATAGAAACACACAAAGAGGAGAAATCATTTGGCAACATCGAAGCTCAACACGCTCGTCTACATCATGTATAACAAAAAATTGAAAGATAGGCACTTAAGGAAGACCAGGATCCGTTGGCCATTGACATTGTGCCTTCTGACGATGAGTAGGTTGCTGAGCCAACCAGTGGATGCCAAAGCGATGAATCGGGGTTAACTACTGAGGGGGGCACGAGTACACAAGTGCAACAAAAAAAAAAGGAGCAGGTCGAAGAGTTCAAAAGCGACAGGAAAAGGTCTAAATTAATATTTATACTTGTCTTATTTTTTTACTAATTTCAAACAAACAACATAACTAATTTTTAATCTTATTATTTATTAGATAAAGGAAAAGGATTGCAATTGGTGGACGAAAAAGAGGAGTGGGAGGATCTCAACTCGGACAAGGAGGAGGATGGATTGATTCGATATGCAGATGATTCCATGGATGATCCTCTAAGTGATGATGATGGGGACGGAGGTGGAGATGAAGCATATTATCCATTTTCCAACACATTGGATACCGATGATCCACTACTTAATATATAGTGATGATACATTGTTTGTTTTGTTTGGGGTTATGGTTTGGTGATACATTATATTTTGTTATGGTTTGGTGATGGTGATTATGGTTTTAATTATGGATTTCTTTTGTCTTGACAGTATAATATGTATTGTGATGATGACAGGATGGTGTTATTATTTGTATTGTGTTGTGGAATCAAGTTTACATCGTTTGTTTTTATTATTAATTTGATACATAATTTGTTCCTCGTTTAATTACTATTTTTATATCAATTGTTAGTGACTTTTGTGGAAAAAACGTTGAGGCTTACGCCTCGCACCTTTTAAAACCTTGGTGTTTACACCCATATTCCACTTTAAAATTTGGATTTTAACCTAACTTTTAAATTTCTAAAATGACAAATATATAGTGTTGTAAACACGTAACTTTAAAATCCTGAGAATTGTCAAAAAGAAGATTCTCTTAAGGATGTGTTTGGAAACCCCAACTCCAAGCTTCGGAATTGGAATTATGGCCTTGAATTCCAATTCCATTGTTTGGTTAGAAATCTGAGTTTAGAATTGTTATGAATTACAATTCCAAGAATCCCAATTCCATAAAGTAAATTCAAATACTTAGGTAGAGAATTACGAAATCACATTATTATGGATTTGAGATAAAAACAGATACAAATGCACACGCACAAAAAGATCGTGTTTTATTGGAATTTGGTTCGAAGACCTTCAAATGACAAATCAAACCATCAATCAGTAGGGTAACAGGTTCATAATGCCTTTGTAAAGAGGACTTTTGAGTCTAGAAAGCATACAAAAAACAAATTTCATTGAAGACGTAAATATGAAGGAATTTAGAGGCAGATAACAGCGAAAGGAAATGTAAATTTTAAGTGCACATTAAACTAGAATTGAAATTATAGAGCAATCAAAACATTGGGATATGCCTCGCACGACACAACATATTCATAGTACCACCATTAACTTGATTCTCATTGTTCTTATTTCTGAGATATTGTAGGTTCCCCCATTAAAGCTTCATCTCCACATATCACTAAGAGTAGAACCATGTGATTTCACAAGGGCTGTATCATTCACCAAGTTGGATAGTGTGATTGAGACCAATATTGTAAGCAACTTGTTCTGGTAGGATTCAGTTCACTGTATCTCACAATATGGGTTTCTTATTCCAAACTATGGTTATTTCTGCTCTATGGAATAAATCCTATTCTATTAATTGTTTGGCAGCATGTGTCATCTTCCAAATTATGCAATCCTTATGTAGAATTATAGATAAATTTATTAAATTTTTGTACATTTTATTACTGTTTCACAAAATACTAGTATTTTAATAAAATTAAATGTTAACATTTCTCTGTGTCTTACTACTTACTATTTTCCTAAGCATATACATGCTCTCTCTCTCTCTCTCTCCCCCCCCCTCCCCCCCCCTCTGTGTGTGTGTGTGTATATATATATACACACACACATAACACCTTAGGCAACCCAACACGCAATCGCGATTTAAAAGATTGATGCATAAACGCCGGAAGAGGTCATCGCAGAAAGTTTCCCCTGGAGTCATCACCATGTACAAAATAGTCTGTTTTCAAATCTGTATTAGTAAAACTTACTCAAAAGAGTAAACACTTTGGAAACTCACAAATGACATAGAAAACAGCATCCACATGAGCCCCCGTCTCCCCAACCAGACACTCCAATTTCAGATCAAACCCTGCACACTATACTTACAGCCACACACATGACATCTTGAATTCTTGTATCACGATATAATGGGCCACCCAAATCTCCCTTCATCACGGTATGATGAGTATGAAGCGGAGATGATCGATTAGAATTTGTGAATCTTCCTTCTTGTTCCATTATTTTTGTCGCACTTATTTTGGGGTTTTATAAAGAACAAGGAACTGGCTTTCCGTTAACATAAATAGATCGACTTGGGCTCCATGGTCTCCTCCCACCCTGGTGTGATATCATTTGAGCAACAATATGCTCGTTTCAATGAGTATTATATATTTTGGTTTGTTTCTTGATATAGTGTACATTTCTTTTAATCTTGCTAATATCAGCATTTTTTATGTCACGGTGTGCTAATCTTGATACACACAAATGCAATTATATGTCATGATGTGTTTATCTTGAATTGGTTTGATCCTACCTATGACTACTTATGCTTATACTCCATTGTTACCAAAATAGCTTCAAGTTTAAAATTTCATAGAACTTATTGATATGTTGGTGTTCGTATTATTGTTGGTTATTATGAAACATTTTGCAAAAAAAATTAAAAATTGTTTGACATGAATTGCATTATTATCCTGCTCTCCCCCTCAGTACTAAGAAGCTTAACACCAAAGGTATGGCCTCTCTGTCTCCACATCATTGGGTATGCTTCAAAAATTGTATATGAATTTTATGCTCCAAATAAAGGTAGCGTCCCTCGCTATCTCTTCACAGGTATATATTGGTGCTGCGTGTGCTCGCTGCTCATGAGACATGGGTAGCCTAGGAATGATACCCATGTGAGTTGTATGTGTTATTGTTAATGTATCAAAATGGGTGTATATATACGAGTATAGGCAGATGATTTTACCAGTTTGTATCAAATGGAATAGTTTTGTGGGTTGCTACTTACAATCATGTTTACATGATAGATAATTTTGTAGTTCTATGTTGTTACTGGTACTCCTGTTTACATGGCTGAAATTTTTTAACTCAACTGAATCTTTTTTAACTCATTACGCGAATGTATTTTTCTTTTCATTTTCTTTACTCTGTTATAGGATAGGATGAGTTTGTATCTTGGTATGTAATAGATGTGAGTAGTATATATTTGTTCGTAGAAATTATTACTTTGAGTTTGCACTAAACAAATAATGGTTATAAGTGAAACTAAACAAGCAGGGTTTTTTTTGGCTTAATTTCATTATATAAATATATATATATACAAAATTGCTCTTGTGCGAACTTCCCGCGCAAGAGCAAATGCAGGACAAAATTCTAGGCTGAAGATTGGTTAAATATTGCATGGTTTTAGGAACGATGAGAGAGAGGACCCTAAAAATTGTGAAAGTTTAAACCGTATGGCTTACCCGGCCCCTATATGTATGTGATCCCTAAAATCAAGCGAGTATTGGGAGACAATCTTGTGGCAGAAGTATGAGGTTGGGCCATGGTCAGTATGTAAGTCCTATACAGGAAGACCTTTATGAGATTAGGTATATATTGTTTTATGATGCCCTAAAAAGCTATTGATATAATGACTCAGTAATGTCACACATCTTCCTTCCAAATTAACATTTTTTTGACCAAATATATCACACAAACCTCTTTTACCAACTACATCTAATGTAACCCAAAACGTATACCAGATGCTAACCTATCCCAAGCAAGAAAAATGCCATGCTCACCGGGACTTAGTACCGGCCCAGTACCGATCATGCATTACATGGCTTGTACGCCCAGTACCGGTCATGCATTACAGGGCTTGTACCATGGTGGTACAAGCCATGTACTGCATGACCAGTAATGGGCCGGTACTAATCCTGGTAAATGTAGCATTACTCACTAAGCAAATGCCTGCTCCTCTGTTAGCACACAAACAAAAATGCCCTTGTTGAGTCCCGTTACAAATACCAGCTCCTATAAAAAAAATATCACATCAATAACCCAAAACAATCCCAGTAAGCCCAATAGTCATAGCCAAGAATATATCCAGTCTGACCTGTCTCTACCTTTTGTTGAGAAATTTAAAATTTCCACCCCCCAAACCCCTAAAGTATTCAATTCACCCTGTTAAAGATTTGTTGCTTCTGGGTAGGGGGTGGGGGCGCGGAATTCAACTGTAATTCAGGCCACGTTTAATGAGATTGATGCAGCGGCTATAATGAAAATCCCTCTACTGTGGTTTCAAAGAAAATATGGTTTTACGTGGACCAAATCTACTGATTATCGAGCTTCCGTATCCTATGTCCCTCATAAATTGATGTGGAAATGTATTTGGTCTTTGAAAACCCCACCTAAAATCCAATAATTTTTGGTGGCGAGTTTGTTCCAATGCTATGACTACTAAATAGAATATGTTTCGTCATAAAAGTTCTAATTCTCCCACCTGCCATCGATGTAGGAAAGGAGTTGAAACTACTGAACATGCTATTTTTCGATGTAAATATGCGAGAAGGGTGATCCCTTTAATGTTTCATCTATATTCAGGTGGAGTTCAGAATTGGTTGAGGCTGCCCCTTCTCTTTCTCATCCCATTTATCCCTCACAAACGTTGTTTGGATGGGTTAGTACGTATGGAAAGACCAAAACTGATGTAGAAATGGGTGCAGAAGCGTAAAAGATAAGAAGTTAACTACACTACACAACAACAACTACAATGAAAATCATGGGAGTTCTCTTATTTCTCTCTCTAGTCTCTCAATATCAAATGGTCAAAAGTGATACAATGAGCCTCCTTAGCTATTTATACTAAGGGGCTAAAAATGGAAAATAAATGATAAATTGATATGAATCATGAATGCGGAAGCGTTACTATTACACTACACACCAACTAAATACACCAAATAATACTAAAAAAAAGAGTTTCTCTATATATATTCTGATTTTCAATATTCAAGTCTCATTACAAATGAAGGCTAAGGGCCTATTTGTAGGAGAGATTAGCTTGCTAACCAAGCTAAGATCCAAAAAGACTAAAAAGGGTAACTAATAACTAAAATTGACTATTTAGCCCCAAACATAATTGGAAACTAATGAAAGACTACAAATAAAAGAAAATGACAATAATACCTAAACTAAAAATAGAAAAAAAGATAGTCTTCTCCCGGGAGCATAACCACGCGTCACGTGTCACTAATATACATCATAAATACTAAAAAGACGACTAAAGGCCTATGCTCCTGCATCATTCTCCCCTTGAGAGGAATCCATATATGCAGAATACTGCCGAGAGAAATCGGGATCAACATGTTGCAATGTCGCCTCAGTAATCCAAGAGGCCTCAGCTACAGGGCGGCCAACCCAATGGACCAAACTGCGTGTTTAATCTCCCGAGGCGGAGGGGACAAAAGCGGAGTTAAGTATGCCCTCGATACAATCAACATGAGAGCGGACTGGCTGAGCCGGTGAAGATGGAAGAGGAACGGGAAGAGGATGGGTACCCCGAAAAGGAGAAAGATCCACCATATTAAAGATACGATGCATTCGAAACTCCTTAGGAATGTCGATCTCATATGCATTCGACCCACAAGCGCGAACAATAGGAAACGGCCCAAAAAGGCGCATAAGAAGCTTGTTGCCTTTGCCGACACGTCGTTGTTTCTGAAGGTACACCATGACCAAGTCACCGGGCTGGAAGGATACGAAACGGCGATGCACATCCACTGCCTCTTTGTAAGAAGCGTAAATGGTCTGAAGGCGAGAACAAACATCTGCCTGGACGAAAGTCAAATGGGCTGCAAACTCCTCAACGGAAGGGCATGTAGGAACTGTCGGTAGGAGCTCATAAAGATCAATAGGCATAGTGGGGGACTGGCCCAACACAATCTGGAAAGCAGATAAAAAAGGTAGAGCGGTTGACGGCGTTGTAAAAAGCAAACTCGGCTTGAGCAATCACTAGATCCCACCTACGGGGGTGCTCAGATGTCAAACAACGCAAAAGATCTCCCACGCTCCTATTGACGACCTCCTTCTGGATGTCTGTTTGAAATGTCCTGTAAAGCGAACATCTCGATCAGAAGTAATTCTACGGGGGACGTCGTGCAATCGGACAATCTCGTGGAAGTATAAGGTCGCTACATAAGAAGCGTCAATCGTGCGAGAACATGGAATGAAATGCGAAATCTTGGAAGATCGATCAACGAACCAGAACAGAATCATGTCCACTGGAAGTTAGGGGAAGGCCGACAATGAAGTCCATCGAAACGTCCTGCCATGGGGGCTCGGGTATCGCAGGGGAGTGTACAATCCCGCATTAGAGTGTTGACCCTTGGTCGTCTGACAAATATAACAACGGCGAATGAAGGCATTGGCGTCCCGTCTCATGGTGGGCCAATAAAAGCGGTCTCGTAACAAAGCATGGGTGCGAGCCTGCCCCACGTGACCTGATAAACCTCCTCCATGAACCTCAGAAATGATCTCTCGCAATGAAGAAGAAGGAATACACAAACTACCCCCGGTGCAAAAATCCATCCTGTAGAAAGTACTCACCTGATGCGCCATGGCCCTGCTGGCAAGTGGCATAAATGGGCCCCAACTCCACGTCGGTCGGGTAGAAGCCGCGAATCTCATCGAACCCAAAAATCTGACTCCGCAAGGTCACTAATGCATGAGCACGTCGGCTAAGCGCATCTGCTACCATGTTCTCCTTCCCAAGCTTGTACTGAAGATGGAAGGTATAACGCTGAAGGTAGGCTGTCCACTTGGTGGTCGATCACTAACACGCCGTTGGTTATGGAGGAATCGCAGGGACTCATGGTCCGATTTGATCACAAACTCCTTATGGAGGATATAGGGTGATCTAAACTTCACGGATTTCACAACAGCGTAGAACTCCAAGTCATAAGTAGAGTAGTGTAGGGCCGCTCCCGACAATTTCTGACTAAAAAATGCAATGGGCTTCCCATTCTGACTCAAGACAGCGCCCACCCGTATCTTGCAGGCATCGCAAGACAGCTCAAACAACTGGTCAAAGTCTGGTAAGGGAAGGATAGGATCAGTCGTCATCAGCTCCTTGATACGTGTGAAGGGACGAGCAGCCCCCTCGGTCCATCTGAACTCAGCTTTCGACGACGTGCCCATCAAATCTGTGAGTGGAGCCATGATTGTGCTGAACCCTGCTATGAAACGTCGATAGAACCCCTCAAGGCCATGAAAACTACGAACCTGTGTCACCAAAGTGGGGGTGGGCCAATCCACAATCGCCTGAATCTCGGCGTCGTCTACTCGAACGCCATCTTCCGATAACATATCCCAGAAAAGTTACAGATGGAATCATAAAAGCACACTTTTTCAACGTAAGGAAAAAGCGTTCGGACCGTAGAACCTCTAGAACCTAAGTCACATGTCGCAAGTGCTCCTCCTCGGATCGGCTATAAATAAAGATATCATCAAAATACACCACAACGAACTTACCCAAAAATGGGCGCAAAATCTGAGTCACCACCCGCACGAATGTGGATGGGACATTGGATAGGCCAAAAGGCATCACAATCCACTCATAAAGTCCATCTTTGGTCTTGAAAGTTGTCTTCCATTTATCACCCGGCCTCATACGTATATGGTGGTACCCACTCTTCAAGTCCAACTTGGAGAATATCGTTGCTCCATGGAGTTGGTCCAACATATCCTCGAGCCGGGGAATTGGAAACCGATACTTCACTGTGATTTTATTAATGGCTCGACTATCCACACACATACGCCAACTCCCGTCCTTCTTGAGTGCTAGTAGAGTCGAGACCGCACAAGGAGACATGCTCTCCCATATATATCCTTTGTCACACAACTCGACGACCTACCGTTGTAGCTCTGCATGCTCTGTGGGTGACATGCGATAGTGGCTGGGATGAAGTCAATTGCATGTTTTATGTCCCGAAGGGGAGGAAACTCGTTTGGCGGAGTGCACACATCACTAAAAGGATTCAATAAACGCTGAACACACGGTGGAACGGATGTCTTGGGAATGGTGATGGGGCTAATAAGAGCATAACACACCCCTGTCTCGGCGGCTAACTCCTCATGCGAAACAAGTAGGGCTGAAGGTTGAATCATCGGAAACGGTCGCATGGGGCGAAGAAGAAAGTGTTGCCCACCATATGTAAAAGAGTAAGTGTTGGCTCGTCCATCATATATACTACTATGGTCAAATTGGCACTGCCTCCCCAAAAGCAAGTGGCATACCCTCATGTCAACCACGGTGCAAAAAACCTTATCACGATAGTCCCCAATGGAGAAAGTCACTCGACACTGATGGCCCCGCTTACTCACTGTATGGATTGTCCCTTGGTGAAACTAGATATCCTTCCGCCACAGACAGACTCAGAGGATTCCGGTGGGATTGATACGGGAGACTACTAGTAATAATACTAATAGATAGTTGGTGTCTACCAGTACTAGGCCTAGCATATTTTCTGTAGTGTAAAAGTATTTCGCATATGAATCTTACTAGCTACTATAGTCTTGTTGGGAGCCCTCGTAATCGTCTCTGACTCGCTAAAGCTTTAGTTTGTCCACCATCTCTTGTGCAATCAAATTGTCACTAGCTCCCCGTCTATGATTGCCGTGCACAATCTATCCTTCGCGGTGCAACGAGTAAAAAAAATGATCGTTCGAATCCACGCATCGTCCCTAGGAGGAGGTGATTGAGTATCCACCGTAGTCGTAATCATAACAGTATGAGTATAGGCCGTAGAGACGTCGGCAAACCTTGATTGAGAGTGGCAAAAAAAGTCGCGTTGTCGGCAAATGGATTGTGCGGTGTCTAAGGGTATATCGGGTGGGATGAGGAGGATTCCCAAAGATGCGCATCCCTTGTATACGGAATTAGGGTTTTTAGAGGGTAAAGACAATTTGGACTTGAATTTGGAATTGGTTAGGGTTTGAATTGGGATCATTCTTGGGATTAATTTCAAAATTGGGGTGTTCACTTAGGGTTGTGGATGATTGTGGAAGGCATCTCGAAGGTCTTGGGTTTGGTTCCGCCCTTTTTTTTGTCCTTGGGTTACCGCAGCAGCCCCTAGGGTTCACAGAGGTCGCCTGTCCCTTGTGTCTGCCCATCGGTGGTCGATCGAAGGAGGGGGCTGCCTCAGGGGTGGTTCTGGACTGTTCTGGTTGATCCGGGGTTGCGATATGGTGTTTTGGAGGATCGAGTAAGCTGTACGGGCAAGGGGAAAGCCGCCCAAGGCAGGTGGACTAATTTTCGGCCGATTTTGGTTGGGTTGGAACAATCACAGGAGATTCTAGGGTTTGGGTATGGTATTAGGGTGCGACATTCATTTGGATGAACCCAATTTGAATCCCAATCTTCAATAAACAAACCTCGCTGTGATACCAATTTGATTTAGAAATGGGTGCGGAAGCATAAAAGATAAGAAGTTAACTACACTACACAACAACAACTACAATGAAAATCATGGGAGTTCTCTTATTTCTCTCTCTAGTCTCTCAATATCAAATTGTCAAAAGTGATACAATGAGGGCCTCCTTAGCTATTTATACTAAGGGGCAAAAAAAAGGAAAATAAATGATAAATGCTAAAAAGACGACTAAATGCCTATGCTCCTGCATCAAAAACAAGTCCATTTTTTAAGCTCACATCTCAAAGCCTAAACTCATTCTGGAGAATTTCTATAATTGAAAGGTTGAATTTGAAATGGCGTTGGTCACTACCCTTACTGCCATGACAAGCGATTCCCAAGTGCAAAATGATTCGAGATGGAGTCCTCCTCCCATGCGATAGCTCAAATTCAGTTGCGATGGTGCATATAGAACAAACAATTCAAAAGGAGCGATTACAGTTATTTTGCGTGATTATGATGGTAGACTTGTGGGTGGTTTTGCTAACCAAACCAAGGCATATTCAACGCCTATGTGTGAAGCGGAAGAGATTAGATCGGCATGTTTTTTTGTCAAAGCTCACAACATCCAAGGTGTTTTGGTGGAGAGTGACAGCGTGTTATTGACCTGTGTTTTTCAGATTTAGACTCTCCTTGGGAGTTAGATGCTTGTATTAGTGACATACGGAGATTTAGCTAAAACTCGGTGTATTTCTTTTGCTTGGATTCGTACATGGTAGCCCATTGGGTGGCCAAAGAGAAAAAGGGGAATTCTCGTCTTAGATTGGCTCTCAAATACGTGTCCAAATTTTCAGGCTTTGTTGTACTTGGATATAAATGATTAATTCAAGATGTTTCTCTTTTGTTCAAAAAAAAAAACTGGGGCTAACCGATATGGTAACCCTCATCTCATCGAATTAGCTTTTGAGTAGTATGTCTAGATCTTATTCGTATTGTAACTCACATTTTTCTTTAGTAACTTAGCTACATCGCTTAATTTTCAATTACATTATTATTTGAAAAATTAATATATTTGAAATTAATCAATTAAACATTTAAACCGCAATGCACAAGCATGGTGTAATTTCCATAGAGAGGTACATATACACGCACATGTGAAATACACGTACACAAATCTTAATTTTCGCAATTAGAATCATAATTTTTGCATGATTGATATAGATTATACACAACCACTGTTCTAAAAAACCCGCCTAGGCTTAAGGCTTGAGAGAAACGCCTCGCCTTACGCTTTTCACGCCTTATTCTTGGTAAAACCTTTACGGCGCACTTTTTTCTAAAAACAACAATGCCTTAGTGAAACGATGTCGCCTTTTAAAGAATTTGTTTACAAACCGGACGATTATCTTATCCAAAATAATCAGATAGTATTTTAATTTGCATATATTCAGACATATTTTTATTGTATGTGCAATTTTTGTATTTTAATAGCCTTGTTATGGTTAAAAAATATTAAAATATATTAAGAAGGCCTAGACGCCTTTTCACGCCTTTTTACGCCTAGGCCCGCCTAGGCTTCTAAGGCTTAAGGCTTGGCCTCCACGCCTCAATCACGCCCCGCGTTTTTTAGAACCTTGTACACAACCCTAGAATATCAACAAATGAAACAAAACAATGTCATAAAACAAACTAAGCAAATTAATGCATAAAAATTATCAACAAAAACCAAAGGCAAAGACGCAAGAAACTCACATCAATCGAATTACAGAAAATATCATTAAATATAACCAAATGGCATCATGGAAGCAGAATATCAAAAAACTATATAGAGATCTGATCATAATCTATATAACAAAACATAATGTTTTTTTTTAATTTATGTCCAAAGCATTCTGTGAGCACTCAATTTTCCACCAACAATCACACAAGGGCTGTGGATCACTCTTACGAACTTTATTCTCTAGAGTCATCGCTCAACGTCTTAAATTGTCAATTTGTTGACCTCTGCCAGTGTTCTAAAAGGCCCGCTTAGGCTCCGCCTAGGCCCGCCTAGGCTTAAGGCTTGGGAGAAACGCATCGCCCACGCCTTATTACGCCTTATTCTTGGTAAAAGGCTTAAGGCACACTTTTTTTAAAAAAAACGAAGGATTAGTTAACAAATATTGGTTTTGGAGCATGAATATGAGAAAGCTGGCTACCAAACATATGAATATATTTTCAAAATTCAAGGTATGTATTATTTTATTATATTACTAGCCTTAGAATAATTAAAATAATAAAAAAAGGAAAAACGCCTTTTTACGCCTAGGCTCCGCCTAGGCGCGCCTAGGCTCCTAAGGCTTGAGGCTTGACCTCTACGCCTCGACCACGCCTCGCGCCTTTTAGAACCTTGACCTCTGCTTTCACTACTTTCAATTTTGTAATGCTAACCTGCACAATTTTGTGTTTAATTTTTGGCACGAACACAAGCCATTAAAAACATGACATGACAACGCCCATTGAAACATGCATGACTTTGTGTTTTTTCTTGGCACGAACACGAGTAATTTAAAAACGACATGACAAAACCCATTAAACACAAACTCGACACGACGACGTGTTTTTTCCTTAGCAAGAACACAAGTCATTTAAAACACGACATGACAACACCCATTAAAACACGAACACGGCACGACTTTGCGTTTTCTTCTAGTCACGAACACGAGTCATTTAAAACACGACGCAATTAACACTATTCATCTTTACACACACAATTAATAAAGACACGACATGACACTGATAACACGAGTCATAATTTGACACGAACATGACACAACCCAACTTCGTGTTAAAAAATCTCAAAAGAAACACGACTTATCGGGTCAAATTTGTTATCGTGTTATAGTGTCGTTTTTAAAATTGACATCCGCCCTTTTTAAATATATTATATATATATATATATATATAACCTCGTCCCTCTCTCTCCCTCTACGCAACGCACTCCACATTATAATACCTATGTGATATCGTGTTTTCCGCCACTAATAAATTCTACATATATATGGATTTCTAAAGACTTTTTTTACTGATTTTGTAATGGTCATATTGGTTATTTTATTTATACTATTTGGTGTTTGCATACAAATCTGTTTGGTATTTTAATGTCTGTTTTAATTTAAATCATACAACTTAAGCTAACTTTATACCATTTTCTTATTCTAATGTTATGTCTTCCAGTAAAAATCTATATAAATATGTATAAATATACGTGTGTGTGTGTGTGTGTGGAGAGAGAGAATCTGACCATTGCCATCCTTATCAGATAAGGTTAGAATTCCCTTCATTTTGGTGTTTAGCCGATCATCCATGTCTGAAAAATAGAAATTCAGAATGTTTGCGGAAGAAAAAAAATTACTTAAAAATAAGGATCAATTATAAAAAAAATCCTCGAATATTTTTTTTATAGAGAATTAAGATAAAGGTCATGTTCCTTCCTGTATATGGATTTTTAGGACAATGCTTTTCAAGTTTATAAATCTAGCCTCTGTGGTACAATAACATTTATTTGTGTGGTCCCTTTAGAGTTAGGAGTTTATTTTTTTAGTCTTCGACGTTTTTTTAGTACAGGGACTCGATTTATAAAATTATGTGGAGTATCCTATTTTTATACATTTTGAGAATGATGAGGACCTTTTTTCCCAAAACCCCCAATTTTTTAATAAACATTTAATCCAAGCCTTTTTATTTTGTTCCGAAAAGTTCCTCAAACACCCATTTTTAAAGGTCCATGCTAGAGACACCCCCGCCTCACCCCCCACATCCGGAGCTCCGACGACCCTCACCGGAGCTCTTTTTTTTAGTGTTTTTATGTGGTGAGAAATTTTTAGGAACAAAATAAAAAGATTTAGACTAAACATGTATTAAAAAATATTCAAGGAACTATTTAGTACAATAATGCTCTTGCGCGGACTGTCCCGCATTTAACAGTCTGGCGACACATGTCCGGTCAGCACTGTTAAAATGCGGGACAGTCCGTACAAAAGCATTAATACTATTTAGTATATGCCCTAAAAATAAAACAAGTGGAAATCAAATCAACCATCAATAAAAACTTAAAAATAAAACAAGTTAACTAAAAACTTGTTTGGCAACTCAATTTCAAGGCGTGAAATTGAAATTGGAATTAAAATTGGCCTTCTAATTCCATTTTCATGGCTTGAAATTGGTTGCTAAACGGAATAACTCCACCAATGGTGTTTGGGAAAAACCCTATTTACAAGTTTAAAAAAAAAAAAACGAGAGCAAACCTGAGTGAAAGGCAAAAACAAACTAGTAGGAAACTAAAACACAAAATAAGATTATTATATCGTGCACAATCTTATTCAAAGAAGTCATAAAAATTCAGATTCCAAATGTAATATCATTCTTACTTTGTGAGTATCAAGGGTTTGGGGTTGTAGCGAGATTGGCTTCGATTTGTGTGGGTTGGGTTTAGGGCAAATACAAATCTGTTTTATAGGTAACGCATCCCATGTAATCCCCTCTCATAAGTAAGGGCATATTTGGTTATCATTTATAATTATGTTTTTTTTTATATTTAAATATAATTCTCATTAGAATTTGTATTAGCACTCCTATTTCAAATATTGAATTATAATATTTTTGTATTATAATTAAAAAATTTAGAAAATGATAAAAGAGTGTTTATTGAATTCTGTTTTTTTATTTTTCAACTCAAAATTATTGATTCTTAATATGTTTAAACATTTATAACATAATATATAATATACATGCATAATACATTAATATGTGCAATTTTAATATATAGAGAGAGAGACAGGGTCCTGTGCACACTAAGTTTGCACAGTGCTGGTGCACACCAATTTTTTTAAAGCATTAAAAAAAATTGAGTTGATTTTTTTATGTGATATTTAAACATTTCAACGGCCCATGTAAAAATAAATCAGCTAAAAAAAACTTTTTTTGCTATTTTTAAAAAATCGGTCAAACTTTCACAGCTTTTAAGGGCTTAAAAGCAGCGAAAGTTTGACTAATTTTTTAAAAATAGCAAAAATAGTTTTTTTGAGCTGATTTTTTTTACACGGGTCCGTTCAAATGTGTAAATATCACACAAAAAAATCAACTCAAAAATATTTTTTTTACTATTTTAAAAAAATGATGTGCAAACTTAGTGTGCAAACTTATTCTGCACTTGAGTCTGGCTCTATATATATATGTATGTATGTATGCGTGTGTGTGTGTGTACATGTACATGTACACAAAATTACATATATGTGACGTGTATCATATATAATATATTAAGATTCATATGTTAAATAATATTATAAATAAGATTCATATGTTAAATAATATTATCAATACATACATGATATATATATACATGATATATATATACATGATATATACATATATGGTTTTATACGTGTATCATATATGTAAGGAATAATATAAAATATACATATAATACATATGTATTAAATAATATTATCAATTCATATATGTATACGATTTTATTGTGGATTATACATGCAATATCATAATATCTATATAATAAGGAGTAAGACTTGTGTATATCATAAGTTTAGCTTATGATGTCATAAGATGTGTTTTTTTCCTGCAATACCCATTTTGCCCCTCAAATCTTTGGTCTCTCCCCCCTCCCCCCTTGTTACTTACCAAACTTACACTTTAATTCAAAATTGGGGGTATTTTTGTAAGAACCATGTAAGGACATGATTTTATAAATGTCCGTTATCAATTGAGTATGTCGTATACCGCTACAAACGTGGAAGAATGTTCAAGATCACATATGCATGAAGATGGATCCGATTATCAAGTTTTCTTCAACATTCAAGCCTCCGCAAGTTTAACTTTGGTAAGGTTGTGTTTTAAGTCCTTAATAATTCACTTAGAGTGTTGGGATTTTTTTTATCAAATTTTTTCTAAGTGTTAGAGCAGAGTCTTTAAGTTTTTCGTCAAAAATATTTTTCTAAGTGCTAAGGCGAATTTTTAGAAAAAAAAATGAATTTTGGCTCGTTCGAGTGACAGTGGTTGTCGTTCAAGCGACATCCCTATGTCGCGCGAAGCTCGTTCGAGCAACATGTGTCCTCGTTCGAGCGAGATAGCCTTTTTGTTCGAGCGACACACCACCTTAGATTTTCTATGAAAAGGATTTTCCAACTTCGTTTTTAATTAGAAGACCTGCGATTTTGAACAGAGATGAAACTGATTTGGCAGAATTCTTTGTCTTCTCACTTTTAGGGTTTTAAACCTTTGTTTTCAATTCACAAATCATCCCAATAGTTTGTGTGAATTATTTTGGAACCTACGAACAAAACTTTGTCATTGTTCATCTTTGTAGAGTGCGTCTCTGCACTTGAAGACTGAGGTCATTGAGGTTCGTTGCGTGTGGATCTTTGCTAAAGATTGGACTGCGGTTCATGTGGGTTCACTGGGTGGAATCCATTGTTGACTCTAGGTTGCGTATCTATGTAGATTTTATGAGATAAACTTATTGCAGATTTCATTGTGATTGTAAATTAATTTTTTAATTCATAGTGAAATAAAAGGTTTTGCCCTTCGGGGATTTTTCTTGAAATCTGTGAGTTAGCATATTTGTGTTTATGATGGTTTGACACAAGCACACACGTAGTTGTATGTTTAGGGGCTGAATTAACTTGGTTAAAAATTTTACTCTAATTATATCAGTTTGTAGTTGGAATTTGCAAATTTATTTAAATCAGTATCGCACACGGCGCCTCACTTCTTACAGATTGGTATCGGAGCAGGTTACTCAAATTTACCGAGTATTCCTATTTTCGCAAAATTTGTGTGATATAGATTTTTTTTAAATCTGTTTTGTGAAAAATCGCAATTTTTTCGATGGAGCACTTATGTAATCGGAGGCTCTCCTTTGATGACACGAGTCAGAGTTTTGATGATATAAATCATTTGGATTTGACGTTTTCTAAAAGAATTGATTTTTTGGAAAAAGAAAATTCTCGTTTTAAATCTGCGATGGATCTTTTACAAACGGTTCAAAATCAAAGAGATTTTTATCATGAGTAATTTGTTTCTTTGGACCATGAATTTAATGCTTTATAATTATCCAAAAAGGAGAGTGATGATAGAGTTCTATTTTTAGAAAAAGAATTAGAGAACTTTAAAAAACTCTAGGATTTGTATGTGTGCTAAGTGGATAAAAATATTTTACTCGATGAGTTTGTGGCACGTGAAAAGACTCTTAGATGTGTGCGTATTTTAAGAACGAACGTGATAACCTTCTAGGAGTTATTGAAAATTTAGAGAAGGAGTCCCTAAAATTGGAATAGTCTAATTCTTTGCTTGAGTCAAAAATTTTGGAGATGAAACATAATTTGACAGACTCGAGTAGTGTTGGTAGTAATGGTAGTGGCTCGTCATGTTCTCATGTTTTGAGTGTTAAAGTCAAGATCATTATTTTTTTTAGAGGGCCAATAAATCCCAAGGACGTTAGAAGCGATCACCCCATAGGTGTCGTTCCACCCGTTTACACATGTTCACATTGTGATAAGAAAGGTCACCTTAGGCGTTTTTATTTCGATCTTTGAAAAGGTCCTAGGAAGTTGAAGTCTAGTGTTCCCTTGGTTCCCAAAACCCCTATGCGTCGTTGCACACCTATTTGGGTTAGAAAATCACTTTTAGAGGCACTAGATGTTAGACTAGTTGATTCTCGGTTGCTTGCACATGATTCTTCTCTTGCTATATCATATAGATGATTGTGTTCGCATGTTTGTCATACTCTAATTGTGCTTCATGATTTATTCTTGCTAGTGTTATAACTTATGTACTTTTTGTATTAGATTTTTATTTTTGGAAAAAATTTGAAAAATACAAAAAGATTTTATATTAATAAAATTTTTAGAAAAAGTCAAAAAGAGTTTTGTATTTTTTTTACACCGTATATGAATGGACATTTAGGATGACGGAGTCACAATTTCATTCCATATCCACGTGATGATTTGATAGTGTTTTGATATGCGTCATCATTTCATTTTGTGCTCTACAATGTTTGGAGTCATTAAGATGTACTTTATGATTACTACCTACATGTTTTACTCATAAGTTACTTTAATGCACACTTGCACGGATTTGTGTGATTATTGGACTTGTTTGTCATATATTGGTTGGAGTGTTGTCATCACAATTCTGTCTTTAAAACGAATCATATGGGATAAAACTTGACAATGGAAGTAGTGCATGTAAAAATCGTTTACCGTAAGGAATTTAATATGATGAGTGAATCACGGGAAAGGGCTGTGAGAGTTCAAAATTAACTCGTAGTGAAAGCCACCATTTGAAAAGATCCCAAAAAATTTTAAAGGCAATAAAAAGATATATATGCCAAAAAGGGGGTCACCTCAAAAGAAAAATATAATGATTATTATTTATGAGGGAGTTTGGATGGAAAGAAATAAAAAATAGGTTTGCACGTCTTGACAGCGTCTTGAAAAAGCATTCATAGTTTTAGACGTTATTGGTGTGGAAATCATTTTTGACTTTGTTGTGCTGATGGATTGAGTCGATGTCATGTAAATTCAACACTTTTAACACCTAAGGACGATTTTGAGATTCTATAAGAGTACACATATTCATCGTGAACATATGTTATGTTTGATTGCTTTGATTTGCCTATCGAATTTGTTCACACCCATTCATTCCATTTTCATGATTTGGTTGTCTTAGTGTAAATTCATTGTGTGTGTTTTTTTTGTGTAAAATTATTTTTTGCATTTTTTTTGTTTCAAAAATTGATAAATCAAAAATATTTTGTGGAAGATTTTGAGTTCTCCTTTGCATGAGCATAGTTTAATTCATATTTGCTATGCATTTTTATCGTGACAACTCCATGTTTATTTTGTTTATTCATTTTCTTATCTATTTCGGACAAATAAAAAGGGGGAGAACGAATTATGGGGGAATTTTTGCATTACGGGGGAGATTTGATTATTAATTGATTTATTCTTATATCATTTCAAACTCGATGCGTCACGAAGGTATTTACTTTGTCTCATATGTGTAGGTACAAAATTGAAGATCATTATGTTGCACACCCTGATGAGAAAAGCGTAAAGATTTAAAGTTGAAGTTTTCGAAGAAAAGTTTTGGTCTTGCATGTTTAGTACCTTTTTCAGTTTTGGGTTCATGGGAGGGTATTAAATTTATATAGGCATTACATTTTGATAATTCAGATGTTTTTATTTTGTACCAGCATAGACATAGGGGAGATTTGTAAGGACATAATTTTATAAATGTCCGTTATCAATTGAGTATGTCGTATACCGCTACAAACGTCAAAGAATGTTCAAGATCACATATGCATAAATACGGATCCGAATATCAAGTTTTCTTCAACATTCAAGACTCCGCAAGTTTAACTTTGGTAAGGTTGTGTTTTAAGTCCTTAATAATTCACTTTGAGTGTTGGGATATTTTTTATCAATTTTTTTCTAAGTGTTGGAGTGGAGTTTTTAAGTCTTTTGTCAAAAATATTTTTTTAAGTGCTGGGCGAATTTTTAGAAATAAAAAATAAATTTTAGCTCATTCGAGTGACAGTGGTTGTCGTTCAAGTGACATCCCTATGTCGCCGAAACTCGTTCGAGCGACATGTGTCCTCGTTTGAGCGAGATAGCCTTTTTGTTCGAGCGATGTACCACCTTAGATTTTCTATAAAAAGGTTTTTCCAACTTCGTTTTTAATTAGAAGAACTGGGATTTTGAACAAAGACGAAACTGCTTTGGCAGAATTCTTTGTCTTCTCACTTTTAGGGTTTTAAACACTTGTTTTCAATTCACAAATCATCTCAATAGTTTGTGTGAATTGTTTTGGAATCCAAGAACAAAATATTTGTTAGTGTTCATCTTTGTAGAGTGCGTCTCTACACCTGAAGACTGAGGTCATTGAGGTTCACGGCGTGTGGATCTTTACTGAAGATTAGACTGCGGTTCATGTGGGTTCGTTGCGTGCAATCCATTGCTGACTCTAGGTTGCATGTCTATGTAGGTTTGCTGAGGTAAACTTATTGTATATTTCATTGTGGTTGTAAATTGCGATTTAATTCATAGTGAAATAAAAGGTTTTGCCCTTCGGGGATTTTTCCTAAAATCTGTGCGTTAGCATATTTGTGTTTATGATGGTTTGACACACGCACACACGTAGTTGTATGTTTAGGGGCTGAATTAACTTGGTTTAAAAATTGGCTCTAATTAAATAAGTTTGTAGTTGGAATTTGTGAATTTATTATAATCAGTATCACACACGGTGCTTCACTTCTTACAAACCACTTCATTCTCTTTTCTCTCCCACTCACACCCTCTCCCATTTTTCACACACCCTCTCTCATTCTCTCATCAGCAACCCAAAATAACCCTAACTCAATCATCGTCCCAAAGGTTTCGATTTCAAGCCGCCGCTCCTCTTACGTAAGTTTCAAGTGGTTTCGATTTTAGCTTTCGTTTCATGATGTTTGATTGAAATTAGGTTTACTTGCTAAAAGAAATTAGATTCATTCTCTGTTCATTAATGCATTTGTTTAGTGCTTTTTATTTAATAATATTTATTACTGCGTTGGTTTAGTTTCTATTGTTAGATTTATTTCTGATTTTATGGTAATATTCATGATGTTTGTTAATTCTCTGCTCATTCTTTGCTCAAATTTAATGCCTTCTTCTGATTTTAAGTTTTGATTTGCATGGTTTTAGCTTTAGTTTTGGATTTTAGCTTTAGTTTTTTATTTTTGCTGTTGTTTCAACTACATTATTTTAGCTTTTGTTTCAAATATTAAGGTTACTCATCTAAAAACCGATGGGAGAGAAATAATTCAAATATTAGTTGTTCCTTTCAAACAAGATAATTATTTTGATGTTTCATTTTGTTCAAATCCCCATGGTCCCTCGAAAAGGGGATACATAAAGAGTTGGAAAATGTTTTTGAATCGATGGTGAATTTCTGCTACTAAAAAATCTGGAGAAACAGGAAAGATATGGTTCCATGGAACAACGAATGCTGTGCAACAATTTATATTGATATTTGAAGTATGTGCTTGAAGGTTTCCTTAATACTATTTCAAAAATGTTACGGATTCTTTCAAAATATTAAGTTTTGCTATTAGAATAGGATTAGTGGCTCTTTCTTCAGTAGGATGCAAGAATAAGATTGTTAAGAAGATATTGATTCTCTCTAGCGACTTTGTTTATAAAACATATTATATGGAGCATGTGTTTGCAGGAGCATGTTGATAATCGATTGGAAACGTGTCGTGACATGGATGATAGGTATGTCATGGAACTTTGAGTTAATTTGTTTTTTGTAAGTTCAATTCAAATGATTAAAAAAGACTTACTCCATCTGGCTTAAACAATGTGGGTATCTGTCAATCAAAATCACAGGAAAAGAGCTGGTTGTAAAGTATTTCCTTTACGCTATGCAATTTCTGTTTTAAAGCTCGGTCATTATGTTTACTTGGATGATTCTTATTTTGGTTTTGTTGTATACTTTGAGCTTTGGATGCTGATATTTTGTTTTGAATTTCTTTAATTTTCTTTTCTTTTCTTTAAGTATTTTAAATTTCTTTTCTTCAACAGTAAGAGATAATGGACTAAAATACTTCAGTGTACATTGTGTAGGGAATGTATTTTACAGTTAGCAAGTTTTGAAGCTCTTAAAGGTATATTATCCTACTAATCTATAGATGGTTATTGATAATCATGTTCAGATATTGAAGAGCACAAACATTGATGTTATAGATATGCTTAGGAGTATATTAAAACTTAATTTTTTTCAGAAAAAAAGGGAAGCAGAATTTTAACAGAGAAAATAACAGAGGGGAGAATCTGTCTATACAATCATTATTACTAAATTCGTCATTTGTTTGAATCAAGGTTTATCTAAGAAATTTGTTACTATTTTAAGTAATCTCTTTTCATGCTTTCCATCTTCATCACTGCATCATAGGATTAGACATATTGAAGGGAACTGCCTGTAACAACTTGGAAGTTGGAGTAATGGAGCCTGCAATGAGCAAAGTTAAGATTTTACAGGTATAAGTTAAAAAAGTTCAAATTTATTTCTCACTTTCCATTTAATTTATTGCACCTTAAAAGGTTTGATCAGAGTTGTATTTATTTCTAATTTTACAGTTTGCAACTGAAGTCTCCGGTTATATAAATCAAAGCATGTTAACTTTTGGATTGTGTTGAATTACACCAAATGTAAGGCCAATCAGAGCATATTAACTTTTGGATGGTGTTTTATACAAGCAACACTATTACATTTCTTGATGATAGTAAGAAGTTGAATAATGTGATCATTTTTAATTTATTCATTCCCCATGTCATCTGGTGTTGCTTGATTTTATGCTACTGATTTTATTGTTTGTAGTGTGCCTTCCATCACTAAGCATTCACTGGATTCTACATGGAATATAATGTAATACTACAGGTCTTAGATTTATCTAAGAGCTTTAACTAGTAGCATATCTCATTTATTCATTGGATGTTTAATGAGAATTTTAGAAATATATATTTTTTTTTTCAGTTGAATCCTTTGATACGACATCCAAAGATAGTGGCGACGGGGGCTGGGAGGGACAAGTGTATTAGTAGTTTTATATGAAGCTATCTAAGTACTGTTTAAAGATTATATTGATATTTGCTTACTTATAATTTGGTGCTTATGTGAAGATTACGTTGTTAGTTTTATATGATATTGCTTACATATAATTTGGTGCTTATGTGAGAGAAGGAATTTCATGTGGTAGCAAGCACTTAACATTATTGATGGCTTTTAAATATTTTCACTAGGTTTGAGTTGAATATTTAGTGTAATTTTACAAAACATACATGGGTGCCTAACAGTCATACTTAAGAGGTGTTTTCCAAAACAAATTGTTCTATATAATTTTGATTTAGTGCCATATATCTGAGTTGTTTTTGGATTGATTTAGTTCCTTACACTAATCTAATTCTTGGTTCATTAGCTAATAAATATGTAGTGTGAACTTCTGGCCCGTGTTCCTATTTCTCTTAAAATGTTACTTTTGTCGGATATTTTTGCATATCTGAGCTTTGAATTTGTTGAGTATGCAGGCTTGCTGTTTGACTCATTTTGGTAGGTTATATAGTTCATTTTGGCAGCAAGCTTATTGTTTGACTCATGGGCAATGCAACCTCATTTATCCCGAGCTATAACATCATTTATGTTTCTTTTCTTCGCTTCTTTGTTACTTGTGTAATAGGGGCTTATACTTCAAAATAAAATGACAACTATTCAGTCACCACATTTCCCTCGAGACTTACAAGGCACAATGCATGTACAACCAAATCTATCGGCTGAATATATGTATGATGCCAAGTTAACACAGTTTCACGGCGCCTCTGTAATTATAGCGATGTGTTCATTTTTTGAAGCTTGATATTCATCATATATTTTGTTGTTGATTATGGTCTTAAGCTTGGTATTCATTTTTTTAAGTTTGTTATCAAACGTACACAAGATTTTCACTCTTACGTACACATGTACTGACATTTGGTAGGTATATACTCTAAAGCATTGCATTTGTTCAACCATATTTAGTTTACTTTTGGTAGCTCTAAAGTCTATGACCAATCTCTACAAGTTTCTTAATATGTGAGTTGTTTATCTTTGGTATGTGTTATGTTTTATAGATACACCTACATGTTAAAGTAGCCAACAACATCCTTAAGGTATCTTTTATCTATTGTAAGTTTTTGGTCGAAGTATTCTTCAATTGCTGTTTAGTTTTATTTGGTTCATGTTTTGTAAGTTGCAAGGATCATCTGTGTTCTATCTTAAATTTAAACCAAGGTTTATTTGGTTCATAACTCTAAAGTCTATGGCCTCTGATTTATGTTTTTCCATAATTTTCAACACATACAAGTATGAATAATAACAAAAATAACTTCCACACATTCTGCTTTTACTTCAGATAGCCATCATTAATTTAAGCTCAAGTGTCCCACAAAATTCGTCTTTGTTCTCAATATGTGCTAAAGATTTTAAAAATTCGGTATTCAATTAAAACGACATCTTTATGAAATGTCTCCACATGCCATCAACATAGCCTCCTAGAGAAAAAAACATGTTGAGCAGTTTCTAGCATCTAAAAGCAATCTTGGTCCCCATTTTTTTTTAAACTATCTACCATTGGCACAGATTTATGTAAGACTTTTTATAGATGTGTAGTCAATTTTAGGGAGACTATCGGATGCCAAATTTTGTTTCTTAAAAATTATATGACCTTTTTACTTCTGTTTTTCTCCCATAACTTCTTTGTAGATAACATCCCATTAGCTCCACCCTTACATAGTAATATATTTTGCTTTTGATTGTTCCTCTCAAGCATCAACATCAGTTACTTGCATTTTTCCAAAATTGAGAAACCATCCTAGGCTAGATAATGAACAATGTACTGACATCCCCTGTCGTCGTGGCTTTAGTCATGAGCATTTGAATCCTTCCCATGCGAATGAGCAGAGCTTTCAACATATACATGTGACATTTTAAATTGTTTAGTTTGAGGATTCGTTTTCTTATTCGGTTTTCTATGTGTTCCATAACAGTTATTCATGGAACTTATTCAATGCACTGGACAAACCCCTCGACCAAGTAAAATAAAATTAAGTTTCAATGCACTGGATATTGTATATTTGATTTTCTATAGTTTCTTTCGTTTCATTTTACAGAAAAAAAAATCACTCAAAAGCATGCATAGCCCGATTAAATGAAACTTATTTCTGTAGGTTTATCTCCCTTTTCACTATGTGGTTGATAATCTTGGTTGTTGAGAGTCATGGATTATTGATTGAACGGTTCTTCAAAGCAAGTATAACATGTGATTTCATGCATATTTGTTGACGACAATCTGTACAGTATGGTTGGGTTAAAATACTTAGCTTCTAAAATTATCATTTGTATTTGCACATTTCAGATTTGAATCAGATGCTAATTATTTTTCTTTTTTTTTATCTTTTGTTTTAGATCTGAAGCATATGCACATTTCAGATTTGCATATGAGTATAATTCTCTTGATCCAAGCATATGCTAATTATTTTTCTTCTAATGTCTTTTGGTGTTTTTTTTTATATGGAATGACATTAAGGTTATTACTCATATGCACATTTCAGATTTTCACATGGCGATTCTTCTCTCGATCCAAGCATATGTTAATTATGTTCCTTTTAATGTCTTATATTAAGTGGCATTAAGGTTATTACTCCTTCTTTCAAGTTCTTGGTTTAGAATTTTTTAGGCATATAGCATATGAATATGAATCTGAATTTGCATTTGCATTTGAGGTATATGTAGCCATACACCCCTGCTTGGCGAGTCGGGACGACAGCCGACCCAAATGTCATCAAGCCAGCATCACAAAGTACATTATGTTTCATCATGCTACTGTTTGACTTGAATTTTGTAGATTCCTTTCATCATGCTACAATTTGATTTGAATTTTGCTTTCCCCTAATCTATTTTTCATCACCACATTCATGTAATTTTATAATCTTTTTATTTTTTTTTTATTTTACTTAGATCAAGGAGGAAAAAGAATGCTTCAAGTGAAGAAAATTTAGACTCTACAACTATAGGTATTATCATGCCTTTCATATGTAAGAAATATTGATTTTTGTCTTCTGTTATACCTGTTGTTTTGATTACTCGGGTCAAGGTACAAGTGTAGGCTTTGTACCATTGCAACTATTACAACAAAGACATTACAAGGAAAATTCGTATAAAATGTTTTGTTTGTTTTTATTTTGATTTATACATAGAGTGATATTCTGTTGGTGCTGAAGTCAATTCTCATAAAAGCAACTGCCTATACAGGGTTATGGTTGGTACCATCTTGATATTAAGTTACTAGTAGTGGATCCCAAGTTCCTGATGATATTGATTTTATAAAGAAACATGTACTTAACTTGTGAGATATTTAGGTGAATGGAAGAGTGATGTTTTATTTTATGGAGTTGGAAAATTTTTCTTTAAAAACCTGCTTTTATATTTGTTACCCATTTTATATTAATTTTAACTATTCTTTGTTATCCATTTGTGTGCTCAAGAACCGCTGCTTTAGTTGGTAATTTTGGATTTGTGAATTTATGATAGTCTATCTTTTTGTCATGGTTATAATGAAGTTGGCTTTGAATGTATAAGCCAAAATCTTCATAATTCAGCATAAGCTACAATGGAGACTTTAGTTCAATTCCTATTTTTTGGGGGACTTGATTCTCTGTGGAAAATCCTAAAAAATCAAGGAACTCAACTACCTCATTGTGTTAATGCCCTGTATAATTTTGAATAAACAAGAAAATTTATCTTTCCCACTTATATGTCCAAACTGGAATGCCGATGAAGAAATGTTATTTCTAGAGATGTTTTTAATATCTTTAATATTCATTAAGCACAACGGATAATTAGACAAACAAAGAAAATGCATCTCAAATTTCCTGAATTGGTTACATTCATATATATTACAAATACAGAACTTTATAACTTAAACCACGAATTTCAATTTTTGAAAATTATAGTTGTGCCTTCAGGCATGGGCATATATATATATATATATATATATATATATATATATATATATATATATATATATATATATATATATAAAGTGATAGAGAGAAAGAGAGAGAGAGAAGGCCCCCCCTGTAAGGACTCCTTATGGTGCAGACTCCAGTACATACCATTTTTTAAAATAGTAAAAAAATGAATATTTTGATGAAATTTAATGGATATGATCTCTATGGCAAGAAGATCATGTCCATTTTTTTTCATCAAAAAATAAAATTAAAAAAAAACGTTGAGATGAGGTGATATGTCAAAAAATAGTATAAATATGCATTTTCGACCGTTGAAATGTTGGTTATCATCTCACTCATATTTTAATTGAATTTTTTTGATGAAACTTCATGGATACGATCTCGACATTGAGAAGATCATATCCATAAAGTTTCGTCAAAAAATTCAATCAATAAAGTGACTAGCGCCGACCCAACATTTCAACAGTTGAAAATACACTTTTATACTATTTTTTTACATATCACCTCATCTCAGCGGTTTTTTAATTGAATTTTTCATGAAAAAAATTAGAGGTAATCTTCTCAACATAGAGATCATATCCATGAAATTTCATAAAAATTTTCATTTTTTTACTATTTTAAAAAAATGGTATGCATCGGGGTCTGTACAATAAGGAGTCCTTACAGGAGACTTTCTGTATATATATATATATATAATACTGAGCCATGGTTTTTGAAAAGATATCTCCACTTTTTAATGCATGACATTTTCTCATTTCATGCCCATGCATGAAATGTCATGCTAAAAGATTTTTTTTTTTAATTAAATATTTTTTTTATTTATTTTTTATTTTTTTAAATTATGGGCTGGGTTCTAATGTTTTTTTAATTTTAATTTTTTTTATTATGGCATGTATTTTATCACCGGGAAAAATTTATCGTCGTGCCCTCGGCATGAGCATCCTCTAGTATATATATAGTACTGCTCTTGTGCGGACTATCCCGCATTTTAGCAGGGCAAACCGGACATGTGTCACCTGGCGGTGAACCTAGAAAAGAGAGAGAGTGTTCCTATAATTTAGCCAATAATTTCTAGGCTCACCGCCAGGTGACACATGTCCGGTCCGCACTCTTAAAATGTGGGCTGATCGGCACAAGAGCACAACTGTAATTATATATATATATATATATATATATATATATATATATATATATATAGAGAGAGAGAGAGAGAGAGGAATGCTCATTTATATCATACTCTATATATCACACCTAGTTCTAGGCCCTAAAAAACTTTTTTTTCAAAATTTTTATTTTTCTCTTGAAATTAACATTCCAATCAACCAATAATAAAAAATATAAGTCAAAATACATTTTGTAACTATTTTTAAAAAAATTACGAATTCTACTGGCTCAGATCCTTATAAATAAGGTATTTTTAACAGTTTTTTGTTGGTATAATCTTCTCAATGTTGAGATCATATCCATGCAGGTTCATCAAAAACTTCAATCAAAAAGTGGGTGAGATGATCACCAAAATTTCAACGGTAAAAAATGCATATTTATACCATTTTTTTCATATCACCTCATCTCAATAGTTTTTTTATTGAATTTTTTTATGAAAAAATTTGGAGATGATCTTCTCACTGTGGAGATCATATCCATGAAGTTTCATCAAAAAATTCATTTTATTACCATTTTAAAAAAATAGTATGTACCGGGGTCTGCACCATAAGGAGTCCTTACAGGAGATTGCCTCTCTCTCTCTCTCTGTATATATATATATATATATATATATATATATATATATCAAGGTTCTAAAAAACGCGGGGCGTGATTGAGGCGTGGAGGCCAAGCCTTAAGCCTTATAAGCCTAGGCGGGCCTAGGCGTAAAAATGCGTGAAAAGACGTTTAGGCTTTCTTAATATATTTTAATATTTTTTAACCATAACAAGGCTATTAAAATACAAAAATTGCACATATCATAAAAATATGTCTGAATATATACAAATTAAAATACTATCTCATTATTTTGGATAAGATAATGGTCCGATTTGTAACTAAATTCTTTAAAAGGCGACATAGTTTCACTAAGGCATTGTTGTTTTTAGAAAAAAGTGCGTCATTAGGGTTTTACCAAGAATAAGGCGTGAAAAGCGTAAGGCGAGGCGTTTCTCCTAAGCCTTAAGCCTAGGCATGCCTAGGCGGAGCCTAGGCGGGTTTTTTAGAATAGTGATATATATATATATATATATGTTCATGTATGTATGTATACATTTGTATTATGTATGTACGTCTATGAATATATAATCAAGCTCCCCAACATACCTCATTAAATATACATAAAGAACACATGATATATGTGTGATATGTATGTATGTATATATGTATACATTCATGTATCATGTATGCATATATATACGTATATATATATATGTTTGCCAATTTTGTTTTTTCAGAAAATTATATTAAAAAACAAGTTTATCAAATGCACACCAAAATTTATAAACACGAAAAACTAAATTTTAAGATTCCATTTAAAAACAACATTTAAATCAAGTTTTCTGAATACATAACCAAACAGGTCATAAACCTCCCCTTAAAGATTGATTTTTTTATTTAGTCCCATTGAAACTGAACCACAAAAATTAATAAATCGAATCAAATCAGGTGCATTACGTTGGATTGGGCTGGTTCAATTTTTTTCCACAATGGTTCAGTTTCATTTACAAAAATTACAGAATCGATTTCTTTGGTTCGGTTCCCGGTTCCACCATCAACACAAATCGAACCGAACCATAAATCGATTCGATTCAAAACTGAACCAATAACCTAGGCCAAACTAAAATCGGTATAATACTAAAAGATTCCTTTACTCTTTGTAAGTATAAAAAAATGTTGATTTCTCTTTCATTTAAAGGTTTTAAATTAATTTTGATTTTTGTGATTTTGAGTAAATCTACAACATTCATTTAGAGTGTCTTTTTTAAGTTATATTTGAAGAAAAGTATTATTTTATTTATTAATTGTAATACATTTTTTTAATCAAGAACAGATCTGAACCAATCCAAGAACCGTTGGTTCAGGTTGGTTCGATTCTAGGCATAATCGGTTCAGTTCGATTTAGTTCTAGTTCCAAAAATGTGGAACCGATCAACCCTAGTTTCGGTTCCGGGTTAGTAATGGAACCGAACCAGCTTAAACTGTGTGCACCCCTGTATTGTATAATGTTAAGGAGAAATTTTGAGGGTGCCTTTAACACCATACTTTTTTATTTTGATCATAAATTTATATTCGGCATTATTACGGGGTAGTCTTATTTATTGGGTTAAAAATGCATAAAATTTGATTGATTCCTCTTTAATTTGTCAAGTTTTTTTTAATTATATAACACATATATTTAGACAGATGTTCCCCTTTCCCATACCCATTTTAAAATCACTTACAATCTCTCTAAAAACAAACACATAACCTCGTACTCTCTCATTATAGCAACCCCACTAGAGACTCACTGGAATAGTCCGTCGGAGAAGCTCGTCAGAGGCCGCCGGAATCCTCGTTACAGTGTTTGTCTCTCTATCTCTTTTCATCGATTTCTAAGAACGAGGTAAGTACGGATGCTCTAACACCACTTAGAGAGATTAAAAGGCACTGATACCACTATGAGAATACAGAAACAAATGTGCTCAACAAAGATTCCAATTTGAGAGTATGCAATTATATTTATCAATTTTATCCTTTTATCCTAAACATACATCTATGTGATAAAACATATAAATCAAGCCAAGCATTCAACAAAGTCAAAGTTTCAGGAAAAATCCCTTAGGGCAAAACCTTTTATTCACTTTATAAAATTTACAAATCGCAACTTATAAATTCTATAAAGAAATCTACTAGGATCCTCTCAAGAACCACACAGTCGCAGTTTTCCTTCAGCAATGATCCTCGGAAGAATCACAAGAACCACAGTCCTCCGTCTCCAACAGTGAATACCCTCGGGTTTCACAAGTCATCCATGGAGATGCCATCTCCATAGAGTTGTATGCAAGGATACAAAACTTTCTAGGGTTTAAACGAATTCGCAAGAATGCTTTTCAGGATATATGTTGTGAATTAAAAAGTGTTTTAGAACACAAAACAATGAACAACTTTCACAAAAGTTATGCATAAATGAATCTGGTAAAAGTCTTAGAAAAACTGAACATGAAACGAGTATTTATAGGGTGTTCACAAATTTTGAGGCGACGAAGTCGTATGAACGATATTCAAGGCTCGTTCAAACAAAAAATGAACCTCGTTTGAATGAAGAAGCAATCTCGTTTGAACACGCTTCAAACAACCTTCCAACGGCCTAAAACAATACGCCCTCGATCGAAGCACGTTAGAAAACATTTTGAGCGACCCTTTTAACGAAGTAACAATCTCGTTTTAACGAGATGTCCATCTCGTTTGAAAGAGAATTAAAAATAAAAAATTTCTTTTCGAAAATAAAAAAACTCATGTTCGTTTCTGATAATAGTAAAACACCCCCAAAATAAATTATGTAAATTATTTTAAACTCTAAATATCTTTATACCTTTACGGGATGTCAGAAATTCTTCGAACTTGGAGATGCTCGAGTTCGTTTCGTTTCGATGGTGCGTGGCGATTTGTAACGGGATGCGTCAAACTGGCCTAAAACATAAAAGGGCCTGTACTATGAACACTATTAGAATTTTTTTTTCTTAAAATTTCTTTCATTTTTCTTGTCCGCGCTAGCGACACCATCACCGGAGCTGGAGAAAAAGGCTTTTCGCCGAAAAAATGGATGTTTTACAATAACAGCGAATTTGTATGTTTCGTTTTTTTCGTCAAATATAGAATATGGGTGTTGTTTGATAGATGTTGGCGAGTAGATTCCAAATACATAAAATTTTTGAATTTGGATTTGTAGATTTAAAGTTATGAACTTTTAAAGATTTTATGATTTTTTTTACAAAAAAATTATATTTTGAGGGTATGTTGGTGATTTTAAGCCGACCCCAAATAATTGAAAAAAATACTTTATTGAGTTGAGTTGAGATGATCAGTTTAATGATTTGAGTTAGCAAAATAGCACATTTAACAGCATTGGCTCAGTCAAAGGATCTATTACATCATTGACCAAGTCAATGGGACATGGTACCAACTATCCTTTTATATTAATATTATAAATGACTTAGATAGTGTCGTAGGCACCACACGGAGGTGTACCACGTGTGTCGTGATTGAAAGTAAAATTATATATTAGCACGGACAGTTTAGATATAAGTAATAGATGTGTGTGGAAATTATAGGAACAACCCAAAATTAACACGATCAGTCGCGTTTATGTTGGGTCTTTTTTACACAGTCATGTCATGTTCGTGCCAAGATAACAAATCGTGTTTTTATTTGAATTATCATGTCTATTTTTATTTAATTAAACATATAATTTAAGAAAGCGTGTTAGTTGTGTCGTATCCTATTTTATACGGGTCATGTTCGTGTCAGGTAAAATAAACACGATGTTGTATCGTATCGTGTTCGTGTCCAAAAAATCTTGTTGCGCCTCGTTGTGTCAACCCAAAAACATAATTTGGCATCCCTAATAATAGATGGATCCTATGCGGACCCAAATAAATGGACTCTCTCCTAATAACAAAAGACATGGGGAGTCGAGCCTCAATTATAGTATAAATGGATTAAAACTAAAAATAAAATAAAAAAACTACCCAGGTCGAAATAGGTTCTCTTATACATATCAAGCCAATGAAATTGAAATTAGCCTTTTATTTTAATAATGGTTATTTTATGGATACTATTTGGTGTTTGCATACAAATCTGTTTGGTTTGTATTAATTTAAATCATACAACTTAAGCTAACTTTATACCATCACTCTGATTTCCATGCTATATGTCTTCTAGGAAAAATCTCTCTCTCTCTCTCTCTCTCTTTCTCTATCTATCTATCTATCTATCTATCTATCTATCTATCTATCTATCTATATATATATATATATATATATATATATATATATATATATATATATATATATATATATATATATATATATATATACATACATATACATATGTGTGGGTGTGTGTTTGTGGAGAGCGAGAGAATCTCACAATTATCATCCTTATCAGATAAGTTAAGAATCCCCTTCATTTTGGTGTTTAATTGATCATCCATATCTGAAAAATAAAATTCAAATTATTTTCAGAAAAAAAATACTTAAAATAAAACAAGTGGAAATCAAATCAACCATTAATAAAAACTTAAAAATAAAACAAGTTAACTAACGGTATATTCAAATCCGAACAAAATAACTCCATCAATGGTGTTGGAAAAGGCCCTATTTTCGAGTTCAAAGAGAAAACCCTGGAGTAACCTTAGTGAAAGGAAAATAAAAACCAGTATACCGCTAAACGATTGGAACCGATCGTCCTCTGCAAAACCATTTAATAAAATACAAAATAAGATTATTATATCACGCATACTGAAAATAGTCGAATCCGTGATGATAGACACCATAAAACTTTGTCAGATCCTTATGAACATGAATCCTGCGAACATATTTGATAATACTAGGGCATTTCCCTTAAGAGATTCTTTGCGCTTGCCACTGAGAGTATCAAAAAATAGGCAAGGGGCATCATATCGGTGCCCGGGTGCGATGAGAAATAGGCAAGGGTTCCTGCAATAATCTGGATGTGTGCGGGAAAAAAAGCTAGTTTAGGATAGTAGACTTAGGTTAGCGACTTGGAGCATAGAGACTATGACAAGGAAAGAGATGGAGTTAGCGGATACATTGGTTAGAAGAAAAGTTATCATAGTTTGTTTATAAGAAACTAAATGGGTCTATGAGAAAGCTAGAGATATAAAAAATACAGGATTTAAATTATATTATACAGGAAAACATACAGATAGGAACAGAGTCGGAATAATAGTAGATAAGAATTTTAAGGATGATATTGTAACCGTTATTAGGAAAGGTGATAGATTTATACTTGTAAAACTAATATTATGTGAAAATATAATTAATATTATTAGTGCTTATGCACCCCAAGTAGGATTAGATGAGCACAATAAAGTACAATTTGGGTAACAAATGGATGAATTAATCTAATAAATACTCGTAGGTAAGAAAATCTATGCAGGGGGGACATTTTCATAGGCATGTAGGAGAAGATCACGTAAGAATGAGAGATTGCATCGAGGATATTGCTTTGGGGATAAGAACGATAGTGGAGAGTCTATCTTAGATTTTGCACTAGCTTATGATTTTGTACCGGTAAATACATGTTTAAAAAGAGGCTTGAACATCTAATAACTTATAAAAGTGGAACTCATAGAGCCAAATAGACTTTTTCCTTATTATAAAATGAGACCGATTAACATGTAAAGACTGCAAAATTATCCTGGGAGAAGGCTTAACCTCACAACAGATGATATTGGTATTAGATATAAATATTAAAATTTAATCACGAGCGTGAAAAGATAAGATTAATCACGAACTAAGTGGTGCAACTTAAAAGGAGATACATTAAAACTATTTCAAGATAAAATATTAAATGAAGCGTCATGGAATACCGAAGATGAGACGAGCATAATTTAGGATAAGATGGCCACATGCAATAGGAAAATATCGAAACCAATTCTTGGAGAATTAAAAGGCAGGGGGACACAATCTAAATAAACTTGGTGGTGGAATGAAGGAGTACAAAATATAGTAAAAAAAAAGAGGAGTGCTTTAAAACATGACAAACAAATAAAAAGGAAGAAAATTTTAAGAAATATAAATTTGCTAAAAAGGAAGTTACGAAAATGGTAAGAGATGCTAAGTTAAAGGCATATGATGATCTTTATACAAAATTGGGAACACGAGAAGGGGAAAAATTATTTATAAGATTGCTAAACTTAGGGACAGAAAAACTAAAGGTTTTAGTAACGTTAAGTGCATTAAAAGTGATGATTCCAGAGTTCTAGTCAAGTATGATGATATTATGGAAAGATAGAAAAACTATTTCGCAAGGTTATTGAATGAAGATAATGGGAGTAAATTAGATATAGAGAAACTTATGGAGAATCAAGAAAATATATTTTTCACAGAATTAGGATGACAAATGTTAGAATTGCTTTAAAAATGATGAAAGCGGGGAGGGCTTTTGGACCATATGGTATCCCTATTGAGGTTTGGAAATGTTTAGGGGAGGAAGGAGTGTCTTGGCTTACAAAATTATTTAATAAAATTATAATGACTAATACGATGCCCGGTGAATAGAAAAAGAGTGTTTTAGTACTATTTATAAAAATAAAAGGGAAGTACAAAGTTATTCAAATTATCGTGGTATTAAGTTAATAAGTCATACAATGAAACTATGGCAGAGAGATATTGAATATATATTGAGATTAAAAATAATCGAATCTGAGAATCAAGTTAGGTTTATGCCTGGGAGGTTAACAATGGAAGCAACTTATTTATTGAGGAGATTATGGAGAAGTATAAGGAGAAAAGGAAGGACCTTCACATGGTTTTAATGGATTTGGAGAAGGCATATGATAGGATACCAAGAGATATAATATAGTGGATTCTACATAAAAATGGAGTGATTCGTAGTTATATTTATGTGATCAAGGAGATGCATGATAGGGCTATGACTATAGTAAGAACATCAACTGGAGAAAGTAGTGAATTGCCAATTATTGTAGGTCTGCACCAAGTTTCGACGCTAAGTCCTTATCTCTTTGCTCTTATTATGATGATTTATTTGGGAAGATACAAGATGAGGTACCGTGGTGTATGTTATTTGCAGATGATATTATTGTAGTGGATGAGACTAAGATGCAAATTAATGATATAATAGAATTGTTGAGAGAAACTCTAGAAAAAGAGGAGTTAAAATAAGCAGGGCTAAAATAGAATATGTGGAGTGCAATTTTAGTAGTAATAGGAGGACAAACGGGTGTGTGGTGAAATTGGATGGTTAAGAGATATCTAGAATTTATCATTTTATTTAGGATCGATTATCCAAAAAGATGGAGATATTAGTGATTATGTTACTCATAGGATTAAAGCAGGGTGGGTTAAATGGAGAAGTTCTACCGGCGTATTGTGTGATAGGCGTATACCTTTGAAGTTAAAAGGAAAGTTTTATAGGACATACATTAGTGTGACAACCCGCTCACCAAAATAAGGGGTGGCCAACCCGATACTCTAATATAACAGGAATCATGGATGGAATCATTCTCAGCATCGTAACAATATAATGAGTATACGGGATAACCACTCAATATTTTCGAAAACGGATTGCCAAAAATTTTGTTTTATAATTTAAAGAAAGAATTTTACACAACCCATAATTGAAAAGAAAGTGGAAACCCCAAGAACATATATTACAACAACAACAAGTATACAATATGGGGACCGAATATGCTATCGGTCAACAGGTACATACAAAGTATAACAAGTTCATTAAGTTACATATTACATCCATTAGACAGTTATAAAAGTTTGGGCCACACATCCGAATAAAAGACCCGATCATAGCTAGAGTACAAAAATGAAAGCGTCTATACAAATTATCCCGTAATATCCGTAAAATATCACGGCTCCCCAAAGTTCACCGAAATGGGAGAGTCAGTACGGGCGTCCTTGCGGCGGAGCACCTGATCGGATATAAGATTCATGCACAACAAGAAATATGAACGGGTCAGGGCCCGGTTTTTATATGATTACCAGATGAATAAAGAGTATAACAGTCATGGATAGGTAAACATGATAGATAAAGATGAGAATCTATCTACACAGTTTTAAAGCATGAACTAAGGCAGTTTAGATGATTATAGATTTAATTCAGTTATGCAAGAGAACACGAATGAGTAGCATTAAGTAAAGTCTCCCTTTGTTCCATTATTACATTTCATTATTCCGTTCCTTATCAGGAAACATAACCACAATCATATGCTCTTTGTGGCATTAATATCATTATGCTATTTATGGCATTTATGGTTCATCAAGTCCCATTTGATTAAGAATAGTTATAATCATACACATATAACGATTCTAAGACCGCCCGTCCGGGTTTCCCCACTGTGCACGCCCCTAAATGACCATCATCTTCCAGGGCCTATATACCAAGACCACCTGGACACCTATACGCAAGACGTCGGGAAACGGCCATATGCCTGCGGAAGAGTCATAACCACACCCAGAATTACCTCACCATCACAGAAAATATACAACAAGTGCTCATATGGCCTAGGACTATATCCACCCTGCATTCACTAGCCAGGGGGCTTCACCTCACGCGCGAACTTCCCTTATGATGGCATTTAGAGAGGGTGTGTTAAATCCATTTATCATTTACCATGTCATGATTAAGTCATTTACTCTATTCATTTCCGATTCCATTTCCATTTTAACAAATGCATCATAGTTATCCAGAGCCATACGTAATTCATGTCATTACTACAATCTCAATGAATAAATAAACTCCCAATTTATTCTTCAAACCTTTTTTTAGGGTTTTATAATAAACCACAAAGACTATCATACTTCTATTGAGCCTCTAAAGTCTCCAAACATGACCTTGCAACTTCTAGTCCCCCAAATAATTAACTAAGGAAAAGAAATGCCCTAACATCAATTTTTCATCCCCGGAATAAGCCCCATTTAATGGATTTCTAATCTAGGGTAGCTCCCCAACTCCTCTAAAATTCTAGGACTCTAAGTTTACTTCATACAAGAAGGTTCCTAGGATCTAAACCTAAAGAAAATGAATTGGAATTGAGTTATAAAATTAACTCAAAAATAGCAGGAAAATGAATCGATTCGCCTTAGGGCCGAATCGATTCGGCCTAGCGAGGCGAATCGGTTCGGACTAAGAAACCTGCGATTCTATAAACTGTCGAATCGATTCGGCTTGGCCGAATCAATTCGGTCCAAGCAGACCTGGAAACTGACCCTAAGCGAATCAATTCGCCCAGGGGACGAATCGATTCACCCCTGCGAATTTGCCTAGAATGGGTTAAAGGGTTATAAACCCTAGTTTTTTTCCCAAAACCAAATATCTTCAAATTTTTGCACACATCAACCAACATCAGTCTACTCCAACCTGTAAGGACATAATTCTATAAATGTCCGGGGTAGAATCTAGGAATTTTATGTTTTCTCCTAGATCACAGTTCATATGTCTGATACCGCTACATTCGGCACGTCAACACGATCATCCTCGACGACCTGTATCCGAATTCAATGCAACTACTTTCTTCACGTGCATCATGCTACATGCAACGTGCTGCTCAGCTCATTCCCACTACTCCACTACGCCTTATCAGTAAAATGTTTTATTGGGACTTTAAATATTTGCATAAATATTTGGGAATTGTTTTTGAAAATTATTTTTGAATTCTGGATTAATTTTTTATCAAAAGCATAATTTTTCTAAGTGTAGAAGTGAATGGCCTCGATCGATGAGATCGCTCAAGCGACTTTGCAAGTCGTTCGCGCGAGATATCATGTCGCGCGATATCGTTCGAACGACTTCTGTCCTTCGTTCGAGCAACATGCTATCTCGTTCGAGCGACATGCTATCTCGTTCGAACGAGCCACCGCCTCGATTTTTGTATAAATATCTGATCTCCTTCTACACATTTTTCAAGTCTTTCTGTAATCACGAAATTCTGCGAAAACATTCCAGAATAGACTTCACCTTTTAAGGTTTTTTAAACCTTTTTGATTCACAAAACCATTCCCATATATGTGTGTGAATCTTTAAACCTTCAAGAAGATCGTTTACTCATCTGGAGTACTTTGTGAGGAAGCCGCTCTCTTCGTCACTGCTGCCCTACTAGAAAGGGATTCTTCCAGCCGCTAACAACAGAACCGACACCCGAGGGTATTTCTATGTCACTTGTATTTTCATTGTAATCCGTTATAAGCCGTTCTCTTACAAAAATTATTGTGAAAATAAAAGGTTTTGCCCCATTGGGGATTTTTCCTCATATATGTGTCCTTGCATGTTTCATCATCGTATTTAATCACATATAGATGCATGTTTAGGACTTAAGTGGTAAAAACTGTGTTTAATTAAATAACTTCCTTATTTGAACGCAAGCGCACTCCTCCTCAAATTGGTATCAGAGCTAGTTACACAATTTTATCGTGTAATTTTCCGCAAAATTTTTCTAAGATATCAATTTTCTGAAAAAATTGATTTTTGAAAACGAGTGTGTTCATTATGGAGAAGTTATATAATAAAATGCCAGTTTTTGACGGGACAAACTATGCATATTGGAAAGCCCGCATGAGGTCTGCTTTAAAAGCCATTGATGAACGTGTCTGAATTTTGGTTGAAAGAGGGTGGACTCCTCCCTCCGTCACCGTTGATAATGTGATCAATTTAAAACCTGTCACTTCTTGGACTGAAGACGAATTTAAATGGTCATCATTCAATTCTAAGGGTCTAAGTGCTATTTCTGGGTCTGTCACACCTGATGAGTTCAAACGCATAATGATGTGTACCACGTCAAAAGAGGCATGGGATGTTTTATAACTCACCCATGAAGGAACTAATGCTGTGAAAGAGTCTAAATTGCAAAATTTGACAACTCAATTTAAAACCATCACCATGCATGAAACTGAATGTTTTAATGATTTTTATGTTAGACTTTTTGACATTGTTAATACTAGCTTTAATCTTGGTGAACATATTCCTAATGCTAGAGTTGTCAAAAAGATTCTTCGTTCTTTGCCTAAGCGTTTTATCCCCAAAGTCACCGTGCTAAATTCTATGTGTAATTTAAATACGCTAAAATTGGAAGAACTTGTAGGAGATTTGCAAACATATGAAATTGATATGTTCCATAAAACTGCTAAGTCTGAAGATAAGGGAATTGCACTTAATGCCCAAGAGAGAAAGAATGAGGGGTCTCCTAAAAAGAGGGTAGAGTCATCTAGAAAGAGAGAGACTGACACGTCAGATTCTGATTATGATTTTGACTTAGATGATTTGGCTCTTTTTGCAAAAAAAATCAAGAGGATTCTCAAATTTAAGAAAAATGGCGATTTTAAAGATAAAAAGAAATTTGAGAAAAATAAGTTTGAAAAGAAAAATGAAAAAGTTTTTAAAGATGCTCCTAAGAAAGAAAGTGAGAGATGCTTTGAGTGCGACGGTAGGGGTCATAGAGCCTTTGAGTGTGCCACACGTCTGAACAAAGAGAAAGGGAAAGCTGTTCTTAACGCTACCCTTAGCGACGACAGTGAGGTCGAGTCGGTGGATTCTGGAGTTGAGTCACCGCATGAGTGTAACTTCACCGCATTCATGACTAGTCATGTGAGCACTTCTAGTTCTCCTCACGACGATGAGGATGATGCTTCACAGGGACACATCGACAGTGAGAGCGATGTGAGTGAGGGGGAGGATGACACAAGTGAGAGCGAGAGTGATATTCAATGCGCCTACGCTGAGTTATATTCTGAGTCATTTAAAACTAAAAAGCGTAACAAAGCGTTAGTCCTTAAGATCACCAGCTTAGGGGAAGAATTAAGAAAAGCGAGAGAGAGAGAGAGTCCTCCACCTACACCGCCCTGAGAGTGAGAGAATTTGCCTGTGTTGAGAAAGAAAGTTTGTTTAGAGAGAGAGAGCACTTTTGAGAAAGAGGGAGGGGACTTGACTAAACAAGTAGCTAGTCTTACGAGTTAGTTCCATTCCTCCGTGGAGACTCAGAAGAAACTTGAAGCCCTTATTGCCCAGCTGACTCATGATCTTGAGAAAGCACGGGAAGTCAAGGTACAAATCGAGGACAGATTTGGGAAAATGGAAAAGATGCTCCTCGGCCCCGCTTTAGGTTTTGGTGATCGACAGGGAATTGGTTATGATGGTGCCTCCACGTCCCAAATTGCACCTAAACCAGTCTCTGAGTTTACTACGACTCCTTATGGCCATCGTCAAAAACCTCGAAGGAGAGTTCGACCAAGAAAAGCAAACCAAGGTCCGCCTTTAACTGTGTTCTTTTGTACTTATTGCAAAAGAAAAGGCCACCTCAGGGAGTTTTGCTATAGTATGGGTCGGACACGACGTACTACTGCTCCACATCAGCATACTGATGATTTTACTAGTCTGAGAGAGCGAGTTGAGTTTTTAGCTGCCACGTCTCAGAGTTTGATGGAGGAATTTCTACGGATGTCTTTGCCGTCAGGGAATGCTTCTCATATTCCAGCTAAAACCAACAACAACAAAGGCAAATAAAAGGTCACCACTTCTTGGGTACCTAAGAAAGATAAAAAGGCATTCGTTGTTCATGTCTCTCTCAAGGCACATAATACCTCACAGTGGTATTTTGATAGTGGATGCTCTAGACATATGACAGGTGATGTCTCATTTTTTACATCTCTTGAGGATTATCAGGATGACAGAGTCACCTTTGGAAATGGGAGCAAGTCTAGCATTGTAGGACGAGGTACTATAGTGTTACCAGGATTTCCTAAGCTAGAGAATGTGTTGTACGTCAAAGGTTTAAAAGTAAACCTTCTCAGCATTAGCCAGCTGTGCAACACTGACTTTGCAGTAAAGTTTGACCGGGACGATTGTAATGTTTACAATCAAGCCGGTAAACTCTTAATGCAAGGGGTGAGGACCGAATTTCTATGGTACTGTGCCTACTTCCTCACTTGTCTGCAACAGCGCCACGATCACTCCTATGGATATGTGGCACCAACGTCTAGGTCACGTAAATATTAGAGATCTCACTCGCTTAGCTAAAAAGGACATAGTACGTGGCTTACCATCTCTTGGAAGGCCAACTTCGACGGTTTGTGGACCCTGTCAGTTGGGAAAACAAATTCTTAGTCCCCATAGGAAGTTGCATTCCATTACCACCTCTCGTGTTCTTGAGCTTATACACATGGATATTATGGGTCCCACTCGTACCGAGAGTCTGGGTGGTAAGAGATATATCCTCGTGATGGTGAATGATTTCTCCAGGTACTCCATTGTAGGTTTTCTGAGAAAAAAATCTGATGCTGTAGAGTTTTTAACGACCAAGTGCCGTGTCCTGCAAAATCAACACAGAGTCACTATTAACAGGATACGTAGTGACAACGGCACTGAATTTAAGGAAGCAAAGGTATATTTGTATTGTGATAGCCTTGGGATCAAACATGAGTTTTCTGCTGTGAAGACTCCTTGGCAAAATGGGATTGTTGAGAGAAAGAATAGAACGATCCAGGAAATGGCTAGATCTATGCTTCTAGGTCGTAATGTTTCTAGGAGATTTTGGGCAGAGGCGGTGTCTACTGCATGCCATACGGTGAATAGGGTTTACCTGCGTCCTCACACACTTAAAACACCTTATGAATTGTGGACCGGTAAGAAACCCAACCTGGCATATTTTCGTGTTTTTGGGAGTAAATGCTACATCCTACGGGATAGAGAGCAATTAGGAAAGTTTGACTCCACGAGCGATGAGGGAATATTGCTAGGATATTCATCGAATAGCAGAGTGTACCGGGTTTTTAACCTGAAGAGTTCTAAGGTTATGAAATCAATAAACGTCACCGTGAAAGATGACGAACCTCTGACGGTTATTGATCCTAACCTTCAGTGTGAGGATGAGGACTTATCTCACAGTGATCCACTTGTTCCCCACCCACACTCTGTGGTCCCAACTCTTGTGTTAGGGGACACACCCTCTTGGGTTAGCAAGAGTCATGATCCGTCTGCCATTATTGGCGATCCCACTCTAGGGGTCAAGACTCGAGCTCAGCTAGAAAACGTTGTTAGCCATCTTTGCTACACGTCCAAAGTCGATCCCAAGAATCATAAAGAAGCACTCAAGGATGAACACTAGATATCTGCTATGCAGGATGAGTTGCTTCAGTTTAAAAAGAATAATGTCTGGGAACTTGTCCCCCGACCTAGTGAGACTAATGTGATTGGTACCCGATGGATTTTTTAGAATAAAATGGATGAAAATGGTACCATAATCCGAAACAAGGCTAGGTTGGTCGCTCAAGGCTACACACAGATATAAGGTGTAGACTTTGGGGAGACATTTGCTCCTGTTACGAGGCTTGAGTTTGTCTGTCTACTACTCGCCATCGCATGTCATCTGCGCTTCAAGTTATATCAGATGGATGTCAAGAGTGCCTTTCTGAATGGCATTCTACAGGAGGAGGTTTACGTGGAACAACCAAAAGGGTTTGAAGACCCTCAGCACTCGGAGCACGTCTACTATCTGAGAAAAGCCTTGTATGGTTTGAAGCAAGCACCCCGTGCTTGGTACGAGAGGCTTACTTCCTATCTCTTAGCCCACAGCTTCAAGAGAGGGGGAGTTGATATGATGTTGGTCGTTAGGAGAGATGACGGTGCAATTTTGGTTGCCCAGGTCTATGTGGACGACATAGTCTTTGGATCCACGTGCTCTCAACATGATCATCACTTTGAAAAGGAAATGAAAAGTGAGTTTGAGATGAGCATGGTTGGTGAGCTTACTTTCTTCCTTGGTCTCCAGGTTCGTTAGCTAGAGGATGGGATGTTCATCTCCCAATCCAAGTATGCTAGAGACCTAGTGAAGAAATTTGGTTTAGACTCCGCTAAGTATGCACGTACACCTATGAGTACCACTACCAAGCTTAGTAAGGACACTTCAGGCAAGGACGTAGAGCAAAACTTATATCAAAGTATGATAGGTAGTCTTCTCTACTTGACTGCCAGTCATCCCGACATAGCCTTTAGTGTTGGAGTATGTGCGCGATATCAGGCGTCCCCGAAAGAGTCACATTTACTTGCTCTAAAGTGTATTATTAAATACGTGAGTGGGACTCTCTCATACGGTATTTGGTATTCCTTTGATACTGATGACCGTTTGTCCGCCTATTCAGATGCCGATTGGGCCGGGGATGTAGATGGTTGTAGGAGCACTTCTGGTGGGTGTTTCTATTTTGGTTCTTCTCTATTCTCCTGGCTGAGTAAGAAGCAAAATTCCATCTCTTTGTCCACTACGGAGGCTGAGTATATAGCCTCCGGGAGTTGTTGCACTCAACTCTTGTGGATGAAGCAAATACTGGAGGATTATGGGATTTCACAGGACACGATGACCATTTCCTGTGATAACACGAGCGCGATACACATATCCCGCAATCCAGTCCAGCATTCGCGCACAAAGCACATCAGGATACGTGAGCACTATATACGTCAGTTAGTTGAGGAGAAAGTCGTATCCCTGAGTTTTGTTCCCACCGACCGTCAGTTAGCCGATATTTTCACGAAACCTTTAGATGCCCTTAGATTTGAGAGTCTTAGGAAGTCTTTGAGGATTTGCACAACTGACTGAGGGGTTGGTCTATGTCTAGAATAGGATGTTTTTTTTTACGTTCATATCATATGCTTCCTATTGCTAGTCTGTTTTATATGTACCATTGCTTTGTTGTACAACTATTTATTTATTCTTTTGAAAAATCCAAAAAGATTTTTGTTTTTGTATATAAATTTCAGAAAAGCACAAAAAGATTTTTGTATTTTTTATGCACCTTTTATGGATGAACATTTAAGATAGCCAAGTCACAATTTCATTCCACCTTTTCATGTGACTGTTTGATAGAGATTTGAGATGCTACATCATTTCATCCATGTGCTTTACATTGTATGGAGTCTTTGAGATGTAATTAGTGATATTTTCCTACATGTTTGACTCCTATCTCCTTTATTGCACACATGCACGGCTTTATTTGATTATTGCACTTGTCTATCACATGTTGGCTTGAGTGTTTCCATCTCAATTCTGTCTATACAACTAACAATATGCGATAAAACTTGACAAGATTGGATTGCATGTAAAAACCGTTTTTCTTGTGAGACTGAGTGTTTGTTTAAGAACGAGGAGGGGCTGCGAAAGGTAATTATCACGTCTTTGCGCAAAAGCCACCGTTCAAAAGGACCTAAAAATGGAGGAATTTTATTATCCGGGGTCCAAAGAGGTTAAAAAAGCCCGAAAAAATTTAAAGGCAATAAAAAGCAATTCATGCGAAATATGGGCCACTTAGGTTTCACCATCAATTCTCCAAAGTTTGAGAATTTAGAAAAACCTCTATTCAAAATAAAAATCTAAGGGAGTTTGGTTGGAGAATATAAACGGGTTTGCGCTTCCTTGAAAGTCCTGAAAAAGCATGAAATAGTTTTGGACGTTATTGGTGTGGAAATCACTTTGAGCTTTGATTTGTTGATTTGATTGAGTCAATATCTTATATTTCCATTTTTTTTTTCACCAAAGGAAGACTTTGAGTTCATTCGTTAGGAGTATCCGATATTCATCGTGCACATATGTCATGTTTGTATGCATTGATTTTCCTATCGAATTTGTTCACACCCCTTCATTTCGCTATCATTGACTTGGTTGTTTTGGTGATCTTTCATGGTGTGATTCTTTATTGTATACTATGTGTAAAAAAATTTGAAAAATATAAAAATAGCAGTTAATTCCCGTGTGTCATTCTCCATGTGCATTCATTTCTGCTTCTCATATTTGTCTATTTGGGGACATCATAAAAAGGGGGAGAAGAATTATGGGGGAGAATTATGTTTTGGTGTTTGGTTGATTTATGAATGATTTGCTTAAGCTTAATTGATCATCAATTTTTACATATCATTATATTTCAAACTGTTGCTTGTCACGGGTATTTGCTCTCATGTGTGTAGGTACATCATTGTTCATTTTTTTGGATTGCACACCCTGATGAGTAAAGCTTTGAAAGTTTCTGAAGAGCTGAAGATTTGGGAGACATGTCATTTAGTATTCTCAGTTTGAGGGTTTAATGAGGATATTATCTTATATGTCATTTGATTGCATAATTCGGATTTTTTATGTATGTACCGGCATAGACATAGGGGGAGATTTGTAAGGACATAATTCTATAAATGTCCGGGGTAGAATCTAGGAATTTTTAGTTTTCTCCTAGATCACAGTTCATATGTCTGATACCGCTACATTCGGCACGTTAACACGATCATCCTCGACGGCCTCAATCCGAATTTAATGCAACCACTTTCTATACGTGCATCATGCTACATGCAACGTGTTGCTCAGCTCATTCCCACTACTCCACTACGCCTTATCAGTAAATTTTTTTATTGGAACTTTAAATATTTGCATAAATATTTGGGAATTGTTGTTGAAAATTATTTTTGAATTCTGGATTAATTTTTTATCAAAAGCGGAATTTTTCTAAGTGTAGAAGCGAATGGCCTCGATCGACGAGATCGCTTGAGCGACTTTGCAAGTCGTTCGCGCGAGATATCATGTCGCGCGATATCGTTCGAACGACTTCTGTCCTTCGTTCGAGCGACATGCTATCTCGTTCGAGCGACATGCTATCTCGTTCGAACGAGCCACCGCCTCGATTTTTGTATAAATACTTGATCTCCTTCTACACATTTTTCAAGTCTTTCGGCAATCACGAAATTCTGCAAAAACATCCCAGAATAAGACTTCACCTTTTAAGGTTTTCTAAACCTTTTTGATTCACAAAACCATTCCCATATATGTGTGTGAATCTTTAAACTTTCAAGAAGATCGTTTACTCATCTGGAGTACTTTGTGAGGAAGTCGCTCTCTTCGTCACTGCTGCCCTACTGGAAAGGGATTGTTCCAGTCGCCGACAACAGAACTGACACCCGAGGGTATTTCTGTGTCACTTGTATTTTCATTGTAATCCGTTGTAAGCCGTTCTCTTACAAAAATTATTGTGAAAATAAAAGGTTTTGCCCCATTGGGGATTTTTCCTCATATATTTGTCCTTGCATGTTTCATCATCGTATTTAATCACATATAGATGCATGTTTAGGACTTAAGTGGTAAAAACTGTGTTTAATTAAATAACTTCCTTATTTGAATGCAAGCGCACTCCTCCTCATAACCCATTCTACAAGATTATCAACTAGTATTATCCACAATTTCATCAACATAAACCAAAATCAAGGCTCAAATACCATAATTTCCATTTTTGACCCATAAATGCTAATACACAACTATCACACAATTTACCTATCTTAAACCATATATTAACAAGTATAAAACTTGCCTTAGGGTAGAAATCTCAGATTTCTTTGTGGTAGAAGCAATCCCAAATCTTCAATCTTCAATTCTCTCTTTCTCTCCAAAGCTCTCTTCTTCTCTCTATCCCTCTAGGTTTAATAAATGCACTAAAGAGAAATAAATGAAAGGCAAGACATAAATCGTGTCTTTAGTCTAAAATTCCCCAACTTAAGTGGTTAATACCACATTAAAATGATTCGCAACTACACAATTAAGTTAAAACCAGTCAAAAGTGCCCTAAACATAAAAATACAATATGGCACTCATTTCGACTATCTCGCACTTTTTGGAACTAACTACGCGTTCCAAATTATCATTTGGAAATTTCATAACTCATTTCAAGTTTCGGTATCATTTTAAACCATAAATGTCATTTAATGCACATGACACTATAAAACTCAACATGGGGATATTTACATACACATACAGTAAATATGCAAAAATTTAGTGAATATTAACTTTTATCTCATTCAATTAACATTTACTTCATATTCCGACATTTTATATAATTACTCCACACAGTAAATTAATATAAAATCAGTTCTCGAAAGCGAGGGTTATTACAATTAGACCCGCTATGTTTTATGGGATAGAGTGTTGGAAAACAAAAAAACAAAATGTGCAAAAAATGAGTATGGCGAAAATGGGAATGATAGGATGGATTTGCGGTAAAACTTGAATTGATAAAATTAGAAATGAAAGAATTCGTGAAACGGTAAAAGTAGCTTCTATAGAAGATAAATTGAGAGAAAATATACTTAGATGATTTGCACATGTTAAGCGTAGACTAGACTAATGGATTCTCCGTTAGGAAAAGTGATTTAGTTAGTATCGACGGTAACGCAAGGGCAGAGGTAGGCCTAAATTAACTTGGTGGGATATTGTAAAAAAGGACATAATATCATATGGTTTGGTCGAAGATACTGAAAAAAATAAAATGGAATGGAAAAAGACGATTCATATAGTCGATCCTAAATAATTGGCAAAAAGGATTTGTTGTATTGTGTTGAGTTGAGTTCCCATTGTCTAAGCTTCATGTGCTTAAAACATATTTCACGCAATATCAGCTTCGGCATCACTTATAAAACCTCACATTCTTCAGACATATGCTCTTTTAACATTTGAGCATACAAAATTATTGAGTCTCCTAAAGAATGTTTAGCTATGAAGTCACTAACATGCAATATTTTTTCAATTCAAAAATCCTTACATATAATTGTGGTGTGCGGTGACGAGAATATAAAGAAAATGGAAGGTATGTTGGTCGTTGTTTGGGAAGATCTGTGAGTATATAGGGTTTTGGATTATAGAGAGTATGGTTTGTGTCAATTGGGTTGACGACAAATACAAATCTCTTTTGTAGGTAATGCGTCCCATGTAATCGTCTCTTATAACTAACTTTCACCCTTTAAAGATTGAAATTTTTTATTTAGTCCCATTCTACTATCTTGTAAGCATAATGTTTTTTATGATTTATTTTAGGGTGTGCAACAAAATTCGAAAAACTGATAAATCGAACCAAATCGGGTGCATTTGATTAGGTTGGTTCAATTTTTTTCCACGACGGTTGAGTTTTTTTCCAAAAATCATAATACTGAATTCTTTTGCTCAGTTCCCGATTCCACTATCAACACAAATCAAATCGAACCATAAATCGATCTGATTCAAAACTAAACCAAGAACCTAGGCCAAACTAAATTGGTATGATCCTAGGTTATTTCTCTTTCATTTAAAGGTTTTTAATTAATTTTGACTTTTGGGATTTTGAGTAAATCTACAATGTTTGCTTAGAGTGTCTTTTTTAAATTATATTTGAAGAATAATCAAAGAAGAAGCTCTCGCAACCACCAAACTCAAAATATCATCCAAAGTAGCATGGCAAACCAAAAACATATGAAGCATGTCAGGCATGTGGAACATGATAAGCAAAGGAGTATTATGAGGAGATATACCAAAGCATGAACATGAGCATAGAACATATGAATAAACATTAGAATCTATCGTAAGAGAATATATGTCCAAAAGCAAACCAATAAGCATGTAATATAGATGGACATCACAATATCCTACACAAATGATTCCAAATACCCAAGAAATATGGTATATGATCAAACATGTATGAACATTATCAAGATCAACATATATACCAAAATCACCACAAGATATTACAAGATATGTATCAACATATAAGATCACAAAAAAATATCCAAGATAACATGGCTAATCACCAAACAAAAATCAAATAAACAAACATTTTCCTAAATTTTTCAAGAATATATCAAAAAATACAAAAAAAATGGATGAGAGAAACAAATCACACATGGATCACAAGGCGCTCTCACACAAAACAAATAAAGTCAAAATCCTTTTGGATTTTTGTTAATGGAAATACAAATAAAATAAGAACAAATAAAAAGATGTAACAAGAATGTACATACAAATAAGATGCAACATAACCAACATCAACACCCAATACATATCCTAAGACATTATACGAAAAATGAGCTAAGAAAATCCCAGCTATGACAAGCATCAAGCAATTAAAGTATGTGATGGAACCTCTACAGTATCAATAAGAGGTGAGGTGCCAAAACTAACATTCAATTCTATTTTCTTCTTCCAAACATCCATTCAAGTGGGATTCTTGGTTTTAAGAGAAACCTTGACATACCACGAGGTTTCAAATTCAAATTCCCTCCTTTTTGAAAACATTCCTTATTCACAAAATTCTTACCACATTTTATTTTCAACTCATTAGCTTTCTTCCCAAGCATATTCAATTAATTTTTTAAGTCATCAAGCAAATTAAGATCATGTGAATGTGAACTAACATGATAATTCTTAAACATGAAGAAAAATTCTCTAAGACGATAGATTCTATGATAATAAGTGCACACATAAGTTTCATGATGAACCATTTTAGAATGACTCTGAGGAACAACTATTGACTTTCTTTGAATTTTGGAAAACTTGTAGCAAAACTCAATCAAATAACCCATTTTTTTGTAAAATGTTCAATTGTGAGATTGGAAAACTCTTTTCAAACTCTCTTAACCTTTAGAAATAATTTGGTCATTTTCTTTCACATTTAAAACACTTAAAATTTTCATTCAGAACCTGATTTTTCTCATTCTTATCCAAAGATGGTTTAACCATTCGCATCATTTTATGAGTTGAAATACTCTTCACACTTGTTGAGCTAGATAAAAAAGAATTTGACTCAACACTTTGCTAAGCTTAAAATCCATGTATTCTAACTATTGATCAACAAAATCAATTTTCTTCTATTGAACCACATCATTTGATTCATTCACCAAAACATAACAATTTTCACCATTTTGACCCCTTTCATTAAAACACCACTTTCTTCATTACTAACAAAACATTATCTTTTGGATAAACTCACACAATGATAATCCTCACAAAGTTGACTAATAATAGTGAGTTTGACCTTAATCCCTTCAACAAAATGAACATTATGAAGTGTGATCTCTTCCGAAATTCTCACTGTTCCCTTTTCGCTCACTCTCGCTTTCTTTAAATTTCCAAATAAAATCGAACCACCGTCAAAATTTTCAATTAAAGTAAACCAAAATTTATTTCTTGTCATGTGACATGAGTAACCACTATCAAAATATCAATTATCTAAATCTGAAGAAATTGACGAATTTTAAGTTTCAACATTTTCAAAAGCCATACAATACATATGACTCTCTTTTCCCCACATTTTGATTTCACTTGATTTTATCTTCTCAATTCACTAGCTTCCTTTTGAAGTTTCTTCAACTCATTTTCAAGTTTAGCAGTCACTATTTGAAATTCACGTCTTCTTGAAAATATAGGATATGAAAATTACTTATCCCTTTGAAGTTTGGAATAAAAATTTCTTAAGTGTCCTCTCATCAAGCAATGGGAGCACTTATATGTTTCAAATGATTTTGGAGAAAAAATCACATTCCCTCTTGCAAAATGTTGTTCTCTTTGGTTTTGAAAAACTCTTTTTCTTTTGAAATGACTTGAATGATGTATAAAATGAGGAGCTTATTTTTTAAAAACTTTTCTTTAATTTTCTCTCTTTCAAGGTCTTGAAACAAATTTAGGTTTATTGACTTTTGGATTCCTCACAACTTTATCAACCTTAACAGTTGTGATCTTGACATGCAATGTCTTCCCCTAAAGTTCTTTTCCTTTTGAAATCATTTTTTATTTTCCAACTTGAGTGGAACCATCTTGATTATCATATTCCTTTTCACACACAAATGTCTTGGAAGAGTTAGTAGGAGGATAAAAAAAAATTAAATCCAATTCCTTTAATGCCATTTGGAACCATAAACTTTTCAAATAGAATTTTGTTTATTTTCTCTAATTGTTCCTTTAAATCAGGTTTAACCTTCAAGGTATTAGATAAGTCACTCTTAAGAGAAATCCCCTTTTTTATATTCTCTTTCTTTGAGTTCAAATATTTTGCGTTCGTTTGGAAGTGTACATTTCATTTCAACGAAATCACCTTTTCCTATTTCAAAAAATGAATTTTGATCATTGACACAGTTTAACTCACCTTGAGTTGCAAAATCATTTCATCCTTTTAATTTATCAATCCACTATCCTCTTCAAACATTTAATATTATTTTGCATTTTGATGTTAGACTTTTTCAACTTAAGTGATTCATGAAATAATTTATTGTACGCACGATTGAGTTCACTCATTTTCTCATCATCACTCTAATCATTCTCATTGTGTGGAATTGCCATAACCTTCTTTTTGGTATGAATGCACAAGAGAGTATATACAAAGCAATGAATAAAAGTTAAGGTGGAATAAAAGAACTTTATTCATTATTAAAATAGTTTACATAGGGTAGTACCACCGCAGGGGTGAATTACATTATTTTAACACAGACTATAACGTAGAAAATATAAAAGTGTCACTCCTTGCTCCCATCTGGCCTATTCTCTGCCCACACAGTCACATATGCAAACAGGTGACCGGTATCTGTCTCTGAAAGAGAAAAGATATTATCCTCTTCATCCTGGTTCATCTAGAGGAAAAAGGAATTAACACAAAAATGCTAAGCATGCTTTACCTATTCTATAACAAGTATATTTATAAATGAGAGTTGGAGTGTGTATAAAATTCAGTGTTTGTACAGTAACGCTAAAGAATTAAAGCTGAGTTTATTAAGGGTTACATGAAGAAAATTAAGGATCTTTGAACTAATAATCACATACTTACCAGTTTATTTAAGGATCATATAAAGAAAGTCAAAGATCTTTGAACTAATAATCCCATACTTACCGATTCACTAAGGGGTATAGAAATAATTAAGCCATTAGTAAAACCAAATAATAATCAGCCCAAAATGTTTAGGGAAAAGTAATCGGCTAGGCACATAATTAAAGTGGCACTCATATGTATGTAGCAATAATCAAGGCTCTCAATCATATGAGACCATTAGGCCAAGCAAAAAGTTTCGTGCGATAACACGTTAGTCTACTTACTGGTTAATACTGATGCTCATAATATAAATATTTTCACAAAAGTGCAGGGGTAAATTGATTCAATCGGGGACATGACATCAATTATTAGGTGAGAATGGTTAAATTGATCCATATTCAAATTCAAATATCGATGATATTTAATAAAATATGTAGTATGGAAGTATTATAACATGCACATACCAAGAGTAAATAGGAGCTATCACATAGTGATATCAATAGCAATACGTCAAATATGCAAAGTTTACTATTAAAAAGGTAGAAAAACCAACTTGCTCGGTATTTCGTACAGCTTTATGGATCAAAAGAGGATATCGGGAGGAGTTAGTACTTGATTCTCTGTATGCAATGTTTGGGTGTATAAGTATTTATTAAAATTTGGGATTGGGTTGGTAAATTTATACAAAAAACTGTATCTTTTAAAGTTTCGGGGGTTTAATTGTAAATAATTTAGGACTTTAAAATCTTGAACTTAAGGTCATAATTAAACTTTTGTGTAAGAGACTTTTTGTCTTAAAATATTTTGAAGTATTTATAGACAAAATTTGGGTTCAAATTAATAAGTTAAAAAAGTCAGGAGGGGTCAAATTACAATTTAGGAAAAATATTTCAAAGTTAAAACCTCATTTTTCCATAACTTAGACTATGCTGAACCAAACATGGCCTTATCTTATATCATTTTGGCCAGAAAAATAAAATAAAAATATTGAATTTTTTTTTAGAATTTTCTGATTGGCCACGCGCCCTTACACGCGAGGTCAAAGTTTCTCGTCAAAAAGTTCATCTTCTTCCCCTCGACAGATGACTTTAGAGTTTTGATTTTTGACCTGAGATTTATCCTTCATTTCTAAACCATTTGAGATGATTTCTAACAAACTCAACCTAAAATTTCATAAGGAATCCAAATATATAGGTCTTGTGGATTGAGATGCAGTACATCTCAAATTTTATAATTGTGTATTTTATTGAAAATTTGACCGAACATTCGTGGCTTTCAAGGATATGGCAGGGATTCTTATGAACATAGTTTGGTTTATGTTATGTGCAGGAGTAGTTTGGTTTTTATTTCAAGGTTTGAGATGGATTATACAGGGAGAATTTAATATTTTCAGTTTTCTAGTTAAAAATACACTTTCAATCGATTAAAGCTTATTATGCACATTCATGGAATTTGATTATTACACTCGAATTCCTAAGGTTCTATTGAAGACATTAAAAGCTTTAAACTTGAGTTTTGATCATTATTTGGAAGTTCACCATTAAACCTCAAGCTTTAATGCTAGAATATATCAAAACAGTAGAAATCTTGCGTAGAAAACAGGCCCTAGGTGAATACACAATTATAGTGTACTTGTTTGGAGTGAAAATTTTGAGTTTTGAAACTACTATTGATGTGAGTTTAAACTGAGGAAATCTTGGGATATTTATAATGTGTGATGCGGAGAATTCATTGGTGGAGAAGGGAGGTGGATTTGAACTGAAATTGTGAAGTTTTCTAGCTTGGGTAATGTTCCTCACATGTGTGTATGGTGTACACATGTGATTTTTGTCTTCTTGTGCTGATATGTAGGCTTATTTGGACAGGGGTAATGTGAAATTATTAAGACTTTGGCATTTGGTCCTTGATTGGTCAAGTATATGCATTTATAGCCTTAAAAATATACTTTTGGTGACGTTTAGGGGTATTTTTATAATTTCTAAAATTTTCAAGGGATGAAATTGTAATTTTGTGTTACTTGAAGCCTAGAGGATTAATTTTATATAAAGTTGGGGTTTAGGGGTTAGTATAAGCCAAGTTGTGTTGGTTTGTAATTATTGAAACTTCAAGGTGTCCAGGTTAATTTAGTAAAGTTGTAGGGCATCAAGGATAGTATTATTTTTCTTTAGAAGAATTTTGAATTTGAATAATTTATGAGGGTTGAAACAATGAATGTAGGTGATTAGGGTCGATTGATAGATTCGATTCGAAAGTCTCGATTATTACAGGAATATCAAAGCTACACTCGCTATACGTAAGTTATGCATTTTTAGCTAGTTAAGAACGTGATGATGAATGCAAATTGTCTAGACCCATATCAAAAGCATATAATTTTAAAATGTCCATGGAAACTCACAAACAAGAAAATGCACACAAACTAAGGATCAAACTCAGGTTGTAAAGATAATTAGAGAAACTTAACTCTGATACCAATTGATAATGTGTGTAAATAACGTGATTAAATAACTACACCAAACCTAGAGGGGTGAATAGTTTTGAAAGCATCATGAGGTCAGTTTTTCTAAAACAAAAAAATTATTTGCAATGACAATTATTTCAACACAAGATCAAACAAATTAATTATCCAAGTAATTTGATTAACTCACACAATGAAGAAATTAGCAGATCTAAGTGAGAGAAATAAGATCTAGCACATCTAAATTAATTTTATGAAAATTCACAAGATTAAAGTTAGATATAAGTGATGTGTGTGATAAAATATGTGTACAAGAGTAATTCAAACACAATCATACACAAGACCAGGTTTATGAGGAAAAAATCACCAAAGAATAAAAAGCCTTGACGCACTCCAACTCTGATTTCTACTTGAAAGTAATTTTACAAAAGATAAGAATGTACATATCACACAATATTTATTGTGTAGTTACCTATGAACCTTTTAACTTTCCTCCATAGCCAATGAGAATCCATCGCGAGCTCTATGTCATGAACGAAGAAGTCAATTCTCTTTCTTGAAGTCACGACACACTCCAATTTCCCCAATAAATTGGAATGCCTTTAATTTTAGATCAAGGAGTATAGATCATGTGTGTAACCATATGTAGATGTAACTTTAACAAAACTGTTGATACAAATCACTCAAAAACAACTCATAAAAGTAGATCTCATTTTAAATCTAAAAACCTTTGAATTTGTAAATCTCAATCTAGATTTGAAAACCTTTCAAATTTTGAATTGAATATTGAAATTTGGTTTAGATAAAGAAATAAAACCTCATAAACCCAAAAATATCCTCAAATAAAATATTATGAAAAGAAGGAAAAGTCACACTAACAAACGGAGAAAAATAATACTATTTATAGAGAAATTTCCAAACCTAACATCGTCGTGCGCACAGTGCACTTGCCTGAACCGTACAGACGCATTTAAAATAAGGTTGTGTGAACGCCTCCATTCAAAAACCTTCAAGAAATTATTTTTCAAATATTTTCTAACAAACCAGCCTTGATCCCAATTCTTAACGATAAGTACACAACTCACAAAAAATATTTTCAAAAATATTTTATGAAAAATTCACTCAATTTGGAAAACATGTTAGTGTGTGCAATAGCCAAAATCATACTTCATAAAAGGATATATTTCATTTTGATGTAAATTAATGGCAACAAAAGTCTTCAATGGGCAGCATACACGGACTTTAATCTTCAAATGTTCAATCTAGATACAAGACCGTGCCTCACTCAAATTAATCAAATCTATGTGACTTAAATGACTCAAATATTTTGAAACAGGAAATAACTAATCTATATATATTGCGAATGTTTATATTTTCATGCTTGGATATTCTAGTATATGATCCACCCAAAGCTAGGTAGGTATGTGGGCCTTTGAAGAAGAAAACTCTTGTTTTTGAGTGAGATATGGTTATCTATCTAGGCTCTTCACAAAAAGTGAGTAGTGTTTTCTGTCCCCACTCTCAAACCCTAATAATGAATTCTCTTTCTTAGAACTCTAACTTAAACCATTATATACTAGTTTAAGTTATGATTTCCCTTTGAAATTTGAACATGCAGATATGTTTAAGCTACCTAACTTGAGAAGAGCATTTACTAGCAATAACACATATTGTAGCAAATTTGTTTTTTACAATTGAAATATATAAATTATTTTTTATAATATGGGAGGCTATAGATCGTTGTAGGGAAACAAAATACATGTGTTTGGAAGTTTTTATTAGGATGTTGGTTTCTCTATATAACAGTTATAGGCTCAACCTCAACCTTTTAAGATACATGTAATTAAAGATATCTTAGGATACATGTAGTTTGGCGAAGGAAAAAGGCTACAAATTTAGTTTAGTTATATATTTAATACATTTTTTATTCGATAACATGTTTGAACCAATCCAAGAACCATTGGTTCAGGTTGGTTCAATTTTAGACATAATCGGTTCAATTCTAGTTCCATAAATGTGGAACTGATCAACCTCGGTTCCAGTTCCGGGTTAGTAATGGAACCGAACCAACATGAATCGTATGCATCCGTACATTGCATGGTGTTAGGGAAAAAAATTTGGGGTGCCACCATTCTTTTTTATTTTGATTGCTAAAATTTATATTAGGCATTATTATGGGTTAGTCGCATTTATTGGATCAAAGATGCATAAAATTACATTGGTTTCTCTTTATTGTGTCAAGTCATTTTTTTATTATAAAACACATATATTTAGACAACTGCTCTTATCCTCCATACCCATTATAAACCCACTTGCTCTCTCTCTCTCTCTCTTCAGCAACCCCATCCCTACCCCCACCGGAGACTCGTCGGAATAGTTCATCGGAGAAACTCATTGAGGTCATCAAAATCCTCATTGAAGTGTTTATCTCTCTCTATATCTTCGTCGATTTCTTTCCTTTTTCTGGTCCACGCCAGTGGCACCATTACCTTAGCTAAAGAACAAAGTTTGATGCCAGAAAAAATGAAGTTTTTACAAGAACAGTAAATTTATATGTTTCGATTTTTTCCTCAAAAATATCGAATATGGGTGTTGTTTGATAGATCTTGGCAAGTATATTCCAAATATATAAAATTTGCTAATTTGGATGTGTATATTTTGAAGTTATGGATGACTCGCGTTAATTATTGTATAGCGCAAGTGCACGCTAATAGCGAGTGTAGCATAAATCCGGTAAGACCAGAATCGAATTCCATAGGGAATTATGTGAAGCAACGTAGATATTCTTTTAGTTAAAATTTAATAAACAAGAGATAAAAATAAAGGGAAAGATGATTTAGGTTTCAAAAGATGTAACAAACCAAGGTGAACCACAATTAAGGGTGCACTTATAAAAAAACTATTGAAGTAAGCGAGATTTATAGTACGAATAATAAACTGATTTTAACAAAAGGTCGAGTAGCATTCCTCTACCTCGGACTATCACAACCTAAACTATTCTTATGATTGAATCACAATCAAATGGGAATAAAATATTGTTCTCAGCAATCCCGCATGAAAGGTGTCACCCGAACAATACGAAATGAAGGTTTCAAGATGTTATTAGACAAATGCGTTGATGTTGGAGTAAAGTCTTAAATACGACTCTTACATGATAAGAGAAGTTAAAATCCTAGAAAACTCCAATATCAACACATACAACCATTTATTGTATTCAAACACCAAACCTATCAAGAAGTGCAATCATCCAAGGTGGGTTAATGATCCCAACCTAAGGAAATGAGCTACTCGTAACAATAATAATACATACACACAGAGTAGGATTGATTAAGAAAGGGAAAGCTGTTGAGAACTAGAATTCAATACAAAACAACTATATTAATGAAAAATAGAGTATTGATGGTTAACAATGTATAACAAAACTAAGTTTGATTAACTTTGAATCAAGGAAATAGAGTGAGAGGATCAAAGAAATGTAATAAACCCTAGCAGAGTAAAGAGAGAAAAACTTGTACAATTCTTTCTTACTATCCAAAACATATGAAAAACAACCTCATTTACTAATAAAATCCACTTTCTATTTATATCAAGAGGATTCAAAACCACAAAACCAAAAAGAAAAACCCAAAGCCAGAATCGAATATCTGAAGGGTTCGATTGACCGTGGATCTTAGGCCGGTCTATCGCGTTTCTGGGAGAAAGCTTACTGTTAGCATTAAAAGGAAAAACCCAAATTGTCGGTCGATCGCAGGTCTGAAGCCGGTCGACTGCAGGTTTGAATTTGGCACACATATCTCCTTTAGTTCAAACACAAAAGGACCTTAGAAAAATGGCCATAACTTGACCCTTAGGAACCGGATCGATGCACAGTTAGAGACTATGCAAAGATAACTTAGAGAACTTACGTGAATTCGACAACGAAGCTCTAACCCATGAATTACTAAATTACCCCCGAAGTTTCATAATGCGTTGGAACTTTCTCGAAAAGTGAACACTTGCAACATTTAGCATTCCAATACCTATAAAATCATAAATAAATGTAAAGCATATATCTAAATATAATGAGAAAAAGTTTATGAAGTATAATAGCTTAAATACAAGAATTAACGGCCACAATTATGCATGCATGCATAAGTAACGGGAGCTGATATACAATATTCGTGACTAATCACACTCCCTAACTTAAACATTACTAGTCCGTAGTGATGAACTAACACAATAACCAACAAATATAGGGATAAGAACAAAATGAATATGTGCACGAGAAAAGTGCCACTTTTGTAGGCGCATGGTTGCATTTAGCAAGTGCAACAAGACGTCAAACCCTTAGGTTACCCTAGTGGATGAGTGTTTTCTCGTGAGGGTTTTTAGGGGTGAAACCCCAAAACATCAAATTTCCTCACATATCTCCACGCTAGAAAATAAAAACCAAACTCAATAATAATTCCACAATCAACAAGTTATTAGCAAAGTGAATGAATTCACTCAAAAGTCCATAATCATAAATATTAAAAGAATAACTTTGTTATAATTAAGATTCTAAAAATGTATAATGATGAGTGAGTACCAGTGAATGTTTTGATTTGGCAATTTTTTTATAAATCGAGTAAATACTAAAGCGCATCATGATATCAACATCTCTCTGGTGATTACACTCAATAATTAAAAACACTCAGAATGGGGTGTAACATACGGGACATGCGTACATAATGAGTAAATGTAAAAGGAAGCAAGGCCATGCACATATCATCAATGAAGAACGCTTTATATATAAAATAAAATATGTAATCTCAATGGATGGATATCTCATATTAAGATAGGTGAAATGTATTTTGACAGATTATCATAATCATTATGACTTTCCAATCACATTCTCCCTAGGATCATATAAGACTTTATATTGTTGTAACATAGGCTAGGCTTGGGTTATGAAGTGAAATGAGTATTTACAGATTCGAACGTGTTTGGGGATAAAAAACTTAGAATAATGAAATTCGCTAGCAATTTCAAAAATTGGAATATAATTTTTATACAAAGCATTGGATATAATAATGAAGAGTAACAGATATTGTTGAATACTATGTACAAAATAAAAATACTGTCTCTTTCTCTTTCTCTTTCTCTTTCTCTTCTTTTTTTTTCTCTTCCTTTTCTTTTATTTTTCACTTTTTCTTTTCTTTTATTTCTCACATGCTCAATTGCAACCACATAACAATAACATCATTCAATCTCAAGTATCGTTCCAAACAAAGGTATGGAAGGTGATATGTATGGTTTAAGACACTAATTTGGAGTTGGTTATGGGATTTTGGGTCATGAAACAGAAGGCTATATGTTAGATTTATGAGATAACCAATTTACATAATAAAGGGAAGAGGTGAAGAAGAGGAAGAGAAAGAAGATATATAAGAGAGAAATTAGCAAAGAGGAATGACTAAATGAATTAAGTCATGCATCTCCCACCACATTCTAATTATAACATAGAGTTTTAATATTTATACATAGGTCCCTATAAAATTAAATGATAATTAAACTGTTACAAATAAGCCCCTAACAACACTCCCCCTCAAGTTGGTGCAAAGATATTTACCATACCCATCTTGACTAACATTTTTTACAAAGTAGCTTTACTCACACCCATGTCAACACATTAACCACTTGGTTAACAGTGTTGACATACGGAGTACAAATGAGCCCAAGACGAAATTTTTCCTTTATGAAATGTCGATCAACTTCAACATGCTTTGTCTTATCATGTTGAAGTGGATTATGGGTATTGCTAATGTCAACCTTGTCATCATAATACAAGTTCATTGTCTCGTATTTGATATCCTAACTCATTTAATATGTTTTATAACCATAATAACACAAAATTCCATATGTCATCGATCTGAACTCAGCCTCTGCACTAGATCTAGCTGCTACAGATTGTTTCTTGCTTCGCCAAGAAACAAGATTACCACTAACTAATGTGCAATATCCTAAATTTAATCGTCGATCAGTCAGAGACCAAGCCAATCAGCATCGGTATAAGCTTCGATACGCAAGTGACCATGTATCCAAAATAATATCCCCTTACTAGGTGAAATTTTGAGACAATGAAGATCATTGTTGATGTAAAAACTAGATTATCTCTAATTAATTAATCACAGATAAATAAGATAATAAATAATTAAGACAAAAGGATTTTTAAAGTGGTTCAGCCGTATAAGAATGGCCTACGTCCACTATTTCTGTATTGCTGACTGTTTTCCTGGAAATCTCGATAAATGGTTTATCCAGAAATCCAGAGACCCCTTCTAATGAGGAGGTTACAATGTATTTATAGCCTTGAGGCTGTACGTGTGAAAGGAGAATGCGCTGTTGTCTAGTGTACATATACATCTGTACGATAATAATGAGCATTTAATGCACAGTCACCTTTTTTATTCTCTTGATTTGGGTGCTCTGCATGACAAGTAGTTCGGACCGTCTGAGTTGCTCGGTACGCCAAGTAGCTCGGGGCCTAGAGTAGCTCGGTACGCTTAAGTTGCTCGGGGTGCATGAGTTCCTTGGGGGACTTGAGTTGCTCATCCAAAATGTTTGTATTTGACAGGTAGATCTCCACGTGTCTTCAAATGATTGGTCCATGTCAGCAGACTAAATTTGGTATCAACAGAAGCCCCCAATGTTTAACAGTTGAAGTTGAAGGAGAGTGTGGAACATTTTGCTCGAAAACTGCTTGGATTATTGATCTTCATGGATTTTAGGAAATTTTTTGTTATATATAACTCCTTTTTGAGTTCATAGTATCAGGATTTTAAAGTATTTTGAATTTTTATGACCCCTTCGATATTTATGCCCTTTTCTTCTTTTAGCCGCCGAAAACGCAAACGTCTTCCCTTGTAATCATTGCATTTTTCTATTCCCGAGGTAAAGTATTTAAACGCAGCCGAAATCCTGTCTTTTTTCATTTTTCAAATTTGTATCTTTGAACTTTTCATCTTTTCTCTGTCTTGTACCTTCGTTCTTTCCATTGTTCACAGATAACTGATCTCTGTTTTCTCTGTAAGATTTTCTTCATTCCTCTTTATTTTATTCGCCATGGTTTATCCTGTTGAATCGTTAGACAAATTTAGATATGAGTTTTCAATCCCTTCATGGGTTATTTTGGAAGAACTTTCTGAACCTTTTGATTATTTTTCTTTGGCTGAGGGACATTGATTCCCCAGTCTTTTTGTAGCCGAATGTGGCTTTTCTTTCCCGCCAAATCCCTTGTGTTTAGAGTTTTGCCAATACTTTGATGTTGTACCTGCAAGAATAGCTTCAAACACATGGAGGATAGTTAATGGCGTACATATGTTGAATCAACTTCATGGAACTCGATTAGGGATTCTAGAGATTATGTACTGCTATAGATGGGTTGTCAGTGATACCATATTCTATTTAAAAACTAGGTTTTTGAATAGAGCTTTAGTTATCAATCTTCCTGATACCAATAGGGATTATTTTGAATATGGTGTTGTGATGAAAAATTTGCAACACCTTCCGTTAAATGGAGATGATGTATACCAAGGTCCCAGGTGTCCACTTTATGGCAATGGGATAGGTTGTTTTTATTTTTGAAATCTTGTTTTCTTTGTATTTGATAAAATACATCACTGACAATTGATTCTGTTTGTTACAGTTGATAGTAAAAGGAAACCTCCAAAGGAAATTGAGGTTAATATAAATCATTTAAAACTTATCTGGAGCTTGCATCAGTCTGTTGTTGAGGAGCATATTAGATCTGCTTCTTACTTGCTGCAATACAAGAGCTACACTTCATCTTTCACTGCTCGTCCTCATCCAGTGGTGGTTGATCTTGACCAAGTACTAGCACCAGCCTCTGAGACTAGTGTGGAAGGTTCTTCTTCTGAATTGAATATTCCTATCACTGATCTGATGACGAAAAAAAGAGGTCCTGCCTTTTTTGACAAGTCTACTTTTGCCCCTGTAGAGGCAAAGAAAAGTAAAAAAGATATCCCAGATGAGGGGACAGAGAAAATAGATGTACCCCTTCTTGTTGTTGCCCAGGGAGTTAGAATGAAGCCCCCTGTGGCTTCGAGTAAAACTGTTGTTATTTCTCCTCCAAGCGATGTTATCGTCATATCACCAGTAAAGACAACGTCTTTAGTTGAGAATGCTCCTGCTCCTCTGAGGAGATTAAAGAAAAGTTCTTCTGAGAGACCTGCTGAACCTGTCTCTCAACCTTCAAATGTTGAAGGTGGTGTTCCAACTTTTTTTCCTCCGAGCTCTGCTGTGGGCTTGGTAAGATCTTGGACTGTCCCAAAAGTCCAAGACATTGAAGATACTCTTTCTTATGAGAGAATCACTACTCCGGATGCTCAACACATTGCCTCAGTAAGTATTGTTGACCTGAGTCTTTTACTTTCTAATATTATGCTTATGTATTAACTTAAAGTTATTTCTTTTTTCAGCTGGTGACGTGTTTTAAAAGCATTTTGAAGAAGGATGAAGCTATTAGGGCTTCAAGCTCCTCGGGTGGAGTAGAGGAAGCTTTTATTGGGCTGACCCAATCCTTAAAAGATTCTCGTCAAAATTACGAGGAAGATAAAGTTATTTGGGAGAAACAATTCAAGTCCATTGAGCTAGAAAGAAATCACACTGTGAGTGCCTCCAAGGAATTGGAGAGGAAATTGAAGGAGTTTGAACAGAGCAACAAGGAACTTGAGGCTAAGCTCAAGTCTATTGAAAATGAAGTTGTTAAACTTCAAGATGTTGAGCGACAGAAAACGGAGGTGGAAGAGAAGTTAAAGTCTACCGAGTAACTCCTTAGAGAAAGGACCTCTTCGGGGAAGGCAAAGGGGAAGGTTTCAGTGAAAAAATCATTCAGTGTTAGTTGGGACAAAGGCTGGAACAAGGGCCTGGCTGTGATGACTTCTCAAATGGAGTATGCCAGTGTCAAATATTTTAGGGATGGATGGGTGGCAGCCTTGCAGGAGCTGAAGGTTGCTGAGAATTCTGAATTATTCCAGCAGCACACTCATGGCCCTCCTTCCTCTCCTGAAGAAGAAGAAGAGGATGAAGCTGCTTCAGATGAATCTTCCATGATGACTGGAGATCAAGTCCCTGTTGTTCAGCCTTCCGAGCAACTCCAACCAGCTAATATTTCTACCGAGCATCTTCCCTTGCCTTTCGAGCAACCAACTCCTTCATCCAAGCCTTCTGAGGAAGTTATAGGAAACAAGGAGAAGGTGTAGAGTTGTTCGGGTTTTTTATTTTACTATTTTCTTGAATTAACATGGAACTATGTATCTCTTCTTATGATGAATAAAAGTTCAAACTTTGGTTGTTCGTCTTGACTTTCTCTTTTACTTGCTCTGTCTGCATCATTATTGATTCTTTTTATCCCTTCTCTTTGCTAGTTTATGGCCAGGATGGAGCTCTTATCGGCTCATGACACAAAATTAATGAAGAAATGCAACGACTATTTTAAAGCTGGTTATGCAGATCTTAATGAGGCCCAGATAATTGACATCCTTGGATCAAGTGCTTCTGACCGAGCAATTGAAGCTTACCAATACCTGAAATGCTTGCTCTATCATGATATTGCCAATAATATGGACTACTACGAAATGATTGAAGATCTCCAAGGAATGACCGAGGAACTTCAGCAGCAATACAAAGAGTCCTCCACACTTTTTCATCAAGGATACGAGAAGAAATATCAGCAATTGAGTGCTGACAGAGGGTATAATAAATTCATTTTTGCTCATGAGAAGAAAGAAAGTGTTCTGAAGCTTGAAGTTGAAGACACAGGCATATCGCTAAGTTATTGGAGCAGGAGAACCTTGCTTTTCAAGAAGAGATAAAATAACTCAAGTCTTCTACCTCTTCTTCGGGAGCCTTAGTTCATGCTAACGACGAAGGTTTTTCTTTCTTGGAGGTAGAAAATGCCAACTTACGAGATGAGTTGGAAACTTTAAAAAGAGCTGGACCCTTCATATCTGCTCGTGGACGAGCAAGATCTTCTTCTCATGGACGAGCAAAGGCTGGTCGGGTTTCTATTGAAGAAACGAGAACTCAATCTGCCTTGGAGAATCAGGCAGTTCAATTGATGGCGAAGAATCAAGCTTTAACAAAAATGTCCAAGAATATTATGAATCTTACTGAACAACTCTCTTCTCAGTGTTCTACTTTGGAAAATAAGGAAATTCTGGTGAAGAATCTCCACGAGCAACTGGAGAGGTTAACTTATCAGTTCCATAAACAACCTAGAGAGTTTTGGATGACTGGGTATAATGAAGTTCTGTACCATCTGGATGCTCGGATACAGCAGTCGAATAATGAGGGGTACAAGCAGGGATGGTTAAATGCTATGTGTGTGCTACAATTGGAGCAGGGACACTACTTATGGGATTATTATGAGCCTGGAGTGCTCGACTTGCCCGTGCCTCGTTTTAAGCTTGATTTTAGTTGGATTCCTGCTCGTGCAATTCCTCGATGCCTGATTTTCATGTATCTCAGGGATTACAGTCTTCATGCCAACTTTGATATATCTCGCCCAGAACATTTGCTTGATCGGCCATCTGTAATGAATATTAGAATGCTGCGAGATGTAAATTTTATAAATTCCCCTTACGCGTTAGATGATCCTCCTGATGGGGTAGAACCTATTTCAAAGGCAGAAGGGAAAAAACCAATAGAATAGGGTTTTTATGTAATGAAGTATATTTTTCACATCATATGTAATTCTACTTGATTTGAATGAAGAAATTTTTAGTCTTTTGCCATTTTATTTTCTTCTAAATAATTTGTAGAATGTTCTTGCTTTATGGTTGGTAAATATATGTGTATATATTATACTTATCCCATTTGTTGTTTAATTATAGTATTGATTTCCAACCAACCGGATGGTAATGAGTTCCCATCTAACCGGAGTTGGCGATATCAAGTTCCCGACCAATCGGAGTTGGTGGTATTAATCTCCCAACGAACCAGAGTTGGTGGTATTAAGTTTCTGACCAACCGGAGTTGGTGGTAATTACTTTTCGACCAACCGAAGTTGGTGGTAATAAGTTTCTGACCAACCAAAGTTGGTGGTAATAAGTTTCCGACCAACTGGAGTTGGTAGTAATTGCTTTTCGACCAATCGGAGTTGGTGGTAATAAGTTTCCGACCAATCGGAGTTGGTGGTAATCAGTTTTCGACCAACTGGAGTTGGTGGTAATTGTTTTCCGACCAACCGGAGTTGGTGGTAATAAGTTTCTGACCAACCGGAGTTGGTGGTAATTGCTCTAAATTTGGTGTGTAGTGTGTAGCACTAATACTCCGAAAAAAAAATTCAATAAAGAAACTGGGTGAAAACATCACTTTATTCATGTTGAAGAAACCGCATTACATAGTAATTTCAATTACTGATAATACTTGTGCAGATGCTCTGCATTCCATACATTCTTGAATTCTTCTCCTTCCAAGGTTTCAATCCTGTATGTTCCTGGACGAACAACTTCTGTTACTATGTAGGGTCCATGCCAGTTGGCTTCCAGTTTATTAGTCTTTTGGATCACTTTCTTCAGAACATAATCCCTTCCTTCAAATAACACTTCTTCACTCTTTTATTATAGAACAAAGCTGTTTGTTGTTGATATGCTGCATTCCTGATTGCTGCTTCTTCCCTGACTTCTTCAAGCATATCCAGGTCTAATCTTCTCATCAAATCACTGACAGGAGAATTGAAATTAAGCACCCTATGTGTGGGTAGAACTAATTCCGTAGGTATCACAGCCTCACTCCCAAATGCTAGCATGTATGGAGACTCTCCAGTTGCTGTTTGTGATGTGGTACGATAAGCCCATAACACAGAATGTAGCTCGTTAATCCAATTTCCCTTTGCATCATCCAGTCATTTTTTAAGCCATTCAGTAGCGTTCTGTTTGTCACTTCAGTTTGCCCATTGCTTTGGGAATGGCATGGTGCAGAGTGGATCTTTAGTACATTGGATTGATGACAATATGCAGCAAATTCCTCGTTATCAAATTGGGTTCCATGGTCAGTAATGAATGCATGTGGGAGACCATATCTACAGATAATATTCTTCCAAATAAATTGATAGACTTTATCGTATGTCATATCAATGAGAGGTTCAGCTTCCACCCATTTGGTAAAGTAATCCATAGCAACCACGAGGTATTTGAATCTTCCCTTGGTCGTTGGAAGTGACCCGACCAAGTCTATCCCCCACATAGCGAATGGCCAAGGGGACGTGATGGGTGTTAATAATGCTTGGGGAGTTCTTCGGATGGAGGAAAAATGTTGGCATTTATCGTACTTCTTAGCATAAGCTACGCAATCAGCTCTCATCGTTGGCCAGTAATACCCCTGCGTTGTTATTCTTTACAAAAGCGTCCGATCGGCTACATGGGCTCCACAGGACCCTTCGTGAACCTCCTCAATCAAATCTTTTACTTCGAAGGGATGGACACATCTTTGTAGCCCTGCTATAACTCCTCGCCTATAAAAGATGCCATTGGTCAATACATAACGAGCAACTTTAAACTTCAATTTTTTGACTGCGAGTTTATCAGTTGGCAAAGCCCCTTCTTCAATATATGCCCTGATGGGGTCCATCCAAGATGGTCCCAAATCGAGGGAAATGAAGTTTATCATCAGATCTTCGTCTATGCTCCAACCAGATAGGATTTCTATTGGGATTATTCTTCGTAGCTCGATGCGTGTGGCTGATGCTAATCGAGCTAAGGCGTCTGCCCTCGCATTTTCCAGTCTTGGTATTCTAATCAACTGAACTGTAGTAAAACTTGATACAACCTCCATTTCTTTGGCATGATATCTGACCATTAATTCTCCTTTTACTACATACACCCCCAGAATTTGATTTACGATTAACTGGGAGTCACTGACACAACGACTTGCTCTGCTTTCATATTTTTGGCTAGACTTAAACCCACAAGCATTGCTTCGTATTCGACCTCATTATTAGAAGCCTTAAATTGAAAGCGCAGAGCATACTCCACATCAATCTCATCCGGACTGTTTAAAATAATTCCTGCTCCACTACCTGTAGTGCATGAAGATCCATCCACATACAAATTCCATACGGGTACCTCATCATCAAATTTTTGATCAGACAGAGTTCCTCGGTGGAATATTTGGTGCTTCCTATCCTCCTCCGATATTTCTCACTGCTCTTTGGTTATCTTTTCTTGCACGTCTACCAACGTAAGTTGGTCGGGGTTTAAATTTGATGATCCTGTAACATCCAGAGGTTGGTCGGAGGTATCTTCTTGAGTAAATTCTGCGATAAAATCCGTTACTGCCTGCCCTTTGAGCGACGATCTAGGCTCATAAACTATATCATACTCGCCAAGTTCTACTGCCCAGTACATCAATCTTCCCGATTTCTCCGGTTTATGCAGAGCTTGCCTTAATGGCATATCAGTGTACACAACTATAATATAGGCTTGGAAGTATGGTCTCATTCTTTTGCTTGCTTCAATTAGCGCTAGTGCTAACTTCTCCAACCTTGGATATCTGATTTCTGCTCCTCGAAACGCCTTACTGGTGTAGTAGACTGGTTTCTGCACTCCATCCTCCAATATTATCAATGCTGAGCTAACAACATTCTCTGAAACTGCTAAATATAAGTATAATCTTTCTCCCATCACTGGTCTGGACAATAATGGAGGTGTCCCTAGATATTTTTTCAACTCTTGAAAGGCCTCCTCGCATTCATCATGCCACTCAAAAGTTTTTCGAAGTGTTTTGAAAAATGGGAGGCATTTGTCTGTTGCTCGTGACACAAACCTATTAAGTGCTGCGACTCGTCCTGTGAGGCTTTGCACTTCCTTCTTCGTGGTTGGAGATCGTCTCTCTAATAGAGCCCTAATCTTTTCAGGGTTCGCCTCAATACCTCGTTGATTAACAATATACCCGAGAAACATTCCTTCTCGCACTCCAAATATGCACTTGGTGGGATTTAACTTCATTTGGTATTTCTCAAGTTGATCAAAGGTCTGACCTAGGTCAACTAGATGATCAACAACTTTCTTGCTCTTCATTGGCATATCATTAACATAAATCTCCATGTTATGACTGATTTGCTCTGCAAATAACTTATTCATCAGTCGCTGATATGTTGCACCTGCATTTTTCAATCCAAAAGGCATAACATTATAGCAATAAGTTCCTCTTGGGGTGATAAAAGAGGTACTCTCCCTGTCCTCAGGCTTCATTTTAATCTGGTTGTACCCAGAATAAGCATTCATGAAACTCAACAATTCATGCCCCGAGGTAGCATCCACCAGCTGATCGATTCGGGGCAAAGGAAAATGATCCTTTGGGCAGGCTTTATTAAGATCAGTGAAGTCTACACACATCCTCCACTTGTTATTTTTCTTCTTCACCATTACCACATTTGCTAACCAATCAGGATATTTGGCATCCTCAATAAAAGAGGCTTTTTGTAGTTTCTCTACTTCTTCCTATATGGCTTGGTTCTTTTCAGAACTGAACACCCTTCTTCGTTGCTTTACTGGCTTGATTTCCTTGTTCACGTTGAGCTCGTGACACAGGAAACTCGGGTCTATCCCTGGCATATCTTCATGACTCCATGCAAAATTCTACTTTCTGCGTCTTAGAAATGCTATCAATTCCTGTTTTATTGATACATCCAGTGATGCACCAATTTGAGTTATTCGTTCTGGATGCTCGTCATCCAGGATGATATTTTCGGTAGCCTCCATGACTTGTCCCTTCACTAGTTGAGACTCGTCTCTAGGGTCTAACGTTTCAATCTCTGCCTCTTCTGTTTCGTTCACTTGATAAGTAGTAGTCTTCTTTCTGGATTCTTCGCGTTCCTCTTGCTCGGCAGATGAATAGTAGCATTCTCGATCTACTTTTTGGTCGCCTTTCACCACTCCTACTCCAAAGTTGGTTGGGAATTTTAAGCATTGATGTATAGTAGATAGTACTGCTTCGAACTTCTTCAAACCTACCCTTCCCATGATGATATTATAAGCTGATTGGACATTTTTATCCATTATGAAAAAAGCGTACTCTTTCTGTTCGACAAGCAGGCCATGTACCGATAAGCATATCCAACTTGATCGTCCCAAGTGGAAAAACCTTTTTGCCAGTAAAACTGAGGAGAGGTCTATGATAGGGCTCCAATTGGGCTAACTTCAAATTCAAACTGTAAAAACATGGGTAAAACATGATGTCTGCCGAGCTACCATTATCCACCAGTACCCATGAAATCACCACTTCCTTCATTCTCATCTTGATCACCAATGGGTCATCATGAGGATATAATACACCTTCAAGGTCGTTTTTAGAGAAAACAATGACTAATTTGTCTTTATTCACCTTCCTCGGGCGATTATCTTCTGCCAAGTTTATTCGTTGTATGTACGAGCAGGCTTGAGCCTCATTGAGGTAAGCTTTCCTCTCCGTAGTAAGATCTTCACCTCCTATATCTCCACCTGTAATAACATTACATTCAAATGATCCAAAACGGATTGAAAATACCTTATGTTCTGGCTGTCTTGGTCTTTTGGGGAGATCGGGGTCATCTTGATCATCTTCTGGATCTTCTTCGTGACTTCTTTTATTGTCTTATTTTGCTCGACGAGGAGATTTAGATCTTTGCCTTCCTCGATCGTGGGTCTTCCCACCAGTTTGGCGATCAACATACTTAGCTAATTTTCCTCGTCTGATGAGTTCTTCAATTTCATTCTGAAGAGTTATGCACTGTTTGGTCGTATGACCATGGTCTTTATGGAATTCGCAATATTTGGACTTGTCTCTTCTGTCAGGATCTGCTTTCATTTTTGCTGGCCAGGCCAGCTCCTCTCTATTCTTGATCTCCTCCAGAATGTGATTTATATCTACCTTTAAAGGAGTGTAATTTCCAAATTTCTTCATCTGCTCCAGTGTTTGCTTTGCTTTCGATTGCCTGTTGCCAACATTGTTCTTCTGATCCTTTTTTTCTGTTTTACCATCTTCCACCTTGGTCTCCTTAGTATCTGCGTTCTTCTTCGCAGCCATGGCTTCCTCGGCATTCATGATTTTGGCTGCTTTTTCCATCAGTTCTGCCATGGTCCTAGGCGAATCTTTGGCTAAAGTGTAGTACAATTTATTTGGCAATAGTCTACTCATCAGAGCAGTAATTGCTGTTTTCTCCTCATAATCAATTACTTCAAGTTTCTCGTTATTGAAACGAGTAATATAGTCCCTGGTGCTTTCACCTGCCTTCTGTCTAACACTTAGCAAGTGTGCTACTCGTTTAACTGATTTCGCTCCAAAACAGAAGTTCCCAATAAAGAGCTCTGCCAGTTGAAAGAAAGTCTCAATTTTTCCCTGAGGAAGGTTGTTGTACCATATCTGAGCTGATCCGGTAAGAGCTCCTGAAAATGCCCTACATCTCATCTCATCTGGAACCGCATAGATATCAGCAGCAGCTTGGTATTACTCTATATGAAGGACATGGTCAGTTTTTCCATCATATTTAGGTGTCACCATAGGAGCTTTGAATTTTGATGGTGTAGGAAAATCCACAATTATCTATACGAACGGTGTCCCTTGGACAAAAGTTCTTTGTAGAGGATTCTTGGCCTTAGCCATTTCCCTTAATCTGTCCTCCAGTCTTTGAATAGAGCCCTTCCATGCATCGTTTCCCTCCTCGGGCCTATTAGTTTGAGCAACTGACCGCGTTGAATTCGCCTCTTGAGATCGAGCTGCTGGTCGTGATTGGGAAGAGCCTTCCCTTAGATCGGATGGTCGTGGAGAGTTCCTCGACGCGATCCTAGGAGGACTTCTATTCCTCCTAGGGCCCAAACGATCAAAAGGAGAGACTTTACTTAACCTTTCTAGAGCAGTAGTCCTTTCTGGAGACAGAGTGATGTTCCGTTGAGAATCTGTAGCTCGTGATGATAAAGTCCGACCAGGTTGATAAGAAGGATCATTAGATCTCTCAGTATGATATAATTCGGTGCGTCTAGATTGAGATTCCTCTGGGAATAGCGTTCGCCTAGTTCATGAAGAGGGTAAACGGGTATTTCTCTGAACACCGCGTTGTCCTGATTGGGCCGACGCTTCGCCTTGAACAATTTGTATGAGTTGACGCATGGTTTCTTGCACGGCCGTTTGCCCTTGGGCTAAATTAGCCATTATGCCAGCCAAGTCTTGAACATTTGGGGGAATAGATGGGTTTGGAGGGTTCCCAGCGTTTCGATTGCTGGATTTCGGATTATCAGCCATTGATGATGAATTATTTTGATGAAAAATGCTAAGTACAGTCGTTTCCCACAGACGGCGCCAATCTGTTGATGTAAAAAACTAGATTATCTCTAATTAATTAATCACACATAAATAAGATAATAAATAATTAAGACAAAAGGATTTTTAAAGTGGTTCAGCCGTATAAGAATGGCCTATGTCCACTATTTCTGTATTGCTGACTGTTTTCCTGGAAATCTCGATAAATGGTTTATCCAGAAATCCAGAGTCCCCTTCTAATGAGGAGGTTACAATGTATTTATAGCCTTGAGGCTGTACATGTGAAAGGACAATGCGCCGTTGTCTAGTATACATATACATCTGTACGATAATAATGAGCATTTAATGCGCAGTTGTCTTTTTGATTCTCTTGATTTGGGTGCTCTGCACGCCAAGTAGTTCGGACCGTCTGAGTTGCTCGGTACGCCAAGTAGCTCGGGACCTAGAGTAGCTCGGTACGCTTAAGTTGCTCGGGGCGCATTAGTTCCTCGGGGGCCTTGAGTTTCTCATCCAAAATGTTTGTATTTGACAGGTAGATCTCCACGTGTCTTCAAATGATTGGTCCATATCAGCAGACTAAATTTGGTATCAACAATCATGATACGCTTCCTCGAGGTGAAAACACCGTGGAGCGTGCATAAAATGTCAAATCAAACTAACAACACAGGCTATATCTGGAAGAGTGAGTGATAAGTAAATTAGTATCCCAACTAAATGCTGAAATCTCCCCACATCATCAAGCAATTTTTTATTAGTGTCATTTAGCTTATCATTTTGCTAAATGGGAGTATCAACGGGTCTAGCTCCAAGTTGATATGTTTCAACCAGCATATCTAACACATACTTTCTTTGAGATATGAACACTCCTTTCTGGGATCTACACACCTTGATTCTAAGAAAGTATCTCAGTAATTCAAGATCATTAACCTCGAACTTTGTCCCCAGGAAAGACTTCATGCATTGTATCTCTTAAGGATTATCTCTAGTGACAATAATATCGTCCACATATATAATAAAGGGAGTGGTGTAGCCTTGATATCTTTTATGAAAAGAGTATGATCCGCCCGACTCTGTGTGTACTCCACCCTCTTCATTGCTACACTAAACCTCTCAAACCACTCATGTGGAGACTGTCTTAGCTTGTATAAGGCCTTATTTAATTTGCACACTAAATCCTAACCATCAACAAGTTTGAAATACTAGGGGAATAATTATGTAAACTTCTTGATCCAAATCACCATAAAGGACGGAATTATTTACATACAACTCTTGTAGTGGCTAAGATATATTTGCTGCCAATGAAATAAGGATTCGTACAGAGTTCATCTTGGCAACTGGAGCAAATGTCTCATGAAAATCAATCCCATAAGTCTGAGTGAAGCCATTTGTAGCTAGCCGGGATTTGTTCCTCTTAATTTTTCCATCAACTTAATACTTTATAGTATAGACCCATTTGCATCTTATTGCCTTTTTTCCTCTAAGAAATTGAATCTATTCCATGTGCCATTTTTCTTAAGAGCCTCTATTTCCTCAATCATGGATGTCTTCCATTGGATTTGATGAAGGGCATCTGGAACCTTAGTGGGAACAAAAATAGAATATACAAAGGAAGTGAAGGCACGATATGTTTGAGATAAGGAATTATAAGAGACAAACTGAGAAATAGGGTGTTTCCTACAATCATGAACACCCTTATGAAGGGCAATAGGGACATCAATATCAATTAAGGGATTACCTAGATTAAGGGAGACTTCATGGTCTCAGGGTGAGGCGATGGTTTATTTTTCTCTTCTAGTATAAACAAGTGGCTCGTTTTCCTATTGTAAATCATTAATGTTAGTATCAGTAGACATTGGTAAAAACTCCCCCTGAATAGGAACAAGCAATAAAATAGGACATTTGGGTCCTCTCCTAGTTGTTGTAGCTAGTAGCTATCTTCTTTCCTATTAGCTAGCTGGTTAGGTAATTATAAGAGCGGATAGCTTTCTCATCCGTTGTTCTCTCTCGTTCGTCATTCCTCAAATCTATGAAAGCATAGGATTATCGCTTTCTTCTTTTGAGATATAGATGTTTCAAAAACATGGACCAATGCAGCACGTCACTCACCTGTCTCCCGACTATTTCACAAAGACAGTCGGGAGATGGTATATGTTATTCTTGACGAGGGGTTTCTTAAAACAAATTCTTTTTGCTCACCTCAATACTACATAGCAGGGGATAAAAAAGCTTTAGGAGACACCCAACGGATAAAGTAGCAATGTCACTCTATTTTAGAGTCGTACGCGATTATGTCGACGCTTATGAATTCTCACTCACATATATTGACTCTTATTTAATCAAGCCTAATGATGACCTTATGTGGATGGATCGAATCATTCGTGATATAAATGCCTTCTTCCCCTAACCAACATAGGAAGCTAACTTGGTTCCACTAGTGGCGGGTGGGCGAAGGGTCCAAAGGACACGTACCCGGGGGTATCCTCCACCCCTTTGAATAAGCTTTCTACGGTACCAAGCTCACTTCATTAAGTCTTTCTTTAATAAATATAGGAGTTGAGTGGAAGGCGGGTTCTCTACACTAAGAGGAGTCTCCCTTGTAGAAAATCCCTATTGGTGGAGAAAAAGGTTCTGACTCAAAGAATTTAACATCCATAGAGAAAATACAATGATGAGTGGTGGGGTTATAACAATGATATCCTTTTTGAGTGGCGAATTATCCTAAGGACACACACCGGACTGCCTTAGGGGCCATTTTATCCGTCCTCTGATGAAGGTGAACATGACAAACATACCCAAAGACTTTTGGAGGAACACTAAATAAAGGATAATTAAGGTACAAAATAAATAAGGCAGATTGGTTGCCAATAACCTGAGACAACATACAATTAAGGAGATAAATCGCAGTTTGGGTTGCATCAGCCCAATATAGTTTAGGAAATTTCATACCCATAAGAAGAGTGCGAGTTACCTTCGTAATATGAAGGTGCTTTCTTTCAGCTACACCATTTTATTATGGTATAAAAACACACGAGATTTGGTATACGATCCCATTATCGTCAAAAAATAAGGCAAGACCAATGTACATAAACTCCCCTCCATTATCAGATCGGAGTATCTTGAGGGGACAGTCGAACTGAGTACAAACCATCTTATGATAATTCTTAAAAATGGAATGAACTTCACTTTTATACTTTATGAGATAGAGCCAAGTATACCTACTAAAGTCATTAACAAATACCACAATGTATCGAAAACCAAGTAAGGAAGTAGTAGGTTCAAGGCCTCACACATCAGAATGAACAAGATGTAAAGGAACGGTAGTTTCATTAATACTAGTAGGATAATGGACACGATATTATTTAGAAAGAATACATGGTTAACAATTTAACTCAACAAGTGCAATAGAAACAACCCGAGGAAGCACACGCTTCAATACAAAAATGGGAACATGACCTAGTCTATTATTCCATTGCATTAATAAATCTTTATTCACACCACTAGACCTAACACTCGACTGATTTGCTACATAAGAAGAAATTAGCCCGACGTCTATCAAGTACAAGCCATTGTCCTCATGCCCACTTCCAATCGTCTTTCTCGTAACCAAGTCCTAAAAAACACAATGAGATGGAAAGAATGGCACACTACTATTAAAACATTTGGTAATGTTACTGACATATAGAATATTATTGGTAAGTTTTGGAGAATGAAGAACGGAGGAGAGGGTAATATTTGGAGAGGCTGGAATCGTTCCCTTCCTTGCAATGGGAGTGAACGATCCATCAACCATTATAATCTTATCCTGATCAAAACATATACTATATGAAGAAAAAGCAGACGCCATACTAGTCATATGCTCAGTTGCTCCAGAGTTAATTATCCAAGGGATCACATCAATGATGCAAAAATATGATGTGATCAATGATAAAAATACTTCTCTGAGCAAAATTAGAGGTTGAGGGAGCATTATAAGTGGATTGAAGATTGAGTTGCGCTAGCCTCTGTCGAAGATAATCATTATCTTATCTGAGATGATCAACATCTTGTATGGACATATTCCTTAACGGTCCGGTAGAGTTATAACCAGTAAAGGCAGGCTCATTCACTATGTTGTGTGCCAAGGGGGGTCTTCGAAATGAAATAGTTAAAACCGGTGGCCCCCTAACTGAAGGGTTTTTTTGTCTAGCAAGGGTTGAGGCTGGTCTGAAATAAAAATCCTAGTATGTTTCTCGAGTGTGATCGTTGTGACTACAATGGTCACACTTCAAGTGGATCTTGTTATTTTTTCTTCCTCCCTTAGAGGAAATTTTTTCATTCCATTACTGGGTGGCAAGTGTAGACCTCTGAGACATAGGTACTTCTGATTCGGCCTTAGGAAACATAACTTTCTTCCTGTTTTCCTCAGCTTATATATTGGAGAACATGTCATGAACAGAAGTAGGAGAAAGATACCTACCCAACACTTGCACCCTTGCATGCTCATACTATAGGTGTAGACCACCCCCAAACTCATAATATGGCTCCGTTCTACTATAACCCGGTATGCCTTAACGTCAGCTTCATAAATAGGTACATAATCTTGGAAGTGGCCATACTCTTCCCACTTGCCTCACAGATAATGGTAATATATAGCAAGAGATTGGTCTTCATGTTTAAATTTTACAATACTTGCTCAAGTTCATACAACTTGGCAAAATTTTTAACGAACGAATATGTCTCTTCTACGATAGTCCACAACTCTCTTGTTGTTTTCACAAACATAAAACCCTTACTAATTTGTGGTTGCATTGATTGCAACAATCACGTCATAAGTAATACTTTCTTATCCCCCCAGTCACCATATTTAGGGTCATTCATGTGAGGATAAGGTACAGTTCTGGTAATATGGGAAATCATTCTATGACCATTAATGTACATACGAGCATATTGATCCCACTGCATATAACTTGTTTCATCTAGTCTAACGGTAGTAATACACAGGCTTGGATGATAATCATTGTTATTACCCATCACAGGAATCCCACTGGTAAAAGAACTAGTTGCTCCTAATTTATTTTCTGCGGTAGACATTTTTACAAATAATTTCTAGGCACATACCTCTAAAAAAATAGCAAATACCAATTGTGCAGATAACCACCTCTCTAACACACATACAAAAACCACTAACATACGATAACTACTATGATGGCTATCTGAACGTCAGATTAATGACCCAAAAAGAAGAACGAGGCAGATATAAACTTTTAACTAGCAACGAAGTAGGCCTTACCTGAACAATGTGAGAACAATGAGAATCCAAGGGGAAACAAATGGATCTGTATAGATCAGGTCAAAATACAATGATCGAGGACTTGCAATTCAAAAATGAGTCCCAAAACCACACCCTTGAGCTTTACACTCCTTTCTCTGATACCATGTTTGATTTATGAGATAACCAATTTACATAATAAAGGGAAAAGAAGAAGAGGAGGAAGAGAGAGAAGAGAGAAATCAACAACGAGGAGTGAATGAATGAATTAAGTCATTCATCTCCCACCACATTTGATTTATAACATAGATATTTAATATTTACACATGTTTCTACATAATTAAATGATAATTAAACTGTTACAAATAAGCCCCCCACAACACTATTTTTAGGCTCAAAGGGGCTGACGAGGGAAATAAGTAGGGTGAGGTCAAGGTCAATATGGGTGTATAGCAAAGAGAGACTATGATCCTTTCCTAAATTTTATGCAATTTTCAAGTCAAAACAACCTTGAAAATAATGCTCAAGTAGCACATTTCATAATGACCTCAATTAGTGAATGATCAAATGAAAGAATACTGAGATTACCAACGAATTTAACGTTTTCAAGGAGAGATAGAAAAATCGTATAAACACTCGCAATTTGAAGGAAAGCGCAAATATCGCTTGGTTAAAGTGTATACAATGCAGAAAGATCACCGAGTTACAAAATTCTTAAACCAAATATTTAAAACAAGATAATGCCCATGTGATCAAGGGTTCGAACTTAAATCATGAAATTATTCTTAATATCGATGACTGGAGGACTAAAGTCTAATAACCTTTAAATTATAAAACATGCATCATTGTAAATGCATTTAAATATGACATTAATTCTTACTGATCATCGGAAATGAGGGTAAAATGTCCAAGAGAGATGAATGAAAGAAATAAAGAATTTTATTTATTTATTTATTATGTTTTTATTATATATATATATAGGGTGTGGCTATCCCCACACCCTAAGTTCTTCCCCCACACCTTAAGACCAAAATACCCTTCCCACCTTTAAAATATAATATGATTTTAAAACATAAAATATTTTAAGTAAGATAGAATTTATACTTTAAGATAAAATATAATTTTATTATTACTATAATGAAAAAAATATTTTTTTAACAAACAAAAAAATAGTTTTTAACAAAATAAAAACAGTTTTAATGAAAAAACTTTTTTTAACAAAATAAAAACTGTTTATAACAACAAAGAGTTAAAAAAACAACTTCTAACAAAAAAATCTGTTTTTAACAAAATAAAAACAGTTTATAACAAAGTAACAATATCTTTAAAAAAATTAATTTTTGAAGAATAAATATATAAAAAAAACAGTTTTTAGAAAAATAAAATCACTTTAGTGAAAAAAACTGTTTTTAACAAAAAAATAGTTTTGAAAGAATAAAAATAATTTTTCAAAAAAGTTTTTTTAACAAAATAAAAAATAGTATTAATAGTAAAAACTTTTCGTGGAGAAATTTTCATATTTAGCAATGAAAAATATATCGAAGTATAACAAACTGATTAATTTGTAGTAAGGTCTAAAATAAAATAAAATAAAATATCATGGGTTAAAGTAAAAAAATCCAAATAATAATATTAATAACAACAATAATTATAGTAATAACCATAAATGTAATACACAATGTTTTTAAAAACTATTTGTTTTCTTCACTAAAGTGTTTTTATTTTTCTAAAAACTGTTTTTTAATATTTCTTTGTTATAAATTGTTTTTTATTTTGTTAAAAACTGCTTAGTTTGGTCAGAAATTATTTTTTTAACGATTATTTTTGGAATTTTTTACCAATTAGTCCCGTTTACTAAGTTTGTAGTTCAATATGTCCTAATTTTTTTTGCTCCATGAGGTCCCATGAAAAAAAAATTGTTCCAATAGGTCTTATTTGTAAACATATAGTAAATATTCACTATATGTACAAATAGGACCTATTGAGGAAAAATGTTGTGATAGAACATATTAGAAAATATTTCTTGTAAACGGAACTTATTTGTCAAGCTCCCATTTTTTTTGTTATAAACAGTTTTTATTTCGTTAAAAAAAATTCGTTAAAACTATTTTTATTTTGTTAAAAAATGTTTCATTTTCAAAAACTGTTTTTTTGTTGTTAAAAAGTTGTTTTTTCATTATAAGTTTTTTTTAACCCCGAAAACCTATTTTTATGATTTTTTAAAGATATAAATTGTTTTTTTAAACTGTTTTTTGTTATAAAAAGTTTTTATTTTGTTACAAGTAGTCTAATTAAAATAATTAGTAATGTGTTAAAGTAAAAAATGGAATTAATAATAATAATAATAAAATTATATTTTATATTAAAGTATAAAATTTATTTTACTTAAAATATTTTAAGTTTTAAAATCATATTATATTCTAAAGGTGGGGAGGGTATTTTGGTCTTAGGGTGTGGGGATATATATATATATATATATATATATATATATACGTCTCACAGATAAAAAGAACCGAGGATAGAATAAAACTCACACACACTAACTTGAATCATACATTATCCTCAATGCAATTAAAGATGTATGAAAAAGGGAAGGAAATATGTCATCCCCATTCGGAGAAATCTCCGAGATACGCACTGCGAACCTATATGAACATAAGAAATACAATAAATATATACAAGAAAACACATTAAGTTAGAGAAATTATGACATAAGTCACAATAACATAGAGGGGCAAACTCATAATACTAGATAAATTGGTGTTGAACAAATGTTTTTGTAAATTTTTCCAGTTCAGACACATCAAAATCTAATAGAATAAGTACAACTACATTATCATCCAAAATTCATAATCTCGCAAAAGAATCTTAACAAGGATAAACATAGTTTAACAACATATGAAAACAATCCCAAAAAGAAAACAATAAACATATTCCACATAAAAGAGGATGAATAAAAATTGGAGCCATTAGAGGGTCCCGAAGCACTCGGGTCATGCGCATAATAAGGGTTCCTGAAGTGACTCGGCATCGGCGCATCAGGTCGATGTCGCTGCATATATAGGTTCCACATCATACTCTGCATCATCACAAACTCTTGTCCCTACTCAACACAATCATTGGGTGGGACTCCATTGTATCCCATATCATCTGAGTCTCCTCCTATCTCTGATATTGAATAGCCTCGAACACCGCAAAGCGAGAGTCGATGAATATGGGAGTTGTATCCTGCACTGGCATATGCTCAACCCTCCTTATCTCTTCTTCCTCATCCGAATCTTCAACCACCACCCTTGGCCTTGGGCGGGATATCCTCGATCACGCAAGAGCAATTGATAGAAAGTGGGCACTTGTGGGTCGCAAAATATGCTTCATACCTCCTCTTTTCTTGCTTGTATCTAAAACCCTCAATAATCTTCGACGGGTCGCAACGGGACTGGTCATATTAATCCACGTCACCCATGTATACCTATAAAATATAAATTAGTACAACAATGCAATTGAAGACTAATTTAAAGAATTATGAGGTGTAGATGGAAGAATGGCATCCGGTGCATCAAAATGAGTGGCATTCATGCAAGAATACGTCCAAATTGAGTAATATAACTACGTTAGGCATTTGGACATACACTTGGTGTGCACAATGTGATAAAAGGGGTGTGGGTGACATTTGAACCAACAAAAAGAACCTCATTCATGAATAATCTCAAGAATATATCGCAATATATATTCATGAATGGGATTTTAACAAGAATAATGCATTTAAATTGAGCATACAATGTTGGACAATTTCATAAAATATGAAGGTCCAAAACATCCACAAATGGCACAAACATCCCACAAATGGTATAAAGATTGAAGTTTCCTCATCAATTTCAATTCACAAATCAAGAGTGCATTTATATGTTGATAAATTTGAAAATTTAGGGCACAACCCATCAACTTATTCCCTAAACTGTCAACATGCAAAATACCCACTTAAAAATGTGTTTCATCAACAACACATACATCATAACAAGTTAATTAACAATAAAGAATGTGTGTATGTGGAAATCAAGGGTGAAACAACAAACATTCAAGGAGTTAGCGCAATTATACATGCTAATCCCACAATGGTATAAAGCTCTAGCATATGAATAACAAAAAAAATCCATAAAAAATCCAAAAATCAGTTGAGGAATCGTACCTTAGATGTGAGAAGAATGGATTGATGGAGATGATGGAGTAATTTTGGGTTGAATTCGAGTTAATGGAAACTAGGCCTCCCATTTTGGGATTTTGGGGTTGGGAGAATAGAGAAGAGAGTAGGTGTTTTAAAGGGATGAAAGGTAAATGAAAGGTTAGCCTCAAAATAACTGAAGCACCCTGTCGACGGCGGGTCTGGGACCGATCGACTGTGGTTTGGAATTAAGCCTTGCGATCGCTGCAGTGTCCAATGAACCAAAACACCAGTCAACCGTGTGTATGGAACCGATCGATCGTGATTTCAATATAAGTCCTGAATAGCTGACAGTGTGCAATAAACCAAAACATCGGTCGACCACATGTATGGAACAAGTCGACCATGATTTCAATTTAATCCTTGAACAACTGACAGTGTGCATTGAACCGAAATACCAGTCGATCGCGAATGGAGTTCGGTCGATTGTGAAAACCTACAAATTCATCATGCCTAGGTCGTAAGGCATAAATGAAAATCTCGATCGACCCCGATTGTGAGATCGATCGACCTTGACTGTAAGACTGATCGATTGCGACTCTGCTTTTGGCCACCCTTGATACTTAGGATACTAGGACCTTTCTAGGATGACAAAGATGAAGGAATGGGTGGGATACGTAATTGTGGGAACATAATATATGTAAAAATATCATGAGTGAGAACACACGATTGCCAAGAATTCAAAAGAACGAGGCAATCCAAAAATGAAACAACTCGAATCCTACTACATAATTCCCAATGAGGTGCCCATGGGAGGGTCCTCGAGAGGGATCTCAGCAAGCTCAAGGTTGAATCCATTGAGGTAAGGCTTAAGACTCTGCCCGTTCATATTAGAAAAGGTTTTGGTCCTTAACTTCACTATCTTGATGCCATCGTGATCGTAGACCTTTTGTAATAAGAATGATCCGTTCCATCTGAATTGCATTTTCACAGGAAAAAGGCGAAGGCAAGAATTGTAAAGTAGAACTTTATTTCCGACCTCAAAGTGATTTCACACTATCCTTTTATCATGAAAGGCCTTTGGTTTGGCCTTAAATATATGAGATTTCTCATATAGATCGCTCCTCAACTCCTTAGCTCATTGAGTTGGAACTTGCAAAGGTATCCACCTTTGGTAATGTCAAAATTAAGCTTTTTGACAGCCGAATACGCCTTGTGCTTAAGCTATATTGGAAAATGACATGCTGTCCGATATATCACTCGATAAAGAGGCATCCTAAGGTGCGTCTTAAAGCCATCCGATACGCCCAAAGCCCGTCGGTTAGTCTACATAACCAATTCTTGGTCAAAGGGTCTATAGTCTTTTCGAGAATCCCTTTTATCTCCTAATTGGACAATTCCTCTTGGTCGTTGGTTTCAGGGTGATATGTGGTGGGGAACTTATGGTAACACCATATTATAACATCAAGGCGGTGAATATGTCATTGAAAAAATAAACACCTTGGTCAGTAATGATTGGTTTCGGTGTGCCAAAACGAGCCATGATGTTATCTTTTGGGAATTTTAACACCACTTTCGCAGTGTTATTCCTAGTAGGCACGACTTCCACCATTTGGATACATAGTCGATAACGACTTAAATGTATTCGAATTGATTGGATTTAGGGAAAGAACCCATGAAGTCTATTCCCCAACAATCGAAAACTTCGATTACTAGATAGGGGAAAAAGGCATCATGTTCCATTTAGTGCCCTTCCCAAGTAATTGGCAACGGGTGCAAGTCTTGCAGAAAGATTGCGCATGCTTGAAAATTATAGGCCAATAAAAACTATAATTTAGAACTTTCAAAGCGGTCTTTTCGGAAGAAAAATGTCCTCCACATGCTTCGTCGTGGCAAAAAGACAAGATGTTATGGATCTAATCGTTTGGGACACATTTGCGAATGATTTGGTTCGAACAATGTTTAAACATGTATGGGTCATCAAAGAAGAATGATCGAGCCAAACTCGAAAACCTTTCCTTGTCATGGGCCGAGAAATGTAGGGGATAGGCCTCGGTGAAAAAAAAGTTCGCAACATCGACAAACCATAGCAAAGTCAAAATGACCATGAGTTGCTCGTCAAGGAAACACTCTCGAATAGGGACGGGATCGATATGATCATAGTCGAACGTAAGGGATAAATAGTCTACGAATATATTTTCCACCCTTTTTTTGTCTTTTATATCGAGGTCCAACTTTTAGAGGAGAATCACCCAGTGTATGAGCCTGCTCTTAGCATCCTTGTTGGAAATAAGGTACTTAAGAGTGGCATGGTCGGTGAAGAAAACTATGGGCGATCCGAAAAAGTAAGTTAAAAATTTATCCAATGCGAACACTATGGCTAGAAATTCCTTCTCCATTGTGGAGTAGTTCATTTGTACACTATTAAGCGTGAGGCTAGCATAGGATATCATGTGAGGTTTCTTGTCCTTTTGTTGACCAAGCACCGTCCATACGACATACTCACTTACATCAGACATGAGCTCGAATGGAAGGGTCCAGTCGGGCAATTGCATGATGGGGGTCGTAGTCAACATGGCTTTCAACTTACCATCTTGGCACGACTCACTTCACAGAAATGGAGCGTATTTAGAAAGAAGATCGCACATTGGGCGCGCGATCAAGCTTATGTCCTGAATGAAATGTCGATAAAACCAGCACGACCAAGAAAAAACCTCACATCTTTGAGGTCTTTAGGAGAAGGAAGATTGGCAATAATATCAATCTTAGCCTTGTCAACTTGAATACCATCGTTGGAGACGATATGACTCAGGACAATCCCTTGTGTTACCATAAAGTGACACTTCTCCCAGTTAAGAATGAGGTTTTTCTCAATGCACCTAGCTAGAACCTTTTCAAGATTAACTAGGCATCCCTCATAAGAATTATCGAAGACACTGAAATCCTCTATGAAAACCTCAACAATGTCTTCGAGCATGTCAATAAAGATGCTAAGCATGCATCGTTAGAAAGTTTTGGTGCACTGCAAAGCCCAAAAGACATTCACCGAAAGGCAAAAGTGTCATACGAACACGTGAATCCTGATCTTCTATGGCTATTTAATTTGATTTTTACCCAAATAGCCATCAAAAAAATAATAATAGTTGTGTCCAAATACCTTTTTCAAGAATTTATTCAAGGAAATGTAACGAAAAATAATATTTCCTTGTGATCACATTAAGCTTTTAATAGTTGATGCAAACACGGAAATCAGTTAGAATTTAAGATGGTAAAAGGTCACCATACACATTCTCACTTGTACAGATTTTATGACCAAATGGTGAGGCTAAGGAGGTTCAAGGAAGGTTCATGTTAAAGGCTTATACAAGGCACATACGAGGTCTCTCGCTGCATAAATTTTAAGCCAATTGGGGAGGCACATATATTGTGTGAAAGGCAAATGACTCAAACTATTGTGAAATCTTAAATATTTAAGACGATATAACTTTCAAGCTTAATAACAAGTGGCTCAAAATTTATCATGTTTAGGAGCACTTGGATAGTTATCCTTAGTTCATTTTTTACCCTTACTTATTGTTGCAAATCTTAAAGTTAGTTTAGAGGTTGTTCTCACAACTTAACAGAACACATGAACTATCGTTTATATAAATACAAGGATGTTGTGTGATGACACAGTTAAAGTGTGAATATTTTTATGCACAAAGATAATTCCCATCTTAGGAAAAGCTAGGAAATACTTTCATTCAATTCATCAAAAGGCAAATTCAAATTACATTGAGAAGAGAGGATCTACTGCCTCAAAGTTACATAACCAAAAAAGGGAAATACATGAGAAATGCCTAGTAATCACTTGGATCATCTATGATAAATCACAAGTTGGAGTAATTAAATAATCTGTGGTGATGATGGGGCAAGATGGATGCCAGGGAGGACTTCTCACTGACTAAGTCTACAATATCCACCTAATGATGAGCCATCTCTTAGTGCAGTTTGTCCAACTTTTCCTCAGCATTGGATAAGGCCTCTCAGGCAGCCACTACTTCTTCTTCGACTCTGATAATCTCTGGGCGTAGACTTTCCATCTCTTCAGCAATGGCAGCTTGGGAGCGATTGGTAAACTGAAGTTTAGTATAGAAGGCAGAAAGATCAACTTTCTTAAACACCCTAAGCAAGTCGATCAACCACTTCAGCGAGAACCCATCATTGACAAGCACATTTATTTTTCCCATTAACTCCTTGATTTTAGAGGGACTTAGTGATTGTAATGGGGTGTTTAGAACCTTGCTCAAGATGGTGGAAAATCCCAGTAACCTGTAGGCCATCATCACAGGTAAGGGATGGATATCGCGGGAGTTAAAAGTTGAAGGATGATGATCCAGTAACTGTTTAAGCAACTCCCGATGAAGCGTTGTAAAAATATGAGGAAAATCTCGAAGAAGTTTCCTCATAAGTTCAGCAGGAGTAGCCTCAGGAGGATGCACACTAAAAATGCTATTAATTGCATAGGGAAAATAGTGTTGGATGCCCTGTCATCTTCTTGCAAAATGGGCGTGGTGGTTCGCCTAGTCTCCTCAACAACTGGGTCGACAAAGGGCACAAAACTTTGATCAATGAGGTCCCCACCTGCTATGTCCCCCACAATAGCTTCCTCATGGGTACACTTAGGGGGAACTTGTTCAATGATTACTGCAGGCTCCCCCATAATATTCTGTCGATTAACCTCAACCTGAAAGAAAATAAAGGGGGAATCAAAGTTAAAGAAGGGCAAAACATTAGCTTGACACATGTTCAAAAGTCCCAGTTTACTTAAAGGACCTTTATGGTTTCTCGACTAAGCAAATTGGGCACGTTTAAAGTCCCAGTTTACTTAAAGGACCTTTATGGTTGCTCAACTAAGTAAATTGGGCACGCTTAAAGCACCAAATTACTTAAAGGACCTTTATGGTTGCTCGACTAAGTAAGTTGGGCACACTCAAAGCCCCAACTTACTTAAAGGACCTTTATGGTTGCTGGACTAAGTAAGTTGGGCATTGTGACATTAACACTTAGCAAAAAATAAAGGTAAATATAGAGGAAAAGCATACCTCTTCTTGATAAGGTTTCTAAAGAGTTGCCTGCTCAGCTACCTTAACTACCTCATAAACCCTAATTTCATCAACATCTCTCTCTTTCGGGGCAGATGCTCCCCTTTCCCAAATGGAAGGCCTAAATAGCCTCACTAACACTTGTTCATTAATTATGGGATTGGTGAGAATAACCATAAGGGACCTATAGGTGTTGATAGGAGTCTCTTCGAGGGGAACCGTTTGTAAACACAAGCAAGTAAAAGAAAGAATTTTACCATATAAGCCAACAGGGCAAGGAGGAAAAAAGATCCATTGACCAACAATAAATACTCACTACAAAAGCTAGCTCAGCAGTTATGGACTGCCTCATTTCAACCTCTACTCCTTCTCCAGGGATAACGGTCAAATAAGGAGTTGGTTCTAAGTTGAGGGCAGTGTGCTCTTATGGTAGTGGAGATGATGAATGGAAATCAAATTGAGTTTATTGAGTGGAGTGGTGTTGGTTTCTCAGTGCCTCTCGTTCTTCAGTTTATTCCTGCTCAGCAGTAAGAGTATTACAATACTCATTAATTTAGACCAAAAACAGCAAGATCTTCTAAGATGGTGTATTCCAAGGGAGAGAAGGCTGGTTTTACAGCTAAATACATTCAGCACACCCTTCACACTTGACAAAATAGTGGAACATCATCATGGTATTCCTCTTCTTCAACCTCCTCAGTCAGTTCAACACCTTATTGAATATCCTCAGTATCGTAAAGAACCCTTGAACTTGACCTAGTCCTCTTTTGGCTGCTAATGTTAATTGGGGGAGTAAAAGAAAACCCCCTTGCCGCCATCTGTTATTCAATAGTTACTCTGGAGGCCGAAGTACCTTGATCCATTGCCTCATTAAATCATCAATCAGGTTGTAGCACTAGCTGGATAACTCAGGACCAACGACTGACTTAGAAAGGGATACCCTAAGGGACTTGGGCAAGAGTTTTCTTCTTCGTGGGGTGTTTCCTCTTGGCCTTTGCAACTACCCCAATTAAAGCACCAAGGGGCATCTTCTTCCTAATAGCAGGATAAGCATGGGTAGGTACGTCGATAGTCTCCTTAATAGGCTGAGAGGTGGAAGCACCCTTCTTCTTTTTAAAATTGCTTTTTCCACAGGATCCAAGGGAGGAAGCGCAGTAGGCATTGTATCGTTCGCTGTGCTCAGAGGTAATTGAGACTGGTTGATGGAACAACTCCTCCGTCCCAACTCCTTCGGAGGATATCATTTGACGTGGAGATAAATTGGCTGGCAATCAACAACTTTCTGGAACCTACCCAATTGGCTAGGCCAAAAGATATTGAGATAGGTGGGGGACCTACTACCTCGAACACCCTTAGGAGGAATCACCAATTAGCCTTGGACTTAAAGAGAAAATGTGGCTACGGTCTTAATGAGGAAATTCCCATAAGCCAAGGAAAAATTTGCAAGTTTCTTGGTGGTATTGTGGGTTAAAAGGGGTAATCCTTGATCATAGACAAATTCATGGCAACTCGATGGGGTGAATAAGCCGAGAAGTGGTTATACCATTCAGTTTATGCAGGAAGGTAAGAAGGGGTAAGAACTAAGAGAACGTTTAAAGAGGGGAAATTGAAGGTATGAGACTCATCGACTGTTGTAACTAGTCGAGAGATCTTTTGAAAGAAATCATTCTTAAAAAAATGGTCAATAACAAAGTAAGGGAGAAAATTAAAAGACTTAACATTATCTATAAAAGAGTTAAAGGGTTTCCTTTATTGCTTGTTGTTCCAAGCAATAATGTAAGTAACGTTGATCTTATGGGATGTATGGAATAATTTGGGAACCTAGCATATGTAAAGGCTGTGAGAAGGACATGATTCGTGTAACTTGAAATGTCAAACCTGCCAATGAATCTAGTAGAATCAATTTGTATCCAATAAAGCCAGGGATACAAAGAGCCATGGGTAATGGCATCTAGAGGGAACTTTACCCCAAATGACATGTGAACATCAAGGTTAATGAAGTCCCTTCTCGGGCAATCATGAGGTTTACCAGGGAGGAAGATCTCTGATAAAATAACCTATATGTAGCCAGTCAGTTCAATATCGCTCTCATAACCATCCCCAGTGGGAGGAATTTCAAACACTTGCTTGCCCTTAGGATCATGTTTTACTGCCTCTCTAGCTTGGGCACTGGATTTGTCCTCCATATAATAGAAATACCTGATGATCTTCGAGAAAGTACACTTATTATACGTCTCTTAATTTTTTTATTATCCCATTTAACTCCTTACGAGCAGTTTCTTCTTCCCCATAAATGGCCTCCTAGAAAAAGGTCTCTACACCAGTTGCCTAATCACCCAACAACTCACATACGTCCTCCAATGTGATGGTAAATTCCCCCCCATCCCGTTGTAAAAGTGTGAATCCTGTGACTCGAGCACGAGACCAATACCCTCAGAGTATTATTATTTTTGTTCGAAGTGAAATTGCCTAGCCAAGCAGTAGAGGAAAGACGCACCAATGCCAATTTTGTAGCATACTTGCCATAGATGTAGTCTCTCTAAGCCCCCAATCCTTCGCAAGAGCCTCGATTGACTCAAAATCCACATTAGAATAAGGAAAATCCCTTCTTTTAATCTTAAATCTGGTAACGTTGAAACTAGGAACGTAAGCCCAGTTCTCAATAACATCATCTTCACCCACCAACAGATTGAGGTCGTCTCTAGAGGTGAGAGAACCGAGGAACTGGTTAGCCACCATCCAGAACTGGTTAACATCCCTAAAATAAGGAGCATGATGGTACTTAGCCTATTGATGCTGACAGGAAGTAGTACGAGGAGAAACATTCCTAATGGAAGTGGTTTTCTTCACAACAGGTGCCATGGATAAGTGATGGAACTAGGAAGATATAGAAGAAAAATGGAGTTTAGGGTGAAGTTTTGAAGGTAATACTGCTCTCTATTTCTCTCTGCTCAAAGAAAACAAGTTTTCTTAAACCATAAAGGTAAAAGTGTTTTGGAGTTGGGGGAACCCCTTTTATAAGGGGCAAAATCAATAATATAAAATGAGCTTCTGAAACATACATGCGCGCGTGTGAGAAGCTTAATGATTACAACTACAGTGATGACGCATGAGGTTCCTCGCATGGAACTCACGCACAGATCCTAGCTCATCACATGTTAAACCGGGGGGATGTATGTCAGTGGCAATTAAGATAAAGCGACGCCACAATGATGGTAACGTTGGTGGAATTCAAAACAATATTTTTTTTGGATTCCTTTTCACTGGGAAAGTAAATGATTTTGGGTGTTTGAAAAAATAATTTTCATTTGGGAATTTACAACGATTTTGTTTGGAAAAAACATCATTTTTCCCTAACCGTTCTTGCACAGAAACGTAATGTGTTAAACTTTTATCAAACTTCACACAAAGTTTACAAGTTATTCAAGCACAAGCTTAGTCGAAGAGAAAAATATTTTATGGTCCCTCGTGTACAATATAATTATTATTTCCATAAGTCATTTGCTTATTTGTTTTAAAAAAACCCTGCATACAGGTTGTTCGCAAATTGATGATGGTATTTCGTACATATATTTCTTTATAAGTAAACAAATATCTATACGAAGGGGCAAATGTAGAGGGAGGTCCAAGCTCAAATTTGATTAGTAAACTAACGTCGAACAAATGGAAGATTAAAGATGGTGTAAGGACATAAATTTCCAATTGAGTCCCTGTATTGTTTTGACTTAATTCTGTGAACAAAACTGTGTTTGTAATATGTCATAGGGAGATTTTATTGTGTCACGATCCCACTTGGTCTATGACGTATTGAAGACGTAGCGGCAAAGTTTGAAAAAATTAATCATCCCGAAGTTTAATTGGTCCAATTTTACTCGTCTTTAAGTTAAAAGCATTCCGAGATCACTCAGTTATGAATGCGTATAATTAATGGTGCTCGGAATTGCTTTTATAAACGATAAGGATGTATTTTTATAAAGAAAAATGTTTTTAAAAGTGTTTTAATTGGTTTACACTACGTTTTATTCTGATAAACTCGAAATAGAGTTTGACTTATTTGGATCTCTTTCAAAAGAGACGTTTTAAACAAAAAGTCAAACTATCGCACCGTCGTTCAAACGACATAAGCTCTCGTTCGAACGAGATTCTCATGTCGCGCGAACGACGTGGCTCTATCATTTAAGCGACACGTTTTTCTAGGCGGCGCTTAATTCCTACTTAAAGCATGTTTGAGTAAGAATTAAATAAGTGTGCATTCTGGAAAAAATAGTTTACGTTCCAGTACGTTGTTTGCACATGTTTTTTAAGGTTTAAAAAGCATAAACACATCCTTAGAGTTTGCAAAGATCCGAGATATCATTCTTATATGTTTAAGTGATATTTCTGCACCAAGAAGGTTTGTTCTACCATTGAACATCAGGGTTTTGCGATGAAGAAAAGAGAAGGACTTCTTATTCGACATCGTAGAGGAATCAAAGCCAATCGGTGGACACCGAGACATATGTGGACGCATGTGTTGTGGACAGGTATCGTGGAAGACGGAATTTCTATGTGGGCACTATTGAAGAACGGTAGAATATCAGAAGGAGCGTAAAGACCTGTGGGGATCGAGTCATTGGGTAAGGCTAATCTGTCTTTGTAAAACCTTTGTTCATAGTGATTGTCTGGCTTGGGCCGTCCGAGGTTGTTTTCCCATTTTGGGTTTTTTCCTCCTTCCGAGTTTTTTCCTCGTAATCTGTCATTGCAAAACCTTTAATCACTAGATTCATGTTTAGGATTAATCAAGATAAAATTGGTTTAAAGTAAGAATTGGGTTTTCACAACTTGGTTTGGTGCACATTAAAAGTTGGATAATTTTTGGTAAAAATTGGTTTGATTTGAAACACACGCATAAGGGACCCCCCCCCCCCAGGCAGTTTAAAATTGGTATCAGAGCTACAAAACATATTTTATTTGTTTTGTGATCCCGTGTGTTTTCAAAGATGATTTTTGGATATAAAGAATTCTCTCAAACTCCTATTTTTGATGGCACTAATTACACTTATTGGAAGATGAGAATGCGATGTGCATTAAAATCTATTGATGAGCATGTGTGGCTAGTAGTTGAGAAAGGTTGGACACCCCCTGTCACAATTGTAGGTGAGGTCACTAGTTTAAAGCATGTTGAGTCATGGATCGAAACTGAACAGAGACTTGCACAATATAATTCTAAGGGTCTGCACGTTATTTCTTCACATGTCACATAGGAAGAATATAATAGAATTATGACTTGTGAAACATCAAAAGTGGCTTTGGATATTTTGGCACTCACTCACGAGGGCACTAGCACGGTTAGGCCGTCAAAACTTCAAAATCTCACTACATAGTTTGATGAGTTTTATTCTAGGTTGTCAAATATTGTTAACTCATCGTTTAACCTAGGTGAGAAAATTCCTGACAACCGTGTCATTAAGAAAATCCTTAGGTCGTTGCCTAATAGGTTTTATGCGAAAGTGACCATTTTAAACTCCTTGGGTAAGTTAGAGTCGACGAAACTAGAAGAGATTGTAGGTGACCTACAAACCTATGAAATCGGCATGATTACCTCCAAGCAAGTGCCTAAGAAAGAAAAGGGTATTGCTTTGAAAACCTGGAAGGAGGAAATTAAAGTTTCGAATTCTGATTTCGATTTCGATTTTGAGGATGCTGCTTTGTCGGCAAAGAAATTTAAAAAATTTATTAAGTTTCAAAAGCAATCGAAAGATTTCAAGAAATTTGAAAAATTCAAGAACAACAAATTAGATCCCACCTCTAAGGATAAGTTTGAGAAGCCTAAGAGAGATGAGTCGGATAAGTGTTTTGGGTATGAGGGATAAGTGTTACGGTCATAAAGTTAAGGAGTGTCCCACTAGACTTAAGAAAGAGGGCAAGCAACCCATTGTCTATAGTGCCAACTTAAGTGATAGTTCCGGAAGAGGGAGAGAGTTCCCCCATTGATCGTAACTTTGTTGCGTTCATGGCATGTCATGTGAGCGATGACGATTCTCATGTGCATGACACTTCCGAGGAGTTTTTGAGTGAATCCCATGTTAGTGACGGTGAAGAGAGTGACGAGGAGGAGATAGATGTGAAATATTTGTAAGTTGCGTTTAATGATTTGTATGCCGAAACGGTGAAGGTGAAAAAGGCTAACTCAAAATTGCAATCTAAGTTGAATGAGCGTGCCATATAAAATAATGATAGTTTGATTGAGGATCTTAGGGCACGAGAGAAGAAGTTTAGTGAGAAACTAGAGTTTGTGGAGAAAGAGAGAGAGACAATATCCGTGGTTTCATGGAGTCGTTGAAAAATGAGATTTTAGCGTTTAAGGAGTCTAGGCATTTGCTAGAGTCTAGGATTTATGAGTTGGAGGTGACATTGAGAGACTCGTCTAGAGTTAAGTTTGATTTGGAGGCTAGGTCGGAGGAATTAGATAAGATACTATGCACCGTCCAAATTAAGGGAGATATGGGAGGTATAGGTTTTGATGAGAGAGTTGTTCCCATTCCCCCCGCACGTGTGAGAAACACTAGGAAGGTTAGAAAAGGTCCACATATAGGTAATCATTCCCACCATCGCTACACTTGCACATTTTGTGGTAGGAAAGGTCACCTTAGGCATTATTGTTACGACCTTAGACAAGCTCATAGGAAGTTTAGGAATAAAGTTGCCCCAGTTACCAAAACCCCCATGTGTCGTTTTACACCTACTTAGGTTAGGAAATTGGATTTAGTGACTTTAGGAATAAATCTTCATGATTCTTGTTTGGGTGCACTTGATTCTTCCCATGCTAAATCTAAAGGATGATAGTGTGGCCATGTTTGTCATATAATAGTTTGCTTCATGATATATTCATTGCTAGAATTATGACATGTGTATCATTTTGTATTATAGTTTTCACTTGTTTGAGTCCTATTCAAAAATACAAAAAGATTTTGTTTTTTTTAGAATTTTTTTGAAAAATCCAAAAAGATTTTGTTTTTTAGAGTATTTTTGAAGAGCCAAAAATATTTTCGGTTTTTGTTTTTGAGATTACATGTTTGATGTGGCATATTGGTGTGCTTGGACCCCGCCCCCCATCGTTTCATTATCCATGTGTCTAGGACATTTGGTCATTATTATCGATACTTAGAATGATCTTAACCATTGTTTATATGGGGTAGTTTCGAAGTTAATATGCATTTTGATTCGACTTTGTATATATGCCAACATTGCACACATGCACGAGTTTATATGGATGTTTGACTTCTCTTGCATATTTGAATTTGGTGAAGCGTTCTTATCTCAATCTAAGTAGACTTAAGGAGAAGTGTGCATGTAAGAACCATTTATCTTGAGGATTTAAATTGGTAAAAATAATGAGTGACTCAAGGGAAAGGGCTGCGAGAGTTCTAAATTAACTCGTCATGAAAGCCACCGTTTAAAAGAGCCCAAAAGAAAATGCAATATGCTAAGAAAAGGGCCAAATTAGTTTAGTTCATTCCAAAGAAAAAATGATATTGTTGAGGGAGTTTGGATGGATTAAAAATTTAAACGGGTTGGCACTACTAATCCTAATGTTGAAACATTGCAATTTGACGCTATTGTTTGTAGAATCGTCAAAATTCTGGATTTGTGTGCATGTAGTATGTTTAGTTCATTAAACTCACACTTTAATTATCATATGGCTATGATAAAGTTTGATGATTTATCACTTTCAATTAGAGCTTCTTGATCGTTTCGATGTGTTGGAATTGTGACTCATTTGTTGTAGTTTCACGTCCATACATTCCATATCCATGTTTGAGCACATCAATACTATATTTGCATGTAACTCGCATTATTAGTTTTTTTTGCGTTTTTGCTGTTTGTGTTAAAAGAATATTGTTTTAGCATTGTTTTGTTGCTGTCAGGCCCTTCCACTGATTTTTTTCTAGAAATTTTTTCACTGGGCAAAAATATAACATATTTATGGGAAAATGTGAAAGTTTGGCATGTCGCGAGATCTCATTCTAACGACGTCTCCATGTCGTGCGAACGACATCTGTACTTTGTTCGAGCGACATCCTCATTTCGTTTGAGCGACGTCCCTGGCTCGTTTGAATGACAGGCTGACTTTTTGCTTCTGATTGGTTTGCAGTCCACTGGTTTATTTTGGTGATATTTTTGGTACTGCTGGAAGTGTTTCTGGACTGACTTGTTTATATGTAGGCTTTATTGGTTATAAATTGGATTTTTGCATATAGTCCGTTTATCACACCTGATTAGTTTGATATATTCTTTGTGTGATTCCTTGGTTTACTAGATACTGATTTGTCATCTCTTGATCATACTTAGTTGGTTATTTTATTGTTATCTAGCATTTTCAATTCTCATATTGGTATCAAATTGATTCAAATTGGTATATTCTCATGCTAGATACTTTGATTGGTTTATCTTTTCACCGGATTGTCTATTCGAGACAAAAAGGGGGAGAGATGTATGTGATGTAGGGGGTATTTGAGTTTTTTTTAGCATGTTATTGATTGCATATTTTACAAATTGGTATTACAAACTGGTAGTTTAATTTGGTATCATATTGTTGCTCAATTGTTTAACAAATGATTATTTCAGAGATTATTCATATTGGTATCTATTGTTATTTGGTATCATTTGGATATATATTGGTATCATTTGTTCCTCCATACTTAACTTGGTATTTGTTTGTCTATTTCATGCGTGTATGTATGCTTCAACGATTCGAGATTTCAAGTCTACATCACATTCAGACAGTTCGTGCTTGCCGGTGCTACATATTCTAGTCCGTGTCCTGTATTTTTTATTTTGGGTTTATGGGATGGGTTTTAGCCGTCATACAGCTTGACAGCTCGGCTTAGGCATTTCACTGGTTTAGTTTTGTCCCGGAATAGTTAAAGGGGGAGATTTGTAAGGACATAAATTTCCAATTGAGTCCCTGTATTGTTTTGACTTAATTCTGTGAACAAAACTGTGTTTGTAATATGTCATAGGGAGATTTTATTATGTCACGATCACACTTGGTCTATGACGTATTGAAGAAATTGAAGACGTTGTGTCAAAGCTTGAAAGAATTAATCATGTTGAAGTTTAATTGGTTCAAGTTTACTCGTCTTCAAGTTAAATGCATTCCGAGATCACTCAGGTACGAATGCGTATAATTAATGGTGCTCGGAATTATTTTTATAAAAGATAAGGATGTATTTTTATAAAGAAAAATGCTTTAAAATGTTTTTAAAAGTGTTTTAATTGGTTTACACTACGTTTTATTCTGATAAACTCAAAATAGAGTTTGACTTATTTGGATCTCTTTTAAAAGAGACGTTTTAAACAAAAAGTCAAACTATCGCGCTGTCGTTCAAACGACATAAGCTCTCATTTGAACAAGATGCTCATGTCTCACGAACGACGTGGCTCTGTCGTTCAAGTGACACATTTTTCGAGGTGGCGCTTAATTCCTATTTAAAGCATGTTTGCGTCAGAATTAAATAAGCGTGCATTCTGGAAAAAACAGTTTACGTTCCAGTATGTTGTTTACACATGTTTTCTAAGGTTTAAAAAGCATAAAATCATCCTTAGAGTTTTCAAAGATCTGAGATATCATTCTTATATATTTAAGTGATCTTGCTGCACCAAGAAGGTTTGTTCTACCATTGAACATCAGGGTTTTGCGGTGAAGAAAAGAGAAGGAATTCTTATTCGACATCATAGACGAATCAAAGCCAATCGGTGGACACCGAGATATACGTGGACGCGTGTGATGGGGACAGGTATCGTGGAAGACGAAATTTCTGCGTGGGAACTATTGTAGAACGGTATAAGATCAGAAGGAGTGTCAAGACCCATGGGGATCGAGTCATTGAGTAAGGCTAATCTATCTTTGTAAAACCTTTGTTCATAGTGATTGTATGGCTTGGGTCCTCTGAGGTTGTTTTCCCGTTTTGGGTTTTTTCCTCGTACATCTATCGTTATGAGTATTCTTTACTTTATTTTACTTGCTTTAATCACTAGATGCATGTTTAGGATTAATCAAGATAAAATTGGTTTAAAGTAATAATTGGGTTTTCACAACCTGGTTTGGTGCACATTAAAAGTTGGATAATTTTTGGTAAAAATTGGTTTGATTTGAAACACACGCATAAGGGACCCCCCTGGCATTTTCAAATGGTCATTCACACAAGACTAAAGTCGCTCGAACGACCTCCCACAAAAATCAAGCTCAATTGAGAGATATGGAAAACACATCTTGTTATAGGAATTATGATGTACTTGTATTGGGATTTCCTTGTAATTATTAAGTTTACTTTGTAATGTTGATCGGTACCCTCGAGGGACCATGTCTGGCAGGGTATGGGAGAGCTCACATTCTTTATCGAGCAACCTCATCCTGGGAAGCTCGCAGGGATTTGGTTTGGAGGATTAGGAGCAAGGCAATGTTGGAAAAGTAATACTAACCTCTTTAGCGCAATTAGGCAAAATCTTGGTTTATACAAAAAGATGCTCGAGATACCATCTCCTAGGGGACCTCCCGCGAAGGGCTCAGTTATAATAGTTTTCCAAAGATAGCCTTTGATACCTTGCATACAGTCCATAAATTGTTCGAGCAACCATCATTCGAGCAACCTTTGTCCAAAGGACCACCTTTAATTGATGGGACAACACATCCCATACACATTATTGTTCACCAGCAAGTATGACGTCATGGTGTTTGACATTTTAGGAGCATAAGGACATAGAAATCAAGTGAGTTTATTCCTAATATGGGAAGCTTATTTAATGAGATTGTCCTTTCAGTCATCTTAGGATGAACCTTTGTGCTGCTACGTCCCATCCTAATTAATGCCACATGAGAATGCACTTCCGTTCATTGTCTAAACTTCTTTGATTAAATTCCAATTTTATCTCTAGTTTTAATAAAACCCTAAAAATGTATCTAACTGTGATTGAAAGCAATAAGAACTATCTATCATGCAAACCAAACAATCACAAACATAGATTGAGGAAAAATACCCCAAATGGGTAAAACCTTTTATTTCAATATATGATGTAAACCACGACTTACATGTACATAGAGAAATACAACGTTTTTGACAAATGAATACCCGCAGGCCTCAGTTTGTTATCTTCATCAAAAGTTCCATCAAGAGCTCTAAGAATCAGCAATGGATACAGTCTTTCTTCTCCACAAGATGTACTCCAAGAATGAGTAATATGAGTGTGATTCACATATATGATTTGGGATATTTGGGTGAATCAAAAAAGGTTTTAACCTAAAAGGATGAAGTCTAAAATCGTAGCAGTTCTGCAGAAAACGGAGTTGTAAAAGACTTGCAAAACCCTAACTTTAGAGCATGTATCTATAGTAGAAAAAAATACAAAGGCGGCGCAAAAAATCCCCCTTTTTATGATGTCCCCAAATTGACATGAGAATAAATATCAATCAATGCGGAGTGTGTCACACGGAACTAAACTTCTCTTTTTGAATTTTTAAAATTTTTTCTTACAAAAATATACAGCAATGAATCACACCATAAAAGAACACTAAGATAACCAAGTCAATGATAGCATAAGTGTAGGGATGTGAACAAATTCGATAGGAAAATCAACTCAAACATTCATAACATATGTGCACGATGAATTTCGGATACTCCTAACGAATAAACTCAATCTCATCCTTTGTTGTAGAAAGGTGAATTTATATGAAATTGACTCAATCTAATCGACAAATCAAAGTCTAAAAGCGATTTCCACACCAATAACGCCCAAAACTATGTAACGCTTTTTCGAGATTTTTAAGGACGTGCAAACCCGTTGATTTATTTCCATATAAACTTCCTCATATATAATAATGCTTTTTTTTGTATCTAATGAGGTACTAGTATCTCTTTTAGAGATTTCCTATTGGCTCATTTTTTGTAAATATGCTCTTTTAAGGCATTAATCTTTTTCTCGGGTTCTTGTCAAACAGTGGCTTTCAAGACGAGATTATTATTCTCTAGCAGCCTTTTTCCATGGTCACTCAAAATTTTTATATCTAATAATTCCTCACGGGAAACGGTTCTTACATGCACTACTTTTATTATTATCATTTTATCGCATTTGGTTCATTTTATAGGCAGAATTGAGATCAATACACCTAAACCAACATGTGACAGACAAGTGCAATGTACAAATAAATCCGTGCATGCATGCATTAAAGGAGACGATGAGCGAAACTTTTAAAAAGATATCACTAATCGCATATCAATGAATCCAATACAGTATAAAGCACACGGATGAAATGATGTAGCGTCTCAAAACACTATCAAAAAGTCACGTGGAATATGGAAATGATGTCGCGACTTTGGCCATCCTAAATGTCTATCTATATATGATGTAAACAAAATTACAAAAATCTTTTTGTGTTTTTCAAAAAATTTATAAAAATAAAAACTTTTTGTCTTTTTCATTTTTCTTAAAAACCAAGAATATTTTTGAATTTTTCTCTTTTTCTTAAATACCCCAAAAATGTTTTTATATTTTTCTAAAAAGAAGAATAAGAAAAAAAATACAGCACAAAAATGGTACAAAAGATACAGTCTAGCAATAGGAACCATATGATATGAGCATGAAAAATGTAACCTACACTAGACATGGTAACCACTCAGTCAAATGTGTAAATTCCTAAAGACTTCTTAAGACTCTCGAATCTAAGGGCATCTAAAGGCTTTGTGAGAATATTGGCTAATTGGAGGTCAGTGGACACAAAACTCAAGGACACGACTTGCTCTTCTACTAACTCTCGAATAAAGTGCTCGCGTATCCTAATGTGTTTCGTGCACGAATGTTGGATTGGATTACGAGATATGTGTATCACATCATGTTATCACAGGAAATAGTCATGGTGTCCTGTGAAATCACATAATCCTCCAGCATCTTCTTAATCCAAAAGAGTTGCGTGGAACAACTCCCGGCAGCTATGTACTCTGCCTCCGCAGTGGACAAAGGGATGGATTTTTGCTTCTTGCTCAACCAAGAGACAAGAGCAAAACCAAAATATAAAGACCCACCAGAAGTTCTCCTACATTCATATACATCCCTGGCCCAATCTACATCCGAATAGGCGGATAAACGGTAGTCGATATCAAAGGAATACGAAATGTTGTATGAGAGAGTCCCACTCATGTATTTGATAATACATCTAAGAGCGAGTAAGTGCGACTCTTTTGGGGATGCCTGATATCGCGCACAGACTCCAACACTAAAGGCGATGTTGAGAAGATTGTCTGTCAAATAGAGAAGACTACCTATCATACTCCGATACAAGGTTTTCTCTACGTCCTTGCCTGAAGTGTCCTTACTAAGCTTAGTTGAGGTACTCATCGTGGTACGTGCATGCTTAGCGGAGTCTAAACCAAATTTCTTCATAAGGTCTCTTGCATACTTGGATTGGGAGATTAACATCCCACCCTCTAGATGACGAACCTGGAGATCAAGGAAGAAAGTAAGCTCACCAACCATGCTCATCTCGAACTCATTCTTCATCTCCTCCTCAAAGTCGTGAGCATGGTAGGAGCACGTGAATCCAAATATTATATCGTCCACATAGAGTTGGGCAACCAAAATAACACCTTTATCTACTCCCCTTCTCCTAAAGCTACGTGCTAAGAGATAGAAGGTAAGCCTCTCTTACCAAGCACGGGGTGCTTGCTTCAAACCATACAAGGCTTTTCTCAGATAATAGACATGTCCTGGGTGCTTAGGTTCTTCAAACCCTTTTGGTTATTTCACATAAACCTCCTCCTATAGAATGCCATTCAGAAAGGCACTTTTGACATCCATCTGATATAACTTGAAGCGCATATGACATGCAATGGGGAGTAGTAAGCGGACGGATTCAAGCCTCGCAGTAGGAGAAACTGTCTCCCCAAAGTCTACACCCTCATTCTATGTGTAGCCCTGAACGACCAACCTAACCTTATTTTGGATAATGGTACCATTCTTATCCATCATGTTCTTAAAGATCCACTTAGTACCAATCACGTTCCTCTCACTAGGTCGGGGGGAAAAGTTCCCAGACATTATTCTTTCTAAACTGAAGAAACTCATCCTGTATGGCGGATATACAGTGTTCATCTCTGACTGATTCTTTGAAATCATTGGGATCGACTTTGGATGGGTAGCACAGAAAGCTAACAATGTTCTCTAGCTGAGCGCAAGTCTTGACCCCTAAAGTGAGATCTCCTAGAATGACGAAAAGGTCATGACTCTTGTGAACCCAAATAGGATTTTCTCCTAAAATACGAGTAGATTCCACCCTGGGTGTGTGAGGGACAATGGGATCATCACATTAAAGTGCGTTATCCTCACACAAAAGGCTAGTATCAATAAACGTTGGTGGTTCGTCATCTTGCATAGTGACGTTTATTGACTCCATAATCTTAGAGTTGCTCAGGTTAAAAACTCGGTATGCTCTACTCATCGATGAATATCCTAACACAATTACCTCATCACTCCGCGAGTTAAACTTTCCTAATTGCTCTCTATCCCTAAGGATGTAGCATTTACTCCCAAAGACACAAAAATATGAAAGGTTGGGCTTCTTCGCTATCCATAATTCATATGGCGTCTAAAGAGTGTGTGGACGAAGATATACCATATTCACTGTGTGGCACGCGGTAGACACCACATCTTCCCAAAACCTCCTAAAAAGTCTATGCCTAGAAGCATAGATCTAGTCAATTTCTAAATCGTCTGGTTCTTCCTCTCAACAATCCCATTTTGCCGAGGAGTTTTCACGGCCAAAAATTCATGTTTAATCCCAAGGATATCATCATAAATATTCACCTTTGCTTCCTTAAATTTAGTGTCTTTGTCACTATGCATTATATTGATAGTGACACTGTGTTAATTTTTAAGGACACGACGCTTGATCGTAAGAAACTCCAAAACATCATATTTCTCTCTCACGAAATCTACTGTGGAATAACAAGAGAAATCATCTACCATCACAAGGATATAACTCTTACCACCCAAACTCTTGGTGCGAGTAGGACCCATAAGATCCATGTGAATCAACTTGAGCACAGGTGTAGTGGTAATGGAATTCAACTTCCTATGGGGGCTAAGGACTTGTTTTCCCAGTTGAAAGGGTCCACAAACAACGGAAGTTGGCTTCCCAAGTGACGAAAAGACACATCTAGGTTCTTCTTAGTTAAACACTCTAACTCTCTAAAATTAATGTGACCTAGACGTTGATGCCACAGATCCATAGAAGAGATCGTGGCGTTGTTGGAGACAAATGAGGACTTGGACACAATCCCGTAACAGTTATCTTCTGTCCTCACCCCTTGCAATAGAAGTTTATCGTCTTGATCATAAACGTTACACTCGTTCCAATCGAACTTTATCGCAAAGTCAGCATTGCACAACTGGCTAATGCTGAGAAGGTTTGCTTTGATGTAAAACACATCTATCTAGCTTAGGACACCCGGGTATCTCTATTGTACCACATCCTACTATGCTGGATTTTCTCCCATCTTCAAAGGTGACTTTACATTCCTTGTTATCCTCAAGGTAGGTAAAAAATGAGACGTCACCTGTCATGTGCCTGGAGCACCCATTATTAAAATACCAATGTGAGGTATTATGTGCTTTAAGATCAACATGAACAACAAGGGATTTTGTGTCTTGCTTAGGCACCCAAGAAGAGGTAACTTTTTATTTACCCTTGTCATTATTGGTTCTAGCCGGGATGTTGGAAGTATCCATTAACGACAAATACATCCATTTGAACTCTTCCATCAAACTGTGAGATGTGGCAACTAGAAACTCAGCCTGCCCTTTAAGACTAGTAAGATCACTAGTGTGGTGTGATAGAGCATGTGTACGTCGAGTCCAACCCAAATTATAGCAATACTCCCTAAGGTGTCCATTCTCTTGCAGTAAGTACAAAAGTAAACGGTTTTAGGCCGACCTTGGTTTGCTTTTCTTGGTCGAACTCTTCTTTGGGGTTTTGGTTGATGGCCATATGGATTCACTATAAACTCAGGAACTGGTTCCGGTGTAATATGAGACATGGAAGTATCGTTAAAAACTATTCCCTACCTTTCACCAAAACCTAAGCGGGGCCAAGGATCATCTTTCCCATCTTTCCAGATCTGTCCTCAATGTTTACATTGACCTCTCGAGCTCTCTCAAGGTCATGAGTGAGTTAGGCTATAAGGGCTTTAGTTTCTTCCGAGCCTTCATGGATACAAGGAGGTCACTCGTAAGACTAGCCGCTTGTTTGGTCAAGTCCCCTTTCTCTCTCTTAAAACTACTCCTTCCCTCTCTTTAAAAACTGTATCCCTCTCTACACAAACTCTCTCTCTCTCTACACAAACTCTCTCTCTCTCAAAGTCATGCTAATGGAGGACTCACTCTCTCTTATTTATCCTAAACTCTTTTTTAACGCGATGATCCTAAGAGTTAACCTTTTGTTTTTATTTTTAGTTTTAAAGGACTCAACATATAAATCAGCATACGCGCGTCGTAGTTTCCATTCTCTCTCACTTGCAGCATCCTCCCCCTCACTCACATCGTTTTCACCGTCGAGGTGTCCTTGTGATGTAGCTTCCTTATTGTCCTGATGTGCACTGGAAGTACTCACACGACTAGCCATGAATGAGGTGAAGTTACATTCATGAAATGATTCATCTCCAGAATCCACCGAATCGACCTCACTGTAGTCCCTAAGGGTGGCATTTAAAGCAACTTTGCCTTTGCATTGACGCTTCACTCTAGTTGGACACTCATAAGACTTATGACCTCTCCCATCACACTCACAACATCTCTCTTCATCTGTTTTAATGGTGTCCTTTTTATCTTTATCAATCTTCTTTCCAAATTTGATTTTCTCAAAATTCTTTTTGTCTTTGAAATTGCCATTATTTTTAACTTGAGAAATTTCTTGAATTTTTTAGCAAACAGGGTCAAATCATCTAAATCAAAATCATATTCAGAATATGACATTTCTTCATATCTCCTTTTAGACAACCCTTCTCTCTTTCTAGACAACTCCTCACCTTTTCTAGCCTGGGCTTTAAGTGTTATCCCTTTTTCTTTAGGCTTAACTGATTTAGAAAACATATCAATTTCATAAGTCTGGAGGTCTCCAACTGGTTCTTCTAACTTAAGAGAATTTAAATTTCCTAACGAATTTAACACAGTGACTTTTGGGATAAAACGTGTAGGCAATGCTCTTGAAATCTTCTTAGCTACTCTTATGTCAGGGATTTGCTCACCAAGATTAAAGCTAGTATTGGCAATATCTGACAGACGTGCATAAAAATCATCAAAACTTTTAGATTCAAGCCAGGTTATAGTTTCAAATTGCGTAGTTAAATTTTGTAGTTTATATGCCTTAATATCATTTGTTCCCTCATGGTTAAGTTGAACAACATCCCATGCTTCTTTCGACGTGGAATACGTCATGATACGCCAGAACTCGTCGGGAGAGACAACTCCAGAAATTAAACTAAGGCCATGTGAGTTATAAGTTCTCCATTTAAATTCATCTTCAGTCCAGTCAGAAATCAGTTCAGCATTGGTCAGATTATCTACGGAGACAGCGGGAGGAGTCCACACTATTTCACAAATTAACCAAACACGTTCATCTATTTTTTTTAATGAAGATTTCATACGGGCTTTCCAATAAGCATAGTTTGTCCCGTCAAAAACTGACATCCGATTATATAAGTTTTCCATTGGACTTGAGCTTTTTCAAAAATCATTTTTAAAAAAAAATTGATATCCAGAAAAATTTTGCAGAAAAATTACACTGTATAATCGTGTAATTGGCTCTGATACCAATTTGAGAGTGCACTTTCGTTCAATGTCTAAACTTATTTAATTAAATTCCAATTTTATCTTCAATTTTAATAAAACCCTAAACATGTATCTAATTGTGATTGAAAGCAATAAGAACTATCTATCATGCAAACCAAACAATCACAAACATAGATTGAGGAAAAATCCCCTAAAATGGCAAAACCTTTTATTTCACTATATGATGTAAACCACGACTTAAATGTACATAGAGAAATACAGTGTTTTTGACAAACGAAAACCCGTAGGCCTTGATTCGTTGTCGCCAGCAAGAGTTCCCTCAAGAGAACCAAGAATTAGCAATGGGGACATCCTTTCTTCTCCACAAGATGTACTCCAAGAATGAGTAATATGAGTAAATAGGTTTAATAATGATTCACATATATGATTTGGGATATTTGGGTGAATCAAAAGAGGTTTTAACCTAAAAAGATGAAGTCTAAAATCGCAGCAGTTCTACAAAAAACGGAGTTCTAAAAGACTTGCAAAAACCTAGCTTTTGCGCATATATTTATAGTAGAAAAAAATCCAAAGGTGGCTCAATGTTGTTCGAACTACATCTAGTAAGTCGTTCGCACGACACTAGATGTCGTTAGATACCTTAAGTAATGACCATAGAAATGACGTATTAAAAACAAAAATAGTACGTGTTCATTTGATGCATTAAATAAATAAGGTATCCCACGACCTACGAAACGACAAATACTGTCGTTTGATCAGGTCGATATAACGACATACGAATGTCGATTGAATGACATTATAATGTCGTTTGAACGACTTTAAACAAAACTTTTTTATTTTTATTTTTTTAAGTAGCCATCCTTGTTTTAATAAAAGAACAAACATATATAAAACCATTTAAAAACTCTCCCAAATATAAACATGAATATTATTAACTCCAATTAAACATTATACCTTTAATGAAGTGGAGTTAGTGGAGACCGGTTGAAGATGCATGACGCACGACGCACGTTGAAGATGATGGGTGCATGTTGATGATGATGGATGCATGTTAATGATGCGTGTTGCTAGAGATTCGGATGATGGAGGTTAAGGATGAACGTGTGAAGATGTGCTAAATGTATCAGTATACGACATATTAATGATGATCTAGGACAACTAAAAAATTCCTAGATTCTAGATGGACATTTATAAAATCTTGTCTTTACACCACAAGCCCTATGACAAGCCCAAATTATTTACCGCCAAAAAATCATATCTAGTGCATTTAATGAATTATCTTTGGTATTAATGACACGGTACCTCTATCATTAATCGTGGTCAGTCGTATTCAATGCCAATAAGTTCACTTGAGTGACCTTGTCCTCATATAAATAACCCAGCAGAATATTTTCCTAGGGATCGCAATTTGAACCTATAATTGTTGTTAAAATTCGTCTAGATAAGAGAGTTTGCTGTGATACCATCATTGTGTGACCATCCTCTTACCTCTATTAATACCATCACTTGACATTTATTGTTCTAGAGGTTACAGCCTTGCCATTGTTGTGCTAAAGGTTCTTGATCCTTCTCCTTCCAACTAAGTTACTTGTCGGGTCCCTATCCATTTAATATCCTCTAAGAGCATTTATGTTGTAAGAATCCTATTTTTCGCATTCAAGACTATTGATCGAGACTGGTATTTGTTTTTAATTGTGATTGTTCTGTGCACGCTAATCATCATCTTTATAAGAGGTTACGCCTCGTTGAATATTAATTATATTTCAAGAACCCACATCTTATAAACTATTACACCTAACTTTTTCGGCACAACTTGTGTCAGGCTCACCCCCTCACTATCGAAAATGGGGTAGATTATCCCCACATCCAATAGCTTTATCACCTCTTCCAATACCACCTTTATCATGGACAGATTCAACCATCTTTACATTTAATGGGTGGGCTTGGCGTCCTCTTCCAAGTAAATTCTATGAGTGCAAATGGAGGGATTAATCCCTTTAAAGTCCGATATGCACCATCCTATAACTCTTTTATGCTTCCTCGACACCTATAGCCAGGCCTCCTCTTGAAAATTGTCAAGGTTTTCTGTTATAATCACAGGAAAGGTGTTCTCACCACTTGGGAAAACATACTTAAGCTCCTTTGGTAAGTGTTGATGCAAAAAACTAGACTAGGCCTAATTAATTGATCACAGATAAATAAGTAAAAACAAATAAGACAAAGAGATTTTTAAAGTGGTTCGGCTCAATGGAATAGCTTACTTCCACAGTTTTATATTGCTTAACTGCCTTGATTTGTTTTTCGGTCCCCTGCAATGGGGGTGATACAATATATTTATAGCCCAAGAGGGGTGTTGATAGTTGTCGTGTGAAAGGATGGAATGCCTTCATTTGTTAGGCATTTACATCAATACATAATGAGAATTAAATATAAGATCGTTGTCACTTCATTGGCTATAAAGGTTGGATTTCTGGTCATTGGTCGGTCTTCCCAGTTGGTTGGTATCCCCTGTTGGTCGGGCTGCCTTGTTGGTCCATCTTCTCTATTGGTTGGTCTTCCCTTTAGGTCGGGCTTCCCTATTCGTCGGGATTTTGTGTCATGTTGGCTTGTAATTAGTCCACGTAAGGTGGTAAATTTTGGTATCAAAAGAAGACCCCGATGTTTCATACTTGGAGTTGATGTGAAAGTGTGGAATATTATGCTTTAACAGTAGTTCGGGCTGCTTGGTCGGCTACAGACCTTCCAAACTTGTGAAATTTATCCAGTAAAGTGACAATTTTTTAGCTCGAATGACAATTTTGTAAATATTTCAAATTTTAGCGCGCATTTTTGGGGTATCTTCGTCTTTTCTCAGAGTATTTTTGGGGTATCTTTATCTTTTCTCTTGTTAGCTGTCGTAAACTCAACCGTCGTTTACTTTAATCATTACTTTTCCCAGTTTCTGAGGCAACTTATAAAAAGAGCGGTAAAACTTCGATCATCTTCTATCTTTCACTTTTGATTCTGTTGTTGTGTTCTTTGAACTTTCATGTGATCGTTTTCTTTTCTGTCTTCAGTTCTTGCTGAATCCTTAAACCCTTGTAAGAACTTTTCTCTCTTCTTCTTAGCTTATTCATCATGATTTATTCTGTTGAGTCGCTTGATAAATTCAGGAATGACTTTAACATTCCATCTTGGGTTGTACTAGAACATCCCACTTTTTCTTTAGATTTTTTATCTCTTGTTGGGGGCTATTGGCTCCCTTCCATCTTTATTGCTAAGTGTGGGTTCATATTTCCTCCCAATCCCCTGTTTCTGGAGTTTTGTCAATATTTTGACGTTGTACCTGCAAGAATAGCTCCTAACACATGGAGAGTAGTGAATGGAGTATATAGGTTAAATCAAATTCATGGAACCCATCCGGGGATTATAAAGATAATGTTTTATTATAAATAGGTAACTAGTGATACCACTTATTATTTAAAAACTAGGGCAGTTAGTAAAGCTTTAGTAGTTAACCTCCCTGATTCTAATAAGGATTATTTTGATCACGAAGTAGTTGTAAAAAATTGGCAACATGATCCCTTAACTGGAGGTGCTAAATATCAAGGACCTAGATGCCCTCTCTTTGGAAACGGGATAAGTTATTTTGTGTTTGATAATTTTGCTCTATTTATAAATGTCATGCTGACTGTTTCTTTATAAATTTGATTGCAATTGATCAGAAGAGAAAATCCCCCAAATAGAGTGAAGTAAATTTAAAAGAATTGAAGTTCATTTGGGGACCTCACAAGACGGTTTCTGAGGAGCATATTAGGTTTGCTTCTTATTTGCTTTAATATAGAAATACCGTTTCTTCCTTCATTGCCCGACCTGCTGCTCCTTCTTCTCCGGTGATTGATCTTGATCAGGAAGCTGCTGTTGATTCATAAACTCCTCTTTTTTATATCATGAAGAAGAGAAAGTTTCCTGATCTTCTTAGTGGTTGCACTTCTGGTTCCAAAAACCTGCTGAAGGAGCCAAGAAGAAGATAGTGGATGTTATGAAAGAGGCCCCGGCTACCAGAGACCCAACCCCCAAAGATGCAGCTCCCGAAGATGATACACTTCCTTTGAGGAGACTTAGAAGAGGGCTTGAAGAGAAGCAGGTCGAACAGGTGATCGACCAATAAACTTTGGTCGAATTACCTTCTTCTGAGGCTAGTCTTTCAACAGTTATTACTCCTGGTTTAGCCAGGAGGTTGATCAAGTCTGGTACTCTTCCACACCACCGAGGTATAGATGCCATGCTGCCCCGAGTAAAGGTTTTTGAATTGGATGCTTAAAGCCTTGCATCAGTAAGTGATTTCAATCTTCTTGGTGTTGTTGTCATTTATATTTCTCATATACTAACTCGATCTTTTTCTCTTATAGTTTTTGGTGCATTTTAATAATATACTGGAGAAGGATGATGCAATTAAGGCCTCTTCTTCAAATGATGTAGAGTAAGCTTTTGATAGATTGAAGAAGTCTTTTCTCGAATCTCAATAAGCCTTGGAGATTGAGAAGAGTACTTGGGTGGATAAACTGAAGACAACTGAAACTACTCGACAGACATTTGAGGAAAATGCCCTTGAAGCTGAGCGTAGGGCAAAGGAGGCGAGGCTGAGCACAGGGCAAAGGAAGCTGAGCTCAGGGAAGAGGAAGCGGAACGCAGGGTAAAGACTGTTGAAGAGCTTGCGACCTCTAAAAGGTCTAAGAGAAAGTATGATGTTAAAGCATCCTTCAGTGCTGGTTGGGACATGGGCTAGAACAAAGCCATTTCTGCTGCCTCTGCTCAGATTGAGTATGCAAAATAAAAGTGTTTCAGAGATGGTTGGGTTGTTGTCCTTCAGGAGTTAAACACTATTGAAGAATCTAAACTTTTTCATAGATATAATCATGGTTCTCCTCCTGTTATTGAGGATGAGATTGAAGATGAAGTTAGTTCTGGAGAGTATTCTCTAGTGGTTGAATCTGCTGCCGACCAACCTAAAATCACTGAGTCTTCTCTTCCTCCATCCAAGCAAACCGAGCAACTCCAGTTTGTAGCCCCTTCTTTTGAGAAATATAAGAAGGTTGAGAATGACAGGGATAAGGTGTAAAGTTATTTGGCATTTACCCTTTTGTTTTTCGTTTCTTTTTCTTTATTTTTATTGTACTTGAACTCTTCATTATCAATAAAAGAAACCTTTTGTTCCTTTTTGTCTCTTTTTTATTATGCCTGTTCTTTATTCTTGTTGTTGATTGGTGGTCATTTCTTCTTGCTAGTTTATAATGAAGATGGAACAACTGTCTTCCAATGATACTGAGCTACTGAGGAAATGCAATGATTTTTTCAAAGCAGGCTATACAGACTTATCCGAGGAAGAAATTATTAAGTTTTTTGGTGATGATGCATCAAAGCAGGCCAAAGAAGCCTACAAGTATTTAAAGTACTTACTTGATCGGGAGGTAGCAAACAATGTTGCCTACTATGAGATGATAAAAGAACTTCAAGAACATCATAAAGAATCCACTGCATTATTGCACCAAAGCTACGAGCAAAAATATCGAAGATAAGTGTAGGTTAGGGTTTTGATACCTTTGTTTCTGCTTATAATAAAAAGGAAGCTTTACTTAAGCTTGAAGTTGAAGAAACTAGAACTGTTGCCAAGCTTCTGGAAGAGGAGAATAATAATTTGAGGGATGAAGTGAATCTTTTAAAGTCTGCTTCTGGAGTTGTTGTTGCTACTACTAATAAAGGGTACTCCTTTTTAGAAGATGAAAATGCAACATTAAGGGATGGGTTAGAATCCTTAAAAAAGATTAAGCCTGCATCCTCTTCCCGAGCAAGAAATAAGTCTGGCCGAGGAACCACAGAGGAAATTAGGACCCAACATGCCCTTGCCAATCAAGTTGCGCGATTAAAAGCTAAAGACTGAGCTATTGCTAAGATGTCCTAGAAGCTACAGACCTTGTCTGAACAACTATATACTCAATCTTCCCAATTACAGGCTAAAGATGGAGTACTGAACAAGCTGCAGTCTCAAGTTGATAAATGAACCTTTCAATTCCATAAGTAACCAAGGGAGGTTTTGATGGATGGGTATAATGAAGCTTTGGGGCATCTTGATGATAGGCTTTAGCAAGCTAAGAATGAGGCTTATAAATGGGGTTGGACAAACACTTTAACAGTGATGAAGGTAGATCGAAACAGTTCATTATGAGATTGGTATGACCCAGGTTTGCTTGAGCTTGACAATCCTCCTTTCAAGTTAGATGTCAATTGGATTCCTGTTCATCGTATTCCTCAATGCTTGATTTCAATGTACTTAGGAGATTACGAGCTACATGATGAACTAGAGATCATCCGACCTCCTCATCTGCTTGATCGTCCTAGTAGCAGCAATACCAGGATGCTTCAGGATTTTAACTTCATCAACTCTCCTTATACTTTGGATGATCCTCCAATTGGCATGGATCTTATTTCTAAGGCTGAAGGAAAACTCCCTGTAGAATAAGTATTTGTATTTTGTTTCTGCATGTTTAGTATCAAGTAACAATATCTAATCATTTAATTTAATTAATGAAATTTTTTTATCATTTTATTTTGTCAATCTTTGACTGTGAATGGATATTATGAATGAATAAAATTTTAGTCAATCTCTAGTTTTTCACTAGTTCTATTGATACCCTTAAGATTATCCTAAGTATCGTACCAATTACCAATGCATCACCATGGCTCTACTAATGTACCTAATTTTTTTAGGTAATTACATTAGTTACATTGGTTCCCAGGCGTGAGTGGAACATTTGTCCATCTTTAAGCCCAGTTTAGATGAAAATTATTCATCCGGGTCTTTGTTAACCAAGCATTTGGTACTTACAATTTTGCCTTGCATGGTTTTCTATGTATTGACAACCAACTTTATTGGTGCCTTTATTGATACCGACCAACATTTAGTTAGTGGTTTATGTTGACAACCAACATTGTTGGTGCCTTTGTTGATGCCGACCAATATTGTTGGTGTTTTTATTAATACCAAGCAACATTTCGTTGGTGGTTTATGTTGACAACCAACATTGTTGGTGCCTTTGTTGATGCCGACCAACATTGTTGGTATTTTTGTTATCACATTTGCAGTGTAGTGCATAACACTATTACTCCGGAAAAAAATAACAATTTTGGGGAAATCATATTCTCATTAATATTGAAATGAACTGAGTACAATCATGACTACATCACTGATAATATTTCCTAAGGTATTCTGCATTCTAGGGATTCTTGAATTATTCACCTTCCAAAGTCTCAATTCGATATGTGCCTGGTCGGATAACTGCTGTAATGTGATAAGGCCCATGCCAATTGGCTTCAAGATTATTGTTCTTCTGAATCACCTTCTTCAAAACATAATCACCTTCTTTTAAGTTGCTCGACTTCACCCTTTTGTTGTAGAAATGTGCAGTTCGTTATTGATAGGCTGCATTCCTTAAAGCTGCATCTTCACGTACCTCTTCCAGCATGTCTAAGTCCAGCCTTCTTATCAAATCACTGACTGGGGTATTGAAGTTAGGAACTCTGTGAGTAGGTAAGCCTATCCCGGCTGGAATTACGGCGTCAGTATCAAATGCTAACATATAGGGAGTTTTTCCAGTAGTTATTCTAGGGGTTATTCGGTAAGCCCATAAGACAGAATACAGTTCATTGATCTAATTACCTTTAGCGTTACAAAGTTCTATTGGTTACCTCTGTTTGGCCATTGCTTTGAGGATGGCCAGGAGCAGAGTGGATTTTTTTAACATTAGATTGGGCACAATAAGCAGCAAATTCATCGTTGTCAAATTATGTGCCATGATCAGTGATAAAGGCGTAGGGTAAGCCATACCTGCATATGATATTCTTCCAAATAAAATGATAAACCTTTTCATAAGACATATCGATCAAGGGTTCTTCTTCCACCCATTTAGTGAAGTAATCAACAGGTACAACCAGATACTTAAACCTTCCTCGGGTGGTCAGCAAAGGCCCGACCAAGTCAATTCCCCACATATCAAAGGGCCAAGGTGAATTGATTAGTATTAGGAGAGCTTGTGGAGTCTTGCGTATGCTGGAAAACCTCTGGCACTTATCACACTTCTGGCAAAAGTTGCACAATTTTCTCGCATAATTGGCCAGTAGTAACCCCGTCTGTTGATTCTTCGCAACAAAGTTCTCCCTGCTACATGGGCTCCACAGGATCCTTCATGGACTTCCTCAATCAAATCTTTTACTCCAGCTGGATGCACAAAACGTTACAGACAACCAGTCGATCCTCTTCTATATAACACACCATTGTCTAGCACATATCTCGCAGCTTTGTATTTTAACTTCTTAGCTTCAAGTAGGTCGACTGGTAGAATTCCATATTCAATATAAGCTCTTATGGGATCCATCCAAGATGGCCCCATATCAACTGTAATAAAATTAACCATCAGATCTTCATCAATGCTCCTATTAGCAAGTAGCTCAATAGGAATAGTTCTTCGCAGCTCAGTTTTGGTTATTAAAGCTAGCCGAACAAGTGCATCTGCTCGGGCATTTTCCAGTCTTGGAATTCTGATCATCTGAATAGCGGGCAAAGTAGCGATTAGCTTCAGAGCTTTATTTAAGTATCTGGACATCAATTCTCCTTTAGCTGCATATAGGTTCAACACCTGATTTACCACCAACTTTGAATCACTGTATACTAGGGGTGCACATGGTTCGGTTCGGTTCGGTTCCACTACGGAACCAGAACCAGAACCGAAATTGATCGGTTCCATGGTTTTGGAACCAGAACCAGAACCAAAATTGGCCGGTTCGGTTCGGAATCGAACCATCGGTTCTCGGTTTGGTTCGGGTTGGTTCATGGTTCTGGTTTGCGGTTTGGGTCGTGGTTTTGGTTTGCGGTTCTGGTTCGCGATTTTCATTAATGGTTCTGGTTCGTGGGTTGGTTCTCGGGTTGGTTAATGGTTATGGTTAATGGTTTTGGTTAATGGTTCAGGTTCATGGGTCGGTTATCGAGTAGGTTCTTTGGTTCGGTTTTTTGGTTCGGTTCCATGGGTTCGGTTCTCAGTTCGGTTCGGTTTGGTTCTGGTATAAAACCGAGAACCGAACCGAACACTTCAGTTCTCAATTTTTTGGAACCAGAACTAACTCGTGGAGAAAAAAAATCGAACCAACCCAGCCCACGAAGGTCGGTTTGGTTCGGTTCTTCGAGTTAACGGTTTTTTTGCACACCCCTACTGTATACCATAACTTGATCGGCATTTAGTGATTTGGCTAAATTTAAACCAATAATCACAGCTTCATACTCTGCCTCATTACTAGAGGCTTAAAATTGGAATCGTAGAGCGTACTCTATATCTATTTCGTCTGGAGTATTGAGGATGATTCCTTATCCATATCTAGTTGCACAGGATGACCCATCAATATACAGACTCTATATAGGAATATTACTGTCAAACGCTTGGTTTGTCAGAATCCCTTGATGGAAGATTTTATCCGTTACCTCCTCATATTTCTTTTTCATCTCATGTACTCTACTGGAGGGTTCTGGTTGGTTGGTGGTAACTTCTTCTGCAGTTTCTTTTACTTGGATTTGGTCGGGGATATCTCCAGTAGGTCTGTTGGCTCTTGAATTTTGCTCGGCAAGAGTCCCGTGTTGCTCGAGAACCTTTAGGTAAGTGAATTCTACAATAAAATTAGCCACATCTTAGCCTTTTAAAGAAGACCTTGGTTCATATACAAGATCATATTCCCTCAACTCCACAGCCCAATACATCAATCTTTAGGATTTCTCTAGCTTATGCAGGGCTTGCCTCAGTGGCATGTCAGTGTATACCACTATGGTGTGAGCTTGAAAATATGGCTTCATTTGTCTACTAACCTCAATTAAGGCCAATGCCAACTTCTCTAGCCTGGGATATCTGACTTCTGCTCCTCGAAAAGCTTTGCTAGTGAAATAAACTGGATTTTGAACTCCATTCTCCTCCCTGATCAAGGCAGAGCTAACAGCTGATTCAGATACAGCCAAATACAAATACATATTTTCTCCCAATATTAGTCGGGAGAGTAGTGGGTGTGATCCTAGGTACTTCTTTAATTCCAGGAAGGCTTTTTCACATTCATCGTTCTATTCAAAGTTTTTTCTGAGTAATTTAAAGAATGGTAAACATCTATCTATTGCTCGGGACACAAATCTGTTGAGTGTTGCTACATGCCCTGTTAGCCTTTGAACATCCTTTTACTGGTCGGGGATTGCATTTCTATCAAGGCCTTGATCTTATTTGGATTAGCTTCAATGCCCCTTTAATTTACTATGAACCCGAGGAACATTCCCTCATAAACTCCGAAGATATATTTGGTTGGGTTTAACTTCATCTGGTGCTTTTCTAATTGATAAAACGTCTAGCTGAGATCGGCAATATGATCAGTAACTTTTTTGCTCTTTGTTAGCATATCATCAACATAGACCTCCATATTCTTTCCTATCTGCTCCTCAAATATTTTTTTCACCAGTCTCTGATAAGTGGCACCTGTATTTTTAGACCAAATGGCATAATATTATAGCAATAAGTTCCTCGGGGAGTAATAAAGGAAGTACTTTCTCTGTCTTCTGGCTTCATTTTGTTCTGGTTATAACCATAATACGCATCCATAAAACTCAGGATCTCGTGCCCCGAAGTAGCATCCACCAGTTGATCAATTCGTGGCAAAGAAAAATGATCCCTTGGGCACGCTTTGTTCAAGTCAGTAAAATCCACACATGCTCCACTTATTGTTTTTCTTCTTGACCATAACTGTATTGGCCAACAAGTCCGGGTACTTCACATCTTCATTAAGGGAAGCCTTTTGAAGCTTCTCCACTTCTTCTTGTATAGGCTGGTTCTTCTCCGGGCTGAAAACTCTTATTCGTTGCTTTATAGGTTTAACCTCCTTATTAACATTTGGGTCTATGCCAGGCATATCTTAATGGCTCCATGCGAACACCTTCTTTCTTTGTCTTAAGAAGGCCACCAACTCTTGTTTAAGAACCGGATCCATTAACACTCCTATTTGAGTTATTTTCTCTGGTTTATCATCGTCCAGAACAATGCTTTTTATTTCCTCCATCACCTGGCCTTTTACGAGATTATATTCGTCTCTTGGATCTAAGGTTTCAACCTCAGATTCGTTATTCGGATCATATATATCCACTTGATAACTGGTTATTTTCCTCTTTACTTCTAACATATCTTCCTCCTCGGTAGATGAATAGTATTATTCCCGAGCTACTTTCTAATCTCGTTTTACTATTCTAACTCCAAAGTTGGTCGAGAACTTCAGTCATTGATGAAAAGTAGGAGGTACAAGTTTAAACTTCTTCAGACCTACTCTTCCCATGATCATGTTATAGGAAGAATGAACATTTTTGTCCATTACAAAGAATCTCACTTTCTCTGTCTTGCTCGTCGGCTATGTCCCGATAAAAAACATCTAGCTTGATTGTGCCCAATGGGAATACTTTATCACCAGAGGATCCAATGAGTGGCCCGTGTTAAGGCTCCAATTGGATGAGTTTTAAACCCAAATTATCAAAACAGGGTAGAACATAATGTCCTCCGAACTAGCCTTATCCACTAGTGTCCTTGCTACCAGGACCTCTTTCATCCTGACTCCGATCACTAAAGGATCACCATGAGGATACAATACTCTGAATAGATCATTCTTGGAAAAGCCAATTACGATCTTATCCTTGTTAACTTGACTTAGTCGGTCTTCCTCGACGAGGTTGATTCGCTGGATATAGGAACAGGCCTGAACCTCATTGAGGTAAGACTTCCTTTCAGCTGCATGATCTCCTCCTCCTGTATCTTCACCTGTAATCATATGGCAATCAAAGGATCTAAAACTGAGTGTGAATACCTCGCGTTTAGGTTGTCTAGGCTTTTTGGGGAGATCAGGATCGTCTTTCGGATCATTGTCATGGTTCCTCTTCTTATCTTCTCTAGGCTTAACAGGTGATTAAATATCTGTCAACCTCTACCTACAGCTCTTCCACCAGCCTGTCGATTAATAAATATGTCTAATTTTCCTCTTCGGATGAGCGACTCTATCTCATTCTGGAGAGCAATACACTGGTTGGTCGTATGACCATGATCTTTGTGAAATTCGTAATACTTGGACTTATCCCTCTTATCAGCAGGTGACCTTAACGTTTCAGGCCAACTCAAATCAATGTTGTGCTTGATTTCTTCCAAAACATGATATATATCCATCGTTAAGGGAGTGTAATTGGTAAATTTTCTGAGCCGATCTAGGCTTTCTTTTACTTTCAAATTCCCGCGCTCATTGTGATTCTTGTGCTCTTTCTTGTCCGACTTTCCTTCAGACTTCGCTTTCGCCTTTGCATCTGAATTCATTTTAACATCCATAGCTTCCTCGATGTTCGGAATCTTCGCTGCTTTGGCCATCAATTACGCTATCATCTTCGGGGGATCTTTTGCTAAAGTATAGTAGAGTTTGTCGGGGCGAAAACTACTCATGAGGGAAGTGATTGCAGTCTTCTCTTCATAATCAATGATTTCTAATTTCTCTTTGTTGAAACGAGTGATATAATCCCTGTTACTTTCTCCCACCTTCTGTCTCACACTAAGAAAATGAGCTACTCACTTCACTGGTTTGGATCCAAAACAAAAATTACCAATGAATAGCTCAGCGAGTTATTGGAAGCAAGAAACTTACCCCCGAGGAAGACTATTATACCAGATTTGAGTAAATCCAGTGATTGTTCCTGAGAATGCCCCACACCTCATCTCGTCAGGGACAACATAGATATCAGTCGCTGCTTGGTATTGTTCTATATGAAGAACTAGATCAGTCTTCCCATCATACTTGGGAGTGACCACTGGAGCTTTAAACTTGGTCGGTGTAGGGAAATCTCTAATGGTTTGTCTAAAGGGATATCCCTTAACAAAACTTCTCTGGAGAGGATTTTTGGACTTAGCCATTTCTCCCAATCTATCTTCCAAACGCTGAATGGACCCCTTCCAAGCATCATTACTAGCACCAGATCTGTGGGTGGAAGATCTTTTATACCGACCAACTCATTGTGTCGAGCTTTCCTCTTGCGAACCTTCTCTTTGACTGGACTGAGAAGTTCGTCGGGTGTTCAATATGGATTGGGCTGAGCCTTCCCTCAAGTTTCTTGGTCGTCGAGTATTTCTCGACGCAACCCGAAGAGCATTTCCCTTGGGTCCCAAACATTCGAAAGGAGAGGCCCTACTTATCCTTTCTAAGGCACTCAATCTTTTTGGGATGAGGGACTGTCCATCAGAGGAATTAGTAATCCTGATAGAAGAAGTTTCTCCAGAACGGTACGAAGGATCCCTTGAAGTTTTGGAATGGCTATACCCAACACTCCTTATGGGAGGTGGTGGCATACTCCTTTGATTAAATTGTGCAGGAACTCGAGCTTGAAGAGTTTGGGCCAATTGTCTTATCGTATCCTGCATAGCCTCTTGACCTTTGACTAGGCTAGCCAAAATTCCAGTTAAATCGTTATTATTTGGAGGGGCAGAAGGATTAGGCGAAATTCCCTCATTTATGGTGCTTGATTCAGGAATTTCAGTTATGTGTGACGAATTAGTGAAAACGTTTAGCAATACGTTCCCACAGACGGTGCCAATCTGTTGATGCAAAAAACTAGACTAGGCCTAATTGATTGATCACAAATAAATAAGTAAAATCAAATAAGACAAAAAGATTTTTAAAGTGGTTTCGGCTCAATGAAATAGCCTACATCCACTGTTTTGTATTGCTTGACTGCCTTGATTTGTTTTTTGGTCCTTTGCAATATGGGTGATACAATGTATTTTGTAGCCCAAAAGGGGTGTTGATAGTTATCGTGTGAAATGATGGAATGCCTTCATTTGTTAGGCATTTACATCAATACATAATTAGAATTAAATATAAGACTGGTGTCTCTTCATTAGCTATACAAGTTGGATTTCTGACCGTTGGTCGATCTTCCCAATTGGTTAGTATCCCCTGTTGGTCGGGCTGCCTTGTTGGTCTGTCTTCTCTGTTAGTTAGTCTTCCCTGTAGGTCGAGCTTCCCTGTTCGTCGAGCTTTTATATCATGCTGACTTGGACTTGTGCCACATTGGATGACACATATTGGCTTGTAATTGGTCCACGTAAGGTGGTAAATTTTGGTATCAACAGTAAAGTTTGAACTCAATTTTGGGCATGAAAACATTCGAAGGGAAGGGAAAGTAATTTCTCAAAGTTCGAAATCCACATCGAGTCTTTAATAAACCCCTCACTTTCATCATTTTACCATCCACTACTGTGTTACCACCCTTAATACCTTCATTCACCTCCTCAGAGTACTCAAGGGAATTGCACATGTCCGATAACTCCCCATTTAGGGAATAATCATTCGCATCAAGGGCATCTTCATATCCCTCGTCATTGATGAGAAAATCGCGATCCAAAGAATTTACAATACATGCCTCTAATGGATCTTTAAAATGAGAGAGGTCGAAATATTCTTGGAAGATAGTAATAATTCAAACCATCATTTCTACCACTTCCTCACTTTTGTCACAACCTTAGGGCTGTTTAAAGAGGTTGAACACGTCAACCTCGTCCGTCATATTACCAAAGGAACATTTCATCACCCCGTTCCTATAATTAATGTTAGCATTAACGGTAGCGAGGAAAGATCGTCCAAAAATTATTGGAATTTGAGCTCTCCTTTTTGGTACGGGTTATGTGTCCATAATAATAAAATCTATCGAGAAGTAGAAAGAATTAATTTGGACAATCACGCCCTCCACGACTCCTCGTTGTACCCTAGTTCAACGGTTGGCCAATTGTAAAGTGACGGGAGTCACTTTAATCTCGTTGAGATTCAACTCGAGATACACGAAATAAGGAAGAAAGTTGACACTTGCTCCCAAATCAAGGAGGGAAAATCTATTCTAGAATCCCCAATTATGCAGGAAATGGTGGGGAAACCCTGGCCCTTGAACTTTTAGGCGAGCTCATTAGTTATGATTGCGCATGCTTGCACTGCCATGTATGCCTTTTAGCGCACATTTTATCTCTGTTTTACCGTGCACGAGTCCTCCATGAAATTGGCATACTTCGGCACATGCTCAATTGTCTTGAGGATGGGAATATTCATATTTACTTATTTGAAAAGTTCAAAAAAATCCTCCTCGGTGGTCCTAGTAGAATTTTCTTTGAGCTTTTGTGGAAACGGAGCCAGAATGGGACAAATTATGTCCTTCGAAACTATAGACTCATCTACCTCTTTGAGTATGTCATTATATATGGTAACGGGAATACACGGTTGCACATTCTTTAGAGCAATGGTTATGCCTTTGGAAGGAGTGGGAATGGGTTGTTCCAGCGTAGGCCTCACAACGTTGTTATCAACTGCTTTGTCGCTCTTGAGGGCGGTGATACCCTTCACGTTCTTAATTTGCAATATGCTCGGATTGGAGCTCCCAATTCCCATTTGGCCCTTAGGATTGGGTTGAGCTTGCGCCAATAAAATTGGTCTTTCTACCCTTGGGAATTTTGTACCAATTGGGAAAAAGAGATTTGAATCTCTTGCATTGTACGTGATTTGAAGAATGGATTTCCAAAGTAGGGTAACCTTCTGAACAGTGGTGTATTACTAATCATTAAGCTTTTTTTGAGGAGGCAAATACGTAGCGAGAGGAGGAGGTCCCACTGGAAGATGTTGCGATTAATGATATTGGGGAGGTGGTTATCGACATTACGGGGGTGGAGGTGGAAATGGGCCTTGGAATCCTTGAGGTTGTGGAGTTTGGTCCTTCCAACTCAAGATAGGATGTGTCAGCATCCAACTTGGATTATATGGTGGATCATTGGGATCGTAAGGGGTATTGGGATATTTATTTTTATACACCCCTATAGTGTTTGCTAGCTCTTGATACTAGGAAGTGTGGGACATTCCTTTGTTTGATGGCCAGTGTGGTCACATACGATGCACATAACCTCCTCCATAACAAAAACCTTTTGAAAAACTTTTGTGTGAGGCGATTGTTGTGTAAGTTGCAAAGCATCGATCCTACGACATAGATGGCCGTACATGGTTTGCTTATCATCATTCTCCTATATGATAGATACACCTTGGGTTTTCCCCTTGAGGGGTGGTGTTTTTGCGACTAATGTGATCAAAAGGATTCGTCGTATCCCAACCGTGATAGATCTTTGAAAAAAATTAGAAATGAACCTCAACTTCCTCACCACTTAAGTCAAGTAATCTACCTTGACACTTCGTTTCTACCAATTGTTTAGTTAAGGGGTTTATCCCACCATGGAAAATGGAAATCAATCGCATTTAGTCGAAGTTGTGGTGAGGGAAAGACTGCTTCAAAGACTTGAAACATTCCTTACACTTGTCGAATGTCTCGTGATCATATTTTTGAAAATTTTGAATTTGTTTCATGAACACATTTGTCTTGTGTGTGGGAAAGAATTCTTTTAAGAATAGGTACTTAATTTTATTGCGAATTCCTAATAACATTGGTGGCAAGAGTGATTAAACAATCTTTAGCTCTATCTTTAATGGAGAAAGAAAAAAGATTAAATCGCATAAACTCGAATGTGCAATTTTTGTATGAAAATGTATTGGATACCTCTTCGAAGTCTCGAATGTGCCGATACGGGTTTTTCGTTCTCCATCTCATGAAAGGAAGGCAAAAGATTAATCTTGCCATTCTAGAAGTGGAAATTCTCGTGATTAAAGGGGAATGTGATACACCTAGGAGAAGTGATCGACTCCAGGCAGAGGTAGTCACCAAACGATTGGCGCATATGAGTAACACCACGTGGTGATGCATGATTATACTCCATTTGAGGATTGAATGATTGCAACGAGGGCGTTGTAGTAGGAAAATATGATACGGATGATATATATCTCTATGAAGGCACCATATTAAGCGTATAGCGATGCAGGGATGAACTCCCAGAATTAGTGAATGGATGGTTTGAGCCAGGAGATGAATCAAGTGATAAGTATTCCCCATCAAACACTTGGTTCGAGTTGTTTCTTATTTGGATTGGAAACCTATCAAAACAACACTAGGCAAGCAATAAAATGCAACAGGGTTTATCAACAAAGAAATAAATTAATGTAAACATTACTAATAAGTCCCCAACAATGGCGCCAAAAACTTGACTCGTCTAAAATATTGTGTAGCACAAGTGCACACTAATCCGAGTGTAATATAAACCTGGTAAGACCGGATTCAATTTCCACAGGGAATTATATGAAGCAACATAGATATTCTTTTAGTTAAAAGTTAACAAACAAAGATTAAAATAAAGGAAAAGTTGATTTAGGTTTCGAAAGATGTGATGAACCAAGGTGAATCACAATTAAGGGTGCACTTATCTAAAGACTATTGAAGTAAGAGAGATTTAGACTGTGAATGATAAACTAATTTTAACCAAAGTTCGAGGAGTACCAACTATCACAACCTAAAAGGTTCTTACGATTGAATTGAAATCAAATCGGAATAAAATATTGCTCTAAAAAATCCCGCATGAAAGGTGTCACCCGAACAATACGAAATTTCGATTTCAACATGTTATCGGACAAGTGCATTGACGTTGGAGTAAAGTCTTAAATACAACTCTTACATGATAAGAGAAGTTAGAATCGTAAAAAACTTCAATATAAACACTAGAGCCATTTATTGAATTCAAGCAACAAACCTATCAAGAAGTGCAATCATCCCAGATGGGTTAATGATCCCAACCAAAGTAGGATTGATTAAGAGGGATAAAGTCATTAAAAACTATGATAGTAATGGTTAATAAAAAACAATAAAACTAAGTTTGATTAACTTACAATCAAGGAAATGGAGTGAGAGGATCAAAGAAATGTAATAAACCTTGGGAGAGAGAAGAGATCAAAACTTGTCCAATTCTATCTTCTTGTCTAAAACAGATGAAAAACAACCTCCTTTACAAATAGAATCCACTTTATATTTATGCCAAGTGGATTCAAAACCAAAGTAGCAAAAGCAAAACCCAAAACCAAAATCGAATATCTTAAGGGCCCGATCGATCGTAGGTCTGAGGCTAATCGATCGCAGTTTTAGGAGAATGACTATTGTCAACATTCAAAGGAAAAGACCAAATTATCGATTGACCATTGGTATGAAGCCTGTCGACCGCGGGTCTCAATTTTAGCACACATGTCTCCTTTAGTTCAAACACTAAAAGACCTCAAAAAGTGGTCATAACTTGACAGTTAGGAAAAGGATTAATACACCGTTGGAGGCTATGCGAAGATAATTCGGATAGCTCTAACTTCCATGAAGATTTCAAAATGAAGCTCGAACGTATAAATGACTAAATTGCCCCCGAAGTTGTGTAATGCGTTGGAACTTTTTCGAAAACCGCACACTTGCACCGTTTAACATTCTAATACCTAAAAAAGCTCAAATAAACCTTGCAAAGCATATATATATATATATATATATATATATATATATATATATATATATATATATATATATATATATATATATATATATATATATATATATATATATATATATATATATATGTGTGTGTGTGTGTGTGTGTGTGTGTGTGTGTAACGAGAACAAATGTTATTTAGTATAAGAGCTTAAATATGGGAATTAACGACCACAATTGTGCATGCATGCATAAGTAACGGGATCTAATATACAATATTCATGACTAATCAATGAGATTTTAAAGATTTGATGGATTTTTTGCAAAATTAAATATTTGGGAGGTATGTTTGTCATTTTAATGCTTTGAGTTGGAAAAATAACAGATTTGAGACCATTGACCCGGTCAAAGAATCTCTTGAGTCATTGACCAAGTTAATGGGGCTTGGTACCAATTATCCATTTATGTTAATATTATAAATGACTTAGAATGTGTCGTAGGCACCACACAGAGGTGTACCACTTGTGTCATGATTGAAAGGAAAATTATATATCAGGAAGGAACGTCTAAATATATGTAATAGATATGTATAGAAATTTTAGGAACGACCTGAAATTGACACGATCAGTCTTGTTCATGTTGGGCCTTTTAATACAAATTCGTGTCGTGTTCGTGTCAAAATAATGAGTCGTGTAATCGTATTTTTATTTGGATTAGCCTATTTTTATTTAATTGAACATTGAATTTAAGAAACCATGTTAGTTGTGTTGTGTCGTGTTTTATACGGGTCATGTTCATGTCAGGTAAAATAAACATGAAGTTGTGTCGTATGGTGTTCGTGTCCAAAAAAAATCTTGTCATGTATCATCGGCTCGAAACCGAGCCAAAAATACAATTTGCCATCCCTAATAATAGAGGGCACCAATGGTGGACCCAAATAAATGGACTCTTAGCGGATAACAAAATACATGGGTCAAAATTAAGGGCAGTCGAACCTTAATTATAGAATAAATGGGTTTAGAACCAAAACTAAAATAAAAATTCTACCCAGGGTTCGAAATAGGTCCTCTTATAAATACCAAGCCAATAATTGAAAACGTTTTTTTATTTTAATACTCAATCAAATCTAATTTGAACAATAGTAGAAATCAATTACAATCCAATCTAGATTAAATATTTGATTAGATTGTATTTGCAACCAGCTTCAACTTTCTTGGGCCTTTTGTATAACAATATGTTTCGTTTGGATATCATCGAATTAAATTGAATCCATCCAATCCAATCTAGTCGCATGCAATCTCCAAGAAAGGAAACTTTTAAATTTAAAATGAATTTTTATTAAGTGACATTAGGTGCAGATACATCATTATATATGTAATTCCACGGTTCAAACTGAATATATCATGTATTAAACCATACGAAAATAGCACATCCTAGCCTCATGACATGTTGCATTTTAAAGATTATTATGAGTAGTCAATTTTGTTCAATTTTAATCAGGTTTGTAAATATAAAACCCATTGTGATGAAATAAATGTCAGTTTGTTAGATAACAAAGTTAATTCAATCAAATTTAAATTGTTTTTTCCAATTATATTTGACTGGATCAATTGTTTAACAATTTGGTTTGGATTTTGTGTAATCACAACCTTATCCAAACACTAATTTGAATGCCCAATTTTCTCGTCTTCTAATTTGGATTTTGTCTTTTCCCACTTTTATTCCTCTACGACATAGCAGAGCACGAGTTACCACTTATCTTTCTCTTTAAACTCAAATTCTTATTTATCTTCCAAGATATGAAAACCTCTTGAATTTAATTTAGGGTCATTGGCTAATAAACCCCTTGAAAGTCTATTTATATATAAGTCCAAGCGGTAATCTCGTTGGTATATTAAATCCATAAACTTTTCAATTAATTAATGATAAGTCCACACTTATTAATGTAGATATAGTTGCAATTGTAAGTGTATTCATCATTGTAACTCTATCTACATTAATAAGTATAACACATACGGAGTTATTGAAAAAATAATTTTTAGCTTGTGCTTATCATTAATTTTTAAAGAGTGCAAGGACTTGTCACCATGTTCCCCTTTAATTTTAATATTTATCTCTATTATATTTGTTACTGAATTTGTGGCTCAAATTCACCCCCACACGCACAATATTTATACTATAAACGGGACTATTTGGTAATAAAGCCCTTATATATAGGTTTGACAATTCGTGTATTTGGCAATTCGGGACTAATTGGTAAAAGTGTAGCCGTAATTTTTTGTTTAATTGTTTATAATATCAATGCACACATTAAATATATTCCGTTTGGGTTTGTCTTTAATATGATTATTTTGTTAATAAATTAAATCATTGATATGACCAATTAGTACCAAAACACATGTCATTTTTAATAATTACATATAATTTGTGGTGGGATGATATAATTTAAATGAAATATTATTAAATACTCTTAAAATTTTCCCTTAGGCCCATGAGCATTATTAATGTTTTATAGTCACAATTAATGTCACGAATACAACTAATTTATCAATGGCACGTTTGCTTATATATTTGGTTATGAGGCAACCATGAATAGTTTTTAATATGGAGTGATAGCATCGTTCACATAGATCAATGGATATATAAAGTTGAAAGTAATAAAGTTTCATATGGTATATAATAGGTCCATTTTAAATTCTCATAGTATTTAATTCTAAGGATCTATATCTATACTAATCTCTATCTCTATCTCTATCTCTACTAATTAAAAAGAACCAAAACACTTGGAATGGTTTTAGATCAAAATACCCTCACTTATTTGAAAATTACGTTCATACCTTGTCTTCTTAATTACTCTCCTCTTCCTATCCCTTATCCATACAAATAATTACCCCCTTAACTCATAGCCTTTTCACCTTCACCCTGTCTATCTCTTTCCCTCTACGAAATCCTAACATTTATTTCCCCATTATTTTTTACCCATTTCAAGAGTCCCTCATGGTCTTTATAGTCTCTCAAAATCGAGAAGAATGAGTTTTAATGGACTTTATGCCATACATCTTCAACACATATGTTGTTTGTATTTTTTTTTTAAATCCTCTATTTTTTTTACAAACAACCTACAAACAATTACAAAAAAAATGGTGTTTCCTTTGTGATTATCCAGGGTGACCCTATTTTTGTTTTTTTGGTGGAGATGGTGTCCCTATTTTTTTTATTGGGTTGTTGGTGATGTTGTCCATTTTTGGGTTTTAGGTTATGAGGTGATGCTATGGGTCTTGTCACTTTTGGGGTTTTAATCTATAACATTTATGCCTTCCTTCTCAACATATTTTATTTTGGTCTATTGAATCATAATTTTTTTGTTGCTAGGGTGAGAGGAGAAATTATGTTTTGCACTAGATGTGAAAGCATAAAGGTTTTTCATACATGTAATTATTTGTAATAATTTGTAATGTACTTACTGATATTAAGTTTTCGATTTATACCTATGTATATTTTACTTTTGGATGTGATTAGAAACCTCATATGAGATCTGATTTAATAAGTTTTAGTTTTCAATTTGGGATGTCGGGTCCGTACGGGTCTTTGGACTTTGGTGTTTTTTAATAAATTCTGGTGATCAGTATCAAACCCCATTATTACAATGCAAATGTACTTATATTGTTGTTTCAAGAATTGCAGAGATCCATACTAGATGGTTTCGATATATCTATTTTATTTATGTTGTGGAAGATGCATGGCATTTCCATTTGATCAAGATCAAATCTGATTTTAATGGGTCAATTATGATCGTGGTTCACTTTTTGAGATATATTTTTTTTGTTCTGTTCAGAATAGACTCATCTAACTAATGGTCCACATTAGCAATTTTAATATTGATGGTGGTCAATATGAGCATAGATTATGGATATTTCTTGCTTTCAATGTCCATTGATTATTGTCAAACAAATCATGGAATGAATTCATGGAATTTATATAAATTCTTCAAATGACTTGACTAATCTGCGAGAAAAAAATATTATGAATTTTTTATCACCCCCAAAAATGTGCATTTTGATGTAATCTATAGGTAAACCTAGAAAATTTTTATGTAAAATAAGAAATCGACAACATCTAAAGGTGGAAAACTTTTAAAAATTTAAATTTTACATAAACTACATTACAATTGGATCTTTTTCAAGGTTAATTGGATGTATGGAAGTTTATTGTTAGCCTCCTCTAATATGAGTTATTTTCATGTTTCAGTTACATGGATATATGCACTTCCATCCAAGTTTGAATTTTTATCTTTTGGTCTTTGGGTTGGTAATTGAGTGAGCTAATGATTAATATGTTAATTTCTAAATTATTAACATATAATTATATTTAAATATAATAACTAGATGGTAAAAGCTACAATTTAAAATCGTTAATATGGCTAAAACTTGAATGTATTTTCAATTTGCACCAAATATAAATAAGTTTAAAGCATGATGGGCCGGTTTATGGGTTTTTTATATAAGTTAGTGGTTTGAAAACCATAATGGAGGGGGTGACTTCATTTTAGTCTTAATGGTACTTTACATATAAGTTCCTAGTGATTCATAGCAATCATTTAACTTGTTAGTACCACATTGAACTTTGTCTATGTTTTCAAAATATAAGTTGGGTTCCCATTAAATATAGTTGATTTATATAATAGACCATACTCCCATTCGTTTTGAGGTGATATATATCATCTCTCCAATAAGACCTTTAGTCAAAGGATCTGCTAAATCCTTTATCATTTCAACACATTCGACTCTAAATACTCATTCCATGAGTAATTACGTCATTATGTGATGTCTTAGTCTAATGTGTCTAAATTTCCTATTATAGTTTTTTCTTAAAACCTTGTACATTGTAGCATGGTTATCATAATTAATCATAATAGCATTGGATGGATTTTTCCATAAAGGAATATCAAATAATAAGTTTCTTAGCCATTCTGCTTCTTTACATGTATCTTATGTAATACCCCGTATTTTTGTGATATTTATTTTTGGGATTAATTAAATTAAATGTGAATTAATTGGAAATTAATCCGGATAACATACTAACGAGATGTGAGTTGGTATTTGATTATAATTAGTTGGTATTTGATTATAATGAGTATATGTGGAATATTGGATTATGAAATTTGTCGTGAGATTGAAATACGGCAATTTGGAAATTTTGTTGAGACGCGTGTGACAGTCGCGTCAGGAATATAATTATTTTAATTATAAAAGTGAATTTAAATTACATTAACCGTATGGTCATTTTGAGTGCGCCAACGCGTTCGGAAGGGTCAAAATAGTCAGAAAACACTAGCCGGGGGTTTAGTTTGGGTCCCGGGGCATTTTTAGGCCATACCGGCAACGTAAAAGGGTAGTTTGGTAATTTTGAATTTTTGGGAATTAAAACCAACGAAAATTGGGAATTAAAAATCTGATTTAGTAATTACCCACTAAACCCACTAATAACCTAATGGGCTACGGGGGTTATTAGAATTAGTCCCAAAAGTTCCTAAGGCAAAACCCTAGCCACCATTGTCACCTTGGAGAAGAAGACTTGTAGAGAGAGAGAGAGGAGAATTCTGCAGAGAGAGAGACAAAACTTCATCGATTCGACATCAAAATCAGAGATATACATAAGGCAAGTGGTTTAATTTCGTTTATTACAAAGAATGTTTCTTCCATGCGTAGGAAATTGACAAAATTTGTATTGTTCTTGGGAGTTTGATAAAAACCCATTAATTGGAATTAGAACTTTATATTTTGATGAAAGGATTGCATGTAGAATTGTGTTAGGAGGATTATTCTGATGGAAATACACCTTGTTCATAACAAAAATGGATTTAATTATACCCATTGGTGACTTTAAAATTTTAGGGTTCATGTTCATGTGAATTGGGGATAAATTAAGGGATTTGATGATTCAATGATGTTTAGGAAGAAATGGCCCTATATAAACGTTAGTATATGACCTAAGTATGTTTAGGAATGATTAGAACCCATGTAAAATTGTTAAATTGATGTTTAGATGAGATTAGAGGTGAAGAAAAGTTGGAAAAACGAAAATAGGAAATCTGGGCTCGAATCTGGCCACTCGTTAGAAGACCTGCCCAGGTCGTTCGAACGAGCTTCTAACGAGTTGACCTTTGACTTCTAATGAGGGTGATGTTCGTTCGATGCCTTTCATTCGAACGAGATCTCGTTAGAAAGCCCACTTCGTTCGAACGAACTCTCGTTCGAACAGCCTCGTTCGAACGAGACTTCTAACAAGCTGACAGTTTAGGCTTTTTAGCCTGTTTTGATCCCGAGTGTCCCATAACCTTGTTTATATGTAGAGATAACATTCCCTTGATGATTAATTGATACATTTGGGATATTTGGGATATCATGAGGAGTAAAACATAGAAGGGTGATTTGAACCAATGGGAAATTATGGATTAGGACGTGAGTGTCTATTACGATGCGAAAATTATTGACGGCCTAAATAATTGAATTAACCGGGAACATGTAAATTGTGTAACATTATAAGTTGGTATGAGAATGATAAGTGTACTACAAATAAACTATGGTGATTACTAAGATGTGTGAATACTTAGTATATGTATATGATTTATGTGTATGACATACCTACCATACTTGCTATCACGGGAGGTTTGCGTTCGCTTAGGGCCATCTATCCTTGTGTGCCTACGGGAGGGATTTAGATTGGTACCTCGAGAACATAGGTCAAAGAAGGACTTATTGGGTTGTTAATAAGTCTGCTAATCGTGGGAGCGTAGGTATGTGCGTGACCCATGTGATGTGACTGTGTTCGCCTCCATTGTTTGTCATTGTTGTTATCTAAGAATAATTCCTGAGAGATTCGGAATGCGTGATCCTTATGTACGTGATGTACCGGGATTGATAGCAGAGTATGTGTGCACCGTAGCTTAGACTCGGGGTGCTTGTATTGTATATTTATGACGTGAATAATATACGCTTAATCAATGAGAACTTTCATGTGCTATTGTGTGCAAATACGGGAACGCTTTGAGAAAATATAAAGTGACAACTTGTATTGTATTGTATGGCTAATATTTGAGAAGCTGAATTTTAGTAAAAGCTCTATTAAATTGATAACGTTAGAATGTATAATGGGAACCAAGTAGAAAGGTTAGACCTTATGTCAGTTTAGTTAGAGGTGAATATCACTTAGATGGGTGCTATACGTTAGGAGTACACAATTAGTCGAGAGGTGAGTATTTCATGTGAGTACACGTCCTAACATGTATTTTGCATTTGTTGTTTTAAATGTTATTAAAGCACTTGCTATTTTTAAATACTCTCCACATTCGGGCTTTGACCCGTTTGCTTTCAAATCTACTTTTTGTAAAAACCATTTTAGGTGCCCAGCCACAAGGACACCATGCTTAGGATTCTCATTCAGGTGACGAGCTGTAGCTGTTTGTGGAAGTTACAGGGTCTTGCTAGTAGACACTTCTTTCATCTTGACTCCGTATTCAGGATTCATCAGTTGTAGGGCATGTTTCCCATTTCTAGTAGAGACATTTCCTATTTCAGATTTTCAGACTATTTGGCATGTAATTAATTTAGAATATTTCATTTTATTCATTTCAGTGATGGGATTGTTATGAGGAGTTTTCCTCCGGACTTAGTATTATTTATTGGTTATTCTATTTCTTCATTATGGTGAATGGTTATGTTATTCTTTCATTATTCTTGCACTGTATGTTAATCAGACTTAAATTAAAATTTGACATCTTACTTTTTAAATACTAGGTGGTTAGAAATCTTTAAAATGTTTTCGACAGTGATGCTATTAACTGAACCAACTTGGCATTTTGTATTAATTTAATAAAGGAGTAGCTACCCGGTATTTAATTAGTCGGGGTGTTACATCTTATAGGGCTATGAGTTCCGATTGCATTGTTGAATTGGACACACATGTTTGTTTTTTGGATCCCCAAGAAATAGTTTATCCTTCTAGCATTAATATTGAACCAACAATGGACTTGGATTTTGGTTAAAGTTTATTCTAACTATAATCACTATATCCTTATAATATGGATACCCTACATAATGTAAGCCATAATACATAGTCCTCTTCGGGTATCTAAGCACTCTGGAAACTGCATTTCAATGCTCTCGTCATTAAGTACCTGTAAATTTACATAGTACCCCAATTATATAGGCAATGTCTTGTCTAGTGCAATGCATGGCATATATAAGACACCCCACAATACTCGCATATTTAGGTCGATCCATAGAACGCCCATTATTTTTCATTAATTTCATTTTAGGATCCACTAGTGTAGTTGTTGGCTTAGGTTCAAAACCATTATTTATCTTAAGAGCCTTTTTAATATAGTTAGATTGAGATAATGGTAATATATGAAATTTTCTCACTATTTTGATTCCTAGAATCACATCAACTTCCCCAAGATCCTTCATATAAAAGTTTAATGATAGAATTCTTGTATGTTCTTCCACGTATTAGAGACTTGAGCCAAATATAATTATTTCTTCCACATATAAACAAATAATTACAAAAACATCTTTTCAAAATTTCTATAGATACATTTGTCGGCATCATTTGCTTTAAAGCCATGAGATCTTATTACATTATCAAACTTTTCATGCCATTGCATAAGAGCTCGTTTTAGGCCATAAAGAGATTTCATTCATTTACACATTTTCTTTTCTTGGCCGATTATAACAAATCATTTAGGTTGTTCCATATAAATCTCTTCTTCTAAATCACCATTTAGAAAAGCAGTTTTTAAAACCATACGATGAATCACTAAATTGTGAATAAAATTAAGAGACATTGAAAAGAGTGCGCTTGCGTTCAACTTAATAAATTATTTAATTAAACTCAGCTTTTATCAATTAAGTCCTAAACATTCATCTAGGTGTGATTGAAGATGATAAAATCAAGCAAGAACATTGAAACACACACATGTGAGGAAAAATCCCCCAAAGGGGTAAAATCTTTTTATTTTTCACTATAATTTTGTAATATACGGTTACACGGATTACAATGAAAAACAAATGTGACACAGAGATACCTGCAGGCATCGGTTCTTATGTCAACGGCTAGAATCTCCCTCAGGAACTCCAGGTGAGTAGCAATGAAGAAGAAAGACAACTTCTCCACAAGTATGAACAAAAACAAAGTTATGTTATTGGGTTTCAAAAGGATTCACAAAGGTATGGAAATGATGTGTGAATCAAAAAATGAGTTTTGGGACTCAAAAATATGAAGACTAGAGCAAATAGAACTCTCAAAATCGTCTCTCCAAGTCTTGCAAAATAACTTCCCCGCAGTTGGATTTTATAGGAAACCAAAAGGAATTTTAAGATTTTAGAACTCTCGCCAGCGTCAGGTACCCCGAATCGGTTCGGGTGGAACTTGAATCGGTTCGCCCACTGAACCAGTTTGCCCTTCGGTTCGTGAAATTTTGCTGGTTTAGGGGCTAAAACACACAACATTCTTCATAAGGATTTTCTCGGAATTTTCTCCATTTTCAAATGGCCATAACTTCTTCACTGTAACTCGGATTGAGGTGCCGTTTCTTCCAGTATCTTCATGGAGTCGAGCTCTTCACTTTCTAGTTGACTGGACCTCTGAACAATGGCTATAAAATTATCAAAATTCCCTTGAGCTTTCCTATCTTGCCGTTTTCACTGTTTTGACTTCTCTTGCGTACCACTTACATAGATTCCCTAAAATCGTGGAACGTGAAGTCATTGAGGCAGAAGTGGAACAGATAACGGAGATGATGAATGATTGATTCCCGAAATTCGAATAGAGGCCATCATGTGAGATCTTGAAGTGACGTGCCTTTTATAGCGGCGTACGATATATACAAATGTAAGATAACGGACATGAGAAATATGTCCTTACAGACATTACAAGCCTAATGGAAGTGATACGTGCCACGAGTGCATATGTGTAAAAATAATCAATTATATATTTTTGTTTATAATCTTTAACAACTATTATCTCTTTAAATTTATTAATCAAACCATCCGGATTTGATTTCCTTTAAAATATCCATTTGCACCCAATTGTTTTGCTCCAGGGGAAGATCTATAATAACCCAAGTTTGATTTGACAAAACTGATCATCATTGATTATTTCTTTTTAGAAGACAACATACCTTGATTTTACCATTTCATGAAATATAGTTAGTTCATCTTTTACATTAAGAACAAATTTGGTTTTGTTGTTAGTTTCATTTACATCTCCCTCAACAAGATAATTTATGAAGTCGGGTTCAAATGTCTTTTCAGTTCTTTGTCTCTTGCCCCTCCTTGGTTCAACGTCATTTATTGATTCCAAAAGAAATATTGGTTGTGAAGGGACATTTTAAAGCGAGGCATCAATGGTCGAAATATTTTTTCCAAACGTTATTTCAAAGTACTTGACTTTATTAGATGTTCAAAGAATTGCACATCCGTTGGATCAATAATTTATCGAGTTTCAAGGCTAAAAAATCTATAAGTTGTACTATTGTTAGAGTATCCACTAAAAACACATTTGTAAGTCTTCTTTCCTAACGTGGGTCACTTAGGTTCGCATTTTCTTACATAAGAAAGACATCCTCAAACTTTGAGACGTTTAAGATTAGGCTAACGATTACACCATAATTCATATGGTGTAATACCCTTGTTTTTCAATGGAACTCTATTTAGAATATAACATTCAGATAAAACTACTTCACCCCACATAGATAAAGGCAACCCATAAATGATTAACATTTCATTTATCATTTTAATCAAAATCCTATTTTTTCCTTCGACAGTTCCGTTTTATTGCGATGTGTATGTTATCACAACTCGATGGATTATTACATGAGTATTAAAAAATTGTATAAACTCATTTGGGTAGTATTCACCACCTCTACGGAATCATAAGAGTTTGATTTTTTTTTGAGTTTAAACTTTCGTTTTAAAAGTCAAAAATTTCTCGAATACTTCATCTTTACTTTTAAGTAAATATGTATATGCATATTTATATTAATCATTAAGAAAAGTTTAAAAATATTAATTTTCTCCACGAGTAACATTACTCTTCATATCACATGCATCGCTATGTATACGATCAAGCATTTCGAATGTCCTCTCAACATATTCAAATTACTTTCCTGTTATCTTTTGAGCATAAATTTTACATTAATCATAATGGTCAATTTTACTATCAGAAATTAATCATAGATTAGTCATATTTTTAATACTTTTTTCATTAGATAGACTTAATCTACTATGCCATAAAGAAATATAATCAACCAGATAAGTAAAACTAATATCATTTATTATATTAAATTTGATCGTGTTGTATATCTGGTATATAAAGTACATCAATCAAAGGAAGAACCTTCCCAGACATCAATTTTAATTCCATTGTACCCTTTCCAAATACTTTGGTACATAAGTTGTTTTCCATTTTTACTTATTTTCCATCGATCTCTTGATATGTTTTGAAAAGAGAACGATATTTATAGATATGAATGGTCGCGCCCATATCCAGTCACCATCCACATTCATTATCCACAAAATTCGCTTCGGACACCAATGCAATTAGATATTCAACATTGTTGGTTTCCTTAGTCAATTGTTTTCGTTTAAATGCCTTATTTTTAAGTCGATATTCTCGAGCAAAGTGGCCCGATATTTCACATAAGTAGCATTTACACTTCTTTTTTATTTGAACTTTCATTCTTGAAATTTGGATCATTACTTACTTTAAATTTGGAATCTTTGGTATCCTTGGATTTTTCATCCTCAACCATATTTTCTTTAGAATGATTATCACTTTGCTCTTACTTCTTCTCCCGAATACGAGAATCTTCTTCAATTCGAATATGGCGAAGAAAGGATTCAATTGTGTATGTATTTTTGTTGTGATTAAGTTTTTTCTTAAAGTCATTCCAAGAGGAATAAAGTTTATAAACAATCACCCCCACTTGAAATTCATCTTGAATATTTATTCAAGCGGCTTTAAGATCACCAACTATTTGTTAGAGCTCATGGGCTTGTGCAATAACAGATTTATTATTAGACATTTTACAATTCATATAGTTAGAAATAAGAAATTTACGATTACTTTCTTCCTCATTTTGATACTTATTTTCCAATGCTTTCCACAACTCCTTTGCTATAGGAATCATTTGATATGCACTATAGACTGATTGAAATAACAGAGTGAGAATGTGTCCTAACACATAAATTCGTCTTCTTTCCCTTCACACGTTTTTGCTTGATTTTTTTGGTATCTTCGGGTGTGGGCTCGAAAAAAGGTTGAAGTCCACCATCAAGAATATACGTAAGTTTTATAGATAAGAGAAAGAACATGATTTTCTCTAGCCAACAGGTGAGATTTTCACCATCAAAATGGCTGAGTCAAACCAAATATTAACTCATAACTTGGGTAGATTGTACCACCATCCCTTCCATTTTTTGTCAGGTGTATATTCCCTAAAATAAGTGGAAATTAATGAAAGAATATAGACAAATTGAAATCAAGGCACATTTTAGGAACATCATCTTTTAGACAACATTTCTCCCCTTTCGATCGAAGACTGCGAGCACACAACATAGTTTGAAATAGAAATTACCTTCAGGATACAATGTCGCGGTGTTACTTGTTTGATAAAAACTATCTAAGATTTTATCAAACCAAAAACATTATGAAATGTTAACCTGAAAATGCCAAAAGACAGAGGACAGAGAGGGTAGAGCACAATAATTTTTGGTCTCTAAAATAGAGGTGTGGAACTCTTTTTATAGCTATTTTAGTTAATGTTCATAAATAATCACATATTTTTAGGCGCGCGACTCGACAACTGTTGGATGGTATCTGTTCGGATTTCTTCTAATAACACAGTCCATATTTGACATCTCATCGTAATCGAATGAACGCTCCCTACCTGTTTGACTTTGACAAAGCTAAAGGTTAGATCGTGTATGTTCGAATTTCTTCCATTCACATGGTCTAGATTTGACGTCTCATCGTAAGTGAATGGATGCACTAGCACCTAATGTGCCCTAAGTTACCCAAACGTCATTTTGCATGTCAAGCGAACGCGTGTCGCATACCGCGATTGGTGGTGCTTTGCACCACCGCAAAGCACCATATCATAACTTGTTTGACTACAAGACATATAGTTTTTTATTTTTTATTTTTTGTTATATATCCTTCCACCTTTGAGTAAATTTTATATTGTGGACTTTAGAAACTACACCCATTTCATAATTTCTCTCTCGATAAGAAGACCCACAAATAAAACCCACTTACATAATATTAATAGCCAATTATATTTTAAAAAATTCCAACAATTTTTATAATCTATAATGATTTGATTTTTCAATATGAGAATCAATTTATAATTTGTAGCATTTTTTTTTTAAAATAATACCAAAGAGACTTTTTGGAAGAAGAATATTAGTGATATTCTCTATGAACTGACACTCCCAAAACTTTAACACAAAGAAAAATTAAATTGAGAGATATCTATAACTTTAATTGTTTCTATCACCTTGTTTTTAATGAAAAGAGAGAAGAGCCACAGTAGCAGTTGTTAGGACACACTGACGTGTTACGCCCGTATTAACTCGTATCCGGGTCCAACAATAGTGAAGTCCAGACATAGGCCAATACAGGTGCGAAACATCTCTGTGTCGCACCATTATATGTCACATTTCTGAGTCGGCCTAAAACTATTGTAGTAGATATTACGGGTTGTCTTAGGATTGTGTTGAAGCATCAGTTGCTTGCATAAAAATGGAAGAGTAATAAAATGGCATAAATGTAACACCTCGTAATTTTATCGATTTTTATTTTGGGGATTAATTGGGATTAATTTTATTATATTTGGAAAATTAATCAGGTAAAATAAATACTAATTAGCGAGAAAAAGGGTTAATATTAATTTATATTGAATATTACTTAGTGAATGAATAATAATATTAATAATAATAAAGAAATATTTTAATTGTCGTGAGTGAAAAATACGGCAGTTACGATAAATGTAGTCGGGACGCGCGTGTCAGTCGTGTCGAGATATACTTTGAGATATAAAAATAACTTTATTTTTGATATTTCAAATGGTCATTTCGATTTCTTCAATGTGTCCGGAAGGGTCGATATAGTTCGAAAAGTGTACCCGTGGGTTTAGTTTGGGTCACGGGGCATTTTTAGGCCAAATCGGTACCCCAGAGGGGTATTTTAGTCTTTTGAATTTTTGAGGAAATTAGACCCACGAATTTTATAACTGTAAATCATATTGGGAGTTGGGAAAGTTAGGGTTACGTGAACAAAACTGAGGGAGGCTATCAAGGGAGGAAGAAGGAGAGTCCTGAAAGATTCCCAAGACTGTCCAACACAATTCTTAAACCAAAATCAACACAATTGCGTAGATCGGGAGGAGAGGAACACATCCATACCACCAATTTCGTGGAAATTAGACCTACACACAAAGGCATGTATTTATCTTGCTAAATTTATCATAGATATACCATCCATGTTAGAGTAGGATGATTTATCTATGAACTTCATGTATTTTGGGTTAATTTGGAAGACATAAAACATGTTCTTGGGTTGAAATTGATATAGGATAAATCCCTTTATGTATGTAGGATGAAATCCATTAATAAATGTTAAAATTTGGTGAATATATCTAGAATATTTGTTGGACTTTTGAACAAATATGATAATCTAGGGTTTTTAAGAATTTTGATGAATTAATTCAGTTTAATGATGTTTCTTGATGATTTGAAGATTCTACCACGTTATAAATCATGTACATATGTTAATATGATGTTTAGAATGTTTGCTTGGGAGTTTGGGTTCAAATCATGCAGTTTTGAGGGTTAACGGTGGTGGAAAAATCGTCACAACGAAGAAGATGAACCCAGGTACAGCGAACCGGTTCGCATGTACCCCTAAAACGATTCGACTGCACCTTCGAATTGGTTCACATGTTCCCTCAAACCGGTTCGGGGGACCTGGCATTTCTGAAATTCATTTTTGGTTGAATTTTGATAGGTTGAGTTGAGGATTTCCTCCCAAATGAATAGGGGTTTAGGTTAGCAATATAGGTAATGTATTTCATAAGGGATTTCATCAGTTATGATGGATACAAGTGAACCATGAGGCTTAGTATAACATTTAAATGTTTGTTTGTAAAATATAGTGGGTCACGAAAAGCATAAGTGAAGGTACGACTGGTCAAGCGATGAACGAATATTTTAGTTAGTGAAATAACCCAATGGAGTGAGTTGGATTATTCGAGTAGCAGGGAAAGCACTCGGGAATAATACAGTGAATAATTTAGTGGAGAATTTAAAATGCATAGGATATCCTAGTATTACCTATATTACGTACGAGATATATGTTATAGGTTGAGAGTATACCTATATTGATGATATTATACATATCTATACATAAGATGTGTGAAGGCCTATTGTGTGACTTATTGTATCTATGACATACCTACGCTGCTTGCTATCGTGGGAGGTTTAAAAAGGGGACAGTCTTATCTTGAGGAGCCATCTTGGGGGATTTTAGACTTGTACCTCAGAACATAGAACTTTGGGATGAGCACTACTTGTGTGAATGAGGGCGTCCCGATCATTTGGGTGCGTAGGTATGTGCGTAGCACAAAGGCCTAGAACTATCTTCGCCTCCAATTATGTGTGAATTGTATATTGTGGTTTGAGAGTGATTCCAAGCTGACAGTCCTTCATTTAGTACATGATGTACCGGGACTTGATAAAAGAGTATGCATGCATCGCATGTCTCAGCCTTGGGGTGCTGTATTGGTATATATAAATAAAGGGATAAATATAAATACTTGTGATTTATCCTACTCTGCGTGCTTAGTAGATGAGAAAGATAGTGATGTCTAAAATAACCTAAGAAAGGGGAAACTTAACATCTATTTAGTGAACCCTAAATCGGGGAAATAAACTTCCTCGGAAATAAACTCTAAATAGTGATGTCTCAGCCTTGTTGCTCGGAGTGAGTATGACTTGGTCGGGGAAATAAACTTCCTCGTTGCTATTGTGCCACGTAGATTGACACGTGTCTTCTTATTATTCGTCTATATCAGCATACTAATTTTGGTATCAACACCGTAGTTGCAGAAAATGCAGAAAATCAGGCTGTGACCTGAGGGATCGATCGATCGATCGACCCCTGCCTTCGATCGATCGACCTCCCCAGAATATGTAAAGTTGTTTCTTTTTAAATGTTGATTCTTATCCCAAACCTTTTGTGGATCTTTGGTGATTATTATTTGGATATTATGGGACTTAGAAAATATCAGTAAACCCTTGATAAGATTTGAATTAATTTGATTTGGATTCAAGTGATTAAAATGATGAAAATTATATTGAATGGAATTTCGGTTGCTAGATTCATTTGTTAAATTACAAATGGAGATATATGAGGATTAAAGATGGGACCAGTAGGGGTGATTGAATATAATATCTGGGTATCCTTAAGTTTACAAGAGGGTTTAATCCTAAGTGAAAGAAGATGTGTTTATAAGAGATTTGAAACTATCGGTTTTAACCTTAACTAAAAGGAGAAATAAACTCGTGGTAGTTCGGGAGAAATAATGTTATGGACCAGTAGGATATTAGTGACTTCTTACTGAATATATGTTGAGGAAGATCCTATTTGAATCTTGTGTATTGAGAGAGGGTAGCCTTAGGGTTCCAATTTGAACATCAAGGACTGAGTTTAAGCTCATTATTAATTTCGCAAGGACGGAGTGTAATACAAGAGCGTAGTGGTATGTCTCCTGGATAGAGATGGGAGTTTAGAACACATTTGGTTGAAATAAGGTATGAGGTTATCCCGATCGCATAGTTGAAGTTGTCGGACCTCCTCGATCGACAAAGTTAAGTAGTAGTGTATTGGAGGGGTTCCTTGTTTGGATTTCTCTTTGCGAGACGCTCCGCGCATGAACCTTAACGACGTCGGGAGTGGAGAGATGTTATAGGATGCGAGGATAATTAAATTATGAAGTAAAGATATGATACGTGGAATTTAAAAGAGATATAATGATACGTATGGAAATTATCTTAGGGTAGTGATATTACCTTATTGATATTATAGGTATGATAATGCCTATTTGATTGATTGATGATTTATGTGTATGACATACCTAGCTTACTTGCTATCGGTGGGAGGTTTGCGCGTGAGGGCAGTCATATCCTGATGAATCCATGGGATCTTTGATTTTTCGCTCGAGAACATAGGTTTATGAAAAACTTATCGGGGAGTTGATAAGTCCGCTGACTGTGGGTACGTAGGTATGTGCGTGACCCATGGATACGAGAACTATGTTCGCCTCCAATTTGTCTGTTGTTGTTTGTGGTTCGAGGAATCCTTACCGAACCTTTAGTCCCCTATTCGGCGACCAGCGATGATGGGACATGATAGCAGAGTAATGCATTGCACCGCAGCTGTGACTCGGGGTGCCATATTATATATGAATATATATATAATGGATGAAATGATTGAATGGATATATATTGGGGTTAACTCTATCTACGGTGATAATTGTAGATAATGGTTAATGAATGCTTATAGAATTGAAAAGCTTAATTCATATTAATGAGAAATTATTCATGTTAATGAGAAACGATTCATATAAATGAGAAATGTAAATGAATAATAATGTGACGTATGGTATGGGACATACGGGGATTATGATATGGGAATGGAATTATAATATGGAAACTGGGAAAGGGGAACCATTAACTAGGAGGTTAATAGGAAACGTTAACTGTGCACTCTAGTTGAGAGGTGAGAATAGCAAGTGAGAGTTGGATCTAACATGTACATAATAAATGCTTTATTGCACTTGTTAAATACTTGCTGTTTTAAAAATAATCTACACATTCGGGCTCTGACCCGTTTCCTTGCATATTTTCTCTTCTATTGTATCACTATATCAGGTGTCCAGCAACAGGGACGCCAACCTTAGCGGATTATGACAAGCTATGGATTTATGGAGTTTTGCTTAGACGCCTATCTTCATTTGATTCACAGTATTCTTAGTCAGGTCATGTCGCCCAAAGGATTTCAGTTATCATTTTCTATCGGAGTCAAAAACTATTGTATTCGTGTCTTTTTAATATATTTGTTATTGATGGGATTACTGTAATGGATTAATATTATTTGGGAATGTTTATTCCAATTGCATTTAAATTCTTTTGTGTTATTTATTGGTTATCAGTGTTGTAGAATAAAATATGTTGTGTTATTCTTAAACTGGAAATGGATTTTGTTAAATTAAAATTTGGAAAGTTTTTAACACCAGCTTAATTGGGTTTTGGGTGAGTTGTAAATGTTTTCGACAGTGATGCTAAGAATGAGCCAACTGTATATTCTGTTTTAATTTGGTATGGGACTGGCCACCCGGTATTTAATTAGGCGGGGTGTTACAGGTGGTATCAGAGCATCAGGTTCTAGTGTCCTTTAGGATCTGTACGGCTTACTGTGTTTTCAGCTTAACGTTCTTTGATGTAGAGCCCTATGAGTAGGATTATTGCTTTTCTATTTACGCCTACAAACTTCAGCTATTTTGAGATATCAAATACTGATAGTTTTCTCTCGTTTCAGATGCCTCCTCGACGTGCACCTCAGCCCGCCCCAGCTCAGGGTACGATGACTGCGGCCGAAGTTGCTGCAATTATCGTTCAGGCAGTCAATGCAGCTTTAGCTGCTGTTTAGCAGGCTCCAGCACCGGCACCGGTTGTGCTACCCACGCAAGGGCAAGTGTTTCCTACTGCATGGGAACGAGCGAGGGATGCCTTTCAGAAAGCACACCCACCTGAATTTCAGGGAGGATCAGATGTTGTGACTGCTAGCCAGTGGAAGAAAGATATCCAACGGCACTTGAGAATGATTGAATGCACTGAGGTTCAACGTCAAATACTAGCCACATTCAAGCTAGTAGGGGCAGTTTTGCAATGGTGGGAAGCTACGACCACTATGGAGGAGAGGGACGTAATGACTATCCAAGACTTTTGGATATGGTTTGATGGGAAGTATTTTCCTTCTTCCATCCAGACAGAGATGAGGCAAAAACTACTTGATTTGAAATAGGGAGAGAAGACTGTGGCGGAATATGAGGAATAATTTACGAGATTAACTAATTTGGTACCAGCTGAAGTACCTACTGAGGAGAGGAGAATTCTAATGTTCACTGATGGGTTGAACTATAAGATTCGCCAGCATTTATTGGGGAATCTTTCACTACGTACGTATGCAGATGTTCTCAATGCTACAATGCTCCACTGCCAGGATAACCGCTTTCATAATAAGGGTGTCAAGCGGGGGTTTGGGTCAGGCCTGCAAGGCAAGACTACTGGGGGAAGTTTTAGTGGGACTCAGTCAGGGCAGAGTCATCAGCGTCAGAGTGAGCAGGGTTCCCAGACAGGGGACTATACTAAGCGTTTGCGATCTGGAGATTCTCGATTTGAGGATAGAGGTATTGGGCAAGGACATCAGGGCCATCAGGGCCAGAGACAGGCTCATCAGGGCCAAGGGAAGGGAGGTAATGGTCAGCAAGTTCGGGGTCAACAGGGGCAAAATGGTGGAAAGTTTATGGGAAAATGTTTCGTGTGTGGCAAGTATGTCCATAAACGTCAAGATTGTCCTGAGAAAGACAAATTCCCTCAGCAACAACATGCTCGACAGGAGCCACAGGTAACAGTGTTTCCACCAGCTGCTCTTCCAGCTCCAGCTCCGGTGCTAGCATTGCCTCCCATTCCAGCAGCACCCGAGTAGCAGGGTCAGTAAGGGCGTGTATATAACGTCCATCGGGCCGCGAATCAACAACCACCACCCGCGAATGAGGGTATGTTTTCTATCTAAGGGATTATGAAGCATATATTGATTTTTGTAGTGATTGATATTGTGTGGGCAAAAAGGTTGCTAAACTTAGCCTATAGCATCGTTATTTATGTAGACTCACTGAGGGGTGTGGGACACCTATATATTACTTGTTATCACGTGGGATTGATTTTTATCATGGGATTACTTACCTTGGGCATGTCCGAGAGTGATAAGACTATCGGCGTGCATTGACTTGTGGTATAAGAGAGCGTATGTACTACTAATATCCTGCATCTTGTCTTCTATAAGAGAGTAGATGCGTAGATCTATAAACCATTTTTTTAAATCGACAAATCAAAATTTTTATATACTATTGACTAAGGACCTTAGGAGTTTCGATGACCGACTACTTTAGGAAGTAGTGTATCGGGGTGGTTCCTTGTTTGGATTTCGCTTGCGAGACACCCCACGCATGAAACTAATAACAGTTGGGAGTTGAAATAAGTTAGGTCTTTGGAAAACGAGTTTATAACCTTTGCAAAAATTTTAATATTGAAAGCGGTACGAGAGGGTGTATGGGCGCCCTGGATGATTGTATTGTAGTATTTTTCATAGTTGTGAAAAGGTAAGTAGTTGGAACTTCAGGATTTATTTGTTCAATGTGTGAGGCTCATTTTTCCCAAAGTTTGTCGCAAGGACGGTATAGGGAAGATTAGGTAAAGTCTAAATTTGATTCAGTTGAAACTATATGGTGAGGCTTGGCGTATAACATTGATAGGGATTTTGTTAATGTACTGTATGGGCGGTACATCTTGGATTTCTTGCGATGTGAGATTTATACTCGGAGTTGACCTTACCGGTATGATTTATATTCCTGAATTTCGGGATGAAATTCTGCTATAAGGGGGGAAGTATGTAATACCCCGTGATTTTAATGACTTTTAAAATGGGTTATATTTTAAATTAATGGATTAATTGGATTTTATTATTAATTAATTCATTCGGGTTTTATCCGAACTGTGGATATTAAAATGGATGATTCTGAATATTACTTAAAGATATTAAGGTAATATATGAATGTGATGTCATTGTTATGACGGTTTGATATAAATTCAGTAATTTATATTTTTAGTCAGACGCGGTATGGGACGTGTCGGGACTAATCTATTAAATTAAAAAGGAAATTTATTTTCTATAGACCTTATAGTCATTTTGACTGCGTCGTTGCGTCCGGAAGGTTCGGAATAGTCATAAAAGCCTATTTGGATGTTAATTTTGAGTCTCGGGTCATTTGGAAATGAATAGACAACCCAAAAGGGCATTTTGGTCATTTTTCTAGGGGGATGAATAGTGATTTCGGGTTTTGTCCTATTATAAGTATTGGTAGATTAAGTGTACGTGGGTTATACATCTCCTCTTCACAAAGTGGAGAAGTCATATTCCTAGAGAGAGTGAAAGGGTACTTGGGAAGGGAAAAGCCTACTTGGGAAGGAGAAGAACAAGAACCAAGGTTCACCACCACCAACCACCACCGGAGTTTGACCGGAGAAGGGACAACCAACTGAGATATACTACACCAAAGTATCAGACCTTCAGTAAAGGCAAGTGTTTGATAATGGCAATTTAAGTTCGTATATTGTCCATGTTAGAATAGTTATGAAAAGAGAAGATTATTCATGTTTGGAAGAAATAATGGAATGGTTAAATGGATTTCTAGAAACTGAAATGATATAGTAATTAAACTCATATTGTAGGATGAAAATAATCACGAAATAATCATATAGCTATGGAAGAAAAATCTGAAAACCATTGAAGTGTTCTTGAAGTTAATATTTTGATGATTTTCTGGAAAATGAGGAGATAAACATGCTTTTTAATCCAATCCCTTGATGATACTAGGATGTTTAGAGTATTGGAAATCGTTCATATATGTTGATATATCATGTAGTAAAGATTATAAGTCATTTGGGATGTTTAGATGAAGGTTTAAATGATCATAAGTTGCTAAACCCGTATGTTGATGTAAAAAATTAGATCACTCTAATAATTCAATCACAGATAAAGAAATAAGACAAAAGATTTTTAAAGTGGTTCAGCCTTATATGAATGGCCTACGTCCACTGTTATTTTATTGCCGAATGTTATGGAATTCTCGATTACAATAAATTCCGTTCTGGATATCAGAATTTGGATTCAGGATCCGGTCCCCTTACAATGAGGATTATACAACGTATTTATAGCCTTGAGGCTATCATCTGAAAGGGTGATACATTAAATGATATACATATGAAAGGGTAATACATTTAATGCCCTTTAAGCGTGTGCATCTAAATGATAAGCATTCAATGAATAGTTGAACTGTTGATTATCTGGCAATCAATGCTGTGGCCGAGATGCAGCTCGGACCGCCTTAGTTGCTCGTCATTCAGGAGTTCCTCGGAGCGTTGGAGTTCCTCGGAGTACACTTGTTGCTCGGAGTGAGTATGACTTGGTCGAATAAATAAACTTTCTCGTTGCTATTGTGCCACGTAGATTGACACGTGTCTTCTTATTATTCGTCTATATCAGCATACTAATTTTGGTATCAACAGAAGCCCCCAATGTTTCATATTTCGAACTTTGAGGAGTATAGAGCATTCTTTCTCGGTATATGGCAATATTAAATGACCTTCCTGGTTTTTAGGAGCATTTTATCCTTTTTTGAATTTCCTTCCAAATTCGCAGAATCCGCCTTTTTGAATTTTTATAAGCGCTTCGATCTTCGCGCACTTTTTGTCCTTTTAGCCGCCGGTAGCGTAATAGTTTCTTTTTTGTAATCATTTCTTTCGCCGTTTCCCAACGCAAAGTATTTAAACTTCATAGATAATCCCATCGTCTTCTACCTTTTCCAATTTCTGCTTTCGAGTTTTCCACAGTCTTTCTCTCTCTTGTGCGTTCATCCTTTTCTTCGTTCGTTGTCAACAGATCTCCTTCTTTTTTCTGTAAGATCTTCTTCCTTCTTCTTCATTTCTTTTATTCACCATGGTTTATGTTATTGAATCTCTTGAGAAATTCCGTTCTGATTTTTCTATTCCATCTTGGGTAACTCTGGAGGATCTTTCTGAGCCTTCAAATTATTTTCGTTTGGCTGAGGGACATTGGTTCCCCAGCCTCTTTATTGCTAAATGTGGATTTTCTTTTCCACCAAACCCTTTGTGCTTAGAGTTCTGTCATTATTTCGATGTTGTTCCTGCAAAAATAGCCCCCAACACATGGAGAATAGTTAATGGGGTGTATAGGTTAAATCAAACTCACGGAACCCGTATAGGAATTCCTGAGATTATGTACTGTTATAGATGGGCTGTTCTAGATAATGTTTTTTATTTAAAAACTAGATTTTTGAATAGGGCTTTAGTAGTCAACCTCCCTGATGCTAAAAGGGATTATTTTGAACATGGGGTAGTTATAAAAAATTGGCAACATGCCCCTTTGATTGGAGATGAAGTATATGAAGGTCCCAGATGCCCTCCATATGGCAATGGGATAGGTTATTTTCATTTTATTTTATTTCTGAAATTATGATTTCATTATGTTTGAATAAATGTGTGATTGACATTTCAATATGTATTTGTTTGCAGTTGACAGCAAAAAAAAGACTCCAAAAGAATCAGAAGTTAATATTAAGCATTTGAAACATATCTGGAGTTTGCATCAGAAAGTTGCAGACGAGCACATCAGGTCTGCTTCATACTTGTTGCAGTATAGGAGCTATACATCATCCTTTACTGCTCGTCCTGTGGTCAGCACTAGTGAACCAGCGCCAGCTCCTGAGGATTCTTCACCAGACTCTCATAGTCCTTTGAGTCAGAAAATGGGCAAAAGAAGAGTTCCTGCTATCTTTGAGGAGACTACCTCTGCTGGAGAGGGTAAAAGAAACAAGAATGACGTTCCAAAGGGGACAAAGAAAGTAGATGCTTCCCCTTTTGTTGCTTCTCAGAAGGCTGCCGAGAAGCCCCCAGTGGCTCCTAACAAGAAGGATGCACCTGTGGAAGTGGTTACCATCTCCCCAACCAAAAGCTCTTCTTTGGTTGAAACTGTTGAAATGCCACCGAGGAGACTGAAGAAATCCTCCTCGATCAATTTGGCTGAAACCATTCCCCAGCTCCAAGCTAGTGGAGCTAGTGTTCCAACTATTATTCCTCCGAGTTCTGCGATGAGCTCGGTAAAGACTTGGATCATTCCTGAGGTCCGAGGAATTGAGGAGAATATGTCTAGGGATATGCTTACATCCCTGGCTACTTGTCACATTACTTCAGTAAGTTTCTCTCATTCTGAATTTTCTTTCTTTCCATCAATACATATATCTCTGTGCTGACTTATCATTATCTCCTTTTTTTTCAGCTGGTGAGTTGCTTTAACACCATTGTGAAGAAGGATGAAGAGATCAAGGCTTCTAGCTCCTCGTCCGGAGTGGAGGATGCTTTAATGGGTTTGGCTCAGTCTTTGAAGGACTCCTCTCAAAAGTATGATGAGGATAGGGGTGATTGGGAGAAGAAGTTGGCTGCAGTTGAGGCAGAGAAGGTGCAGCTCGTTGAAGTTTCCAAGGGTTTGGAAAATAAAGTGAAAGATTTGGAGGGAGAGGAAAAGAAGTATGATGAGAAAATCAAGAGCTTTGGGGAGCTTGAAAACAAGATGAAAATGGTAGAAGAAGAATTGCCCCTTCTGCGAGAAGTGAATCGCTAGAAGGAGGAGGTGGAAGCTAAGTTAAAGGCCATCGAGGATCTTCTATCCGAGAAGCTCTCCTCGGAGAAAATAAAAAGAAAAATGGCGGTGAAAAAATCTTTCCGCACTGGTTGGGACAAAGGGTGGAACAGGGGGGTAGCAGCCATGATGACCCAAGTGCAATATGGGAGTCTTAAATACTTCCGAGATGGTTGGGTTGCTGCCCTGTAAGAATTGAAGGTTAATGAGGACTCAGAACTGTTTCAACAGCATCTCCCTGGTCCTCCCCCAAATATTGAAGATGAAGAAGAGGACGAAGCTGCCTCCGAAGAATCTTCAATGATAATAGGTGATCCAATCCTTACTCAGCCTGCCGACGAGGAGCTTTCATCTCTGCCTGCTCCTCCTGAACAAGTTCCAGCTCTAGCCGACCAACTCATTGTTCCCACCGAGCAACCGAGCTCCTCGTCCCAGCCTCCCGAGTAAGTCTTGGGAGACAAGGAAAAGGTGTGAAGTTGTTCGGTATTTGTTTTATTTTCTTTTGTCACTTGTAACTCAGATCTTTGTAACTCTGCACTATGATCTAATAAAATTTGAGTTTTCCCTTCTATGCGATTGTATCTTTTCTATTTGTACTCTGTCTTGATCTTCTTTTTGATGATTGTCTTTTCATTCTTTGCTAGTTTCTGGCCAGGATGGATATGATATCTGCCAATGATACAAAGCTGATGCAGCAATGCCATGAATATTATAAAGCTGGTCACATAGACCTGAGTGCATCAGAAGTTGCTGATATCCTTGGTCATGATGCTTCTGAGCAGGCAGTTGAAGCTTATCAGTATCTGAAGGGTTTACTTGACCGAGCTGTGGCCAATAATGTGGCCTATTACGAAATGATCGAGGATCTTCAATGTACCCTAGAAGATCTTCAGAATCAGTACAAAGAATCAACTGCCTTGTTGCATGAGGGGTATGAGAAGAGGTATCAGCAGCTTTCTGCCGAGAAGGGCTACGAGAAGCTCCTTGATGGGTACGATGTCAGGGAGAGAACCCTAAAGGGTGAAGTCGAAGCATGCAGACAGATTGCCGAGCTGCTGGAGCAAGAGAATAACAATTTGCAGAAAGAGCTAGCACAGTTGAAGTCTGAAGCCTCTTCTTCAACAGCTACAATCCCAGTGACTGACGAGGGATTTTCATTTTTAGAGGTTGAGAATGCCAAATTGAGGCAAGAGTTGGACACATTGAGGAGGTCGGGCACTTCCACCTCTCCTCGAGGACGAGCAAGAGCTCCTCGGGGACGAGGAAGAGCAGTTCGTGTTCTTGTGGAGGAACATAGGACAACATCTTCCTTAGAGAACCAAGCCTTCCAATTAATGGCTAAGAACCAAGCTTTGTCTGACATGTCAAAGAAAATTAGAGAACCGAAACTACAACTCTCTGCAAAGAAATCGGTGTTGGATACTAATGAGCTTTTTGTCAACAGTCTCCACGAGAAACTTGAAAGGCTAACATTTCAATTCCACAAACAGCCCAAGGAGTTCTGGATGGCTGGATACAACGAGGCACTATTCCATTTAGATGCTCGTATCCAGAATGCCAATAATGAGGGCTACAAACAAGGCTGGCTGAATGCCTTATTTGTGTTGAAACTCGAACAGGGACATTATTTGTGGGACTACTATGATCTCGGATTGCTCGACTTGCCTATACAACCGTTCAATTTGGACATTGAATGGATCCCAGCTCGTGCCATTCCTCGGAGCTTAATTGCGAAGTATCTCGGTGACTACAGTTTACATTCTCAGTTTGAGGTATCTCGTCCCGAGCATCTTCTAGATCGACCTTCTGTGATGAACGTTAGGATGCTGAAGGACTTGAACTTCATTAATTCTCCTCAGTCTTTAAATGATCCGCCTGCTGGCGAGGAACCTGTATCGAAAGCTGAGGGGAAAAGACTAATAGAATAGGAATTTCTGATGTAACATTTAGTATACATATCCATGTAATTATCAATGTAACTTGTAATTTATTTTGAATTTTATGAAAGACTTTCATTTTTGTTTGCAAATCTGTATTGCTATTGTCTTGTACTTGTCAAACACTTTATATTTGTGCTTGCATAACAATATTGTGTGGTTCATCGACCAACTTAGTAATAAAAAAGTTACAAGTATCAGAAATGTTGCTCGATCACTTAATAATAAAGTAATGAGTATAAAAATGTTTAAAATTTTTCCAACCAACCAAGGTTGTTAAATTGTGCTCGTCGACCAATTATAGTTAGTGAGAGTTTATCCCCGACTAACCATACTTGGTAAATTTTTGTCTTTTTCATAAAATGTGTCCGACCAACCAAGGTCGATAAATTCTCCTCGTAGACCAACTACAATTAGTGATCTTTTTCTGTAATAATCTTACCTCCCGACCAACATAAGTTGGCATTTGAGAGCATATCTTGTTTCCTAACCAACCGAGATTGGCATTTTTAGGAGTATTTTGCTTCCTAGCCAAACACGTTGGCATTTTTAGGAATGTTGTTCTCGCCCTTTTCTGGTTGGCATTTGAGAGCATATCTTGTTTCCTAACCAACCGAGATTGGCATTTTTAGGAGTATTTTGCTTCCTAGCCAAACACGTTGGCATTTTTAGGAATGTTGTTCTCGCCCTTTTACCAACCAGAGTTAGTCTGAGTTCGAACTATCATGTCCACTTGCCCTTTTACCAAAATTGGTCTGAGCCAGTGTCAGCCTCCTAACCAAAGGAGTATGGTTTCCTAACCAACCGGAGCTGGTATTTTTAGGAATGTCGTGTTTTCGCCCTTTTACCAATCGGAGTTGATCTGAGTTCGAACTATCATGTCCACTCGCCCTTTTACCAACCGGAGTTGGTCTGAGCTAGTGTATGCCTCCTAACCAAAGGAGTATGGTTTGTTCTCGCCCTTTTACCAACCGGAGTTGGTCTGAGCTTGAACTATCGTGTTTCTTTTTACTGCCGAGCAGCGTAGTGTTACACACTAGTATTCCCCGAAAAACTTTCAACAAAAAGAGAGAAGATGGCGAAATATCATCGTTTTATTCATATTGATGGAACTGCTTTACATTTTACATCACTGATAATACTTGTGTAGGTGTTCAGCATTCCATGCATTCTTAAATTCCTCTCCTTCTAGAGTTGCTATTCGGTAAGTTCCTGGTCGAATAACTTCTGTAACTCGGTAAGGTCGATGCCAGTTTGCTTCCAACTTATTGTGCTTCTGAATGACCTTCTTTAGCACGTAATCTCCTTCTTTTAAGTCGCATTTCTTCACCCTTTTGTTGTAAAACAAAGCTGTTCGTTGTTGGTAAGAAGTATTTCTAATGGCTGCCTCTTCTCTAACCTCTTCGAGCATGTCCAAATCTAATCTCCTCATTAAGTCGCTGACTGGGGAATTGAAATTCAGCACTCTGTGTGTTGGAAGACCCAACTCGGCAGGTATTACGGCCTCACTTCCAAACGCCAGCATATATGGTGATTCTCCAGTTGCTGCTCGGGGAGTTGTTCGGTAAGCCCACAATACTGACTGTAGCTCATTAATCCAATTAGCTTTAGCCTCACTTAGCCTCTTCTTCAAACCATTTAGTAACGTTCTGTTCGTCACTTCAGTCTGTCCATTGCTTTGAGGATGGCCTGGTGCTGAATGAGTCTTCAAAATGTTTGACTGATGACAATAGGCGGCAAACTCCTCGTTATCAAATTATGTTCCATGGTCTGTGATGAAGGCATGAGGGAGACCATATCGGCAGATGATGTTCTTCCAAACGAACTGGTACACCTTCTCGTATGTCATATCAATAAGTGGCTCAGCTTCTACCCACTTAGTAAAATAATCTACTGCAACGACGAGGTACTTGAATCTTCCTCGGGTCGTTGGCAGTTGATTAGGCATAAATTCTTCCTAATTTATCCCTTAATTTCGGTACTTTAATCACCTCGAACAACGTAATTGGATTGACTTTATCTCATAATCTTGCTATTGACTTATCCTAACAAGTACACCGAGTTTCTGGTATTTTGTTATGATTTTACAGGTATCTAATGTCAAGAAATGGAAGAAGAAAACCGAAAGAATAGAGAAAGTCAACGAGAAAAGTCAAAAGGGCAAAAGAGTCATTTTTACCCAGAATCCGGATGAGGTACCTAAAGAGAAGTTGAAGGTATCATCCTTACAAGCACCTAGGAAGAAACGGCACCTCAATCGGATAACCGGAGCAAAAGATATGGACAGTCAAAGTTGAGAGAAAAGTCAAATAGGCAGACCGGTCCGCCCTCAACCCGGACCGGTCCGATGTGAAAACTCCAGAGGACTGCGAACCGAAGGAGAACCGAAGAGCCAAAAAAATAAAAGAACCGGTCCGCCCCGGACCGGTCCGCCTGGAAAATAAAAGAACCGATCCGTTTTAGAAGCGGACCGATCCGCCTAAGGGCCGGACCGGTCCACCCATCGAGATTTGTTTTCTGATTCTCCTCTAAAGACTCCGACTTATACTCAACTTCTTGGAATTTCATGTAGGGTATAAAAACCCGAATTATTTTCGTTGTAAAGGAGGCTAGAACGTGGGGAGTTAATTTTAATTTCTCATTTTCTTCCATAAACCCTAGTTGTAGATAGAATTTCCAGTTTTATTCAAGGATTGAAGATTTATTCAAAGTTTGTGTGATCACCAATTTTAGTTATTGCTGCGATTGTTCCTTGGGTAATTTTAGTAAGTTGTTTCTTCTTTGTGATTCTATTTTACAGTATTCCATCAATTGTCCTTAGATTAATCATGAACTCTTGCATGTTAAACACTGTTTTCATCATTTTCGGTATGTCCGGCTAGATTTCCAAGGTCGGGTTACATGAACCCAACCTGATGTGGTCATTGCACGTATAAAGTTAATCCTCTGAATTTAGTAATTAATTTTGACTGTATTGCGTAGTGACACAACAATTGTAGGTCTAAATATCTCGTTTGCCCCTGGGTAACCGGGATGATTGAGAATACAATTCGAGTGCCGTTATCGTGATACTGATTTACTCGTCCTTTGATTAAGTATGACGCGGGCTTGAACCTCGTATACGTAATGCTTGGGAGTACTAAATTCCGGGTCAAATTAATTAGATAAATTTACGATTAATATTATACTGCAATACACTAGGGTTGGGGGATTGTATTCCCGTCCTATTTTTCATCATCTCATTTAAAAGTTCAATTCAATCCTTCATTCTTAATCTAGGTCATTTAGTTAGCTGCATTTTTCACCATACTTTCATAATTGCATTTAGTGTAATCGAATCCCAAAAACCAAATCAATCTTTTCTTTTCTTTTTAGAGTCATCGTTAGGATTCCTCAGTCTTATTCCGTCGTCACAACTCTCGTTGTCCTTTTTCCCTGAGGATCGATACCCGACTTGTCGGATTATTACTTGAACGACAGGCTTGCACTTGAGCCTAGAGAGTACACACTTTAGAGACACATTCTGAGTCGTGTCAAGTTTTTGGCGCCGTTGCCGGGGAATTAGGTAGACTTAGGATTAGATCGAGTTAATCCAAAGCTTTGACCAAAAATTCAAAAATCCAAAAAAAAATCAAAAAAATAAAAAAAATAAAAAAAAAGCACAAAAAGATACACCACTATCTCTCACAAACTTAATGCAAAATTCTGAAACCACTCCCACACCCCATAATACTCCAACCAGCATTCACGAAAATCCACTTGTTGAGTATAATCCTGATAGTCCCCACACTCCACAAGCCCCACAGTTCTGGATCCCACCTCCCACACCGTCACACTCACTCTCTAGCAACACTCCCTTCTCCTTCGTAGGACACACGTCGTGCACACCCAGTGAGAGCGCCGAATCGTCGAGTGAGAGAGAGATGTCGCAGCACAGTAATGCAACTACTGGTGAGGAAGAGCCTCCGTACCGCCCGTTGAGAGAATTCTTATATCCCGAGCGCACTGTCACTCCCGGATGCATTATACTCCCGTATAATGCCGGGCAATTCCGATTCAAAAATGGGATGATCCAGATGCTACCACACTATCACGGTATGGATTCAGAAAAGGCATACCTGCATATACGGGAATTTGAGGACGTGTGTGATACCCTCAATGATCAAACTTGCACACAGGAGGTGATTCGCCTCAAACTCTTCCCGTTTTTGTTAAAAGATAAAGCTAAGACCTGGCTATGGTCTTTACCTCCGAGCTCGATTCCATCTTGGAACGAGTTACAATCCAGATTTCTCAAGAAGTTCTTTCCACCACATTGAACAATCTCCATAAAGGCTCAGATTCAATCGTTCAGGCAATTGGATAATGAGCCATTCCATCAATGTTATGAGCGTTTCAATGAGTTAACTGCTTCGTGCCCCCATCATGGATTTGATACAGCCCAAATCATTTCCTTCCTCTATAATGGGTTGAACCTTAACTCCAAGCAACTCATTGAAACCATGGGTAGTGGTCCGTTTATCGAGCTAGATTGCCACGATGCTGAGCTTCACCTGAGATATGTCGCCGAGACTACCCAATCTTGGGATATTTCTGATCCTAATGCTCAGAATCGAAATCGTCAAGCGACCACCACTCCATCGGCGTCCGTCCTACACCATGTAGATAAGACCTCTATGTCGGACTGTCGATTGGACTCCCTTGAGAAAGGATTTCGAGATTTATGCGAGGTAGTTGGATCTATCAAGAATCCCGTCGAAAAGGTGTGTGCGATTTGTGAGGCGGGACATTCAACTGAGGAATGCCCGACGATACCCGCCTGCAAAGTAATGTTGCAGGAGCAAGTTAGTGGTATAGGAGGCTTTAAGGGTAATTTTGGTGCCCCGCACGGGAATTCATACAACCCTTCGTGGAAAAATCATCCCGGATTTAGCTATGGGCAACAACATGCCGCAATGAACCCTTCTTCGCATGTTGCCCCTCCTCCTCCACAACAATTTCAACAAGCTTCACACATGCAAAGTCATGTGCAAGCACCGCCACCCCATGGAAATTATATCCCGCCACAACGGAGAACTCTCGAGGATACGATGAATCAATTCATCACTAGCCAGACCGCAACCAATGCCAAATATGATCGTCTAATTGGCGACATAAATGCAAATCTGTCCAAAATTCAATCCTCGTTGAGCGTTCAAGAAAAGGGCAAGTTTCCTGCCCAGGGCCAGAGACCTCCCCAAGGTCAAACTAGTGTTAGCTCCACTTCTACTGATCATCAGGAGCAATGTCAAGTTGTGACCACTCTTCGTAGTGGGAGAGTCGTTGATTTATCACCTCCCCCACACGACACAACCAAATATAAGGTGATTTCGCCCGTCACGAAAGAGGCCGAAGATGTCACCTCAAATGAGAGTGATAAAGATGACACTAGTGAGCCCGAGGTAGTTGTGAAACCACCCTCCGCAGCACCGTTTCCTCAAAGGTTGATTCCTTCCCAGAAAGGAAACCCACGTGATGACGTGCTAGAAATACTAAAGCAGGTAAAGCTGAATTTACCATTCCTCGATGCCATCAAACAAATTCCAGCTTATGCAAAAATCATCAAAGATTTGTTGACGGTAAAAAGGAAGATGAAATTAAATAAGAATGTCTTCCTAGCACAGAACGTGAGCTCCATCCTACTCAATGAGCTCCCTCCTAAATTCAAAGATCCCGGTGCACCCACCATTTCCTGCATCATTGGAGAGAACAAAATTGAAAAAGCCTTACTAGACTTGGGAGCAAGTGTCAATATCCTCCCTTACTCCATCTATAGGCAACTTGATTTGGGCGACCTCAAGCCTACAAGAATCACTCTCCAACTAGCGGATCGAACTGTGAAGGTCCCACGAGGTGTAGTGGAGGACGTGATCGTTCAAGTTGACACTTTCTACTTCCCGGTAGACTTTGTCATTTGGGACACGGAGCCCTCCTTAATCTCGACCAATTATGTTCCCATCATTCTCGGGCGCCCATTCTTAGCGACAGCTAACGCTATTATTAACACAAGGAATGGGCGAATGCAGCTCACTTTTGGGAATATGACATTGGAGACCAACATCTTCAATATAGCCCAACATACGGGAGAGGAAGATGATATTCACGCGGTGAGTCTCATAGATGAGATAGTAGAGGAGTACATTGAGGAGAATTGCTGTGGCGATGCCTTAGGATCCTGTCTGGTTTCGAGCAATGAGAGTGAGGGGACGTATACTGAGTATGAGAGGGAGATTGGGGAATTAAGAGAGTTACTCGATGAGAGAGCGTCAGACGAGGACGCGAGAGATGTGAATTGGGTTTCTAGATTCGAGGAGTTACCACCACGGGATACACGCGTTGTTCCCTCCGACGATAAGTTTCCAACTCTTGAATTAAAGAAACTCCCCTCCCATATCAAATATGCATACTTAGGAGAGGATGGGACATTTCCTGTTGTTATCTCCTCTAGCCTAGACGACGAGCAGGAGGGTAAGTTGTTAAAAATTTTGAGGAAGCACCTAAGTGCTTTTGGTTGGTGTATAGCTGATTTGAAGGGTATAAGTCCTCTGATTTGCACCCACAAGATTCACCTCGAAGAGGATGTCAAACCCTCTAGAGAAATGCAAAGAAGACTGAACCCCAACATGAAAGAAGTTGTGAGAACCGAGATCATTAAACTATTAGATGCCGGGATTATCTACCCAATCTCGGATAGAAAATGGGTGAGTCCTATTCAAGTCATCCCGAAGAAGTCGGGTATGACTGTGATTGAGAATGCTAAGGGAGAGCTTGTTCCCCAACGCACCACCACCGGTTGACGTGTTTGCATTGATTACCGGAAACTCAATGCGGCAACAAGAAAAGATCATTTCCCCTTGCCATTCATTGATCAAATGCTTGAGAGAGTTGCGGGCCACCCATATTATTGCTTCCTTGATGGTTATTCCGGATATAACCAGATTGAGGTAGATGTACTTGACCAAGAGAAGACGACGTTCACTTGTCCTTTTGGTACGTTTGCCTACAAACGTATGCCATTCGGCTTGTGTAATGCACCCGCGACTTTTCAACGGTGCATGTTGAGCTTATTTAGTGACATGGTCGAAAGAGGACTCGAGGTGTTCATGGACGATTTCAGCGTTTTTGGCACCTCTTTCGATCTTTGTCTAGAAAAATTGGAACAAGTACTTGCTAGGTGTGTGGAGAAGAACTTAGTGCTGAATTGGGAGAAGTGCCATTTTATGGTCACTGAAGGAATAGTTCTTGGCCACATAGTATCATCTAAAGGCATAGAGGTTGATAGGGCTAAGATAGATGTCATAGCTGACCTTCCCCCACCGAGATCGCTTAAAGACGTGCGCTCATTCTTGGGTCACGCCGGGTTTTATCGCAGGTTCATTAAGGACTTTAGCGCTATCGCTAGACCCTTAAGCAACCTTCTCATGAAGGACAACCCGTTTGAGTGAACCGAGGCATGCCAAATCTCCTTTGACAAATTAAAGAACATGCTCGTGTCCGCTCCCATCATGCAAGTTCCGGATTGGTCTTTACCATTCGAACTCATGTGTGATGCAAGCGATTACGCGATTGGGGCCGTTTTGGGCCAACGTCAAGATAAACAAGATCATGTCATCTACTACGCTAGCCGGACCCTTACCGGACCTCAACTCAACTACTCTACCACGGAGAAGGAGTTGCTAGCAGTAGTCTTTGCCCTTGATAAGTTCAGATCGTATCTCATTGGTTCTCCTATAATTGTCTTCACCGACCACGCGGCTTTAAAGTATCTACTTGCGAAGAAAGACGCCAAGTCGCGCCTCATAAGGTGGATCCTACTCCTACAAGAGTTCAATCTCTCTATCAAGGATAAGAAAGGAGTAGAAAACGTCGTTACCGACCATTTGTCTCGGCTTTCGTTCGACGTACCTAGTGATCCCATACCCATAGACGAGTATTTTTCGGATGAGCAACTCTTTGATACTTCTTCATATCCCTGGTTTGCGGACATAGTGAACTATCTTGTCACGGGAGCCGTCCCTCCCGATTGGGCACCGCAAGATAAGAAGAGGTTTCTTACTTGGTCGCGCATGTTCTTCTACGATGATCCCTTACTCTTTAAATACTGCGTTGACCAAATGATCCGACGATGTGTACCGGATGACGAGATTCCAAAGGTCATCCAGTTTTGTCATTCGGAAGCATGTGGAGGCCACTTCTCAGCGAAAAAGACGGCCGCTAAAATTCTGCAATGCGGCCTCTATTGGCCCACAATCTTACGGGATGCAAATGACGCTTGCAAGTCATGCAATAGGTGCCAATGAATGGGAGCCATCTCTCGCCGCGACATGATGCCCCTTACCCCCATACTCATCATTGAGATATTCGATTGTTGGGGTATTGACTTCATGGGTCCCTTCCCCCATCCTTTGGTTTCCTATACATCCTAGTCGTGGTAGACTACGTTTCTAAATGGGTAGAAGCTATAGCTACTAAGACTAATGACAGTAAGGTGGTGATAAAGTTCCTACAGGAACACATACTTTCTCGCTTCGGCGCACCGAAAGCAATAATTAGCGACAATGGCACGCACTTTCGCAATTGGCCATTTGAGAAGCTCATGAGAAAGTATGGCGTCGTCCACAAGGTTGGAACGACGTATCACCCACAAACAAATGGGCAGGCCGAACTAGCGAATCGTGAGATCAAGAACATTCTCGAGAAGACCGTTAATCCTAACCGGAAAGATTGGTCAATTAGACTGAACGATTCGCTATGGGCCTATCGCACCGCATACAAAAATCAGCTTGGCATGTCCCCTTTCCGCTTTGTGTATGGCAAGCCTTGCCATCTCCCCGTGGAGTTAGAACACAAAGCGTATTGGACAATTAAGGAGCTCAATTATGCCACGGATAAAGCCAGTGAAGCTCGCAAGCTTCTAATAAATGAGTTAGAGGAGATACGCAATGATGCGTATGAGAATGTCAAAATTGCCAAAGAAAGGATGAAACTCGCTCACGATAGCATCATTCGACAGAAAGAGTTTCTTCCCGGGCAAAAAGTTCTTCTCTATAACTCTCGGCTTCATCTCTTCCCGGGCAAGTTGCGGTCGCGATGGTCTGGCCCGTTTGTTGTCAAGAATGTTTTCCCCCACGAAGCTGTCGAATTAGAAGATTTAAAAGGGGGAAACACATTCAAAGTGAATGGACAATGCCTAAAGCCATATCTTGAGGCGTGAGAAGATGAAGTCGACACCGTTTGGTTGTCGGACCCCGTTTACGGGGTAGAGTGAACAGTTTCAATTAGGTCGTCGCACTCCCGACGCGTATGGAGTGAGAGTCGCGTGTGTCGTGTGCGTTAGTGAGTGTCGTTAGGATTTTGGTACATTCAGGGTTAACATGTGCAGGTTCGAGATTTTGGGCAATTCGGGTGACCGGTGATGTTGAGAGGTCCTTAGTCTATATTTGGAGAGGAGCGCATGTTAAAAGTGCAATATTTCGAGGAAGAGAGGTTGAAATCCAGTTTCGGGAAATTCTAGCCTAAAATCCCCAAGCCGGATCGGTTCCTTTAATTTAAGGCCGGACCGGTCCGCCCCGGATCGGTTCCTTTAATTTTAAGCCGGACCGGTCCGCCTGTCGAATTTTCTGGAAATTAAAGGATCGGACCGGTCCGCCCCTGGACCGGACCGGTCCGCCTTCTGCAGATTCATTGAATCTCTTCCCTCCATTCACCCCCCCTTTTCCCCCAATCACCATCCTTCCCTCCCATTCGGTTCTCCACTTCCCCATACACCCTTTCCCTCAAAAAACCTTTCCCTCCAACCACCCTTTCCCTCCAAATCCCTTCCCCCTCCACTATAAATTCAACCCTACCCCCTCCCCTTCTCTTCACACCTCAACCACCACTTCTCTCCCCTCTCTCTCCAGATTTCTTAAGTTCCTTCTCTCTGCCTAGTCTCCATGGCCCCCCGTGCTGCTCTCACCAAATACGCATCCACCGACATCCTACACTCCGGGAGCAACGAGTTCCGCTCCCGCCAAGAGGAGCGATGGTGCACCAACTTTTTCGGGTCAAACCGCAAACTACATATGGAGCGCGCGGTCCAATGGAACGCGCTGCCCAATTCTATCACGACCCTATTCATGGCTCGGGGATGGTGTCGTTTCCTCAACGAACCCCATGACGCCGTGTGGGCTTCCGAGGTCCTGTTATTCTATGGAACGCTTGTGCGGACGGACCAATTTGAGGCCCAACCTTACGTTGATGGAACCGTCGTTCCTTTTTCCTTAGCCATCCTCACGGCCAAATTGGCCACCTTTGGTGTCCCGGACCCCCAAGACTTCACATATCCTAGGAATGTTCCTCCGGTCGCTAAGGACGTCATCATGGCGCCCATTGCTCCTAACGTGGCTTGGGCGGGCCAAACCGTCGCGGTTGGATGACTCAATGAAACGGCGCACCTCACTTTCCAAATCGTATGCGCTAACATCCTTCAAACGTCCAACGATTCCGCCATGAGGCCTCGGCAGGCCACCTTGACCTACCATCTCTTCGATCCCCAAACCTCCATCCATTTGTCCCGCACATTGTATGCCGACATCATTGCCGCTTCTTTGGATGAGAAGGGTACCTCCCCTTTGCCCTATGCCCGTTTGATCACGTCTATCCTCCAAGACGCCGGCATTGAGGCCCCTGTCGACCGCACCCGGATTCCCGGTCCCTTTGGACAAGGCACTCGCACTAAGAGTGCCAAACAGCTCGCCATAATCCGGGCACGGCGAGGTCATGATAGCGAGGAAGAGGCTGCCTCGGAAGAGAGCGCGGACGAGGAGGCCGCCGAAGCGGACGTTGAGATGGGTGACGTCGCCGCCGACGACGAGTCGGCGGACGAGGAGGACGACCCGGACTTTGAGTGGGCGGGTACCGATATCTCGACCCGGTTGTCCACCCTTGAGACCCGATTCGAGAACTTTGAGAACAAGTTCGACACCTTTGTGATCGACTACCAACGAGATCAGAATCGGGCGGCTCGACGGCACGCGGATATCTATCGCCGCCTAGGGGACCCTTATGAGCCACTCCCATCGCATTTTCAAGACCCCTATGGCCCCGACGCGCCCAGCTCCTCCCATTTCCCCCCCCCCCCCCCCGTGATGTTTTGTTGCTTATGGACTATTTTGATGTATTTATTCTCACATCCTACATGTGTTGTATTCCTGTTTGTACCACAGTCGTATGATATAAAAAGTTGCATTTTTCTATATTTGTTTGTTTTAATTATTGCACTTATTATTTTGCCTTATTTAGATTTTAGTCCTTTTTGCTTGAGGACAATGCAAAAGTCTAAGTTAGGGGGGGTCAGAAGTGCATATTTCTAAAACTTCACAAATTTTCAAAAATGCCCAAAAATTTCCAAAAAAATCATAAATCCAAAAATATTTTTGTTCAAAATAAATAAAAATTGGAATTCAAAATTTTCAAAAATATCATTAAAAGTCAAATTGGAGTCTCAAAGTGTAAAAAGTCAACATACACAAAGCCGAAATTGACCAAAGATGGAAATTGTGAAAAAAATTGACGACTTAACGAATAAATGTGGAGATTAACAAACCCGGTGAGATTCGAGCCTATCACGTTTTGCGAGATTTTAGTTCAATCCGAGTTAATTGTTAACTCAAAGTTCCTTTTAGCGCTTAATAAGTTGTCAAGGATCTTAATTCTTTCATTTTGATCGGTTTTGAAAAATGTGTGCAATATTGCCTTGAAAAACGTGCCAAATTAGTCTCTAGCTTAAAGTCACCTCGAAACGCATATGGTAACGCAATTGGCATTTTGGACAATGAAGTAGGCCCTCGTTTGTCACCCAAAATTTTGGCCAGAAAAAGTAGCGAAAAATTTTCCTTTTGCAACCCAAATTGAGCCGAATAATTTTCCCTTTCGTTTGACAACCCGAAAAACCCAAAATAGCCGGAATTGTGAAAAATGAAAAATTCAGATTTCAAGTCCAAAAAGTGCACAAAAAAAGGGGCAAGAAAAAAATTAGATATGATCAACAAATAATAGAAAAAGAAGAAAAATATGAGCAATAGCCCGGAAAATGCACAAATGGACATCACGAATGGTTTTTCCAATTCCAACTTTCCTTACCTCCTTCATTTTACCCAATGCAACCTTAAAACCCGAAAAAATCCTAACCGAGTCCAAATTGAGAAATTGATTACCGTGTAGAGAGCCAATACACCAAAAGATAATAAAGGAGATTAAGTGCGCGAAAAATAGGCAATGTTCCCATTTTTAAAATCGTAATCCGTTGATGAGATCCTTTCACCATGAAATTTCCGTCTTTCTAATTGTATGCGTGATTTTGCATCCATTATATTTACTTTTATTATCACGCATACCGAGCGAAAAGCCATATTCCGAGTAGTTCGTTTGAGAGAGCTTCCCATGAGAATTTGAAATCAAAAAGAAATTTCGGACAAGTAACGTAATGATTAATCAGTGGAAATTGGCGGTTATATTTCTGGCTTCGCACACACGCACTACAATTTGAGACTTGTAGACATGACTTAATGATGACTATTTTCTGGAAAAGTTTGAATTATACAATTTTTGGTTATTTTGAAGTTCTTTGAGTCGAATTTTGTGGGAATATTCTCTGCAAACCCTCACGAGACACAACTCGTCCCACTAGGGTAACCTAGGGGTTTAAAGGCTTGTTGCATACGCTAAATGCAATCGCGTGCCCGCGAAAGAGGTAACTTATCCCAATAAAATGTTTTTCAAAAGTTGAGCCTTGCTAGAATTCTTTTACATTGCTCGGGACGCGCAAAGTTCTAAGTTGGGGGGTTTGATTAGGCATAAATTCTTCCTAATTTATCCCTTAATTTCGGTACTTTAATCACCTCGAACAACGTAATTGGATCGACTTTATCTCATAATCTTGCTATTGACTTATCCTAACAAGTACACCGAGTTTCTGGTATTTTGTTATGATTTTACAGGTATCTAATGTCAAAAAAATGGAAGAAGGAAACCGGAAGAATAGAGAAAGTCAACGAGAAAAGTCAAAAGGGCAAAAGAGTCATCTCTACCCAGAATCCGGATGAGGTACCTAAAGAGAAGTTGAAGGTATCATCCTCACAAGCACCTAGGAAGAAACAACACCTCAATCGGATACCCGGAGCAAAAGATATGGACAGTCAAAGTTGAGAGAAAAGTCAAATAGGCAGACCGGTCCGCCCTCAACCCGGACCGGTCCGATGTGAAAACTCCAGAGGACTGCGAACCGAAGAGCCAAAAAAATAAAAGAACCGGTCCTCCCCGGACCGGTCCGCCTGGAAAATAAAAGAACCGATCCGCTTTAGAAGCGGACCGATCCGCCTAAGGGCCGGACCGGTCCGCCCATCGAGATTTGTTTTCTGATTCTCCTCTAAAGACTCCGACTTATACTCAACTTCTTGGAATTTCATGTAGGGTATAAAAACCCGAATTATTTTCGTTGTAAAGGAGGCTAGAACGTGGGGCGTTAATTTTAATTTCTCATTTTCTTCCACAAACCCTAGTTGTAGATAGAATTTCCAGTTTTATTCAAGGATTGAAGATTTATTCAAAGTTTGTGTGATCACCAATTTTAGTTATTGCTGCGATTGTTCCTTGGGTAATTTTAGTAAGTTGTTTCTTCTTTGTGATTCTATTTTACAGTATTCCATCAATTGTCCTTAGATTAATCATGAACTCTTGCATGTTAAACACTGTTTTCATCATTTTCGGTATGTCCGGCTAGATTTCCAAGGTCGGGTTACATGAACCCAACCTGATGTGGTCATTGCACGTATAAAGTTAATCCTCTGAATTTAGTAATTAATTTTGACCGTATTGCGTAGTGACACAACAATTGTAGGTCTAAATATCTCGTTTGCCCCTGGGTAACCGGGATGATTGAGAATACAATTCGAGTGTCGTTATCGTGATACTGATTTACTCGTCCTTTGATTAAGTATGACGCGGGCTTGAACCTCGTATACGTAATGCTTGGGAGTACTAAATTCCGGGTCAAATTAATTAGATAAATTTACGATTAATATTATACTGCAATACACTAGGGTTGGGGGATTGTATTCCCGTCCTATTTTTCATCATCTCATTTAAAAGTTCAATACAATCCTTCATTCTTAATCTAGGTCATTTAGTTAGCTGCATTTTTCACCATACTTTCATAATTGCATTTAGTGTCATCGAATCCCAAAAACCAAATCAATCTTTTCTTTTCTTTTTAGAGTCATCGTTAGGATTCCTCAGTCTTATTCCGTCGTCACAACTCTCATTGCCCTTTTTCCCTGAGGATCGATACCCGACTTGTCGGATTATTACTTGAACGACAGGCTTGCACTTGAGCCTAGAGAGTACACACTTTAGAGACACATTCTGAGTCGTGTCAGCAGTGGTCCAACCAAATCAATTCCCCACATGGAAAATGGCCAAGGGGAAGTTATGGGTGTCAACAATGCTTGTGAAGTTCTTTGGATGGAAGAAAAACGTTGGCATTTATCACATCTCTTGGCATAGGCTATACAAGCAGCCCTCATCGTTGGCCAGTAGTACCCCTGCGTCATCACCCTTTGCAAAAGTGTCCGACCTGCTACATGGGCTCCACAGGACCCTTCATGGATCTCTTCAATCAATTCTTTCACCTTGGAGGGATGTACACATCTCTGCAAACCTGCCATAATTCCTCGTCTATACAAAACACCATTAGTTAGTACATACCGAGCAGTTTTAAACTTCAATTTCTTGGCAGCGAGCTTGTCCTCCGGTAATTCTCCCTCCTCAATATATGCCCTGATGGGATCCATCCAAGATGGTCCTAAATCAAGGGTAATAATATTCATCGTCAGGTCTTCATCTATGCTCCGACTTTTTAATACTTCAATTGGTATCGTTCTTCGCAGCTCGGTACGAGTAGCTGATGCTAGTCGGGCCAGTGCGTCTGCTTGTGCATTTTCCATTCTTGGTATTCTGATCAACTGAATGGCATCAAATTCTGCCAACAACTCCATCACCTTTGCATGATACTTGACCATTAATTCTCCTTTAACTACATATGTTCCCATCATCTGATTCACAATTAATTGAGAATCACTGAATACCATCACTTATTACGCTTCCATAATCTTTGCTAAATTAAGACCTGCTATCATGGCCTCATACTCAGCCTCATTATTGGAGGCTTTGAATTGGAATCGCAGGGCATATTCCATGTCAATCTCGTCTGGGGTGTTCAAAACAATCCCTGCTCCACAACCTGTTGTGCAAGATGACCCATCTATATATAATCTCCATGTAGGTAACTCGTCTTCAAATTTCTTATCTGACAGGGTTCCTCGGTGAAATATTTGCTATTTCCTTTCATCCTCCCCTGGTATTTTTCGCTCTTCATCGACCATCTCTTCTCGCCCTTTTACCAACCGGAGTTGGTATGAGTTCAAATTTGATGATCTTTCTACATCCACAAGCCCTTTTACCAATCGGAGTTGGTCTGAGCTTATGTCTGTTGATCCTGTAACATCCACAGGTCGGTCAGCGAACAACTTTTGTTCCTCGGGGGTATCAGGATATGTAAATTCTGCTATAAAGTCTGCTACAGCTTGCCCTTTTAGTGATGATCTGGGTTCATACACAATATCATATTCACCGAGCTCTATTGCCCAGTACATCAGTTTCCCTGATTTTTCTGGCTTATGAAGGTCTTGTTTCAATGGCATGTCGGTATACACGACGATGGTATGGGCCTGGAAATATGGCCTCATTCTTCTACCTGCCTCAATTAATGCCAATGCCAATTTTTCTAGCTTTGGGTACCTGACCTCTGCACCTCGGAAAGCCTTACTTGTGTAATAAATTGGCTTCTGGACTCCATTCTCCATTCTGATCAATGCCGAGCTGACTGCATTCTCTGATACTGGCAGGTACAAGTATAATTTTTCTCCCATTACTGGCCTGGACAACAGTGGAGGTGATCCCAAATATTTCTTCAAGTCTTGAAAGGCTTTTTCACATTCATCATTCCACTCGAAAGTTTTTCGAAGTGTTTTGAAGAATGGGAGGCATCTATCAGTTGCTCGGGATACAAATCTGTTGAGCGCTACAACTCGTCCTGTAAGACTCTGTACTTCTTTCTTCGTCGTTGGAGATCGCAGCCCTAAAAGAGCTTTGATCTTTTCTGGATTTGCCTCAATGCCTCGCTGGTTGACGATGTATCCGAGGAACATTCCTTCTCGTACTCCAAATGTGCTTCGTCGGGTTGAGCTTCATTTGGTATTTATCCAGTAGATCAAAGGTCTGACCTAAGTCAACTAGATGATCAACAGCTTTCTTGCTCTTTGTCAGCATATCATCGACATAAACTTCCATATTGCAACTGATTTGTTCGGCAAAAACCTTGTTCATCAGTCGCTGGTATGTCGCACCTGCATTTTTCAAACCAAAAGGCATAACATTATAACAAGAAGTTCCCCTAGGGGTAATAAAAGAAGTACTTTCCCTGTCTTCAGGTTTCGTTTTGATCTGGTTGTAGCCAGAGTAAGCGTCCATGAAGCTGAGCAGCTCGTGCCCCGAGGTAGCATCCACTAGCTGGTCAATTCTGGGCAATGGAAAGTAATCCTTTGGGCATGCCTGGTTGAGATCAGTGAAATCAACACACATTCTCCATTTATTTTTTTTCTTCTTTACCATCACCACATTTGCTAACCAGTCTGGATATTTCACATCTTCAATGAATCGAGCTTTCTGGAGCTTCTCGACCTCCTCTTGTATAGCTTGATTCTTTTCGGGACTAAATACTCGTCTTCTCTGCTTTACGGGTTTGATCTCCCGATTCGCATTGAGCTCATGACATAAGAAGTTTAGATCTATTCCTGGCATGTCTTCATGACTCCATGCAAAAATTTTCTTTTTGTTTCTCAAGAAAGTTATCAACTCCTGTTTTATTGAAGCATCCAACGTCGAACCTATCTGAGTTATTCGTTCAGGGTGCTCGTCGTCCAGAATAACATTTTCTGTAGATTCCACCACCTGTCCTTTTACAAGTTGGGATTCATCTCTGGGATCCAGTGTTTCAATTTCTGTACCTTCATCCACCTGGTAGGTAGTAGTCTTTTTCCTCGACTCTTCAATCTCCTCTTGCTCGGCAGATGAATAATAGCATTCCCGAGCAACTTTTTGATCACCTTTCACAACTCCTACTCCGAAATTTGTTGGGAATTTTAAGCACTGATGTACTGTAGATGGAACTGCTTCGAACTTCTTCAAACCAACTCTTCCCATGATGATGTTGTAAGCTGATTGCACATTCTTATCCATAAAAAAGAAGCGTATTCTTTCTGTTCGACAAGCAGGTCAAGTTCCAATGAATATATCCAACTTGATCGTCCCAAGTGGAAAAACTTTCTCGCCAGCAAAACCCAGGAGAGGTCTGTGATAAGGTTCCAATTGAGATAATTTTAAATTTAAACTGTCAAAGCATGAGTAGAATATGATGTCTGTCGAACTACCATTATCTACCAGAACCCTTGAAATCACTACTTCTTTCATCCTCATTTTGATAACCAAAGGGTCGTCGTGAGGGTAAAGAACACCTGCAAGGTCGTTTTTTGAAAAACCAATGACCAGCTTCTCTTTGTTTATCTTCCTCGGGCGATCCTCCTCAGCTAAATTTATTCGCTGAATGTACGAGCAAGCTTGAGCCTCTCCAAGGTAAGCTTTTCTTTCTGCAGTAAGGTCTCCTCCTCCTGCATCTCCTCCTGTAATGACATTACAATCAAATGACCCAAAGCGTATTGAAAATACCTCTCGTTCTGGACCCCTTGGTTTCTTAGGAAGAGCAGGGTCATCATCTAGATCATCTTCATGGTTTCTCTTTTTCTCCTCTGCTCGACGTGGAGATCTAGACCTCTCTCTAGTTCGGTCATTATTTCTTCTTTCACCTCCCCGATCAACATATTTTGCTAGCTTTCCTCTTCGGATGAGTGTTTCAATCTCGTTCTGAAGAGCTATGCAATTTTTGGTCATATGGCCATGATCCTTATAGAACTCGTAATATTTTTCCCTATTCCTCGTGTCAGGGTCTGACCTCAGTTTCTTTGGCCACTTTACTTCCTCGTTATTCTTGATTTCTTCCAAGACATGATTAATACCCATTTTCAAAGGAGTATAATTATCGAATTTCTTCAGGACTTCCCATGACGACTTATTATTCTTGGAATGCTTATCACCGCCATTGCCCTTATGCTCTTTCTTCTTAGATTTGTCGACTTCCACCTTGGTTTCTTTATTCATATTCTTCTTCGCAGCCATAGCCTCCTCGGCATTCATGATTTTGGCCGTTTTTGCCATCAACTCTGACATAGTTGTAGGTGGATCTTTGGCCAAAGTGTAATACAACTTGTTAGGCAACAACCCACTCATCAAGGCGGTGATTGCTGTCTTTTCTTCATAATCTATGACCTCCAGCTTCTCGTTATTGAAACGAGTTATGTAATCTCCAGTACTCTCACCAGATTTTTGTCTAACACTTAACAAGTGTGCTACTCGTTTTACTGGCTTTGCTTCGAAACAGAAATTGCCAATGAACAACTCGGCCAACTGAAAGAAAGTTGAAATCTTACCTCGAGGAAGATTGTTGTACCATATCTGGGCAGATCCAGTAAGAGTTCCTGAGAATGCTCTGCATCTCATCTCGTCGGGGATAACATAGATGTCGGCAGCAGCTTGATATTGCTCTATGTGAAGAACAGGATCTGTCTTTCCATCATATTTGGGCGTCACCACAGGTGCTTTAAATTTCGACGGTGTAGGAAAGTCCACAATGGCCTGTACAAAAGGTGTCCCTTGAACAAAAGTTCGTTGTAGGGGGTTCTTCGCCTTAGCCATTTCTCCCAATCTATCCTCCAACCGCTGAATGGAACATTTCCACGCATCATTTCCTTCCTCGGGTCTATTAGTTCGAACAATTGATTGATCTGACGTGGCCTCCTGAGATCTATCTTGACAAGCAACTGGTCGTGATTGTGCTGATCCTTCTCTTAGATCTGATGGTTGTCGAAAACTCCTCGACATGGTTTTAGGTGGACTCCTATTCCTCCTAGGGCCTAATAGACTGAAAGGAGACACCCTGCTCAGTCTTTCCAAGGCACTGGTCCTCTTTGGAGAGAGTAATACGTTGCTCAGTATCTGTGGCCCGTATTGATGAAGTTCGCCCAGGTTGATAAGAGAAATCATCAGATTCCTCATTACGATACGCATCTGTACGTCTGGATCGTGAAGAAAGTAAATAGGTTTGCCTCTGACCACTTCGCGGTCCCGAATGTGCAGGTTCAACGCCATGAAGGGTTTGTTTGAGTTGCCGCATTATTTCTTGCATGGCGGTTTGTCCTTGAGCCAGATTCATCATAATTCCAGCCAGATCTGGAGGTGCAGAAGGATTTGGAAGATTTCCAGCATTTCCAGTGTTTCGATTGCTGGATTCCGGATTATCTGCCATTGATGATGAATGATTTTTGGTGAAAAACGATAACAATAGTCGCTTCCCACAGACGGAGCCAATCTGTTGATGTAAAAAATTAGATCACTCTAATAATTCAATCACAGATAAAGAAATAAGACAAAAGATTTTTAAAGTGATTCAGCCTTATATGAATGGCCTACGTCCACTGTTATTTTATTGCCGAATGTTATGGAATTCTCGATTACAAGAAATTCCGTTCTGGATATCAGAATTTGGATTCAGGATCCGATCCCCTTACAATGAGGATTATACAACGTATTTATAGCCTTGAGGGGTTCCTTGTTTGGATTTCGCTTTGCGAGACGCTCCGCGCATGAACCTTAACGACGTCGGGAGTGGAGAGATGTTATAGGATGCGAGGATAATTAAATTATGAAGTAAAGATATGATACGTGGAATTTAAAAGAGATATAATGATACGTATGGAAATTATCTTAGGGTAGTGATATTACCTTATTGATATTATAGGTATGATAATGCCTATTTGATTGATTGATGATTTATGTGTATGACATACCTAGCTTACTTGCTATCGGTGGGAGGTTTGCGCGTGAGGGCAGTCATATCCTGATGAATCCATGGGATCTTTGATTTGTCGCTCGAGAACATAGGTCGATGAAAGACTTATCGGGGAGTTGATAAGTCCGCTGACTGTGGGTACGTAGGTATGTGCGTGACCCATGGATACGAGAACTATGTTCGCCTCCAATTTGTTTGTTGTTGTTTGTGGTTCGAGGAATCCTTACCGAACCTTTAGTCCCCTATTCGGCGACCAGCGATGATGGGACATGATAGCAGAGTAATGCATTGCACCGCAGCTGTGACTCGGGGTGCCGTATTATATATGAATATATATATAATGGATGAAATGATTGAATGGATATATATTAGGGTTAACTCTATCTACGGTGATAATTGTAAATAACGGTTAATGAATGCTTATGCTTATAGAATTGAAAAGCTTAATTCATATTAATGAGAAATGATTCATGTTAATGAGAAACGATTCATATAAATGAGAAATGTAAATGAATAATAATGTGACGTATGGTATGGGACATACGGGGATTATGATATGGGAATGTAATTATAATATGGAAACTGGGAAAGAGGAACCATTAACTAGGAGGTTAATAGGAAACGTTAAGTGTGCACTCTAGTTGAGAGGTGAGAATAGCAAGTGAGAGTTGGATCTAACATGTACATAATAAATGCTTTATTGCACTTGTTAAATACTTTCTGTTTTAAAAATAATCTACACATTCGGGCTCTGACCCGTTTCCTTGCATATTTTCTCTTCTATTGTATCTCTATATCAGGTGTCCAGCAACAGGGACGCCAACCTTAGCGGATTATGACAAGCTATGGATTTATGGAGTTTTGCTTAGACGCCTATCTTCATTTGATTCACAGTATTCTTAGTCAGGGCATGTCGCCCAAAGGATTTCAGTTATCATTTTCTATCGGAGTCAAAAACTATTGTATTCGTGTCTTTTTAATACATTTGTTATTGATGGGATTATTGTAATGGATTAATATTATTTGGGAATGTTTATTCCAATTGCATTTAAATTCTTTTGTGTTATTTATTGGTTATCAGTGTTGTAGAATAAAATGTGTTGTGTTATTCTTAAACTGGAAATGGATTTTGTTAAATTAAAATTTAGAAAGTTTTTAACACCAGCTTAATTGGGTTTTGGGTGAGTTGTAAATGTTTTCGACAGTGATGTTAAGAATGAGCCAACTGTATATTCTATTTTAATTTGGTATGGGACTGGCCACCCGGTATTTAATTAGGCGGGGTGTTACTGCAGGGTCCCCACTAGGGGGACGGTGCTAAGAGGTTTTGTTATGGGGATTATCTACAGGGACATGATGGAGTTAGGCAGGATCAGTCAAGTCAGTAGCAATTTCATCAGGGCCAGGGTAGGGGTGGTAATGGACTGCAGGGTCGAGGCAAGCAGTGCCAGAGGGGAGGTAACTTTACGAGGAGGTGTTTCATTTGTGGCTGGACTAGCCACAAGCGACAGGATTACCCTAATAAGGGTTGGGCTCAGCAGTAGCAGGGAGGCCGCCAGGAGCCTTAGAGACCTATCTTCCCCGCCGCCCTCCAAGCTCCAGCACCCGTACCAGCATTACCTACAACACCAGTCGTTCTAGAAGCCCCACCTCAGCAGGGGTAGTTACAGTATGGACGCGTGCATCACATCCACCAGGCTACAGCTCCACAGGCTCCGCCCGTTGTTGAGGGTACGTTTCCCATCCTTAGCATTTTCAGGTGCATTTTATTTGACACTAGGGCTTCACACTCGTTCATAGCTACGAGATTTTCACGAGATGCACGGTTGTTAGATACCGTAGACAGTACAGTTACATGCGTAGATTCACCATTGGGTAATGGGATGTTGATATTCTTTATCTATCGGGGAGTGAGTATAGATATTGGGAGATTAGTTTTGCCTGCTGATACACTTGTATTAGATATGTTAGAGTACGACGCCATTGAAGCACCCTACATTTTTTACTCACTTGAGTCTATACTATATAGGCGCTTATTTAGTTTGGAAATAGTTATAAAATTAAAGTCATATCCCTTGTTACCAAAGAGCCTCAAACACTACATCAATTATCCTCTAAAGGTCTCAAAGGTAGTATAACAACACTGCACCTAGTCTTGCATATTTTATGTTGAATTTATATCATTTTAGATGTGTGAATGTTAATTCCCATCAAAATAAGTTTCTAATATTTTTTGGGATTTTTTAAACATTTTTTTGGATTTTTTAAAACATTTAAACTGTTTTAAACCTTTAAAACAACTTAAGTGGCATTATTTTCAATTGGTATCAGAGCTTTGGTCTTATAAAATCTTTTTAGATCCCGAGTTTCTGAAATTATTTTTTCAAAACAAACAATGGACGAGAAATTTGAGAGATTAGGTAACCTTTCCAGGCCCCCACTCTTTGATGGAACCAACTTTCCTTACTGGAAAGTGAGGATGGTTGCTTTCATCCAAGGTACGTTGGGCGACGATGTTTGGGATGCTATTGAAAATGGATACACCTTTCCTACTAAACTAGCCGCAGAAGAAGTAATGTGAGGATTAGGAAACTTCTAAGTGAATACACTAAAGAAGAGAAACATACCTCTCTTAATAATAATAAATGAAAAAATGCCATATTCATGTCTATAAATGAACACGAATTCAAGAGGATATCTTTCTGTTCTACCTCTAAAGAATCATGGGACACTCTAGTGACTGCACATGAAGGAGACACATGTGTTAAAGCTGTTAAAACCCAAATGTTAATCCAGCAGTACAACACTTTGGTCATGACTGAGACTGAGTCATTTGATGACTTCTATATTAGATTAATAAACACAGTGACTAAGCTACATGCTAATGGAATAATTTATGATAGGAAGGAAATTGTTTCTAAAATTCTAAGGTTACTTCCACAAAAATTTGATAACAAGCGCTATGCCATTGAGGAGATGGATAACCCGAATTTAACACCTGAACTCCTCAGTAGCAAGCTAAGAATAGTGGAAATGGAATTGGAGTTTAAGAAATAGTTAACTCAGTCCCAAAAAGAAACAGTCAATCTCTAATCTTGTCTTCTCCTTTAAATTGACCAAACCTGAGTTCAATTTGCCTGATATTGACTTAGATTTTGATGAGGACTATAATTTAGACAATTTGGATAATCACATTGCCTTAATGTCTAAACAGTTTAATAAAATATTAAAATTTCAAAATAAGGATGCAAATAGACAAGGCAAACCTGCTTATTCAAAGTTCTCTAATAATAGGCCTCGTGAGAAAAGACATGACAAACACCAGACTGATAACCAAAACAAATCTGGAAAAGACATAAAAAATATTGAGTGTTTTAGATGTGGGAAATTAGGACATATGGCCAATGATTATAGAGTCAATTTGAATAAGAATAACAAAAATAATAGGGCTAATTTGTGCAAGACCTGAGATGATTCAAGAGAATTAGAAACTGACGAGCCTGAGTTATCTAATTCTTTTGACCCTTGTATGTTATTCTTTACCAAAATTATTTACACTAATGAGCCTATGACTAGTACTGAATCTGATAGTGGTATCTCTATTCATGCTATGCTGAATGATACTGTTCCTAATGGATTATATGCCTTGTTACTTGAGAATACTACTAGTTGCTCTAATTCCGTGTGTGTGAGTCAAAGGGAATGTCCTAATGATGATGTAAACGTGTGTGTGAGTCCTAAAAATGAATCGCTAGGGGACACTACACACTGCACACTTAGTGACTCAGATAATGAGGACCTCCCAGACATTCACACACTATACATGAAAACCCTCAAGAAGAGTACTAAACTTAACAAAAGTAGTCAAGGACCTTACCCAGAAAATAGAAGTTCTAATCCAAATGGTCAAACAGAATGCTGAAGAGTACACCTCTTAATGTCTAGATCATGAGAATGAGACTAAGACTTTTGTTCAAAAAATCAAAGAATTATCTGAATCAAATGAAATTCTGGAAAGGAAATATAAAGGGACGTTGTTAAAATTGGAACAAACTAAAGAAAAGACATCAATAGTCTTCAAAAAATTTGCTAAATTTGAAAATAACTCAAACTCTTTTGAAGCCTTTGTTGCTAAAAGTAAAACCAATACTGATGACAAAACTGGAATAGAATTTTACCCTAGTGCTAAGAAACAAACCAAAAATCTTGAAACTATTAAGTTTGTGTCTAGTGGCAAAAGACCTATTGAAACTTGTCCAAACTTTCAAGCTTTGAAAAATGATCTTGATTTAAAACAACAAATGATAGACATTGGTGAGGCCAGTGCTTTTCAGCCTAATGTTGAACATAAGGCTAAATACGTTTGTCCTCGCATAAGACAATGCGAATCATCTTTCCAATATGTGCCCTCTAGAAATAACAATAGAGTCCAACCTTTAGGAAAATCCATGTTTAAAAGTTTCCCTAAGGACAAGCCTCCTACGAGCAGTCTTTATTGCTCATATTGCGATGTCTATGGACATTCTGTTGATGGATGTTTTTCTAAACGTCTATATAAATCGGTCCTTCGTTCACTTATGTATCATAACTTTAACTACTCTAGGAAAAGCAGAAATAACTATATTCTTCCTCGGCAACCAGATAAGAACTCTAAGTATCGTAATAGGAAGAAAATATCTAGTACTAAAAGATCATCAACAACAGGGAACCCTAGATTCATGACTAAATCAAAAGCTCAGAGATTTGAGAAAACACAAAATTATGCGATAAAATCTTTTAAAGAAAAGTCAAATGCTCGCAAATTTTACCATATTCGAGCTAATCAGCGCAAACGTTTGAAAACCAAAGCAATTTGGGTTAGAAAGGGTGAATTAATACCCCAAATGAGATGTAATATCGTGATCAGTGCTTTGAAAGCTAAGCACACATCATTTGGATGGTATTTAGATTTAGGATGTTCTAAACACATGACTCTGGATGATACCAAACTTTCAAATAAAACTATCTTCTCATGAGGTAAGTTTTTTTTGGAGATGGGGTATCAGCCCAAATCATTGGTAAAGGGACACTTCATGAAAAAGGGTTACTTACTTTAGAAGATGTACTTCTAGTAAAAGGTCTAAAAGTAAATTTACTAAGTATATCACAATTTTGCGACTCTAACCATGCTGTCACATTTTTAAATAATAATTGCAAAATTTTAATTAAAAATGGTGACTGCATTATTACAGGCCTTTGTACTCCATATAATCGTTACACAGTTAATCCAAGTAATGAGGTTTGTAACATTGCTAGAATGGATGACAATGAGATTTGGCATAATAGGATGGGTCACATAAATTTTGATAGCCTTGGTAAATTGTGTTCTCAAGAAATAGTTTGAGGTTTACCTAAGACAAAGCCTATATCAAACCTTGTTTATGGGCCTTGCCAAGAAGGGAAAATGGTTAAGTCTGCACATAGGAAAGTCAAAGATGTATTGACTACTAAACCTCTAAAACTCATCCATATGGACCTTATAGGTCCTGCTAGAACAGTTAGCCTATGTGGCAACAACTACATTTTAGTGATTATTGATGATTTTACCCGTTTTACTTGGATATCTTTCCTTAAACAAAAGTCCGACACCTTTTAATAATTTCTAAAAATTCTCTTACGTATTGAGAATGAAAAAGGATAGTCAAGTAAATCGTATATTTAGTGATCGAGAGGAGAGTTTAAAGACTTAGGAGTAACTGAATATTGTACCTACGATGGATATCAACACAAATTTAGCGCTTCTAAAACCCCTCAGCAAAATAGTATAGCTGAAAGAAAGAATATAACTATTCAAGAAATGGCCCAAGTAATGATTCATGCCAAAAGCCTCCCTAAGTATTTTTGGGTTGAAGCTGTTAGGATTGCCTGTCATATTATAAACCGAATCTACCTTAGAAAAGATACCAAACAGACACCGTACGAACTTTGGTACGGCAAGAAACCTAACCTAAAATATTTTAGAACCTTTGGCAGTGTTTGCTATGTGTGTAAGGACAACGGACATTTATCCAAATTCGAAACCAAAGGTGATAAAGCCATCTTCTTAGGTTACTCTCCCAATAGTAGGGCCTATCGTGCCTATAATCTTCGTACCAAAACCCTTATGGAATCCATTAATGTGATTATTAGTGATATTAATGTTGAGAGTAAACCCACAGGACCAACTATCGTGGATGAGTATGAAAGTATTTTTAACTATAACTCTCTAGATATAGATGATCATTTACCACCTAAGACCCTCGAGATACCTAACTAGGTTTCGAAAGATCATCCCTTAGGCAGCGTGGTTGGTAACCTTACGGAGCCTGTTCGTACAAGATCCTAGCTACGTAATTTTGCTCATTATGCATTCTTTGTGTATCTCATAGAACCAAAGAATGTAAATGAAACCCTAAGTGACTCCTTGTGGATAAGTGCTATGCAGGAGGAACTTCTTCAATTTGTCGCTCATGACGTATGGTATCTTATACCCAGGGTAGAAAATAAAAAAGTTATTGGCACACGTTAGGTTTTTTAAAATAAAACAGATGAGACTGGGATGGTCATTAGAAATAAGGCTAGATTAGTTGCCCAAGTCTATTCTCGGATTAACGGAATAGATTTCGAGGAAACGTTTTCACCAGTAACTCGCCTTGAGTCTGTTCGCTTACTCTTAGCAATAGCTTGTCATTTTCAATTCACTCTATATCAAATGGATGTGAAATCTACGTTACTTAATGGTATTTTAACTGAGGAAGTCTATGTAGAACAACCCAAAGGGTTCATTGACCCTCACCATCCAAATCACGTCTTTCGATTGAAAAAGGCCCTATATGGTCTAAAACAAGTACCTCGTGCTTAGTATGATCGATTGACTACATTTTTATTAAATATCGACTTTAGGAGAGGTGGTGATAATCCAACTCTATTTGCCAAACATTTTGACAAAACTGTAGTTGTAGCCTAAGTATACATAGATGATATAATCTTTGGATCTACATCTTTGACCGACATTGAAAATTTCTCCAAAGTTATGCATGGAGAATTTCAAATGTCTCTTATGGGGGAGTAACAATTATTTCTAGGATTTCATATCAAACAAAATTCAGAAGGATTATTCATCTCGCAATCCAAATATGTTTTACAGATTATTAAGAAGTTCAGCCTAGAAAATGCAAAAGATGCTAGGACACTCATGAGTACGTTGGTGAAAATGTCTAAGGGTGAACATGGGAAATCCATTAATCCCACTCTTTATCGTAGCATGATAGGAAGCTTACTATACCTAACTGCCTCACACCCTGACATTATGTATGTTGTTTGTGTATGCGCTATATATCATAATGAACCTAAAGAGAGTCATTTATCGTGTGCTAAGTGAATCATAAAATATGTTGAAGGAACTCTCAAATTAGGTCTTTGGTACGCAAACGACACATCCACTTCTGTAATTGGTTACACCAATGCTGATTGGGCTGGGTGTTCCAATGACAGTAAGAGTACGTCAGGAGCCTGTTATTATGTAGGAAATAATTTGGTAGGATGGTCTAGTAAGAAACAAAATTGTACATCGTTATCCACCGCTGAATCAAAATACATTGCAGCAAGAAGTTGTTGTTCGCAATTAGTTTGGATAAAACTGATGTTAAAAGATTATGGCATAATTGAAGATAAGTTACATATCTATTGTGATAATCAAAGTGCAATTGATATTTCCAAAAATACTGTGCAACATTCTCGCACAAAACACATTAAGATTCGATATCAACTTATTCGTGAATTAATATAATCTAAGGAATTGGAAATTATCTATTTTCCCATAGATCTTCAATTAGCTGACTTGTTCACAAAGCCTCTAGATAATTTAAGATTTGAATCTCTTCAAAAATCTATTGGCATGATATATCTTGAATAAATATTTGATGTGACTCATTGATGTTTATGCGTTGATATATATTTCTCTTTTCTATATCCTTATTTGCTTATGAATATTTGTGCCTACCTTTTGTCTATTTGAGACAAAATGGGGGAGAAATTTGAGTCCACTTGGAAATTTTTTTGTTCACTTCAACTAAATACTTGATCTTAGCTATCTTATTTTCAGGAATCAGTACCTCATTTACATCAGAATATTGTTAGGGCATTAGTTTGTATTTAGTTGAGTAATGTAATTTTCTTTTTCAAGGAGGGTAGATAGAATTTTTGTATAGGAATGTGATTTTCTTATTTTTGTATCCCTACGAGTCCTCAATGACTCAAAGGAGATTTGGTCTCATATTTCCGGGGGATATTAAAGCACCCTATATTTTTTACTCACTTGAGTCTATACTATATAGGAGCTTATCTAGTTTGGAAATAGTGACAAAATTAGAGTCATATCCATTGTTACCAAAGAGCCTCAGACACTACATCAATTATCCTCTGATGGTCTCAAAGGTAGTATACCAACACTGCACCTAGGCTTGCATATTTCATGTTGCATTTATATCATTTTAGATTTGTGAGTGTTAATTCCCATCGAAATAATTTTCTAATATGTTTGGGATTTTTAAACATTTTATTGGAATTTTTACAACATTTAAATTGTTTTAAACCTTTTAAACAACTTAAGTGGCACTATTTTCAGCCATCATAGGCACGTATTGGCTAGCCGAGTATAGGGCCATGATTGACTGTTATGGTAGTAGTATAATTTTTTTAGTGGTGAAGAAATATGGGGTGGTCCCTTATCCAAGTGTCTTTCAAATCAAACCAATTTTTACCAAAAATTATCCAACTTTTAATTTTCACCAAAACCAAGTTTTGAAAACCCAATTCTTACTTTAAACCAATTTTATCTTGATTAATCCTAAACATGCAACTAGTGATTAAAGCAAGTAAAGTAAGGAATACTCACAACGCCGGATGTACGAGGAAAAAACCCAAAACTGAAAAACAACCTCGGACGGCCCAAGCCATACAATCACTATGAACAAAGGTTTTACAAAGACAGATTAGCCTTACTCAATGACTCGATCCCCATGGGTCTTGACGCTCCTTCTGATCTTCTACAGTTCTTCAATAGTGCCCATGCAGAAATTTCGTCTTCTACGATACCTGTCCACAACACTCGACTCCACGAATGTTTCGGTGTCCATCGAATGGCTTTGATACGTCTACGATGTCGAACAAGAAGTCCTTCTCTTTTCTTCACCATAAAATCCTGATGTTCAATGATAGAACAAACCTTCTTGGTGTAGCAAGATCACGTAAACATATAATAATGATATCTCGAATCTTTGCAAACTCTAAGGATGTGTTTAATCTTTTTAAACCTTAGAAAACATGTGCAAACAACGTACTGAATGGTAAACTATTTTTCCAGATGCACACCTACGAAACTCTAATAAAACCACGCTTTAAATAAGACTTAAACGCCGCCTCAAAAAATGTGTCGCTCGAACAACAGAGCCACGTCGTTCGCGCGACATAGGTATCTCGTTTAAACGAGATCTTATGTCATTTGAACGACGTTGCGTCGGTTTGACTTTTTGTTTAAAACGTCTCTTTTAAAAGAGATCCAAATAAGTCAAACTCTATTTCGAGTTTATCAGAATAAAATTTAGTGTAAACCATTTAAAACACTTTAAAACATTTTTCTTTATAAAAATACATCCTTATCTTTTATAAAAGCAATTCTGAGCACCATTAATTATACGCATTCATACCTGTCTGATCTCGAAATGCAATTAACTTTGAAGACGAATAAACTTGCACCAATTAAACTTCGGCATGATTAATTCTTTAAAGCTTTGTCAAAATGTCTTTAATTTCTTCAATAGGTAATAAATCAAGTGGGATCGTGACAAAATAAAATCTCCCTATGACATTGTTGATACCAAATTTAGTCTGTTGACGTGGATCAGTTAAGTGGAAACACGCGTCAATCTACATGGCACTTACAAATATTTTTGAACAACACCTTGACTTCGAGGAACTCAACCTCCCCGACCAACTCAGACACTCCGAGAAACAGGTGCTCTCCGAGGAACTTTACTGTACCGAGCAACTCATGAATACCGAGATACTCAGGTGGTCCAAGCAGCTTAGGCGGTCCGAGCTACATCTCGTACAGAGCATTAATGTCCAGATAATCAACAAATCGACTGCGCATTAAATGCTCATTATTATCATACAGATGTATACGTAAATTGGACAGCTATGTATTACCCTTTCACATTTACAACCTGAGAGCTATAAATACATTGTATCTTCCTCATTGTAAGGGGACTCGGAATCTCTTGGCAAAAACCTATAATCGAGAATTCCCAAACAGTCAGCAATAACAAAATAGTGGACGTAGGCCCTTCTTTCAAGGCTGAACCACTTTAAAAATCTTTTGTCTTATTTATTTTTTATCTCTGATTGATTAATTAGAGATAATCTATTTTTTACATCAACAGATTGGCGCCGTCTGTGGGAAAACGACTGAAATTCTCATTTTTCACCAAAATAATTTATCACCAATGGCTGATAATCCTGAATCCAGTAATCGAAACGCTGGAAACCCCCCGAATCCATCTGCTCCTCCAAATGTCCAAGATCTGGCTGGAATTATGGCCAATTTGGCTCAAGGCCAGACGGCTATGCAAGAGACTATGCGACGGCTCATGCAAACTATCCAGGGTGGAGCGCCGACCCATTCAGGACAACGAAGTGTTCAAAGAAATACCCGTTTAGTTTCTTCGCGTATTAGGCAAAGCGATTCATATCGCACTGAGAAATATGATGATTTTCTTATCAACCGGGTCGAACTTCGTCAGTACGAGCCACTGATACTGAACAACACATCACTCTCTCTCTCCAGAAAGGACTAGTGCATTGGAGAGATTAAGTAGGATCTCTCCTTTTGATCGATTGGGCCCTAGGAAGAATAAAAGTCCTCCTAAGGCTGTGTCGAGAAACTTTCGACGACCATCTGATCTAAGAGAGGGTTCTGCCCAATCACAACCAGTTGCTCGACAAGATAGATTCCAGGAAGAGACTTCAACACGATCAATTGCTCGAACCAATAGGCCTGAGGAGGGAAAGGATGCATGGAAAGGCTCTATTCAAAGGTTATAGGATAGAGTAGGGGAAATGGTTAAGGCCAAGAATCCTCTACAAAGAACTTTTGTCCAAGGGACGCCTTTTATACAGGCAATTGTGGATTTTCCCACACCATCGAAATTCAAAGCACCTGTTGTGACCCCTAAATATGATGGAAAAACTGACCCTGTCCTTCATATAGAACAATACCAAGCTGCTGCCAATATCTATGTCGTGCTAGACGAGATGAGATGCACGGCATTTTCAGGAACTCTTACCGAATCTGCACAAATATGGTACAATAATCTTCCTCGGAGGAAGATTTTAACTTTCTTTCAACTGGCCGAGCTCTTCATTGGAAATTTTTGTTTTGGAGCAAAACCAGTTAAACGAGTGGCACATTTGTTAAGTGTTAGACAAAAAATACTTGAGAGCACCAGGGATTACATAACTTGTTTCAATAATGAGAAGCTCGAAGTTATTGATTACGAGGAAAAGACAGCGATTATTTCTTTGATGAGTGGACTTTTGCCCAATAAATTTTACTATACTTTGGCCAAAGATCCACCCAGAACCATGTCAGAACTAATGGCAAAAGTGGCCAAGATCATGAATGCCGAGGAGGCTATGGCTGCGAAGAAGAACATGGACACCAAAGAGACCAAGGTGGAGGTTGATAAGGCTAAAAAGAAAGAACATAAGAACAATGGTGGTGATAAGCAGTCAAAAGTAAAGCCATCATGGGAAATATTGAAGAAATTTAAAAATTATACTCCTTTGAAAGTAGACATAAACCATGTCCTGGAAGAGATCAAGAACAGCGAGGAACTAAACTGGCTTGAGAAAATGAAGTCAGATCCTGACAAGAGGAATAAGGCCAAATATTATGAGTTCCATAAAGACCATGGTCACACGATCAAAAATTGCATAGCTCTCCAGAATGAAATCGAAGCACTCATCAGACGAGGAAACTGGCCAAGTATGTTGATCGAAGAAATGAAAGAAAAAGCAACGACCGAACAAGACAGAGGTCTAGATCTCCTCGTCGAGCAGAAGAAAATAAGAAAAGAGATCATAAAGATGATCCAGAAGACGACCCCGATCTCCCCAAGAGACCAAGAAAGCCAGAACGTGAGGTATTTTCAATTCGTTTTGGATCATTTGATTGTAACGTTATTACAGGTGGAGATGTAGGAGGTGGGGAACTTACTGCGGAAAGGAAAGATTACCTCAATGAAGCTCAAGCTTGTTCATACATTCAGCGAATAAATCTAGCTGAGGATGATCGCCCGAGGAAGGTGAACTAAGAAAAACTGGTCATTGGTTTCTCCAAGAACGACCTCGCAGGTGTATTATATCCTCATGATGATCCACTGGTGATCAAAATGAGGATGAAGGAAGTAATAATTTCAAGAGTACTGGTGGATAATGGTAGCTCGGCGGATATCATGTTCTACTCATGCTTCGATAGTTTAAATCTAAAGTTGTCTCAGTTGGAACCTTATCACAGGCCCCTCCTCGGGTTTGCTGGCGAGAAAGTCTTTCCACTTGGGACGATCAAGTTGGATATGTTCATTGGCACATGGCCTGCTTATCGAACATAAAGAGTACATTTCTTTGTGATGGATAAGAATGTCCAGTCAGCTTACAATATCATCATGGGAAAGGTAGGTTTGAAGAAGTTCGAACCAGTACCATCTACTGTACATCAATATCTGAAGTTTCCAACTAATTTTGGAGTAGGAGTTATAAAGGGTAACCAAAAAGTTGCTCGAGAATGTTATTACTCATCTGCCGAGCAAGAAGAACTGAAGGAATCTAGGAAAAAGACTACGACCTACCAAGTGGATGAAGGTGCAGAGATTGAAACATTGGATCCTAGAGACGAATCGCAGCTCGTGAAAGGTCAGGTGGTGGAAGTTACTGAAAATATCATTTTGGACGATGAGCACCCAGAACGAACAACTCAAATAGGTTCGTCGTTAGATGCCTCACTAAAACAGGAATTGATAGTTTTCCTAAAAATAAACTTTTATAAAATAAACTTTTGCTTGGAGTCATGAGGATATGCCAGGAATAGATCCAAATTTCTTATGTCACGAGCTCAATGTGAATAAGGAGATCAAGCCAGTAGAGACGAAGAGTGTTCAGCCCCGGGAAGAACCAAGCCATACACGAGGAGGTCGAGAAGCTCCAGAAAGCTTGCTTTATTGACGATGTCAAATATCCAGACTGGTTGGAAAATGTAGTAATGGTGAAGAAGAAAAACAACAAGTGAAGGATGTGTGTAGACTTTATCGACCTTAATAAGGCATGCCCAAAGGATCATTTTCCTTTACCCTGAATTGATCAATTAGTGGATGCTACAACGGGACACGAGTTGTTGAGCTTCATGGATGCTTATTCTGGTTACAACCATATTAAAATGAAACCTGAAGACATGGAGAGTACCTCTTTCATTACCCCTAGGGGAACTTATTGTTATAATGTTATGCCTTTTGGTTTGAAAAATGTAGGTGCAACATATCAACGGCTGATGAACAAGGTATTTGCAGAACAAATCAGTTGCAATATGGAAGTTTATGTTGATGATATGCTGACGAAAAGAAAGAGAGCTGCTGACCATCTGATTGACTTAGGCCAGACCTTTGATCAACTAGATAAATATCAAATGAAGCTGAATCCCACCAAGTGCATATTCGGAGTACGAGAAGGCATGTTCCTCGGGTATATTGTCAACCAACGAGGAATCGAAGCAAACCCAGAAAAGATCAAGGCTCTATTGGGACTACGATCTCCAACGACGAAGAGGGAAGTACAAAGTCTCACTGGGCGAGTTGCAGCACTTAATAGATTTGTATCACGAGCAACAGTAAGTTGAACTGCTTGATTTTCCAGAGATGCTTGAGTTCTTGCCTCTTCAATAGTAAGCTGAGCAGCCCTTGCTCATCCCCGAGAACCTCTTGCTCGATCGCGAGCATAAGTAGAGGCTCCAGTTCTCTTCAAGGTTTCCAATTCGTCTCTCAGATTGGCATTATCGACCTCCAAGAAAGAAAAACCTTCATCGTTGATAGGAACCAAGGCTCCCGAGGTAGAGGCTGCAGATTTCAGCTGAGATATCTCTCCTCACAAATTATTATTTTCCTGCTCAAATAATTTGGCGATCTGCCTATGCTCTTCAACTTCGGTCTTCAAAGTCCTTTCCTTTATATCATAAGCAGCAATCAACTTATCGTATCCCTTATCAGCACTTAGTTGCTGATATTTCTTCTCATATCCCTGATGAAAAAGGGTAGTAGACTCCTTGTACTACTGTTGAAGTTCCTCGAGGGTACCCTAGAGATCTTTAATCATCTCATAGTACGCCACATTATTAGCAACTACACGGCCGAGCAGGCATTTCAAATATTGGTAGGCTTCAATTGCTCGCTCTGAAGCATCTGCATCGAGGATATCGATAATTTGAGATTCATTCAAGTCAGCATGACCATCCTTGAAGTAGTCGTTACATTTTTTCATCAGTTCTGTATCATGGGCTGACAAGAGTTCCATTCTAGCCATAAACTAGTAAAGAAAATAGATAGAAAGAATCAATAAAATGAAGACAGAGCAAGAAGAATAAAAGCAGAGCAAGAAAAATGGAGTTAAGATGTACAACCAAAAACTTCAAATTTTATTACATCATAACAGAAGTACATAGCCCAGAGTTACATTTAACAAAAAAGCAGAGAGAAAAAGTCCGAACAACGCTACACCTTCTCCTTGTCTCCTAAAACATTATCGGGAGGCTGGGACGAAGAGGTAGGTTGATCAAAAGGCATAGAAGGTTGCTCGGAGGGTGTTGAAAGTTGCTCGATTGAAATGCTGGTCGGTTGAAGTTGCTCGCAGGAGGTCTGGACAACCGAGGGATGAGAAATCTGATCTCCGATCACCATAGAGGATTCCTCGGAAGCAGCTTCTTCTTCCCCGGGAGAAGAAGGGGGCCAGGAATGTGTCGCTGAAATAGGTCTGAATTCTCATCGACATTCATCTCTCTCAGAGCAGCCACCCAACCATCCCTGAAATATTCAAGGCTGCCATACTCCATTTGTGAGATCATGGCAGCCAAACCCTTATTCCAACCCTTGTCCCAGCCAGTACTGAAGGACTTCTTAATAGCAAGTTTCCTCTTCGCCTTCTCTGAGGAAATCCTCTCAGTCATGAGTTCCTCGACAGCTTTTAATTTCTTTTCCGCCTCTTCCCTCTGGCAATCCTCTTCACGGAGTTTGCCTAACTCCTCTTCAGCAGCTTTGAATTTGGTTTCAATCTCTCCAGCATTTTGGAGCTTCCCCTCGAGCTCTTTATTCTTACTTTCCAAGTCTTTTATCTTCTTCTCCAAACCCTTGGAGACTTCAACAGCTTTATCTCTCTCTTGCTCGGTGGCTTTTAGTTGCTTCCCCCAAGAAACTTTGTCTTCGTCATACTTCTGATGAGAATCCTTTAAGGACTGTGACATACCTACAAGAGCCTCCTCCACACCTGACGAGGAGGTCTGGACAACTGGGGGATGAGAAATCTGATCTCCGATCACCATAGAGGATTCCTCGGAGGCAGCTTCGTCTTCTTCTTCTTCCCCGGGAGAAGGGGGTCCAGGAATGTGTCGCTGAAATAAGTCTGAATTCTCATCGACATTCATCTCTTTCAGAGCAGCAACCCAACCATCCCTGAAGTATTTGAGGCTTCCATACTCCATTTGTTAAATCATGGCAGCCAAACCCTTATTCCACCCCTTATCCCAGCTAGCGCTGAAGGATTTCTTAACAACCTTTCTCCTTTTTTCTTTCTCCGAGGAGGTCCTTTCCCTAAGGAGCTCCTCAACACCCTTCAGCTTATTCTCAACTTCTTCCTTCTGACGACCAACTTTACGAAGCTTGTTTAACTCTTCCTCAGCAGACTTGAGCTTACTTTCAAGCTCTTCCGCATTTTGGAGCTTCCCCTCGAGATCTTTATTCTTACTTTCCAAGTCTTTTATTTTCTTCTCCAAACCCTTGGAGACTTCAACAGCTTTATCTCTCTCTTGCTCGGTGGTTTTTAATTGCTTTTCCCAAGTAGTTTTATCTTCGTCATACTTCTGACGAGAATCCTTTAATGACTGTGTCAGACCTACAAGAGCTTCCTCCACACCTGACGAGGAGCTCGAAGCTTTAATAGCTTCATCCTTTTTCAAAATAGAGTTGAAGCATGTTACCAACTGAGAAAAAGAAAATAACTGTATGTCAGTACATGGACATAACATTAAAAAATGAAAGTTTAGAGTAGTAATACTTACTGAGGTAATTTATTGAGCTGCCAAGGTGGTAACCCTATCCCAAGAAAGACTGTCTTCAATACCTTGGATCTCGGGGATGATCCAAGACTTCACCGATCTCATGGCAGAGCTCAGAGCAATAAAAGTGGGAACACCACTTCCAGTAGGTAGAGGCTGAGAGATGGATTCAGCCAAATTGTCCGAGGAGATTTTCTTCAACTTCCTCGCGGGAGCAGGAACATTCTCGACCAAGGATGTCGTCTTGGTCGGTGATATAACTATAACCTCACTTGGAGGTGAAACAGCTGCAATCTTGCTTGGAGCCACAGGGGGCTTCTCCGCAATCTTCTTAGTAGCAGCTGGAGGAGGTGCCTCAATTTGTTTTGTCCTTTCTTCTGGGACATCCTGCTTACTTTTCTTTGCCTCTCTAGCAGTAGAGGCAGACTTATCGAAGAGGGCAGGAGATCTTATTCTCTTTATTCTGTCACTGAGGGGAATATGTGATTCAGGAGAAGAACCTTCAGAAACTGGTGCCGGTTCTATGTTACTTATCACTGGACGAGCAGTGAAAGACGAGGTGTAACTCTTGTACTACAACAAGTACGAGGCTGATCTGATATGTTCGTCAGCAACAGTTTGATGCAAACCCCAGATAAGTTTCAGATGCTTTAAATTAACTTTTGTCTCCTTTGGAGACCTTCTTTTACTGTCAACTGCAAATAAATAAAAATCAACGTATCAGTGACGCATTTTATCTAATATAAAGAAAACATGATTTTAAAAACTAAATAAAATAAAAATAACCTATCCCATTGCCAGAGGGAGGGCATCTGGGACCCTGATATACGTCGTTTTCAGTTAATGGAGCATGTTGCCAATTTTTCATAACAACCCCATGCTCGAAGTAATCCCTGTTGACATCTGGGAGATTGACAACTAAAGTCCTATTTAAAAACCTAGTTTTCAAATAAAAAGTACTATCACTGACAACCCATCTATAGCAAAACATAATCTCTGGAATTCTTAAACGGGTTCCATGAGTCTGATTTAACCTATGGACTCCATTAACTATTCTCCATGTATTGGGGGCTATTTTTGCAGGTACTACATCAAAATATTGACAGAATTCCAAACACAAGGGGTTTGGAGGAAAAGAAAAGCCACATTCGGCTACAAAGAGACTGGGGAACCAATGTCCCTCGGCCAAACGAAAATAATCAGGAGGACCAGAAAGTTCTTCCAAAATAACCCAGGAAGGAATAGAAAAATCAGAACGAAATTTATCAAGCGACTCAATAAGGTAAACCATAATGAACAAAGAAAATAAAAGAGAAGGAAGAAGATCTTACAGAAGAATGGTAGATCAGTTGATAACGAACGATGGAAGGAATGGACGCACAAGATAGAGAAGAAATGGAGAGATCAAAGATACAGATTTGAAAAAGTAAGAGACGATAGGATTTTCTGCAATGCTTAAATACCTTACCTTGGGAAGGGGTAAAAATAATGATTACAAAGAAAGACGTTTGCGCTACCGGCGGCTAAAAGGACAAAAAAGGCACGGAGACCAAAGTGGTGGGAAAAATTCAAAAAGTGTGATTCTATGAATTCAAAAGGAAAATTAAATACAAGGAAAACACTCCTAAAATTTAGGATGACTATTTAATCCCGCCATATTTCGAGAAGAATGTTCCACAATCCTCAACCTCGAACTGTGAAACATTGGGGGCTTCTGTTGATACCAAATTTAGTCTGCTGACGTGGATCAGTTAAGTGGAAACACGTTTCAATCTACATGGCACTTACAAACATTTATGAACAACACCTTGACTTCGAGGAACTCAACCTCCCCGACCAACTCAGACACTCCGAGCAACAGGTGATCTCCGAGGAACTTTACTGTACCGAGCAACTCATGAATATCGAGATACTCAGTCGGTCCGAGCAGCTTAGGCGGTCCGAGCTGCATCTCGTACAGAGCATTAATGTCCGGATAATCAACAAATCGACTGCGCATTAAATGCTCATTATTATCATACAGATGTATACGTCTATTGGACAGCTATGTATTACCCTTTCACATTTACAGCCTGAGGGATATAAATACATAGTATCTTTCTCATTGTAAGGGGAATCAGAATCTCTTGGTAAAAACCTGTAATTGAGAATTCCCAAACAGTCAGCAATAACAAAATAGTGGACGTAGGCCCTTCTTTCAAGGCTGAACCACTTTAAAAATATTTTGTCTTATTTATTTTTTATCTGTGATTGATTAATTAGAGATAATCTAATTTTTTACATCAATAGACATATTAGAAACAGTGTTTTGTTCAAGGAATTAAGTCAAAACAATAGAGGGACTCGGTTGGAAATTTATGTCTTTACAAGTGGTGATGCCTCGTCCTGAGGGAGGATCTTCCACTCATTTATACTACATAAAGGTGAAGACCTCTCAGGGGTGGTGATTTCCCTCAATTTGATCCCAGTCGTATATGAGTTTGTCGATGTGTTTTAAGAGATATCGGGACTGCCCCTAGTGGAGAAATTGAGTTCGTCATTGATTTGGCATCGGGCACTCGGCCAATAGCTCGTGCACCATACCGTATGGATCCTATGGAGATGAGGGAGCTACGAGACCAGATTGAGAAACTATTGGGTCTTGGTTTTATACTTCATAGTACATCACCATGAAGTGCCCCAGTATTGTTTGTAAAAAAGAAAGATTGATCTTTACGTTTGTGTGTGTATTATTGGTTACTGAATAAAGTCACAATACGAAATAAGTATTCGTTGCCCTAAATCGATGACTTATTCGATCAGTTGAGAGAAGCCGCATACTTTTTTAAGATAGATTTGAGATTCGGGTATCACCAGTTGCGCATCTGGGAGAAGGACATGTCTAAGACGGACTTCTTGATGAGATATGGGTCCTTCGAGTTTTTGGTTATGCCATTTGGGCTAACCAATGCATCGACCATATTTATGGACATGATGAATAAGGTGTTCAGAGAGTTCTTCGATCAATTTGTTATCGTCTTCATTGATGACATTCTGATTTATTCCCAAACCACGGAGGAGCATGTCGAGAACTTGCGTCAAGTCTTATAGACACTGCGTGAGCATCAGTTATATGCAAAGTTTGAAAAATGCGGGTTCTAGCTACGTGAGGTACAGTTTTTAGGCCATATCATTTTGGAGTTGGGAATATCGATGGACTCGAGTTAAATGTCAGCGATAAGGGAGTGGGGACAACACACGACACCGACAGAGGTGCACAGTTTCTTGGGGTTAGTTGGGTATTACAGACGGTTTATCAGGGGATTCTCGAAGATTAGGGGCCGATTGACTAATATGACTCGTAAAGGTGTACCGTTTATTTTAGATGACACTTGTCACTTGTCTATTGATGAGTTAAAGGATAAGTTAACTTTAGAACCCGTACTCGCACTTCCCAGGGAAGGAGTAGAGTATCTTATTTTCACGGATGCGTCCCTATAGGGACTTAGGAGGGTGTGTTACACCAAGAGGATCGAGCTATAACATATGCTTATCGCAAGCTTAAGCCTAATGAGAGGAATTACCCCACCCATGACTTGGAGCTAGCGGCAGTCGTGTTTGCATTGCGAATTTGGAGACACTATTTGCTAGGAGAGAGATTTTGCCTGTTCACAGATCAAAAGTCACTGTAGTATTTTTTCACTCAGAGAGAGCTGAATATGCGTCAGCGTAGGTGGCTTGAATTTTTGAAAGATTATCAGTTTGATATCCAGTATCACTCGAGAAAGGCTAATATGGTGGCATACGCGTTGAGCCGTAGGCCAGTAGGGGATGTATCTGAAGTGGGGATGGAAAAATGGAAAGAGTTGGGACATCAGGTTTTAGTGGCTTGGTCATTTATGTCTGTTATGACCGTTACCCCTCAGATTATCACGAAAGTGGTGCAGGCACAGGCAGTGGATCCATTTTTTCAGGAGCAGATCAAACGGCTCTTAGCTAGGGGAGCCGAGTCGTACTCCATTAGTTTTGAGGGAGGTTAATGATTTAATGGGAGATTGATTGTCCCTGAAGGGGGAGATTTATGACACGCAGTGTTGACGGAGGCACACGGTTCGCAGTTTGCGATAAATCCTGGAGGGGATAAAATGTACCAAGATATGAGACAGAAATACTGGTGGAGTGGGAAAGTCAACCACCCGAAGCCAGCAGGGGTTCTACAGCCGTTAGAAATCTCGATGTGGAAATGGGAGAGCATTTTCATGGATTTTATTACTAGGTTACCTACTTCACAGAGAGTTCGTAATTCCATATGGGTGATAGTGGATCGATTGACCAAGGTAGCTCACTTCCTGTTAGTCTGGACTGATTATACTACAGGACAATATGCCCATATTTTAATTGCTGAGATCGTAAGATTGCATGGGGTGCCATTAGATACTGTGTTCAACAGGGACAAGATTTTTGTATCTCGATTTGGGAAGAGTTTTCAGGAGGCTATGGGTACCGAGTTGAGGTTGAGTACGTATTATCCCTCGCAGACGAATGGTCAGACGGAGAGGACTAATCAGATGCTTGAAGATATGCTACAGCTGTGTATCCTTGATTTTGGGGGAGGTTGGGAGTAGTATCTTTCACTGGTGGAGTTCGCGTATAATAACTCCTACCAGTTCACGATTGGGATAGCACCATTCGAGGCGCTGTACGGTAGTCCTTGTTATTATCCCGCTTGTTGGTTGGAGGTGGGGGACAATAAGCTTCTCAGTCTCGAGTTGATTCGGGATACGTCGGCCAAGATTGAGTTGATTCAGAGCCGTATACGAATAGCCCCTGATCGATAAAAGCGTTATGCGGATGCTAAGCGGTACTTCCTGGAGTTTAATGTGGGGGATCAGGTGTTGCTACGTGTATCTCCTATGAAGGGACTAATGAGTTTTGGGATGAAATTAAGTTGACACCAAGATACGTGGGACCATTCCCTATCATCAAGCGAATTGGGCCAGTTGCATACAGGCTTGGGTTGCCGGAGCACCTGCATTGGATTCACGATGTCTTTCATATTTCTTCGTTGAGGCGATATCTTCGGGATGAGTTGGATAACACTCACATTACCATGTAGGAGATCGATTAGGATTCCAACATTTCATATGAGGAGAGGTCGATTGCTATCTTAGACTATAGCTAGAGGAGATTCAAGTCGAAGGTAGTTCCACTTATACGGGTTCAGTGGGGGCATCACAATGCCGATGAGTCAACTTGGGAGCGCGAGGATGAGATACAAGAAAAATATCCGGAGTTATTCGTACCAGGTATTTCCTTTTTCTGAATTTTGGGACAAAATTCTATTATTAGGGGGGAAGTATGTAACACCCCGTAATTTTATCGATTTTTATTTTGAGAATTAATTGGGATTAATTAAATTATATTTGGGAAATTAGTCCGGTAAAATAAATATTAATTAGCGAGAAAAGGGTTGATATTTATTTATATTGAATAATACTTAGTGAATGAGTAATGATAATAATAATAAAGAAATATTATAATTGTCGTGAGTGAAAAATATATCACTCGCGTCGGGACACAATTTGAGAAATAAAATATAAATTTACTTTTGATATTTCAAATGGTCATGTCGAGTGCACCAATGCGTCCGAAAGGAACAAGATAGTCATAAAAGTGTACTTGCGGGTTTAATTTGGGTCCCGGGGCATGTTTAAGCCAAATCGGTACCCCGGAGGGGTATTTTAGTCTTTTGAATTTTTTTAGGAAATTTGACACACGAATTTTATAAGTGTAAATCAGATTAGGAGTTGGGAAAAGAACTTGGGAAGAATACGGTGAATAATTTAGTGGAGTATTTAAATTGCGTAGGATATCTGAGTATTACCTAAACTACATACGAGATATATGTTATAGGTTGAGAGTATACCTATCTTGATGATATTATACATATCTATACATAGGATGTGTAAAGGACTATTATGTGACTTATTGTGTCTATGATATACCTACGCTGCTTGCTATCGCGGGAGGTTTAAAAAGGGACAGTCTTATCTTGCGGAACCATCTTGGGGGATTTTAAATTTATACCTCAGAACATAGAACTTTGGGATGAGCACTACTTGTGTGAGTGAGGGTGTGCCCGGTCATTTGGGTGCGTAGGTATGTGCGTAGCCCAAAGGCCTAGAACTATGTTCGCCTCCAATTATGTGTGAATTTTATATTGTGGTTTGAGAGTGATTCCGAGCCGAAAGTCCTTTATTTAGTACGTGATGTACCGGGACTTGATAACAGAGTATGCATGCACCGCATGTCTCAGCCTCGGGGTGATATTTAGTATATATAAATAGAGTGATAAATAGAAATACTTGTGATTTATCCTACTGTGTGTGCTTAGTAAATGAGAAAGATAGTGATGTCTAAAATAACCCAAGAGAGGGGAAGCTTAACATCTATTTGGTGAACCCCAAATTGATTTAAATAACATGAAAAGATAAATCAATAATGAATTGTATGAGTAATACGAGTGGGCACTATGAGTAAGTATTTATAATATGATAAGGTACTGGAACTAGTTAGACGGGTTTGTATAACTAGGATGGATTAATAGAATACGTTAGGTGTGCACAATAGTTGAGGGGTGAGGAACTCAAGTGAGAGCACGTGAAACTAACATGTATATAATATTTGCTGATTTTGCCTTTTAATTACTTGAAAATATTTTTAAACTGTTTTACTCGGGTTTTGACCCGTTATCCAAATCTATTTTGTAAAAACCATTTTAGGTGTCTAGCCACAGGGATGCCCAGTTTAGGAGTTACTTCTCATTTGACGTGTTGCAGTTGTTGTGGACGATTGCAGGACCTCGGTAGTATATGCCTCCATTCCTTCAGATCTGATGCATCATTTTATTTATCTCAGTCGGACATGTCGCCTATCTTCTACTAGTAGTTATTTTCAGAGACAATGTACTTCATTTATTTTCAGTTGTTGGATTCAGTTTTAGATATGGATTATTGTATTGGAGTTTCAGGCTGGGGTGTTGATTCCAGTCATATCTTATTTGATTCAGTTATTTCTTTTTTTATGATGTTGGTAAATTGGAATAGTGGATGTGGTTTATTTATTTATTTGTTTCAGATCATTGCACATTAATTTAAAAGATTAAAATTTAACACCACCTTAATTAACTAGTGTAAATGATTAGTAATTATCAGTTTTCGACAGTGATGCTAAGAATGAACAAACTGGATATTTTGTTTTAATTTAATAAAGGACGGATCACTCGGTATTTAATTGGTCGGGGTATCACAACAAACATGGTACTCTAGTTTGAAACTGAATCAAGGAAAGTTTTATGATTTTCATGTATTTGGTGTAATTTATTTTATCATTATTCTCGATATTTTGTGATAAAATTGTTTTGAGTTGTCAACAAATATTTTCATAAATTTTATGGTCTATTCTTACTCTAAATTTTATTTTGTTGTAAAGATTGTTATCCAAAATGATTTTTAATTTATTTACAAAATATATAAATAGTAATTAATAAATGCATAATAATATGAAATAAATATAAACTCACAGGGGTAATAAATGCAGAATATTAATTGAGACAAATGTTAAGCACTCTAACCTTAAGATGATTTTTTCTCCACACTTGTGCTCTATGGACTCTATGGCAAAATGTCTCCCATGATACAATAATCACACACTTACAATAACAACACTTCAAATTGCAAGCCACTAGTGAGCTAACAATGCAAAACTCTCCTTTTTATGGACTGAAAACGAGACAGGCCCTTTACAGAAATTTTCTATCTATTTTTTCAACCCTTTAAATGACTGACCAGACCACTTATGAGAATTAATTAAAGGGCCAGAAAAGCAAAAAATAAAATACAAAAATGAACTCAAAATAAATAAAAGGCCTAATAAAATTATCCCAAAAAGGTTATACTTAGTCAAGGCAACACCCAAAACTCAAAGCCCAAGGCTCAAGGCCCGCGACCCATGAGCACGAGTTCGGACTGGGTCAGGTCAGGCGGGTGATGGCGACACGCGCACGCGCCTATGGGCTTGGAAGTCAACCAAAGCCCATGTAAGTCCTCCCTCCTTCAAAGAGTTACGATACCCCAAGGGCACCAAGCCTTTAAGCCAAAATAAATTATATTATAGTACACCCATTTTTCATATTCTTCCTATGTGGGACAGTGCTTTAGCCTTAACACTTCAACCAAGTTCTATGTTCAAAATGGGTACATTGAGATATAATTTCTCATTCATTAAGTTGTGGTTTTATGCATGTGATTATATCACGTTATACTCCTCGCGAAGGAGGACGTGTTACCACTTTGAACGGTCTCGAAAAATGTGTGGATCCTATATTAAATTAACCCTAAAGTTGACCAAAACTTAATTTATTCCACTTAATTAAAACCCATAAAGTTCCATAAATTCTAACAATCCCCAACATGAATGAAAATTGGTTGGATCAACGTAAAAGACTATGCATACACTAAGAGAGAGCCATAGAAAAAATCCTTCATCGGGAGAGATAACTTTTGGCCTTGAAGCTTCTCTAATGCTAGACTATCGGATTTACTTACTGATCAGTGAACACGATGTCTTCAACTGTTCAGTGTTTTGTATAAATAAAATCAATATACTTCACACAGTATTTTTTAGAACAAAGTTCGTTAATTCGATTATGTTCATTTTGGCCCTAAACAAATCCCGGTTTCATGAGTGCTTTAGAGAATTTCAGCCGTTCGAATTTCTCATAGAAGCGACCCCTTCACACTCACATAGGTGACTTCCCATTAAGAGTATCCTACTATACCCCCACTTTAATTTTCAAAGTATACGAGTCATTAGTAGCTAAGCTTATCCTTACTTACTTTTTAGGCAACACTGTTTTATCATAGGAATAGGTATGAGTTTGAAACTCATCAGTGCTCTTTTCAAAGCGTCATTCAAGATTCGATTGTCCCTTTTGAACCTAGATCTTGAGATATCTAGTCATCTAGGTAGGGTCGCCATGAAGACAACTCTTTATTTTGTAGGCTTTAATCCCATTCCCCTTGATAAATTATATACTTGCTCTCTATTTAAACCTTTGGTTAACGGATCCTCTATATTTTCCTTGGACTTAATATAATCAATGAAAAGTATTCCATTGGAGAGAAGTTGTTTAACGGTATTATGTCTTCAACGTATATGTCGAGACTTACCATTATACATATGGATCTGTGTTAAGCCAATTTCTGATTGACTATCACAATGTATGCAAATTTCAGGCACAGGTTTTGACCACATTGGAATATCCTCTAAAAAGATTTGAAGCCATTCTTCTTCTTCTCCAGCTTTATCAAAAGCTATAAATTCAGACTCCATAGTGAACCTAGCAATGCAAGTTTGTTTTGAGGATTTCCAAGACACCGCAGCACTATTAAGTGTATATATATCCACTTGTGAATTTAGAATCCTTTGAATCAAATATCCAATTAGCCTCATTGTATCCTTCAAGTACAACAAAATATCTAGTGTGGTGCAATAAATAATAATGAGTATATCTTATATATCTACGGATCCTTATTATAGCTTTCTAATGATATTCACCTAGATTATTTGTATATCGGCTCAATTTGCTAACTAAATAAGCCATATCTAGACGAGTTCAGTTCATGACATACATTAAACTGCCTATGATACGAGAGTATTCCAATTGAGATATACTATTTCTAGTATTTTTATACAAATGAAGATTTTGGTCAATATGTGTTTTAGCAATACTATCACTACCTTCATCGAACTTATCGAGTATCTTCTCAATACAATGATATTGAGACAAGACAAGTCCTTCCGATGTCTTAGAAATTCTAATTCCTAATATAACATCAGCAATACCCATATCTTTCATATCAAATTTACTAGACAAGATTTTATTAGTAGATTTAATGATATCTTTATTATTTCCAATAATACGCATATCATCTACATAGAGACAAACAATGACATAACCACTTTTAGTGTTTTAATATATACACATTTACCACACTCGTTTATTTTAAATCCATTTGACATCACTACATTGTCAAATTTCTCATGTCATTGTTTAGGTGCTTGTCTTAATCCATAAGGGACTTAATAAGTTTGCACACTTTCTTTTCTTTTCCTTGAACTTTAACCCTTCTAGTTTCTCCATGTATATCTATTTATTTAATTCTTCATTTAATAAGGCGGTTATTATATCCATATATATGATGTATCTCAAGATTATGTAACGTTGCAATAACTATTAACATTCGAATGTATGTTATTCTCATAACTAGTGAGTAAGTGTCAAAGTAATCCAATCACTCCTTTTGTCTGTAGCCTTTAGCTACAAGTCCATCTTTGTATTTTTCAACTGATCCATCAACTTTCAATTTTCTCTTGAATAACCACTTGCATCCAGAGGTTTACTTCCCGGTGGAAGGTCAACCAATTCCCACGTATGGTTTTGTATGATGGATTCAATTTCAATATTGACAACCTCTTTCCAGAAAGGGGCTTCTGGAATTGACATTACTTCTGCGAAGTTTCTAGGCTCACTCTCTAACATATATGTTAGAAAATCTGGACCAATTTTTTTTTGAAGTATTTTTCCTTTTGCTGACTCTAGGTTCAAGGTTATTATCCTTTTCAATATATTAATTTTATATATTATCTTGATGACTACTAGATGAATTATCGTAGGTTCTTTTACAAGAACTTGAATCAACCACTTTATTATTATTAGGAAATATATCTTCAAAGAAATATGCATTTCTAGATTCAATAATAGCATTTAGGTATATATCAGGAATCTCAAATTTATGTAGAAGAAATCGATATGCACTTCTATTAATTGTATAACCAATGAATGTGCAGTCAACAGTTTTTAGTCATATTTTAATCCTTTAGGATCAGGAATCACTACCTTTTCAAGACACCCCCACACTTTGAGGTATTTATAAGAAGGTATTCGGCCTTTCAACAATTCATATGATGTCGTATGTATTCTCTTATGAGGCATTTTGTTAAGAAGATAGTTTGCAGAAAGCAAAGCTCCCCCCCAAAAGTTCTGAGGTAAACCCAAACTTATTAACATGGCATTCATCATCTCTTTCAGAGTTCAATTTTTGTGTTCCGAAATCCCGTTAGATTGAGGTGAGTAAGGAGCAATAGTTTTATGAATAATTCCGTGTTTTGAATAAAATTGTTCAAAAGGGGAATCATATTCACCTCCTCTATTACTCCTAACTCCTTTAATCTTTTTGCTAAGTTGATTCTCAACTTTAGTTTTATAATATTCGAAAACATTTACCGCCTCGCCCTTGCTTCTAAGCAAGTACACATAATAATATCGTGTGCAATCATCAATAAAAGTAATAAAATTCTTTTTCCACCTCTTATTTGTACAAATTTTAAATCATGTATATCACTATGAATTAACTGAAGAGGGTTTGTACTTCTTTCAACATTTTAAAAGGAGTTTTAGTTAACTTTTATTCTACACACGTTTCACACTTGTGATTTGAGTCAATATTAAATTTTGGTATTAAGTCTAAATTAATTAATCTACGAATAGTATAATATATAACATAACCATATCTACCATGCCATACATTACAATACTTAAGCAAATAAGCAAAAGATATGTTCTTATTATTATTAATAGGCATTACAGTCATTACATTGAGTTTGAAGAGCCCATGGCTCAAAATATCCTTTCTCCACATACATACCACTCTTAGTGAGTACAAATTTGTCAGATTCAAATACAAGTTCTTTCAGAACATGTATCTGGGGCATGAAACACGTCGTTGAGAGTAAGTTCCTTTCCCGAAGTCATCTTAAGTATAACTTTTCCTTTTCCTTCAACATTGGAAGTAGAAGAATTTTCCATGAAAACACTCTCCTCGTTATCAGATTGTTGGTAGAAAGTAAACATATTTGTCCACCCACCATGTTGACTTCAGAAACCACGATCAAAAGGCTCAAATCATTAATATTGTTAAAAAGGTTCTCAACTTCAGTGGCATTGGCTTATGCTGGCTTATGTTTCTTATTCACTTGATTTTTTTCAATTATGACAATCTTTAGCATGATATCCTGACTTGTTGCACACAAAGCATTGCCCATAAAACTTTTTAAAGTTGGTCACACACTTTCTTTTCTTATTCTTGCTACTTTGCTCTTCTTCCACAACATGCACTTTGGATTCCATGGGATTTTCAGTTTTCTTTTCGGATACTCGATTATCCTCTTCAATCCTAAATCTCACAGTCAAGTCCTCAAGCCCCATTTATTTACGTTTATGTTTCAAATAATTTTTGAAGTCTTTGCAAGATGGTGGCAATTTTTCAATCATTCCAACCACTTGGAACGACTCACTCAATTCCATTTTTCAGAAAAAATTTAATGATAAATCAATTGGTGCTCTTGCACTTGATTAATGACAGTATTTGAATCAACTATTTTAAAATTCAAGAATCTACCGATAATGAATTTCTTCCTTCCGTCACCTTCTGTTTTGTATTTTTTATCCAAAGACTCTCACACCTCTTTAGCAGTTTTAAAACTGGGTTATACACATTATATAATGTGTTCTCCAGATTGTTGAACGTATAGTTTTTGTATAGATAATCAGCAGGTTTCAAGCATCCACTGCAACAATTACTTGCTTGTTAGTTTCACCTTCTTTTAAAGTTGGTGCCTCTTCATTAAGGAATTTAGCCGAGTCAAAGTTGTTAAATAAAATAACATTTAAAGTTGCCAACATTTGAAATTAGTCCCTTTGAATTTTTCAAATTTTTCACCATGTCCAACATTAGTTGGTACAACCTCAATGGGCAATGCAGAATTAGATGTCATTTATGTTTTAGACAGAAATAAATATATATATTAACAGGATATATGAGTGGACAATTATATTATTATAATCACACAAATTTTATTAATAACAACTTGTTGATAATTCACAGATAATAATACTAAACTATTTTTCTGAATAACATAAATAACATGCAATGTATATAAATAAATTTTATAAATATGCAACTATTAAATCATATTTTCTTTTTGTACATAAATTTTTTTTTTCACAAAAAACATGTACAAAATGTGAAAATAATAATTTTGGAACACAAAAAATTAATTTCTTAACACTGAGATTATTATAAAAATATTTCTGTAATTAATTAACACATAAAATCTTTTTAAAAATTTATAAAGAAAAATAGTCTTAAGATTGTTACCAAAGAGATTTTTAATTTATTTATAGAATATATAAATAATAATTAATAAATGCATAATAATATGAAATAGATATAAACTCACAAGGGTAATAAATGCATAATAATTATTGAGGCGAGTGTTAAACACTATGACCTTAAGACGGTTTTTGTCCCGCACTTGTGATCTATGGACTATATGACAAACATCTCCGAGGATCAAACAATCACGCACTTGCAATAGCAACACTTCAAATTGCAAGTCACTGGTGAACCAACAGTGCAGAACTCTCCTTTTTATGGACTGAAAACGAGACAGGCCCTTAACATAAATTTTATATCTGTTTTTCAACCTTTTAAATGACTGACCAAACCACTTATTTATACTAAATAAGTGGCGGTCCAAAGTTTGTTAAAACCTATCCCAACAGTCACAGTAGTTGACTGCTCAGAAAAAATAAAATGGAATTAATTAATGGGCCAGAAAAATAAAAAATAAAACTACACAAATGGACTCAGAAATAAATAAAAGGCCCAATAAAATTGGCCCAAAAATTTTATACCTAGTCAAGACAAAGCCCAAATCCCATATAAGTCCTCCTTCCTTGAAGAGTTAGGATACCCTAAGGGCACCAAGCCTTTAAGCCAAAATGGGTTATATTATAACACACCCATTTTTCATATTCTTCCTATGCGGGACAAGTGCTTTAGCCTTAACACTTCAACCAAGTTCCATGTTTAAAGTATGTACTTTGAGCTACAATTTATCATTCATTAATTTATGGCTTTATGCAAGAGAGTATATCACGTTATACCCCTAGTGAATGAGAACGTGTTACCACTTCGATCGGTCTCAAAAGATTGACCAAAATATGATTTTGTCCACTTAATTAAAATCCATAAAGTTCTATAAATTCTAACGAAGTTAACAAAGAAATACCCACTACAACTACTGCCAATAAATTATTTTATATAATCTTGATTACAAAGACATAAACCAAACATCATAACGGATATAATGAGGTGAAAGGTAAATTGCACCTCCAAAAGTTTTGATAATCCATGATTGAATTTTATGAAAACACTAGCATGTAACCAGCGCAATGTGCGAGAATTTGATTAAAAATATACTTATAATGGAATTAAAATAAGTGTACTCAATAAATATAAATACACGATCATTGATAGCATATGTACAATATTGTGCTTAATAGTTTATAGTGAAAGACAAAAAAATAGGATTATTTAAGTCTTACTCCTATTTATTATTATTTATTGAGTTAAATACTCCATATTTTTCATTCTTGGGGTCTTACCCCCAAACTAACATTTTTCATTAGTTGACCGTTAACTCTTTCTTATTGACACTTGTTTTTCCAAAAGTGATCCACATAAAGTGCCGACCACCAATAAATAATATGCACACATACCTTATTCATAATTTGAAAAAATTTGTTTTGTCTATATAAAAAAAAGATATTTTTAAAAAGATGTTATTCTTATAAAACTCTTTTTATATATAAAAAAATATTTTAAACACCTGTACATTATTATATTGTTTTCTATTAAAAAAACTGTGCTATTTACAAAACCCATATACCCAAACCAATAACTCTCAATTTGGAAGGGAACGAAAAAACAGAAAAATAAGAATATATACAATCCATACAAAAAAACCCTAACCTCCTTTCACCTAAATGTCTAAAATATTAAGAAGAAATCGTAAAATCCATGAGAGAAAGAGACAGATTCATTGTTAGACTTACATAGGACGATGATAACTATGAAGATAATACGAATCCAAAAGAGTTGCCTTACATTTGCTATTTAATAGGAAGGAGAAAGATCAAAGGATTTTTTATATAAGAGAGAGAGTGTTGTGTTGGTTAACGTAATTGAGATGAAAACCTTTTAAATAAGTATTCGGTTACAAAAGGCTATAGAAGATTGGTTAGGTTGCGACGTGGCACTACTGTTCATCTACAAAGGTAAAATCCATGTAGTCCATTCTAGAATAGACTAGTTGTAAACCTGCACATCGCGTATACGTGAATAAAAACAAACATGTTTTCTGAAAAAAATATCATCATTATAGGTTCAAGGTGATAGGAAATATTACTACTTTCTTTAACGATGAAATCATCACCATCAAATCCAATCTTACACAAATCTTAAATAAAAACTTATTGTTGATGTAAAAAATTAGATTATCTCTAATTTATCAATCACAGATAAAATAAACATGTGAATATAAGACAATAGATTTTTAAAGTGGTTCAGCCTTGCAAGAATGGCCTACATCCACTGTTTTTGTTATTGTTGTCTGTTTGTTAGAATTCTCGATAATGGGTTTGCCAAGAAATTTCGATCCCCCTTTCATGAGGATGTTACATTATATTTATAGCCTTGAGGCTGTACATGTGAAAGAATGATGCGCTGTATTTTGGCAGCCGAATATTTCTGTATAGCATTAAATGCACATTTAATGCGTAGTTGTCTTCTGGCATACTTGACGCGCACGCAACGAATATTTGAGTTGATCGGACTAATTTAGTTGCTTGGATCTCTTTAAGTTACTCGGACCTGTGGAGTTCCTCGGACATTATTCATCAAAAGTATTTGTATCTACCATATGGATGGACAGGTGTCTTTATATGATTGATCCATGTCAGCAGATTAAATTTGGTATCAACAGAAGCCCCCAATGTTTCACAATTCGAGGTTGAGGAGTGTGGAACATTCTTCTCAAAATATGATGCTTTTAAGTAGTCATCCCGAATTTTAGGAACGTTTTCCTTGTATTTAATTCTTCTTTGAGTTTATAGAATCGGACTTCGTGAATATTTTGAATTTTTCTACCGACTTTGGTTTTCGAGCCTCTTTTTCTCTTTTTAGTCGTCGGTAACACAAACATCTTTTTCTATAATCATTACTTGTCTTCATTCCCGAGGCAAAGTATATAAGCGCTACAGAAAACTCTATCGTCCTTTACTTTTTCAAACTTGTATCCTTGGACTCTTCACCTTCTCTCTGTCTTGTACCTTCGTTTCTTCCATTGTTTGTTGACAACTGATCTCTGTTTCTTATATAAGATTTTCTTCCTTCTTCTTTAATTTCTTTATTCGTCATGGTTTATCCTATTGAATCACTAGACAAGTTCCGAACCGAGTTTTAAATCCCTCCATGGGTCATTTTGGAAGAACTCTCTGGTCTTTCTGATTTGTTTTCTTTAGCTGAGGGACACTGGTTCCCTCGTATTTTTGTAGCCGAATGTGGCTTTTCTTTTCCGCCTAATCCACCGTGTTTGGAGTTTTGCCAATATTTCGATATTGTACCTGCAAAAGTAGCTCCAAATACATGGAGGGTAGTTAATGGCGTATATAGATTGAATCCAATCCATGGGACTCACTTAGGAATACCATAAATCATGTATTGTTATAAATGGGTTACTAGTGATAGCACTTTTTATTTAAAAACTAGATTTTTAAATAGAGCTTTAGTTGTCAATCTCCCTAATACCAACAAGGACTATTTTGATCATGGAGTAGTGATGAAAAATTGGCAATATCCTCCTCTTGATGGAAATGATGTGTACCAAGGTCCCAAGTGTCCTCCTTATGGCAATGGGATAGGTTGTTTTTATTTTTACTTTATTTTCGAAATTATATTCTTTTTATGTTTGATAAAATGTTTCACTGGCATTCAATTTTATTTATTACAGTTGACAGTAAAAGGAAACCGCCAAAAGAGATTGATGTTAATATAAAAAGTTTAAAACTTAACTGGATTTTGCATCAATCTATAGCTGGGGAGCATATCAGGTCGGCTTCTTATTTGCTTAAAACTTCGAGCTCGTCTTTCATTGCTCATCCTGTGGTAGTTGACCTTGACTTAATACCAGCTGCTGATACTAGTGTGGAAGGCTCTTCTTCAGAGTCAAATATTCCAATTGGTGATATAATGAAGAGGAGGAAAGCTCCTGCTTATTTTGACAAGTCTGCCTTTCTTGCTGTGGAGGCAAAGAAAAGCAAGAAAGATATCCCAGAAGAGGGGGTGAAAACTGCATAGATACCTCCTTCCGATATTGCCAAGAAAGTTAGTGAGAAGCCCCGAGTAGGTTCGAGCAAGATTGCTGAAAAGCCCCCTGTGGCTACGAGCAAGACTGTTACTGTCCTGCCTATAAGTGATGTTGTTGTCATCTCTCCAACGAAGACAACATCACTGGTTGAAGATGCTCCTGCTCCATTGAGGAGATTAAGAAAGGGTTTGTTAGAGAAACCTACAAAAACTATCCTTCAACCTTCAAATGTTGAAGGTAGTGTTCCATCCTTCATTACTCCGAGCTCCGCTGTGGTATTGTTACAATCTTGGACTATCCCAGAGGTCCAAGACATTGAAAACACTCTCACTCGTGAGAGAGTTACTGCTTTGGTTGATCAACACATTACTTATGTAAGTATTATTGATTCGAACCTTCTATCTTTAACACTATGTTCATACATTGACTTAGAATTATTTCTCTTTTCAGTTGATGACGTGTTTCAACAGTCTCGTGAAGAGAGATGAAGCCATCTGAGCTTCCAGTTCATCGGATGGAGTAGAAAAGTCCTTTACTGGTTTAACCCAGTCTTTAAGGGATTCTCATCAGAAGTACGAGGAGAATAAAGTCAATTGGGAGAAGCAGATTAAATCTGTTGAGCAAGAGAGAGATAGAGCTGTAGATGCCTCCAAGAAATTGGAGAAAAAATTGAAAGAATTTGAGAAGAAAAATACTGAGTACGAGGAGAAGCTTAAGAATACTGGAGAGCTTGAGAACAAGCTTAAGAATACGGAAGAGGAAGTTGTTAGACTTCGCGACGTTGATCGTCAGAAGCAGGAGATGGAAGGGAAAATGAAAGCTGCCGAGGAACTTCTTACTGAGAGGATTTCCTCGAAAAAGAAAAAGAGAAAAATTGTGGTTAAAAAGTCCTTTAGCACTGGCTGGGACAAAGGTTGGAATAAAGGCCTAGCTTCCATGTCCTCTCAGATGGAATTTGCTAGACTTAAATACTTCAGGGATGGATGGGTTGCAGCTCTGCAAGAGCTAAAGGTCGCTGAGGATTCTGAATTGTTTCAGCGTCATGTTCATGGTCCTCCTCCCTCTCCTGGAGAAGAAGAAGAGGATGAAGCTGCCTCTCAGGAATCCTCCCTGATGATTGGAGATCAGATTCCTCCTGTTCCAGTTGTTCAAACTTTCTACGAGCAACTCCAGCCCACCAGTACCTCAATCGAACAGCCGCCATTATCTTCCGAGCAACCAACCTCCTCATCCCAACTTTTCGAGGAAGTTGTAAAACACAAAGAGAAGGTTTAAAGTTGCTCGGGTTTTAATTTTGTTATTTCTTTTGAATGTAACCTTGACTTTTGTATTTCCTTTTATGATGAAATGAAAATTTGAACTTTTGGTTGTTTATCTTGACTTTTTCTTCTACTTTCTCTGTCTGCATTCATATTGATTCTTTCTACCTCTTCTCTTTACTAGTTTATGGCTAGGATGGAGCTCTTGTGAGATCACGATACAGAACTGATGAAAAAATGCAATTATTACTTCAAAGCTGGTCATACAAATCTGAATGAAGCTCAGATCATTGACATTCTTGGTCCAGACACTTCTGAACGAGCAATCGAAACCTACCAATATCTGAAGTGCTTGCTCGACCGTGAAGTTGCCAACAACGTAGCATATTACGAGATAATAGAAGATCTTCAGGGTATCATCGAGGAACTTCAACAACAATATAAGGATTTTTGTACCCTTATGCATCAGGGGTATGAGAAAAAATATCAACAACTAAATGCTGACAAAGGATATGATAAATTTATTGCTGCTTATGAGAAGAAAGATAGCATTCTGAAGCTTGAGGTCGAGGAGCATAGGCAAATTGCTAAACTATTGGAGCAAAAAAATAATGTTTTACAGGAAGAGATATCCCAACTAAAATCTGCAGCATCTTCCTCGGGAGCCCTGATCCCTGTTAATGATGAAGGTTTCTCTTTCTTCGAGGTGGAGAATGCCAACTTAAGAGATGAGTTGGAAACATTAAAAAGGGCAGGACCTTCCTCGTCTACTGGAGGACGAGGAAGATCTTCTTCTAGGGGACAAGCAAGAGCTGCTCGGATTTCAATTGAAGAGCAAAGAACTCAATCAACCTTAGAGAATCAGGCATTCCAGTTGATGGCGAAGAATCAAGCATTAACAGAGATGTCCAAGAAGATTCTGAACCTCGACGAGCAACTTTCTACACAAAGCTCTGACTTGGAAAATAAAACAAATCTGGTGAAGCATCTTCATGAGCAGCTAGAGAGATTGACCTACCAGTTCCATAAACAGCCCAGAGAGTTTTGGATGGCTGGTTATAATTAAGCTCTCTACCATTTTGATGATCGAATCCAGCAATCAAATAATGAGGGTTACAAGTAAGGATGGCTGAATGCACTAGGCATGCTACAATTGGAGCATGGCCACTACCTATGGGATTATTATGGCCCTGGGTTGCTCGAGTTGCCCATGCCTCCTTTTAAGCTTTACATGAGTTGGATTCCTGCTCGGGCAATTCCTAGGTGTTTAATCTCCAAGTATCTTGGCGAATACAGTCTTCATTCAGACTTCGAGATATCTCGCCCTGAACATTGCTTGATCGGCCATCTGTAATGAATGTCAGGATGCTTCGAGATGTAAATTTTATAAACTCTCCCTATGCCTTAGATGATCCTCATGCTGGAGTAGAACCTGTTTCAAAGGCAGAGGGAAAGAAACCCATAGAGTAGGATTTTTATGTAATAACTTTTACTTTCGACAACATATGTAATCCTTCTTGATTTGAATGAAAAGTTTTAGTCTTTCGTTATTTTTCTTTTAAGTATTTTGCAGAATGTCTTTGTTTGCAAATACATGCATATTTTGATATACTATTCTGTTTTATTTTTTGACCATAATGACTTATCACTCTTTGATCTTGCTTAGTTTAACCAACCTGAGTTGATTGTAAATTAATTTGTCGACCAACCAGAGTTGGTGGATATTAATTTTTGACCAATCGGAGTTGGAAAAAATTTGATTTTGCCGACCAATCGGAGTTGGTGGATTTTTATTTTACTGACCAACCGTAGTTGATAGATTTTTACTTACCGACCAACCGTAGTTGGTGGATTTTTATTTACCGACCAACCGTAGTTGGTGGATTTTTATTACCGACCAACCGTAGTTGGTGGATTTTTATTTACTGACCAACCGTAGTTGGTGGATTTTTATTACCGACCAACCGTAGTTGGTGGATTTTTATTTACCGACCAACCGTAGTTGGTGGATTTTTATTACCTACCAATCGTAGTTGGTGGATTTTTATTTACCGACCAACCGTTGTTGGTGGATTTTTATTGTCGACCAACCGTAGTTGGTGGATTTTATTTACCGACCAACCGTAGTTGATTGATTTTTATTACCGACCAACCATAGTTGGTGGATTTTTATTTACCAAACGGAGTTGGATTTTATCTACCAACCGAAGTTGGATTTTATCTACCAACCGGAGTTGGATTTTATCTACCAACTGGAGTTGGATTTTATCTCCGACCAACCGTAGTTGGAGGAGATTGATTTTTCGACCAACCGGAGTTGGTGGAGATTTGTTCCCGACCAACCGTAGTTGGAGGAGATTGTTTCTGAACTTGATGCATAGTGTGTAGCACTAATATTCCGAAAACAATTTAACAAAAAGGGAGAATTGGGTAAAACATTCAACATTTTATTCATATTGAAGAAAACTTCATTTACATAGGAATCCCCAACTACTGATAATATTTGCGTAGATGCTCTGCATTCCATGCATTCTTGAATTCTTCTCCCTCTAAGGTTTCAATCCTGTATGTTCCTGGTCGAACAACCTCTGTTACTCTGTAGGGTCCATGCCAGTTAGCTTTCAGTTTGTTGTGCTTTTGAATTACTTTCTTCAGCACATAGTCTCCCTCCTTCAAATCACACTTCTTTACCCTCTTGTTATAAAACAGAGCTGTTCGTTGTTGGTATACAGCATTCCTGATTGCTGCGTCTTCTCGTACTTCTTCGACCATATCTAGGTCTAATTGCCTCATCAAATCACTAATAGGAGAATTAAAATTCAGTACTCTGTGCGTGGGCAGGCACAACTCAGCAGGTATAACTGTTTCACTTCCAAATGCCAGCATGTATAGAGATTCTCCTGTTGCTGCTCGTGGCGTAGTACGATAAGCCCACAGCACAGAATGTAGCTCGTTAATCCAATTTGCCTTTGCATCGTACAGTCATTTTTTTCAAACCATTTAGTAGCGTTCTGTTTGTCACCTCAGTTTGTCCATTTCTCTGGGGATGGCCTAGTGCAGAATGAGTTTTCAGTATGTTTGACTGATGACAATATGTAGCAAACTCCTCGTTGTCAAACTGGGTTCCATGATCTGTGATGAATGCATGGGGAAGACCATATCTACATATGATATTCTTCCAAATAAATTGATACACCTTGTCGTATGTCATATCAATAAGAGGCTCAGCTTCTACCCATTTAGTAAAATAATCCACAGGGACTACAAGGTATTGAAATCTTCCTCGGGTCGTTGGAAGCGGCTCGACCAAGTCTATTCCCCACATGGAAAACGGCCAAGTGGAATTAATGGGTGTTAACAATGCTTGGGGAGTTCTTAGGATAGAAGAGAAGCGTTGACATTTGTCACATTTCTTGGCATAAGTTACACAATCAGCTCTCATCGTCGGCCAGTAATACCCTTGCATTGTCATTCTTTGCAAGAGTGTCCGACCTGCTACATGGGCTCCACAACACCCTTCATGGACCTCTTCAATCAAAATTTTCACCTATGAGGGGTGGACACATCTTTGCAAACCTGCTATAATTCCTCATCTGTATAAAATGTCATTAGTCAATACATAACAAGCAGCTTTAAATTTTAGCTTCTTTGCTGCGAGTTTATCAGTTGGTAATGCCCCCTCCTCAATATAGGCTCTGATGGGATCCATTCAAGATGGTCCTAAATCAAGAGCGATGAAGTTTATGTCCAGATCTTCGTCTATGCTCCTGCTAGCCAAAATTTCTATTGGGATTGTTCTTCGTCGCTCGGTGCGTGGCTGAGGCTAACCGAGCTAAGGCATCTACTCTTGCATTCTCCAACCTTGGTGTTCTAATTAACTGCACTGCGTTGAAGCTTGATACAATCTCTATTTCTTTCGCGCGATACTTGATCATCAATTCTCCTTTTATTGAGTATACCCCCAGCATTTGATTTACGATCAACTGTGAGTCCCTGAATACAATGATCTGCTCTGCCCCCATGGTTTTTGCTAAACTCAGACCTTCAATCATAGCTTCATATTCAGCCTCATTATTAGAAGCCTTGAATTGAAAGCGCAGAGCATACTCCACATCGATCTCATCTGGGCTGTTTAAAACAATCCCTGCCCCACAGCCTGTATTGCAAGATGAGCCATCCACATATAGATTCCATATAGGTGCTTCATCCTCAAATTTTTGATCGGATAAAGTTCCTCGGTGGAATATTTGTTGCTTCTTTATATCCTCCACTATCACTTCTTGCTGCTCGTCGACTATATCCTCTTACTCGTCGGCCGACTTAAGTTGGTCGGGGTTTAAATTTGATGCTCCTGTAATATCCATAGGTTGTTTAGTACTCAACTTTTGCTCTTCGGAAGTGTCAGGATAGGTGAATTCTGTGATAAAATCTGCCACTGTCTGCCCTTTAAGCGACAATCTAGGCTCATAAACTATGTCATATTCACCAAGTTCTACTGTCCAGTACATCAATCTCCCTGATTTTTCTGGTTTATAAAGAACTTGCCTTAATGGCATATCAGTATACACGACTATGGTATGAGCTTGGAAGTACGACCTCATTCTTCTACTGGCTTTGATCAATGCTAATGCCAACTTTTCCAGTCTTGGATATCTGATCTATGCTCCTCGGAAGGCTTTGCTAGTGTAATAGATTAGTTTTTGCACTCCATCCTCCATTCTTATCAATGCCGAGCTAACTGCATTCTCCGAAACTGCCAGATACAAGTACAATCTTTCTCCCATCACTGGTCTGGACAACAGTGGAGGTGCTTCCAGATATTTCTTCAATTCTTGAAAAGCCTTTTCACATTCATCATTCCATTCGAACGTTTTTCGGAGTGTTTTGAAGAATGGGAGACATCTATCAGTTGCTCGCAACACAAATCTGTTAAGTGCTGCAACTCGCCCTCTGAGACTTTGCACTTCCTTCTTCGTCGTTGGAGATCGTATCCCCAATAGAGCCTTGATCTTTTCAAGATTTTCTTTAATACCTCGTTAATTGACAATGTACCCAAGAAACATGCCTTCTCGTACTCCGAATATGCACTTGGTAGGGTTCAACTTCATTTGATATTTATCTAATTGATCAAAGGTCTGGCTTAGGTCAATGAGATGATCTGCAGCTTTCTTGCTCTTCATCAGCATATCATCAACATAAACCTCCATATTGTGACTGATTTGCTCGGCAAACACCTTGTTCATCAACCGCTGATATGTTGCACCTGCATTTTTAAGTCCAAAAGGCATAACATTATAACAATAAGTTCCCCTTGGGGTGATAAAAGAGGTACTCTCCCTGTCGTCTGGTTTCATTTTAATTTGGTTATAACCAGAATAAGCATCCATGAAACAATAGTTCATGCCCCGAGGTAGCATCCACAAGTTGATCAATTCGGGGCAAAGGAAAATGATCCTTTGGGCATGCCTTATTGAGGTCGGTGAAGTCTACACACATCCTCCACTTGTTGTTCTTCTTCTTCACCATCACCACGTTAGCTAGCCAATCAGGATATTTGACATCCTCAATAAAACAGGCTTTCTGAAGCTTCTCGACCTCTTCTTGTATAGCTTGGTTCTTTTCGGGGCTGAACACTCTTCTTATTTGCTTTAATGGTTTGATCTCCTTGTTCACATTAAGATCGTGACATAGGAAGGCTGGGTCTATCCCTGGCATGTATTCGTGGCTCCAGGCAAAAGTTTGTTTTCTGCTTTTTAAGAAGGCTATCAATTCCTATTTTATGGAGGCATCCAACGACGAACCGATTTGAGTTTTTCGTCCTGGGTGTTCATCGTCCAGAATGACATTTTCAGTTGCTTCCACCACCTGGCCTTTTACGAGCTGCGATTCATCTCTAGGATCTAATGTCTCAATTTCTGCACCTTCATCTACTTGATAAGTAGTAGTCTTTTTCCTAGATTCCTCCAGTTCTTCCTGCTCGGTAGATGAATAGTAGCATTCCCGAGCTACTTTTTGGTCACCCTTCATAATTCCTACTCCAAAATTGGTTGGAAATTTTAGGCATTGATGTACGGGAGATGGTACTGCTTCAAACTTCTTCAAACCTACCCTATCCATGATGATATTGTAAGCTGATTGGACATTCTTATCCATCACAAAAAAGCTCACTCTTTCTGTTCGACCAGCAGGCCATGTACCGATGAACATATCCAACTTGATCGTCCCAAGTGGAAAAACTTTCTCGCCAGTAAAATCGAGGAGGGGCCTATGATAAGGCTCTAACTGAGACAATTCAGATTTAAGCTGTCAAAGCATGAATAGAACATGATGCCCGTCGAGCTACCATTATCCACCAGTACTCTTGAAATCACTACTTCCTTCATCCTCATTTTGATCACCAATGGGTCATCATGAGGATATAGCACACCTGCGAGGTCGTTCTTAGAGAAACCGATGACCAGTTTATCTTTGTTTACCTTCCTCGGGCGATCATCTTCAGCTTGATTTATACGTTGGATGTATGAACAAGCTTGAGCCTCATTGAGGTAAGCTTTACTCTCTGTAGTAAGGTCTCCACCTCCTGTATCTCCACCTGTAATAACATTGTAATCAAATGATCCAAAACGAATTGAAAATACCTCACATTCTGGCTGTCTTGGTCTTTTGGGGAGATCGGGGTCATCTTCTGGATCATCTTCATGATCTCTTTTCTTATCTTCTTTTGCTTGAAGAGGAGATTTAGACCTCTGCCTTCCTCGTTCTCTGATTCGACTACTGTTTTGACGATCAACATATTTGGTCAATTTTCCTCGTCTATTGAGTGCTTCAATTTCGTTCTGGAGAGCTATGCAGATCTTGGTCGTGTGACCATGGTCCTTATGGAACTCGCAATATTTGGACTTATTCCTCTTGTCAGGATCCATCTTCATTTTTTCAGTCCAGTTTAGCTCTTCGCTGCTCTTGATCTCTTCCAGAATGTGGTTTATATCTACTTTCAAGGGAGTATAATTTCTAAATTTCTTCAATTCTTACAACGTTTGCTTTGCTTTTGATTGTTTATTGCCGCCATTATTCTTCTGCTCCTTCTTATCAACCTTATCGGCCTCAACTTTGGTCTCCTTAGTATCCATATTTTTTTTTTGCAGCCATAGCTTCCTCGGCATTCATGATTTTGGGTGCTTTTTCCATTAGTTCTGACATGGTCCTAGGCGGATCTTTGGCCAAAGTGTAGTATAATTTATTGGGCAACAGTCCACTCATCAAAGCAGTAATCGTAGTTTTCTCCTCATAGTCAATTACTTCCAGTTTCTCGTTATTGAAATGAGTAATGTAATCTCTGGTACTTTCACCTGCCTTTTGTCTAACGCTCAACAAGTGAGCTACTCGTTTAACTGGTTTTGCTCCAAAACAGAAGTTTCCAATAAAGAGCTCGGCCAGTTGAAAGAAAGTCGCAATCTTCCCCCGAGGAAGGTTGTTATACCATATTTGAGCAGATCCGGTAAGAGTTCCTGAAAATGCCCTGCACCTCATCTCATCTGGAACTGCATAGATATCAACAGCAGCTTGGTATTGTTCTATGTGGAGGACAGGATCAGTTTTTCCATCATATTTAGGTGTCACCACAGGAGCTTTGAATTTTGATGGTGTGGTAAAGTCCACAATCTCTTGTACGAATGGTGTTCCTCGAACAAAAGTCCTTTGTAGAGGATTCTTGGATTTTGCCATCTCCCCTAATCTATCCTCCAACCTTTGGATTGAGCCCTTCCATGCATCATGTCCTTCCTCGATCTTATTGGTTCGGGCAACTGATCGTGTTGAATTTGCCTCTTGAGATCTTTCATGACGAGCAGCTGGTCGTGATTGGGCAGAGCCTCCTTTAAATCAGATGGTTGTTGAGTGTTCCTCGGCACAATCCTAGGGGGACTTCTATTCCTCCTAGGACCCAAGCGATCAAAAGGAGAGACTCTACTCAACCTTTCAAGAGCACTTGTCCTTTCTGGAGATAGAGTGATGTTTTGTTGAGTGTCTGTAGCTCGTACCGAGGAAGTCCGTCCAGGCTGATAAGAAGGATCACAATATCTCTCAGTACGATATGAGTCGGTGCGTCTCGATTGAGATTCCTCTGAGAACAACGTTCGCCTAGAAGGTAACTGGGTATTTCTCTGAATGCTTCGTTGTCCTGAATGGGTCGGCGCTCCACCTTGGATAGTTTGCATGAGTTGTCGCATAGTCTCTTGCATGGTCGTTTAGCCCTGGGCCAAATTAGCCATTATTCCAGCCAAATCTTGGATATTTGGGGGAGTAGATGGATTTAAAGGAATCCCAGCGTTTCGGTTACTGGATTCTGTATGATCAGCCATTGATGATAAATGGTTTTGGTGAAAAACGACAATTTCAGTTGATTTCCACAGACGGCGCCAATCTGTTGATGTAAAAAAATTATATAATCTCTAATTTATCAATCACAGATAAAATAAACATGTGAATATAAGACAATAGATTTTTAAAGTGGTTCAGCCTTGCAAGAATGGCCTACGTCCACTGTTTTTGTTATTGCTGACTGTTTGTTAGAATTCTCAATAATGGGTTTATCAAGAAATTTCGGTCCCCCTTTCATGAGGATGTTACATTGTATTTATAGCCATGAGGTTGTACATGTGAAAGAATGTATTTTAGCAGTCGAATATTTCTGTATAGCATTAAATGCACATTTAATGCGTAGTTGTCTTCTGGCATACTTGACGTGAACGCAACGAATATTTGAGTTGCTCGGACCACCTTGAGTTGCTCGGACCGCCTTGAGTTGATCGGACTAATTTAGTTGCTTGGATCTCTTTAAGTTACTCGGACCTGTGGAGTTCCTCGGACATTATTCGTCAAAAGTCTTTGTATCTACCCTATGGATGGACACGTGTCTTTATATGATTGATCCATGTCAGCATATTAAATTTGGTATCAACACTTATATTATCGTAATGCAAAAATTACTTTTCTAAAATCCTTAAATTTCATAAATATTTTTTAAATTACTCCAAGTATCAAGTAATATTATAGCCTAGTAAAGGTTCTCCTTTTATTTTCAAAAATCAGTCAAAATATAAAAAATATAAACTCAATATAATAATCCTATTGTTGAATAAAAAGAAGACATGACAAAAAAGAAAATAACAATACTTTCATAAAATTTCATAGATCTAAAAGAATATAAATTTAAGCGTTTATACTTACATGATTTGACATGGAGCCCAACTTATCCATATAAGCAAACACCTACTATGCCACAACAAGGCTCCATTAGTTGATTAGGCATTGAAAAACCCACGAATCAAAAATATCCTTAAAATTGAAATGGAAAGCCCAACACTTGAACCCGTGCATTATTAATTAACTCACTGAATATTTTGACAGTGTTGAGAATGAACTTTGATGACCAATAAAGAAAAGTGATAAAAAGAGGATATGGGGGATTATTCCGAGTTGGGTTCTCATGAAAGGGGATTACTCCGGTGTAAATAAAAAGAGGGAATGGGAAAGGTTGGAAGAGAGAGAAACTTGAAGAAACATTGGTTGACTTTTGATTTTCAGCCGACGTGTAGGCCTAACTAACGTGGCTAGGCCTGCTGTTAGGGGACTTAATTGCTTGTAAAGCATTTTAGAGTAGTATAAAGATTACAAGGTTGGGTATCCTAATAATAAAATGAGAAAACAATGATTCAAAAGTTCATGTCTTATATTTATCATTTTTAGAAAGACGAAGTTAGATATTACATTTTTTTTTTAAGATTTTGTCTTTAAAACAGTAACTATTAAGTAGGAAATATGGAGTATTTTTCTTATAACTCTTCATTTTATTTTATAAGACCTCTTAAGCTTGCAATAATGGAGTATTATTTTTATATTTAGACTTGTTGCGAACATATACTTAATATTTTATGTACATATAATAAATATCTAATATGACTCGTGGTACTATAAACACAAATAAAATTTAATTGGTAAAAGGTTTGTTATGAAAAAAAATCTCATTAAGTCATTAAATTTATTTTCACTCTTTTTTGGAGCTTATCATAAAATTGGAATATTTTTCATTTCTTTTTTATAAGTTTAATGCTCTGTTTTTTAAGAAAGAGTCAAGAAATACCTGCAGTTGGTTAGCTATCATAACAACAAATGCATTGGGAAGAGGGCAGTGGTGGACCCATGATTTCCGATCAGGGGGTGAGAATTTTTTTTACAAAGGTAGAGGGTTCGAAGGCGAGAGCCCCAGGCCCCGAGGTGAAACTATTATGGTCATTTTTACTTCTTTTTTTTTGCAATTTTTAACCCTAAAAAATGTTGATATTTATATTCACCCATTCTTTTCTCCCACTGTGTTTGCAGACTTTTTTCAAAATACCTCAACAACATATTACCCTAAATTTGAAATAACAATTAAAAAAATTGAACTTGTTATAAAAATTGACCTAAAAAAATTGCACATTCATAAACATAGAAGAGGTAAACATTCATAAACTAAAAAAATTGAACCAATAAAAGTTGACGTGTTGAACTGAAAAAGTAACACCATAACATACAAAATAACAAACATAACATAAGAAGATACAAACAGAATAAAAGTTGAGGTTAAAATAGTTGTTGTTTTGAACTGGAAAAAAAAACGGGCGGCGGAATAAGGTCCTCCTCTGCTGCTGTAAGCAACAAACAAAACAGGGGCGGGGCGGCAAAGGCGGATCAGTTATATAATTGACTAAAAAAACTAAATTGAACATCAACAACTAAAAATAAAAATAAAAATAAAATAACTAACTAAATGATACATATATTCTTACAAAAAATATTTCTGCCATCAACTGAAGCAATCAAGGGGTTCGAAAGAAAATATAATCGATGATAGCAGAGATGAGATATTTGGTTGGAATTGACTATCTGAATTTTTTCCAATATTTCTACTTCATCCCATATTTTTCTCTTCAATCTTATTCTAAAGTCCTTGGCACCCTAATAAGAATTCTCCACAAACCAAACAACCATCCTTCACGAACCTTATTGACCTCCGATTGAGTTTCTTTTTCAAAAATTGATTTTTTTCTATTTCCACAAAAAGTCTATAGTGATTTATCAGTATTATGGGACTGTAACACCCCGTAATTTTTAATAATTTATATATGGGGATTAATTAAATTAAAATGGGAAAGTAAATCAAAATAAATATGAATTAGCGAGACAAGGGTTAATATTTATTTATATGAATTATATTGAGTATTAGTTAGTAAACGATTAATAAATTAGTAAGGATGCACTATGATTGTCGTGAGTGAAAAATATGGCAGTTGCGATAATTTAGTCGGGATGCGCGTGTCAGCCATGTCAGAACTTAAACTTATGAGATAAGATGAAATCTATTTATGGGTCATCCAAATGGTCTATGCCAATGTGTCCGGAAGGGTCGAGATAGTCAGAAAAGTGTACTCGGGGGTTTGGATTGGGTCTCGGGGTATTTTTAGGCCAAACCGGCACCTCAGATGTGTATTTTGATCTTTTGGCTTTCTAGAGTAGAGGGACCTACGAATTTAATAGGGTTATATCATCATCATATGGGTTAAGGATGCTAGGGTTAGCAGTTACAAACACAGAAAGAGGCCTTTAGAGAAGAAAGGGAGAGCATTCTTGGAGCTAAAGAGAGGATTCTTTAAGCTTTCAACATCGGATCGTGGATTGGAAGGGAAGACAAACACTCCATCATACTATAGACGAAATTAGCCCAACTGGACCAAAGGCAAGTGTTTATCTTGCTTGTTTTTTATGTAGTTATAATACCCATATAGTGTAGGGATTATAATTTCGTGATCTTAAATTGTGTTCCTGAGATTGAAAGTGATAAAACACATAAATTGGGATAGGAATACATGTAGAATGATTTCACATATGTAGAGGAAGAAATCATATTTATACGTGTAAATCTATGAGAGTAATATGGGAAAAATATTGATTATGCATGAAAAATATGAACTAGGGTTTTGGGTGGAAAACCCTTAAAGAAATTTTGAGAATTTCGGGATTTAATGATGATATGATGTTAAAGATTCGTTAGAATTAATGTATACACTCTTATAAAATGTTGGGGAAAATTATAATGGAGTTTTGGATGATTGCATAAAAGAATTTTGGTTTAAAATGGTGAAAACGTAGTTGCGTAAGGAAGAAGAAGGCACCTGCTACTTTTCGAATCGCTTATGCCCAAGGGTGAATCGATTCGGTAAGGCCAGAATTGTGAAATTTCTCCTTTAAGCCCTGAATTTTGGGGATAATTTATAAGGAGACTTTTGGGGTATTCTTAAATTATATTAAGGGATATAATGATCACCAGTAGGCAAATGGTAAGGTTGGGGCTTAGTCATAAGTGAGAAGAATTGAGGCTAAAGTTAATCGGGTATAAATTGTAATGTAATTGAATTCGGGAGAATAAGATCGGGTCATTGAGATTTTGAGTGAACCTATGATGTAGACCAGTAGTGCCGGAGTTAGATAGCCACTGAAATTAATGTAAGGGGTAACTAGGGCCCTTCGGGCAGAGATTAATACTCGGGAAAATGTGACAGAGAGTTATAATCGTATATCGATAGTATGTTGAGTATTCGAGAGATATATTACGTATGGGTTATAATTATAGGTTGAGTGTATACTTATACGGATAATATTTATAGGTTGAGTGTATACTTATACGGATGATATTTATAGGTTGAGTGTATACCTATACGGATTATATTCATAGGTTGTGTGTATGCCTTAATGCGACATATGGATAGGTTGTGTGTATGCATATTATGTGCTTTCTTATATGTATGAGCGTATCTACATTTCCTTCTATCACGGGAGGTTTCGCGTCGTGGACAGTCTTATCCTGATGAGCCCATTGGGGGGATTTTAGACTTGTGCCCCATGACATAGAACTTATGGTAGAGCACTACTTGTGTGTATGATAGGGTGACCGGTCATTTGGGTGCCTTAGGTGCGTGCATATCCCAAAGGCTTAGAACTATGTTCATCTCCACTGTATGTTTTTCGATTTACGGTTCGAGGTGACATTCGGAACCGATAGTCCATGATTTGGTACGTGAGGTACATGGACTTGATAGCAGAGTATGCAAGTGTTCATCGCGGTGACCAGTCCGGGAGATACTGTATATATATACACTTGGGTGATTTATCCCACTTGTGTGTGATGTAGGAAGGATAAATAGTGTATGTCTAAAAGCGATTTAATTATGAGATTATCTACTTAGTGTGTGATAGTAGCAAATTTGGATAGCAGATAACTAAAGATGAATTAAGTAGAGAAACTTAATGAAATGGTTTAATGATAACATACGTGAAATGTTAATTGGGGTTTAAGAATAACATACGAAGAATGTTAATTATTAGTATTACGATAATGTGATGTATGGGTGGCACGGAGGAGTTAAAGAGAAATTTAACTAGGGACTTAATGATAATTAAGGGTATACTTAGCGTACTATATGGGCGGTACGGGTGAACTAAACCTGTTAGTGGTTAGTAAATGCTTATGAGGTCTAGTTATGCTAGGTAGCATAACTAGGTGGGATAAGTAAGAGAAGTTAGGTTTGCACTATAGATGAGAAGTGAGGAACTCAAGAGAGTGTATGCGAACTAACATGTGTAATCAATAACTGCTATTTAACTGTGATTTAAATGCTTGCAAAATATTTTCAAAAGGTTTTCTTGGGATTTGACCTGTGTGCAAATATTTTAAAAACCTTTTAAGTGTCCATCCACAGGGACGCCTAGCTTGATAATCTGTTCCAGGGATGCGTAGCTACAGCACTTGTGGATGCTTACAGGATTTGGATTAGACGCTTTAGTTACTTTATTCCTAGAGTAGGATGCAGTTAAGTTATTTTATTTGGGCGTGTTACCTCTTCAATTATTTCTTTTATTTCAGTTCAGACTGTGTAATCGTATTTATATTTGCCTGTTGGACTTTATATTAGACTTGGGAACCGATGGTTTGTTCGGTAGTATTTTATTCAGTTATTTATCTTGTAGATTGATTCATATTTACTGCATGTATGGTTTGGTAATTGTAATTATTTTCGCATGCTGTTATTGTTAATGAAAGATAAAATTTAGCACCGTTTTATTTAAAACGTAGATGGTTAGTAATTTAAAGGTTTTCGACAATGATGCTAAGAATGAACCAAATGAGATTCCTGTTTTATTTTTGTAAATGAGTGGTCCCCGGTATTTAAATAGGCGGGATGTCACAGGGACATGGGTGTAAATAGTGAAGAGAGATTATAAGAAACAACATGTGTTCATCAAGAGCCTCTAAATAGAACGTGTCTAAAGAACCGACGGACAATGGGAGAGAAAGAGAGAAATGATAAAATTTTGGGTAAAATAACTTCAACCCTTTGTCCTCTCATTTTTCCTTTAACAGTTTCAAAATTATGTCCTGTGAGAATATAAGCATATGTACAGTAGCGTAAATAAATAAACTACTTGAGAAAATTTTATGATTACGTCATTAGGTTTATATATAACACTAATTTTGCTCGTATAAAAAGTCTAGTATATCTTTAATTGATCAGATTTATCCATAATTTTCCTCAAAATAAATTAATTCTTAAATAAGGGATAAAAAACCTAACAGAAAAGGAGAATGACTCGTTCGGGAACTTGTTGGTGTAAGAATCAATGTCGATTATGTAGAGGTTGTATTGCTTGATCACGTGCACTGGTGACTTCTTCACCTTCTTTGTGCGAACTCTGTCATTGAGAGAGATAGAGAGAGAGACCGGGGAAGGTAGGTGTGACACCCCACCTAATAAAATACCGGGCGATCACTCCTATACCAAATTAAAACAGGATTCGCATATGGTTCATTCTTAGCATCACTGTCGAAAACCAAATTAATTACTAAAAACCTATTAGGCTGGCATCAAAATTTTATTTAACTAGTATTTTAAACAAATACAACAATTTAAAGATTCACACAGTTTATGTGAATGAAACTGAAAATAATTAAAATAACCGAACACTCGGTTTAACCAATACAATCAAATCAAAGGCCTCACAAAAAGGCGGTGAAAGAATAAGTAAATGCAATTGGACTTTCAGTCCGAATGTCTCTAGTACCTCCTATCTAGATCTAAAGGATGGAAGCGTCTACAAGAAACCTGCATGCATCCACAGCTGCTGCAGCAAGCGTCTAACTCGAAGGAATAATCATCCAGGCGTCCCTGAGTCTGGACACCTATATATATAGCAAGACAGGGGAAAAAGAGATAAACGGGTCAGAGCCCGATTTGTGAAAATATTTTGCAAGTGAATAAATGCTATATTTTTAAAAATATATTTTACCTCATATTTAAGTGGGTATCGCACTCCCATGAGATACCCCTCACCCCTCCTCTAATAGTGCACACCTATCGCCTCCATTAAGACCCCTAGTTAAGCTACCCCGCCTAACTACTATATCTCACCCGATCTCTAGAAACCTCGAACCCGAGTACTAAGGGCTAAACTTCTCCCCACTCTCAGCACTGCATTACGTTCGTGCGTAGGGAGTCTCGCAGAGCGAAATCCAGACAAGGAACCCCCCCGATACACTACTACTCGGCAGTGTCAATAGTTGAGATCCATTAGGCCATCAGTACAAAACGTATATATAAACATTCTCATATAATAATATACATATCCTACTCACTCTCATATACATCTTACAATATACATCCGGATAAAATCTCCCGAACTGAGATTTACTCTTTATTCATTTTATTTCTATACTCTAGCAGAGATACATATATATTCTTGCTCTCATACACAAGTAGTGTACTAAACACACAAGTACAATAACCATCCCAACGAGCTATAACTCGAGGATGCGGTCTCATAGTGCCGATCCAACTCTGGGTTTACTCACTGTACCATGGTACCAAGCCTGACTCACTCAATGGTCATGGTAAAAACACACAATGGTGGAGGCGGTCATGTTCCCTCTGCAAGTGGAGTTACACACCTCGCACTCGAACGCGGGACGATATGACCTGGGAACTATACTCTCCCTGCTCCTCAAGCTAGGGGATTCACCCACATCGCGTAACCTCCTTGGATCGCACTAGAGAAAATATATAATCGGGTTGTTCCAACCCTATACCAAAGGAAAGCCCGTGGAATTAGCCTTTAAGATACACATACATCAATCACACACAGATATATATGTATTCATATCGTATATAATATATACTATAATCACATCGTATATATATACATATATACATATACAATAATCACTCCTCAAGTGTATACCTGGCTTTAATTGCCAATCTCATAAAGGTATTTAAGTATTTTCCTACTTAAATATATCTCACACCTTAATCGTTGTTAGGGAGTTATATACTCTCCAAATATCCCGATACATAACCATATAATAAGTATACCCTCAACTTATCTTTAACCTATAACCCAAATTCCATCATAGTCACCTCATAGGAGTTACTCACTAATTCCATAAACACTTACATTTTCCTACTCGCACGATTATTTAGCTATAATCGCTCGCTAAAATACTCCATCGGGTGTCACTCACTCCGAACATCAATAATTAAATAAGTCTTGGATTTTACTCAATTAATCCAAGGTATACATTTCATTCCAATAATAATTATTTAAAAGTCCCCTCTTGTATTTCTGGAAATTCCAATTGTCTAATCCCTCGATTTGTTTATTTTCCTCAAAAATATACCTTAGAGCCACACAATTATATAACCCCCATAAGTTTCCCCAAATGGCTAGTGATAAATTCCTAGATGAATACTTATTTCCTCAAATAAATAAACTAGGAACAACTGAATCGGAATTTATCCCATGTAATTAACCCTATGCAAAATTTCCAAAAATCCTGAAGGATCGATCGATCGACCCTGGGCCATCGATCGATCGATCGATCGCTCCGGACAGCTTCTTCTCCGAGAAGTTGTTTCGGCCATTAAAGCTTCTCCCAATCTTTTGTCTCATCACCTAATGTCCCACAACCTCAATTAACTACATATACACAAACGATAAGGGTTCAAAACATCCTAGAACTCATTTCCAATAACAATTTTTGACTAAATCCTAAGTTTTCCAATTAGGATATTTTTCGGGGTTAATCCATTAAACTTTTCGAAAACTCGTTTTGGTTCACAAAAACCCATCCCGAAAATCTTTGTGTTTTATCTCTACCAACTACAATATGAGATTTATGCTTTAAAAGAAATAAGCAAGTAAACACTTGCCTCGTGGATAAAATCCGACGTTCTAGAGTCGAATCCCGCGGAGTTTGGCCGAAACCTCCCTTTTCTTCCTCTTTTCTCTCCTCCTTTCCTTTCCTCCCCTCTTTTTTTCTCTCTTTTTCCTTTCTTCTTTCCCTCTCCTGTGCCTTATATAGGGAGAAATAAGGGTTTATCTCTTTAAACCCAAAAATCACTCGTTTACTCAATTACGAGTCCCTATTTATCCAAAAATTTCCGAAATCCAAACACTACTCCCGGATACTCTATTCTGACTATCTCATCCTTTTCGAAATCAATCGCACACTCGAAATATCCATCCGAGGTACTTGACCGCAATCCACTAATTAAACCCAATACATCTCAATGCGGGTTTTCCAATTAAAATATTGTCCTCTGTCGCTTTACTCAACTGCGACCTGTAATAAAATAATCCTGCTCATTTACTTATTCCCAAAAGTAGTTATAACATGCATCGAAAATCATCTAACACTCATAAACTCCAAAATTTATTATTCCGAGAAATTCCTCAAATTTCCAAATTACATCCATTTATGAAATTTAATTATCTAAAAAAAAAAGCGGGGTGTTACAGTAGGATTCTTTAAAAGAGAGAGATTTATGTGAATCTTATTTCGGGCTAAAGATAAATGAGAATAAATTTATATGACTTTTTGTTTTGACAAAGAAGAATCCAGAAGGAGACTATTGATATTCTATGATATTTTCAATTTAACTCAACTTTATTTTTGGCTCAGCTCGAAAACAAAAACTACAGAGTACAAAGAGAAAGTGCCCCGTGGACACCCTAATGAGGAGGAGTATTAACTCATGTATAGCATTTTAAAAGAGATAATAGATAATAAATAATAGATAGGTCCCAAAATACCCATTAACATCAACACGTGCATTGTTGGCATAACAAAGCATCAAGTTTGTAGTATCTCTAAACCCATTTGATGGATAACTCCAATGAAGTCCAAGGCCAATAGTTATCTTGTCTGATCACCATCCCTCCATAGCTGACCTGATTCACTCCCACAAGAAGAAGAAGAAGAAGAAGAAGAAGAAGAAGAAGAAGAAGAAGAAGAAGAAGCAATTCCAAGGCTAACAGGTGTAAAATATGAAAACTTGTACGTAGGTTCTTCTAAAAAATAGTTAAAACTGTGGGTTACTATCCTGGAGTTCTTTAAAAAGATGAAAACAAGACACCAAAATATAAAATTTTAACTAACATACAATTTTTATTTTAAAAAACAATAGAAACAGTGTTTAAATTATGGTACAATTTTAAACATGCATTTTTTCATAGAAAACAATGTATGTGATTTCAAAAAAATTTACTACATTTATAATTTATAAAAAAAACTGTTTTCTATAAATAAAAACGGGAAAAACTATAAAAATATTTTTTTAAACAGTTAAAAAAATTCATTAAAACCATTTTTTCAATAATTTTTTTAAAAAAATAGTTTTCAAAAAAATCAACATCTACTTTTTATATCGGTTTAACTATTTTATAAAAATGAAAAATTGTTTGTTAAATAGCACAATTTTTTTAATAAAAAACAATCTAATAATGTAAAATTGTTTACAATAATTTTTTTTTTATTTTCTGAAATCATTATTACAAATAAAATTTATTTTTTTCAATTTTTTTTTGCAACTACTTGCTGAAAAAATGATTCTGGAAATTTTTAGAAAATTTTTTATGTATTTTTTTGATAAACTAGTTATGAAACTACTCTTTACTAAAAAAGAAATGTTAAATCTAATATTTTTTTACTAACTTAAAAACAGAAAATATTAGTTGCTGATTTTTTATTTTGTTTTCAGAATTTCTTTCTTATTTATTTTTTACTTTGATGAAATTTCTGCTAACAAAAATGCGAAAAATAAAAAAAACTAGTCCGAAAGATTCAACTTCTTTAAAAAAAATCGAACAAGTCCCCGACAACGGCTCCAAAAAACATGTTTGTCAATTTATAAAATATCGCAAGTCCACGGGCTTTAAAGAATAGCGAGTGTAAGTACGGATCGAATCCACAGAGATTTGTCAATTTTAATTTTTAAAAGAATTACAACTGTCCAACTAAAAAAATGGAGTAGAGAATAATTATGTACTAAACTAAGTAAAAACAACTACGAATCATGAGAGCAACACGCAAGAGTAGTAAACAATATGAAAGAATTAGCATCCGGGGTTCATTTATCACGTAACTAATATTATACACTAATTTAACGATGTGATTCCCTTTTTATAACTCAAACTAAGTCGGCTCTCATCGCGTTTAATTCGAAAAAAATGACGATTATGTTCGAAATATTTTTAGCGTCTCAAATAGACAACTAAAATCTCTATTCCCTTTGAAAATACTAGTTGTAAAGTTCGCAAATATATTTAAGCATGGACTATCAAATCAATCAAAGTGCAAGCATAATCCATCAAAATTACTATTTTTAAATCTCAAAAGTTGATTTGACAAAACAATTTTGAAGGTTTTTAAACACATTCTCGTGTCGTTTTAAAATGAATACCGAATTTTTAATAACATATAAAACTAGTAGGGAATAAACAACAATCAAATTAACGTGACAATATTAGTTAACTATGATAAACATCGCCCCAATCCTAATAGAATAATTAAGCTACCATAATGAAAGAGAAATTGCAAGAATGAGTATAAATTTTTATTAATAAATCAAACTTACAATAAGTTCTCTCACAATAATCTTCAATCCTCTAAAAAATTACTAAAACTTTGCCCTCAAATTTAATACAATCCCTAAAAAATTGCTCCCAAAAAATCCTCTAAAATTGTGAGCCCAAGGGTCCTTTTTATTGGGCAAGGGGTGAGGTGTTTCAGTTATAGTAGACTCTTTTTGATTGGCCGAACAGTGTTGGAACCTATCACTCAACCTCTTTAATCTTTGGATAGGGATAAGGGGCCGAATTTCCCCCCACCTGAGGACTCTTAGATTTTTCTGCTGAACACGTACGCCGAATTTCGTCCAAATAGCGGAATAAGAACATCTTTTTCGCGCGTTTTTCAAGTTGATCATCAATTTGCACCAAATTCCATCATTACCTGCAAAATATTTACTAGGAAACTTTTTTCACAAATTAGCACAAGAATATTATAAAATTATCGAAGTGCCCATTTTTTGCTTAAAATTATCGTTTGAATTCAAATTGAATCATTCTTACATTTTTTTTCTTTTTATAATAAAATGATCCTAAGAACTTATTAAATAAAATAAAATGGGACTAACTAAGTATAAATTTGGGTATAAAATATACAAAATAATGCACTCATCACACTCGAGTAAGTTTATTCCTTGGACCACAAGCCCACTTTAAGGGAACGTCTCATCGGCCGTCACAAACAAATCTTTGTGCCCACCTGTCACATCTCAATCAATGCAAAGAGATGTTTTGACAGCATAAACAGTGTTCCCGCCAAGAAATAATATCTCATGCATTTAATACGCTATCCTTGGGATTAAATGCACAGTACTCTTACATTAAAGGAGGTCAGAACATTTAATGCGAACAAGGTCATTCGAATGACCTTGCCCTCATATAAATACTTTCACTTATCACCCTTATTAAAGATATTCGGATATCCATTTTCTCTTGACACGAGAGTTTCTTGTGAGTTTATTGTTATTAGTAATTATCTTCTTCATTCCTAAAGCTTAATTAGTCTATTTTTCAATCATTAGCATTTATTGCGCATAGAGGTTTACCGCCTTACTTTTATTGTGCCAGGGTGCTTGTTCTTTCTCCCTCTAATCAAGTTGATTATTGGGATTCATTTCATTTAGTATGTTGGAAGGTTATTTTTGTTGTAAAGATTCATTTAATACAGACTTTTTGGCTTTAAATTCTATTTATTGCAAGTGTTGTAGTTCTCATTTATTACATTATTCTTCGTGGATTAATCTTCATTTTGAAGGGGGTTACGCCTCGCTAAACACTAATTCTATTTCAAGAACCCACGTCTTACACTTGCTAATTTCTTTTTATCGTATTCATTCCCCTTGTTGCTAATTCTTATATTTGAACGTTTATTTTTGCAGTTCTTGGTTGACTACAACCAGTTGCTGAGGAGGAACGACAAGTTAAAGAAATCTTCTTCTGATGTAGAGGAATCTTTTAACGGCATGCGCAAATCCTTGAAGACTGTCAATCGTGCCTACGAGAACGATAAAAAGAAAATGGATGATACAAACAAAGAGGTGGAGGACGGGAAGAATCGAGTCGAGCAAGCTGCCAGTGATACTAAGAATAGGGCAGAGAAGGCTGAAAAGGTGGACGACCAGGCCAAAGTCTGGGATGTAAAGATGAAATTCGTGGCTAAAAAGGACAATAAATATGTCTATACTAGAGGATGCAATAGCGAATTGTCTATTGTTGTTATCCAGGTCGATAATCTGAAGAAGTTCTCTTTCAAGAAGGGATAGGATACTGCTCTAACCCAGGTCGGCACAGTTAGTGGTTTAGAATTGTTCTTCAGTATAACCCAGGTACTCCAGTGAAAATTGAGGAGGAGGTTAATGATGATGAAAAGATGGCGGAGTCCATAGTGCCCAAAGACCAGATGGTGTCAACTGCTGAATTAAAAAGTGAAATGGTCATTGATAAGGAGAATATGTAATGATAGGGACTTTGTCATTTTTGCTGTGTATTTTTAATGTATTTTCCTGATTTCATCAACTGTAAGATCTGTACATTTTTAATGAAATTATATACTTTCCTGTCTTAGTCTTGAACAATTTATTGTAATCCTTCTTTTATTTTGATGTTACTTATGTACCATCATATTTATTTCATTTTGAATCCTGAATGGCCAATTTGGTCGCCATTGAAAGAGAACTTTACCTGAGGAGTAATAAATTGTTCGGCGTTGGCCACGAAGAAATAGATGAGTAATAGGTGGAGGTACTGCTCGGTTTGGACGTATTTAACCATGCCAAATATGCTTATCTCAGTATGTGCAGGTTGTTTTATCAAGTTATAGTGGCCAACGCCTCTTACTATAAGATGATCTTCAAGCTTCAGTGGGACCATAAAGATGTTGTTACGAGCTTATATATGGATTACAATAAGAAGTTTCCCATTCTACGGAGAGACAGGGGATTTAATTAGAAACTGTAAGATTTGGCTTCAGCATATTCTAAAAAGGAGTTTGTGTTGCAGTCGGATTCAAAAAGTTCTCGGAAGGTGATGACTCTTCTTGAACAGAAGAATAATCCGTTATAGGATGAGTTAGAAGGCTTCAAGAAGTCAACTACGGTGGAGTTTCCTTTTTAGAATAGGAGAATGCATGCCTGATGGAAAAGGTATAGCAGTTGGGTAAATGAAAAGGGGGAGGTCAATCTACTTGGCAAGTGATCAGGGCTCGCTAATCAGTGGAAGAATAAAGGACCAAGAAAACCTTAGTCGATCGGGAAAATCTTATAAAGAATCAGTCGGCTAAAAATATGTGGTTAAGTAAGAAGGTCTATCATCTTACCTATCACTTTTATAAACAGCCTCGTACAATATGGATATATGGTTATGATGAGACACTAGCGCACTTGAATAAATAGTTTGATTAAGATCGTATAGAAGGTTATTAGTAGGGGTAGTCAAATGCCCTCACTGTGATGAATTTGTCGAAAGAAGATAAGCTATATTATTGGCATGACCCGGTTGTTTGCACCAGCCTAATCCACCTTTTAAATTGGATTCCACTTAGGTTCCTCCGAATGAGATCTCGACGAGCTTAATCAAGAAGTACCTTGGGGACTATGGTTTGCACGGTGATAATACTCTCAGTTGATCACTGCATCTAGTGAAAAGGGTAATATCCAGTGCTCAATCAAGGCTTAGGGACCTGAGTACAACCATTACTCCTTACGCTCTAGATGTTCCACCTTCCGGAATGGAGAAGGCATTGGGCAAACGTCCTTTCAATGTGGCTTAAAGAGTTGATATATAGTTTTTATTTTCATTTGTTGGCTATTTCTCTCTAATAAAACTTTGGCTTCTTGAGTTTTTGGATTAATACATTGATTGTTGATTACGTAATTATGGTTTACCACTAATTTAGTCTTATGATTGTACGGTCGTTTGTGGACCGACTAGTCTACCTTAATGGTTACCGGTTTAGACGAACCTTGGTTATCCTACCTTAGGTTTTACTAACTTGTAATCGTTTATTTTCGCTCAAACGGATCTCGTCGTTTTGCCCATGTGCCAGCGTAAGTTACCAGTGGAGAACAAATGTGATCTGATTATTCCTTAATTTAGTTTGATAAAACTTCTTGTTCTTGACCTTGTGGGATCATACATGATATTTTTTGCTTGGGACTTCTTGTTCTTGACCTTGTGGGGTCATACATGAAGTCAAGTTTGTGGCTTGTCCGAAGGCAAAGTGAAGTTTTAAAATTTGGTTTTTCATTTTATTTGTATTTGTTGTGTTTTAAGGTTATTATTTTAAGATTGCTTTGAATAACATATCTTACACCCCGAAAAGAAAAGCATAAAAAAGGGAAACAAGGTTTACTGTAAATTAACAATCTTTATTTGAGAATTGAAAACAAGTTACAGGAAAAAAGGATTAAATTTTATCCGATTCATTATTAATACTTCCTCAAGTGCTCAGAGTTCCAGGGGTTTTTGAATGGTTCCCCTTCTAGGGTCTCAATTCAATAAGTTCCTGGTTGGACGACCGCATAAATATGATAAGGATTATACGAATTGGGTTTTAACTTGTACCCCTTCTGAAGAACTTTCTTCAGGATGTAGTCTCTTTCTTTGAGATTTTCTCGTCCTATATTATAGAACCGAGAAGTTCTCTTCTGATAGGTTACCACGCAAAGTGCAAACTTCTCTCTAACTTCCTCAACCAAGTCTAAATCCAATATTGTCATGAGATCACTCTTCGACAAATCAAAATTTAGCATCCTGTGACTAGGCAAACCAATTTATGTGTGGACCACTTCCTCTGTCCTGAAATCTAACATGTAGGGGGTTTCCCCGATGGCTGTCCTTGGCATAGTCCTAATAAGTCCAGATCACACTTTATAATTCATTAATCCAATTTCCCTTGGCATCCTCCAGTTTCATATTTATTCCATCTAGCAGAGTTTTTTTTGCCACTTTTGTTATCTCTTTGCATCGTGGATGTCCAGGAGTGGCTTTTAGCTTTTGGATTTTGGATTGAATACAATAATCTTTGAATTCTTGGTTGTCGAACGACGTGTCGTTATCGGTTATGAAGGCATTGGGCATTCTATTGCGGCAAATTATGTTTTTCCATATAAAATGGAAGACCTTCTCAAAAGACATATGTAACACCCCATGTTTTTACAACAATTAAATTGTTAAAATTTTAAATAAATTTATTTTGTGAATAAATTGCTTAAATGTGACACGCATGATCATGTGATTCATTTATGCCAAATGTGTATATTCGTAGATAATTAAATGTCATGTTACTTGAATTAATATTATGTCATGCTTAAACATAATAAAATGTGTATATTATAGTTGATATTGTTTGGGTGCGTTCTAGAGTGATTTGGGAGTTCGTTTAGGTATTTTAAACATCTTAAGTTGGGCTCGGGGGATAAGTATACACTTAGGGGATATTTTGGACCAATTCGGGTATTATTTAGAACTTATTTTGGGGCCCAAAATTGGGGAGGGTAAGGGGAATATGGGATTAAAGTTTAAATTGGGTTAATAACCCAACCTAAACACACATCCCATTCACATTAGAGTTGCACTAGCAGCCCCACATTCTCTGGAGGAAGTTACCAAGGTTGGAGAGGAAGATAAGAACAAGATTCAAGAGAGGAGGCTCACGTCATCGATTTAAGGCAATAATTTTCTTGATTCATATGCATACTTCCTCATAAACAGTTCCCAGTTAAAAGTTGATATGGTGATTGAAAATAAATGGAATGGAAACTAGGACTGTTTAGAACTAATCAGAAAATAATTGTGTTTTGAGCATTAAACACTTCGGTGACAAACCCGGAATTGATATCCTTTTATTAGGAAATTTACTATTAGAATCCATGTGATAGGAATTCCGTTTTTAAATGATCTCAAATTATGTATTAATTACTTTATTCTTGAAATTTTTAGCCAAAAATTATGGTCTTGAATTGGGGTAGACAACCTTTAATTTTTATATCCGTTTTCTTGAATTTATGAGGGGTTACCATGCAGGGATTGAGTATATAATGATTTAATATTTTCCTAACTATAATAGGGTTATCTTATAATTTAACTAGGAAGAACCTTAGAAACGAAATTGGATTTTCGGGAACGAAACTCTTGTTGGGAAAACAAGCAAATATGGGCTTTTATCGTATTTCGAATTGATTCGGCCTCCAAAGCGAATCAATTCGGCTCGACGAATTGATTCGGCTCCTGAGTTGGGTCAAGGTTAGTTCGTAGAGACGTTCAAGGGATTTTTATGAACTCAAGAGAGTATATGGAAGGTTATCCAAGTGAGCATATATTTAATTAAAAATAGTTTTGTATCGCCATTCATTATTTGGGGAATTTAATAATTAACTAGGGTGTTAATTCTTAAGATAGGGGTGTAATCTGAAGATTGATGAAACCTCATTCAGGTAATTATGAGGATAGTTACCTATACATATTGTGTTCTACATATATGTATTTATTAATTGCGTGAACATACTCATGTTCGTGGATGGCCTATCGGTTGGGGTTGCGTACATCTTTGGACCGTATCACACGTCATCACAGGTGGACTAGGCAATGTATAGATCGTTATTTTAGGTCCTACGTCAACGGCACCGCTTGCGATGAGGTAAGTAGGATAGACGGATCCATTATCCTCGTCGGGGGTATAAACCTTGAAATAGTGTACTGCATAGGTGCCGCCCCACTTATGTTTGTTTAGGTCCGTTAGTGAGGGACTCCTCCGGACATACCGATAGAGCATGAACTGGACACCAAAGGTAGATGCCTTCATGTACCGTATACAAGGTTCTAAAAAATGCGGAGCGTGACCGAGGCGTGGAGGCCAAGCCTTAGAAGCCTAGGCGGGCCTTAGGCGTAAAAAGGCGTGAAAGGCGTTTAGGCCTTTTTTAATATATTTTAATATTTTTTACTACGACAAGGATATTAAAAATACTAAAATGGTACATACCTTAAAAATATATTTAAATATTTGTAAGTTAAAATACTATTTTTTTTAAATACTAAAAAAAATCTCTGTTTTTCACGTCTTACTTTTTAAAAACTCGCGTTTTTTCATGCCTTACCCCCAAAAAATGCTCTTTTTTCACGCCTTACCCCCCAAAAACGTGCGATTTTTCACACCTTACCCCAAAAAACATTGACCACGCCTTAATCCACGCCTAGGGCCAAAACTTGGCGTATCTAAAAAGCCTCGCGCCTTGGCGCCGCCTAGGCACGTTTTTTAGAACACTGACCGTATATATATATATATATAAATTAATTGAGAAAAAATCCATGTACTATAATGATTCAGCATAAATATTTCATATTTATCCCTTTAATTTCGGTACTTTTATAGTCCCGTGCATTGTAATTAGACTGGATTTATCCCATAATCATGATATTAACCTTTTCGACGAGTATTTCTTGTTTCGTGTATTTCTCTCTTATTTGACAGGTATTTTGTGCAAGTGGATGAGAGAGTGATGGAACACGAGGCCCCCGATTTTAAAATTCTTATAAAATATATTTCCTTCTTATGAAATTGATGCGGAAGCGTAAAGGTGATGGTTCAACACAAGAAACACATTTTAATTTCTCAACAAATTAAAATAAGACAAAAGTGAAATATGATTAAAACACACACACAACTTAAATTTCATTCAACCCAAGTCCTAGAATTTGCCTAAGTCATATTTTGAAATTTTATCAAGTTAGGCCAAACCAATTTTAACAAATAGCTTGAATTAAATTAGCGTTACCCAAATTTAATTTAGCACCAAATTAAATTAAGTGTGACAATTAAAAATAATTTTATCTTGTATTATCCTAAGCATGCGTTCTAAGTTATTATGCAAGATAAGAGCAAATCAGTCACACTACGCCGAGATGTACGAGGAAAAAACTCACAACGGGAAACAACCTCGGACGGCCCTAGCCTCAAATCCACTAAGTACGGAATTTACATTTACAAGACAAATGACTTACTTCCTCAACTCGAACCCTCTCAAGCCTTGACGTGTCTTCTTGTAACCACCTCTTCCTAGCAGATAACCACGGAGCTCCACCGCGATCTCGGACTCACCGATCGAATAATAGGTACACCGTCAACCACACATGGTGCCTTTTGCCATGTGAGAAAGCCGCAGCTAAAAAATTCTTCTTCTTTGAGGGATTTAGAAGAAAACCCAAACTTCTCTTCAAATGGTAGAGATAAACCGATGCCAAAATGCTCCAAGAAAAGTATATGTATATATGAACTTGGAAGAAACAAATATGGGTGTAACTAAGTGTTGAAAGGATTTTTCTTTATAAGATGAACACTCAAACTCATGAAATTTTTCTTGGAAGAATCAACTCTCAAAACTCTCTCTAGGAGTTAGAATATTATGAAAAAGTTAAAAGAGAAAGTTGGTTTCCCGCACATAGATATTCAGCAAAAAGTTAGTGGGGTAAACAAGTGGGAAACATGGGTAAAAACTGCCATAAAATTTTCCCGCCTGAAATCTCGTTCGAACGACATTTTCGTTCGAACAAGGCTTCTAACGAAGTTCTGGTGTGAGCTTGTTAGAAATCTCGTTGGAAATCTCGTTCGAACAGCAATCTCGTTTGAACGACATTTCGAACGAAATTCCAGTGGCCAATATGGGAACTCGTTGGCAAACTTGTTCGAACGACATTTGGTTCGAACAAAAATCTCGTTCGAACGACATATCGAACGAACTTCCAGAAAGTTTGAAAATTTTATTTTTAGCCCAGAAAACTTTATAAACTTTATTTAAAGTTTTAATTCATTCTTTCTGAAAACAAAACACAGTTTTAATAAAACCTAACACCCATATAAACATGTTCCAAGCTCCTATATATATATTAATGCATTCATACCTTGGGAGCATGGAACCACTATTGATGACGTAGAAGTGAGGCACACAAACCCGGCATTTTGTTGAAGCTTTATACTCTTTGCCCCTACGTCTTCAACAAACATTTCATAGGCTTGAATGGATCAATATAAACTCTATCCTATGATTTAAACGTTTTTGTCCGGAATTGAGCCAAAACTACAAAGGACTCAATTGGAAATTTGTGTCCTTACAAATCTCCCCCTTTGGCTATTCCGGGACAAAAACCAAATAAAAATCCTAAAGGGCCGTCAAGCTATACTAGACTCAAAAACATCCCACCCAAAATAAAGAGTACAATGCTTGACTCGAATACCACTTTAGAATTATACTCTTTGCCACTTGAAGGTTGTCACTTTAGAATAATTCCTTCACACTTAAGCAAACTATCAAATGCATAAGGAATATCGAAGTATTTAATGCAATAGAAAAATTACTCCCCCTAAATTAATTCTCCCCTTTATCAACTATGATCAACCTAAGAAGATAGCGACTCCCCCTAAGTTAAATCTCCCCCAAACTAAGATACGATTACAATAGGATTAGATACCATTTCTCCCCCTATCATTCTCCCCCTTTTTGTTCAGGAATAAACAAAGGTTAAAGAATCAAGAATTAACTTATCTCCCCCAAATAAAGCATATACATCCAAACAACTTATCTAAAATAAGCAAGGGATAAATAGAATGGGATAACAAGCTAAAACATGCAATTGTGCATAAAGTGATGATAACATTAGCGTACATAGGCAACAAAATCATAACTAATCCATACAAATGAATACCAACTATGATGTGAAAACAAATGATACCAAATAGACAAATAAGATTCTAAGCATATGATATCAAACAAACTACACAACAAACAAGGTACTAATTATGAATTGAAGCATAAATGGATTAATTAAACATGGCAAAGACATAAACAAAATATCATATATATGTATACATAATATATACCTAGTAGACTCAAGTATACATATATATATATAAACACACAAATGACACACACAAAATATAATAGGAGCCTTTCACACTCGTATCGCAAAAATGTGTCATATGGAAACGGAAGTGTTAGGTTGTGAATAAGTAACGATTAAATTTAGACCCAATCACTTAAAAAATGTTCATGGAGTTCTCAATTGATTGAAAACTTCATCACATTTGAATATAACCTCATGTGACAATTGAACTCAATGAACAAACATACACAATGCATACAAGCCTAGAGTTTTGATGATTCTACAAACCAAATAGAGTCATGACAATAAAGACCACTAGGATAAACGAACATTGTGCAAACCGTTGATATACCATCCAATCTCCCTCAAGAAGTATATATATTCTTTTTATATTGAATGAATATATCAATCAAACATAGGCCTTGGCAATTATTTTCTTTTTAATGCCATATTTTCTTTTAGGCCTTTGGACCACGTATTTCTTTTAGGTCCAAACAAACGGTGGCTTACTATTCGCAAAGGATAATAAATCCTTTTGAAGCCCTTCCCCGTGCATATTTATATATCACATTTTTTATATCTCACAAATCTCACGTGCAACGGATTTTAACATGCACTAGTCCTCCTAGGTCACAAATATGTAGATGACAAGATTGGTAGGAGAAAACCTCATAAAGCTCAAATATACATATGAAGTTAAAATTTCAAATGAGCTCGTGCATGTGTGAATTGAGGCATATAAAAATAGAATCCATTTAAATCAACACAAAATCCAACTACTCCATGTAAGCATGGTAAAGAACATAATAAGGATTGACAATCTAAACCAAAAGTTCTAGCCACATGGGAGCGTAAAAGATGGGATTCAAATACAAGTATATGCCACGAAAAGTGTGTCAAACAAAAATACACACAAAAGAAAAAATCTTTTTGAGTTTTTGAAATTTTTAATTAAATAAAAAAAATATATACTCAAAAGACACACAAAAATCATTTGTATTTTTCATTAATCTAAAATTTCTAAAAAGATCAAATGCAAATGATAAACAAAAAAATCTTTTTGTATTTTTCATTTAATGCAAACAAAATGAGGGAAATATAATACAAAAGATATACAAAAATCATAATTCTAGCATGTGATAAAGCATGGAGCATAGACTAGAAAATGATTAAACAAGCATACATTTAGCATGTGAATATAACATGAAGAACAAAAGCTAAAGTATGCAAATAAAACTAACACATTCAACCTTTAGATTTTACAAGGGAGGAAGCATGTGAAAGTAAATGAGAATCAAAAATCCTATCTTGTAAAGCTACCAAGTCGGATCTCCTAACCCAAACTAATGTCGAATGACGGTCTCGGGGTGTAGGAATCTTGACTACGTTGGTTGCCTTACTTAATGATTTTCTAGGAACTCGTTTAAGATCAAAACAAAATTTCCTAAGATGACCTTTTCGACCATAATGTGAACACTTGAACTCACGGCGAAAAGATCTACCTAAGGAGTGATCCCTAAAGGCTTTCCTAGGCGATTCTCCTAAAACGTTGGTTTTGTCTTTATGAGTTGATTCACTACAAGTATCGAAGCCTAAACCACAAGTGTCATTTTTAATTTAGACCGTTCCTAATATTTTATCTAATTTTTTCGAAAGACACTCCAAATCAAATTTGACGTTACTAGAGTCTTTTAATTTATTTTCTAATTCTAGGATGTTAGACTCTAATAAAATGTTCCTCTCTTCAAACTCGAGAATCTCCTTTTTCAAGGATTCCATTAAACCTCTAAGTCTATCTCCCTCGCCTTCTACATATTCACGCTTCTCTTGAAGAGTCCTCTCTCGTGTCCTAAGGTCTTCTACCAACATACTATCATCAATGACCTTGACACGCTCTTTCAAACTAGATTCTAACTTCAAATTATCTCTTTTTAATTTAATTAATTCTTCATATAATTCTTGAAAAGCATTTTGAAGTTCACTCACATTAACCTCTTCTTCATTTTCACTCTCTCTTTCTTCTCCACTCTCACTATCATTAAAAATAAGGGAATCATAAACAATGACCTTGGAAGTGTCATGTGTTAAAGTTTCATCAATCAACGAGTTCTCACTATCACTCACATGACTAGCCATAAAAGTCACAAAGTTGGGCTTAGTGGGGGAATCGAGTCCCTCTTCCTTATCACTATCACTAAGGGTCGCATTATATGAAATGGGTCGCTTACCTTCTCTCCTTAGTTTAGTGGAGCACTCAGAAGCCCTATGGCCATACCCTTCACAACCAAAACACTTATTTGACTCGTCCCTATTTAAATTTCGTTAGAAGATTTAGGGATCCTTTCGGCTTTGTCATACTTAGAAGTTTCAAATTTTGTAAAATCATTTTTAAATTTATCTTTGTTAAATTTAAGAAATTTTCTAAATTTCTGAGCAAACAAGGCCATGTCTTCCAAGTCGCTATCACTCTCGCTCTCTACTACTTGTTTGACCTCTTTTAGGGCTTTTAAAGCAACGCCCTTTTCTATTTTCTTATCAGTTTTAGAGGAAAACATGTCTAGTTCATAGGTTTCTAAATTACCTACGAGCTCTTCTAATTTCATAGAGGTTAAAGTTGGTAAAGAATTTAAAACGATCACTTTTGAAATAAATCTATCGGGTAGGTACCTTAAAATTTTCTTTACTACTCGGTTGTCGGGTATTTTCTCTCCCAAGTTAAAAGATGAATTAACAATATCGAAAAGCCTAGCATAAAATTCATCAAAAGTTTCTTTATCGTTCATTTTGATAGTTTCAAATTGAGTGGTGAGGTTTTGGAGTTTTGAAGCTTTAACGACACTTGTACCTTCATGAGTGAGTTGTAAAATATCCCAAGCTTCTTTACCGGTCTCACACGTCATAATGCGTCGGAATTCATCCGGTGTGACAACGCTAAACAAGGCATTTAAACCACGGGAATTAAAGTTTGAAAGTTTAAATGCACCCTCACTCCATCTATCGGTCGGTTTAGGAACACGTTCATTTTTTACAAAATAAGTTGGTGGAGACCACCCGTTAACTACAGACATCCAAACCCTTTCATCGATAGATTTAAGTGCCGATTTCATATGCGCTTTCCAATACGCGTAATTAGAACCATCAAAAATAGGAAATTTTGAAAATGGGAAAAATTCCATTTTAGCCAAAAATAGTTAAAAGATCTTTAACGAAGTAAATTATCGTTTTGGCTCTGATACCAATTTGATGGAACACGAGGCCCCCGATTTTAAAATTCTTATAAAATATATTTCCTTTTTATGAAATTGATGCGGAAGCGTAAAGGTGATGGTTCAACACAAGAAACACATTTTAATTTCTCAACAAATTAAAATAAGACAAAAGTGAAATATGATTAAAACACACACACAACTTAAATTTCATTCAACCCAAGTCCTAGAATTTGCCTAAGTCATATTTTGAAATTTTATCAAGTTAGGCCAAACCAATTTTAACAAATAGCTTGAATTAAATTAGCGTTACCCAAATTTAATTTAGCACCAAATTAAATTAAGTGTGACAATTAAAAATAATTTTATCTTGTATTATCCTAAGCATGCGTTCTAAGTTATTATGCAAGATAAGAGCAAATCAGTCACACTACGCCGAGATGTACGAGGAAAAAACCCACAACGGGAAACAACCTCGGACGGCCCTAGCCTCAAATCCACTAAGTACGGAATTTACATTTACAAGACAGATGACTTACTTCCTCAACTCGAACCCTCTCAAGTCTTGATGCGTCTTATTGTAACCACCTCTTCCTAGTAGATAACCACGGAGCTCCACCGCGATCTCGGACTCACCGATCGGACAATAGGTACACCGTCAACCACACATGGTGCCTTTTACCATGTGAGAAAGCCGCAGCTAAACAATTCTTCTTCTTTGAGGGATTTAGAAGAAAACCCAAACTTCTCTTCAAATGGTAGAGATAAACTGGTGCCAAAATGCTCCAAGCAAAGTATATGTATATATGAACTTGGAAAAAACAAATATGGGTGTAACTAATTGTTTAAAGGATTTTTCTTTATAAGATGAACACTCAAACTCATGAACTTTTTCTTGGAAGAATCAACTCTCAAAACTCTCTCTAGGAGTTAGAATATTATGAAAAAGTTAAAAGAAAAAGTTGGTTTCCCGCACATAGATATTCAGCAAAAAGTTAGTGGGGTAAACAAGTGGGAAACATGGGTAAAAATTGCTAAAAACTGCCAAAAAAATTTCCCTCCTGAAATCTCGTTCGAACGACATTTTCGTTCAAACGAAATCTCATTCAAACGAGGCTTCTAACGAAGTTCCAGTGTGAACTCATTAGAAATCTCGTTCGAACAGCAATCTCGTTCGAACGACATTTCGAACGAAGTTCCAGTGGCCAATATTTAAACTCGTTGGCAAACTCGTTCGAACGACATCTGGTTTGAACGAAAATCTTGTTCGAACGGCATATCGAACGAACTTCCAGAAAGTTTGAAAATTTTATTTTTAGCCCAGAAAACTTTATGAACTTTATTTAAAGTTTTAATTCATTCTTTCTGAAAACAAAACACAGTTTTAATAAAACCTAACACCCATATAAACATGTTCCAAGATCCTATATATATATTAATGCATTCATACCTTGGGAGCATGGAACCACTATTGATGACGTAGAAACGAGGCGCACAAACCCGGCATTTTGATGAAGCTTTATACTCTTTACCGCTACGTCTGCAACAAACACTTCATAGGCTTGAATGGATCAATATGAACTCTATCTTATGACTTAAAAGTTTTTGTCGGAAATTGAGCCTAAACTACAAAGGACTCAATTGGAAATTTGTGTCCTTACAGCGAGGAAAATCAAAATGGTGAAAGAGATGATGGAAAGGAGAGTCAAGGGAAATTTTATAATTTTCCAACCCGAACCTGGAGGTGAAGCCAAAAGTAATGTTGAAGGACTTGAGGCTATGAGCACACCGGAAGAAACATCACCTAAATCCAAGCTATAGTGAAGAAGTTACAAGCGTTTGAATATGAGAAGAAAATACATGGTCAAAAGTGGAATATCAAAATTTCTCCCCAAGAAAACCGGTTTGGCATGCAGGAGAACCGATTCTCCCGGGACAAGGCAAACTGGTTCGATTGACCTGTTACGGGATTTTTGCTTTTATCCTTATTTTTAGCTTGAGAGTTGTATGGTATTAAAACACTTCCAAAGAAACCCAAGAAGAATGTAGCATCAAGTTAAGGATCTAATACTTTAGTTTTAAATAGTTTTTAAGAGGAGAAGAAGGATAAGAAAGGAGAGAAAGAAGAAGACTCAATTATTGTCCATATTTGCATGCAAATTCAATATATTATAAGTATAGCTTTCTTTCAATTCCCATTCAAGCTTTGATTTTAGGATGATCATTCTCCTTTATTTCTTCTTTAATATTGTTTATAGGTTTAATTATAATAAATCCATCATCATGTCTCCATGCTACAAAAAAATCACATGCATAGTTAGAATTAACATGTCCGACTAAGTTTTTAAAGGGTTGGGATACATGAACCCAACTTGGGTATTATGGATGGATAAAAAATTGAATAGATTTAAATAAATAATTAGGAGGTTTGACACTTTGTTGGAATAATTATTATAGACCTTTTAACTATGTTTGCCCAGGGTAACCAGAGTCTTTTAGGATATAATATGTGTGTCGATAATTTTGTCATTCACGTTAAATTTATTTTTGACTATATATTCTGTGGAGTAAAACCTCATATGTTTAGTACTTTGATAAATTTAAGATTTTCTCATAATTATATATTTAGTTCTTGAAAATCTTATATCTAACATGATTAATGACGTTTCGGGAGAGTGTATCCCAGTCCCATTTTTCTCATATAGTTTATTTCAAAAATAAAAAGTTTAGTCTTGCAATTATTAGTTATCTTGCATTAGTTCGTAGAAATTCTCATAAAAAAATTCATCACCTTTCTTATTTCTTTTGTGAGTCGATAATTAGGTTTTAGACTCCATTCCTTAGTAGTCGTCACGACCATCCTCCTATTCCCTGAGTTCGACACCTGGCTGGCACTTGAGCTATAGGTACACACACTACACACATATTTTGCATCGCGTCATATAATGATGCAGACAACTGTTAATAAACACAATGCTACATAAAATATATAATGTAATGAAATGTTATTTCTTGTGGGTAGTAATGTGGGGGACTACTCTTGGTATTGAAATCATATGTGTAGATGTTTAACTCTTGTTTAATATATGGGCTAGATGCTTTGATGTTATTACATTAGTATAGATACCGAACTCATATTTGGATTTGGGTTGGAATGTGTATAATATTACACTTAGATGAGGGGTGAGATACTTACTGCATGTAATGTTAATTGACTGCATAATTATATATTCATTTTGTAAGTTAATTCTTGTAACTTTAGGGCGTTGAACCAAATTATAAAATCTTTTTCCCCCGGGTTTTCCTAGACAGGGACAACAGGGCTGATAGGGGATCAGATTTGTTGTTGCGCTTGATTATTATCAGATTCATTCCATTTGATTATAGCATAGGTTGACACTCTTTATTTCAGTCGTTTTATTATTTCAGAGATTTTAAGGGCATAAGCCCGAGATTTATTATTTCAGTCATTTATTTTCCAGTTACACTTGAGATGGATGTTTTATGACTTATGGGAATTGGGATTCAATTATTGACAATTATTACTTCATATGGTTTTATTGTGAATCTATGTTTTATATTAAAACGTCATATTATGGTTTGATGTTGAGAATGGTATAAATTGATAGACAAGCCCCATCTTCGGGGCATTGTATCTGGTCAACCTTTGCGTGAAAAATAGGGGTTGTTATAGTTGGTATCAGCGCATCCAGTTTCTAGCGTCCTTAGGATTTGTGTTGCGCTCATTACGTTTTGCATTGTGTTTCTTTGATATGTAGAGCCCTATGATTAGGAATCGTTATACTCTTGACGATATGTTACTAAATGAATCTTGTTTGCTTTAATATGTCAAACGGTAGATGCGGTAGACCATGACGTGTTACCACCGAGGCCAAAGAGGATAGGGTTCAGCCGAAGCCGCAGTCACACCCACAGCAACCACCAACCCCACCCATGATTAATCCAGTAAACATTGCCACGATAGTGACGCATGTAGTTTTTACGGTGATGGCCTCCATGCTATAACACTCTCAGCCACAGCAGCAACTACCACCACCCATGCAATAGGTGGTGTTACCCATTTAGGCATAGATCTCAGTTTGGTTGAGAGATAGGAGGCCTTCACTGAAGCCCACCCGCCAGAGTTTGTTGGGAGTCCAGATATCTTGGTAGCCAATTAGTGGAACAAAGAAATTCAGAGACATTTGAGGATGGTTGAGTGCACAACAGTGCATAAGCAGATACTAGCTTCGTTCCGACTAGTAAAATCATCCTTACAGTGGTGGGAGTCTGTAACTACACTGGAGGAGCGGGACCGGTTGACTATTGATGAGTTATGGGTAATGTTTGAGGTAAAGAAATTCCCACCCCCAATGAAATCAAAGATGAGTAAGCTTATGGACCTTAAGCAGGAGGGTCGTACTATAGCAGAGTATGAGGATGAGTTTACCGCATTGTCCTTATTTTTTGAAGATAAGGTAAACACTGAAGAAAAAATAATAGAGAAGTTTATGTCAGGGATAGCTTGGCACATTAGGAAATCTTTATTGGGGAATTTAGCTTTTACTACCTAGACTCAGATGGTGAATGTAGCTTTGTTGCATTGTCAAGATCACATATCGTTTCAGAAAAGTAAGAGGAGAAGAGATCCAGTTCAGAGACGTCGAGCCAGTAGGGTAAGACGAGTGGAGATGATACTCATTAGGACCAACAATTTAAGGGGCCCTAGGCAGGAGATCAGTATAAGAAGCATAGGGGTTCCTATGATCGAAATAAGAAGGGCCAGGGCCAGTAGCAGAGAGGCTATCAGGGCCAGTGAAAGCAGGGTCGAGGCCAGCAGAGCCAACAACCATATAGGCGTCAGTTTTAAGGAAATTTCTACATTTGTAGAGAGAAGGGACATCAAGCAAAGAAGTACCCTCGGGGTAATCCCGGGGCATGGGAGCAAGGAGGAAAATATAGGTATCAGGCACTATAGAGGCAGCATCAGTAGTTGCCAACCTCGCTAAGGATTGTAGAGCCAGCGCCACCATCTCCATCCACCCCACCTTAGGGGAAATATCTGCATATATAGTATGGGTGTATGTACCACATCATAGCTAGAGAGGGACCAGCGCCAGCACATGCACTAGACGATATGTTCCCTATTTTTGGGCATGTAGAGGGCAATTTATTTGATACTGATGCATCGCACTTATTTGTTAGTACTAGATTTGTTCATGCATCGAGGATAATAGACTTCTCATCTAACATAATGCATTATATTGATTCACCCATGGGTAGAGAGGCACCAATGCGTTCCATGTGCAGAGGTATAGGGATTGACATTAGGAGACTTAGGTTCATAGTAAACCTATTCCTGTTAGATATGTCGAAGTCTGACATTATCCTAGGGATGGATTGGCTAGCTACTTACCAAGCTTGTGTTGACTGTTATGGGAGGTCCATCGTCTTTACCATTCTAGGACAAGAGATGTACTTGGTTGCGATGTTGCACCCAAAAGGAGGGTCGAGCACGCATTTATATTACATTGAGGAGGAAACTTTTGATGAGGTTGTTGATTCACTAGACTCCATCCCGATTGTTATAAAGTTTTCAGATGTGTTTGGAAAGATTCCAGGGTTACCACTGAGTAGGGAGATCGAGTTTGTGATTGACTTGATTTCGAATATGTGACCCATCGCACGTACATCGTATCACATGACTCCTTAGAGATGAGAAAGATTAGGGATCAGATTCAGCGATTATTGGCTCAGGGATTTATTCGGAGGAGTACTTCACCTTAGGGTGCTCCCATTATTGTCGTGAATATGAAGGATGAATCATTGAGACTTTGCAATGATTACAGGGATTTGAGCAAAGTCATTATATGGAACAAGTATCCGTTGCCCCGTATTGATGATTTGTTCGACCAGTTGAGGGGTGCATTATATTTTTCTAAGATTGATTTGAGGTCGGGGTGCCATTAGTTGAGGATTTAGGAGCGGGATGTTTCGAAGATAGCATTCTTAACGAGAAACGGATCGTATGAGTTCTTGGTTATGCCTTTTGTCCTGACCAATGTGTCGACAGTGTTTATGGACTGATGAATAACTTTCTAGATCAGTTTGTCATCGTGTTCATAGGTGACATGTTGATTTATTCTTGAATCGCAGAAGAGCATGCACAGCACTTGCGGATAGTCTTGTCGACGTTACGAGACCATCAGTTCTATGCCAAGTTCGAAAAATACGGATTTTAGGTTAGGTAGGTTCATCTCTTGGGCCATGTTGTATCTGAGATGGGGATATCAGTGGATCCGATAAAGGTTTCAGCAGTGATGTAGTGGGGATAACCCACTACACCAACTAAAGTGCAAAATTTTCTGGGTTTGTCATAGTACTATCGTCGATTCATTCAGGGGTTCTCAAAGATAATCAGACCTCTAACAAATTTAACACGGAAGGATGTACCATTTGTTTGGGATGATGCATATTAGAAGGCTTTTGATGAGCTGAAGGTCAGGTTAACTTCGGCTCCGGTACTTTCTTTGCTTTGTGGAGGGATTGACTATAAGGTCTTTACCGGTGCGTCCTTACGAGGACTTGAAAGGGTATTGATACAGGAGGAGAGGCCAATAGATTATGCTTCCCGAAAGCTTAAGCCTCATGAGGGTAATTACCCCACCCATGATTTGGAGTTAGCAGGCGGAATGTTCGCATTACGTATTTGGAGGCATTATCTCTTGGGGGAGAAATTTCAGTTGTTCACGAGCCAAAAAAGCTTACAGTATTTATTCACATAGAGGGAGTTGAACATGATGCAGCGACAATGGCTTGAGTTTGTGAAAGACTACCAATTTGATATCGGGTATCATTCAGGCAAGTAAAATATAAAGGCATATGCCTTGAGCTGTAAGCCGATAATCAAGTTAACAGCAGTGTGGAAGGTGAAGTGGAGTTCGCTTCGTACCGACGATGAGTTGTAACGTGCTTTTATGGCAGTTCTTACCATCATACTCGAGATCATCATTCCAATCATGAAGGCACATGTAGGAGATTATCTTTGCCTAGAGAAGGTAAGACATTTATTGAAAGAGGGGGCAGAGCACTATTCGATTAGTTCAGATGGGGGATTGAGACTCCACGGCAGGTCGGTAATCCCAGAGATGAGGAGTTACGATGAGCAGTCATGACGGAGGCACATGAGTTATGTCTTTCGGTGCATCTTGGTGGGGATAAGATATACTAGGATATGAGGCGCCAGTATTCATGGATGGGCATAAAGAATGACATAGACATTTATATGTCTAAGTGTGCCATATGCCAATTAATGAAGGTGGACCATCAACGATCAATAAGTGTTCTCAACCTCTCGATATTTCGATGTGGAAATGGAAGAGAATTTCTATGGACTTTATTATAGGTTTACCTACATCACAACGGGGACAAGTTTCTATCTGGGTGATTGTTGATCAATTGACAAAGGTAGATCACTTCTTGCCAGTTCGGATATACTATACTTTAGAGCAGTATGCCAAACTTTTCCTTGCAGAGATTATGAAGTTGCATGGTGTACCACTCAATATTATAGGTTTACCTACATCACAGCGGGGATACATTTCTATCTGGGTGATTGTTGATCAATTGACAAAGGTAGATCACTTCTTGTAAGTTCGGATATACTATACTTTAGAGAAGTATGTTAAGCTTTTCCTTGCAGAGATTGTGAAGTTGCATGATGTACCACTCAATATTATGTCGAATAGGGATAAGATGTTTGTGTCCCTTTTTTGGAGGAGTTTCTAGCTGGCATTGGGGGCAAAATTGAGGTTTAGTACCTCGAATCACCCATAAACGGATGGCCAGATAAAAAGGGTAAATTTGATGTTGGAGGACATGTTTCGGATGTGTATTTTAGACTTTAAAGGTACTTGGGAGAAGTACTTACCATTGGCGGAGTTTGCTTATAATAACAGTTACCAGTTTACTATCGGGGTGGAACCTTTCGAGGCATTGTACGAGAGGCCTTATCATTCACCCTCTAGTTGGTTGGAAGTAAGGGAGAATAAACTTCTCGAATCAGAGTTCATCTAGGATACTGCAGAGAAAGTGGAGATGATTTGGGCTAGGATTCGGATTACCCATGATAGACAGAAGAGTTATGCTGATGCAGACATGAGGCACTTAGATTTTGAGGTTGGTAATCAGGTGCTACACAAGGTGTCTCCCATGAAGAGAGTGTGATGCGATTTGGGAAGAAAGGGAAGTTGGTTCCCCGACATGTGGAACTATTCCCTATTATTGATAAGATTATGCCAACAACATATCGATTAGCTTTATCGGATCATTTGTAGAGGATCCAAAATGTCTTTTATATTTTGGCATTACAGAGATTTCTTAGAGACGAGATAGCTTACCAGCATATAGATCTTAACAAGATAGAGCTTCATCCTGACGCAAGTTATGAGGATAAACTTGTAGCTATGCTGGACTGTAGGGAGCATAGACTTCATTCCAAGGTTATTGATTTAGTATGCGTGCAGTTAGGACACCACAAATGAGGATGAGTCTAGGGGGAGAGAAAGAACGATATGCGAGAGAAGTATCTGGAACTCTTCAAGCCAGGTACGTTTCGAATTCTTAGGACGGACCGTGTTTTTATAATCATTAAATTGGTAAAATTTTCAATAAATTAATTCCCTGAATAAATTGCTTGAATGTGGTATGCATGATTATGTGATTCATTTATGTCAAATGTGTATATTCGTAGATAATTAAATTGCATGTTACTTGAATTAATATTATGTCATGAGTAAACATAATAAAATGTGTAAATTGCAGTAAACATTATTTGGTTGAGTTCCGGGATGATTTAGGAACTCGTTTAGGTATTTTAAACATCTTAAGTTGGCCTAGGGAGTATACTCTAAGGGGAGATTTTATACCAATTAGGGTATTATTTTGGATTTGTTTGGGGGCCCAAAATTGGTGGTTTAGGGAGAATACAGGATTAAGGTTTAAACTAGGTTAATAACCCAACCTAAACGTACATCCTATCCACATTAGAGTTGCCCTAGCAGACCCACACCCTTTAGAGGAAGTTACCAAGGTTAAAGAGGGAGAGAAGAACAAGATTCAACAGAGGAGGCTCACATCAACGCATTAAGGCAAGAATTTTCTTGCTAAACTAATTATAATTTGTTTCTTAATTCATATGCATACTTTCTCATAATAATTTCATGTTAAAAGTTGATTTGGTGATTGAAAACAAATGGAATGGAATCTAGGATTTTTTAGAACTAATCTGAAAATAACAATGTTTTGAGAATTAAAAACTTTGGTAACAAACCCGGAATTGATATCGTTCTATTGGGAACTTTACTATTAGAAACCATGTGATAGGATTTATGGTTTTAGATGATCTCAAATCATGTATTGATTCCTTTATTCTAAAAATTTTTAGCTAAAAATTATGATCTTGAATTGGGGTAGACAACCTCTAATGTTTAAATCCAACTCTTGAATTTATTAAGGGCTACCATGCGTGGATTGAGTATACAATGATGTAATCGTATTTTCTTTACTATTATAGGGTCATAGTTCTTGGAATTTAAGTAGGAATAACCATAGAAATGAAATTGGATTTTTGAAAATGAAACTCGTGTAGGAAAAACAAGCAGATCGAGGCTTCTACCATATTTCGAATCAAATCGGCCTCCAAGGCGAATCGATTCGGCCCTGCGAATCGATTCAGATCTGGGAGGCGAATCGATTCGGATTCTGGGCTAGGTCAAGCTTGGTTCGTGGAAACTTTCAGGGGATTTTTATGAACTCAAGCGAGTATGTGGTGGGTTATCCAAGTGAGCGAATATTTAATTAAAAATTATTTTGTGTCGCCATTCATTATTTGGGGAATTTAGTATTTAACTAGGGTGTTAATTATTAAGACATGAGTGTTATATGGAGATTGATGAAATAAATGGTTCGCTGATGTTCCTACGTCCACGGGGTGTTTGTTATTTATTTATTGATTCTCAGTATATTTCTACATAGTTTTTTTACTACCTAGAGCTACATGCCCCTATTTGTGGGGTTACATTTGTATTTATAAGCCTTTCAAATATGCTCCTCGCATCTTGTTCATTATGCTTATGTTGATCGCCTTATCCCCTTTTTCCTCTCCTTGAGTCCATGAAGGTAGATGTTGATGATCATCCTTATTCCGTGTGGGATTCTATATATGATCCATGTGAAGAATAAAACCCGACCCCGCACTCCCTAGAACAATAAGTTCTTTTATTAATGAATTTTAAGTGCATATTTATCCAGTATTGCTACCGATCATTTACATATATGTGTTTATTAATTTTGTGAATATACTCATATTCGTGGATGTCCTATAGGTTGGGGTTGTGTACATCTTTAGACCACAGCGCGCATCGGCACGGGTGAACTAGGCATTACGTAAGTCATTATTTTAGGTCCTACATTAAGACAAGGTAAGTGGGATAGTCAGATCCATTGTCCTCATCGGGGGTATGGACCTTGAAATGATGTACAACATAGGGACCGCCTCACTTATGTGTGTTTTGTTTACGTCCATTTGGTGAGAGACTCCTCCGGACTTACCGATAGAGCACGAACTGAACACCGAAGGCAGATGCCTTCGTGTGCCGTACATATGTAAGGACATATATATATATTTATATAAATTAATTGAGAACAAATTCATGTAGTCTAATGATGTAGACAAGTGTTAATAAACACAATGGTACGTAAAATACATAATGTGATGAAATGTTATTTCTTGTGAGTGGTAATGTGGGGGATTACTCTTGGGACTGAAATCTTATATGTAGATGTTTAGCTCCCATTTAATATATTTGTTATATGCCTTGATATTATTACATTAGTGTAGATATCGGACTCACATTTGAACTTGGGTTGGAATGCGTATAGTATTACACAAAAATGAGGGGTGAGATACTTACTACATGCGAGTGTCGATGGGCGATGTGTAATGTGAATTCACTGTATAATTATATATTGGTTTTATAAGTTAATTATTAGAACTTTAGGGCGTTGACCTAAATTATAAAATGTTTTCCCCCCCAACAAGGCTGACAGTGGATCAGACTTGTCATTGCACTTGATCATTAGCGGATTCAGTTCATTTGATTCTAGCATAGGTTGATACTCGTTATTTCAGTCATTTTATTATTTCAGAGATTGTATGGGCATAAGCACGGGATTTATTATTTCAGTCATTTATTTTTGAATTACACTTGAGATGGATATTTTATGACTTGTGAGAGTTGGGATTTAATTATTAACAGTATTACTTCATATGGGTTTATTGTGCATGTATATTTTAAATTAAAATGTCATATTATAGTTTGATGTTGAGAATGGTATAAATTATTAAATAAGAACCATCTTCGGCGTATTGTGTGTGATCAATCTTTAAATGGAAAATGGGGGTTATTATAGCATATCTACCAGAGGTTCTGCCTCCACCCACTTAGTGAAGTAATCCACCGTAACAACCAAGTATTTGAATCATCCTGAAGCCCTTATACTTTTGACTCATTTGAGTCTAGACTGTATAAGAGCTCATCTAGTTTGGAAATTGTGACAAAATTGTGTCCATCCTAGAAACCAAAGAGCCTCAGAGATTGGTTTGCTTCTTCTCTTATTCATCTTGTAATGATCCTGAGACTATAGCCATCACTCACACACTTAGAACTTAATCCTTGCATATCATATTGCACCTTTGTGTGTATTAATGTGGTGAGTGTGTTTAAATCCCTTAATTTGTTTTTTATTAATTTTTTGGGAATTTTAAACATCTTTTAATTAAGGTTTTATTAAATTAAAACTTGATTTAAAAAGTCTTGGGGTTAATATCTAAATATGTATTGTTGTGATTTTTGGCCTAAAGTTACTCTGGGTAGAAACCGAAAGCGCCAGAGACTCCAGGGTTGGCTTTGTAATTAGTTTGGGACGCGCGATTGCATTCGTCCTATGGCTAACACTTGCTGCTCTCTGATTGGCCAGAGTTGTGTTTCTTTACAGAGACAAAACTTCGCATGTTTACAGCCCTTGGATCAACCCTTATCAATGGCCTGCATGTCGCCTGAGTGAATCCCCGTGTAAACCTTTAAGCCAATCACAGCCTGTTTAATCCACCGCCTGTTGTGAACCCTTGGATTGAAGTCAAAGAAGTTTGACTCAATCTCAGCCGTTGTTTTTGAACGATAGTCTGGAACCTTCTCCTCTTCCTATTTAAAGGCCTCTCATCTCAGCCTTCGAAAGCTTTTGCCACTTTGAAATCTCTCAGAGAAAGAATAGAGAGAGAAAGAGAGAGAGAGAGAAGAGAGAGAGAGAAACCAGAGAGCCAAGTTAGAAACCCTAACTTCGTCTAAATCTTCTCCAACCTAAACCACTTACCTCTCCAAAAGCACCATAACCAAATAAACACCATCCTTAGTGTTTCTTGAGTTTATGAGAGTTCGAGTTGAGTGATTCTTGGGTTGCTGTAACCTTGTGTTCATAAAATCTTATTTCCAACTTAGACACTTACTCAGATCTTGTTTCTGATTCAATAGAAATCATAGATCTGAAGTTTTTCATGTCACAACACACTTAGTTGCATTTTATTTCTCATCTTGAGAAGTTCGTTGTTGATTGTTTTCTGTTAAAACATTTTCTTACTTCAGAATCAACAATAGATGTTTTTCTGTTTCTGTTTTTACAAAACTTAACCTGACCTAGTTGGATTCGCACTTGGAGGGTTTTCAATCTCCTAAATATTTTCAAAATAGATTGAGAAGGGTCTTGACCGATTTCTTAAGCAAGATCTCTGTGGAATCTGGGTTATATTGAAAGGTCAAAAGGTTTTTAGTTTTGTAAGAAATAAAAATAACAAACTCACCACATATAGACTTTATATGTAATTTGTATAGGATTATTTGTAAATATAAGTGTGTGTGAGCTCATGCATGTGTTATAGAACACTTTTCACAAACATCTTCACACTACATACACTGAAAGTGTTGGCTATAAGATTTGGTGAACATAAGTCGACGTATACTGCTGAAACAAAGGAAGAGTTGACAAACTGAGAAGACTACATCAACAATCAAGATCTGCAGAAAAGTTTAAGGACGCCAGAGGGTATAATCCTGAACTTGAATAGACTTATTATTGTGTGCATGTTAGTTAAATAGATTGTAACTCACATATTTGTTTTAGTGATATTTTCTTGTTTTACTCCGTAGAGGGAGTCGTGGATGTTTCCTCAAGGTTGAGGTTTTACCACGTTAAACATCCTGAGTATTAATATTTCAACATCTTCTCATCTTATTCTGATGTGTGCTGAGTTTAAAACATTTTAAACTGTTTACTAAAACTTGTTATCAAATCTTGTTCATATCTCGTACATAATTTTTGTTAACACATCTTGTGTTCAAAATCAGTTTGATTTAAGTAAAGAGTTTATTCAACAAACTTTCAGAGTTGCTTAAATAGTTTATTTTCAATAAACGGCTTTAGCAACGCTATTTCAATTGGTATCAGAGCTTTTGGTGAACTTATTTAAAAAAGATCCTGAGTTTCTGAAACTGTTTTCTCAAAATCAATCATGGACGAGAAAAATGAAAGATATGGTAACTTGACCAGACCTCCAGTCTTTGATGGAACCAATTTTTCTTACTGGAAAGTAAGGATGATTGCTTTCATTCAAGGAACTTTGGGAGATGATGTCTGGGACATTATTAAAAATGGATACTTTTATCCTACTAAACCAGCCACTGAAGGAAGTAATGAGAGGGTTAAGAAAATATTAAGTGAGTTTACTCAAGAAGAGAAACAAGTTTCTCGCAATAATAATAAAGGAAAGAATGCTATATTTATGTCTATAAATGAACATGAGTTCAAGAGAATCTCATCTTGTACCACTTCTAAGGAAGCATGGGATACCCTGATTACTGCCCATGAAGGAGACTCTAGGGTTAAGGCTGCTAAAACTCAGATGTTAATTCAACAATATAATTCTTTAATCATGTCTGAATCTGAGTCTTTTGATGACTTCTATATGAACCTGACTGATATTGTCACTAAACTGCATGCTAATGGTATAACTTATGATAGACAAGAAATTGTGTCTAAAATTCTGAGATCATTACCACAGAAATTTGACAATAAAAGATATGCTATTGAGGAAATGTGTGATATAAACCTCACTCCTGAATTACTCAGTAGTAAATTAAGAACTGTGGAAATGGAATTAGAGTTTAAGAAACAATTGACCCACACTCATAGGAAACATACCAATTCCAATCTTAGCTTTACTTCTAAGATGACTAAGCCTGAGTTAAACACTCCTAGTAATGATTCTGATGAGGACTGTGACTTAGAAAGTCTAGATAATCAGATTGCCCTAATGTCAAAACAATTTAAGAAAATTGTTAAATTTAGAAACAGTATTGCAAATAGACAGGGCAAGTCTAATTATTCAACTTCTTTAAATCACAAGTCTCATGAGAAACCTCATGACAAACAGAACAAGGACAACACAAGACCTCACAGAGACCTCAAGAAGACTGAATGCTATAGATGTGGTAAACTAGGACACATTGCTCAAGACTGTAGAGTTAATTTAAATACCCAAAACAAACACTCTAGAGCCAACATATGCAAAACATGGGATGACTCAAGTGACTCTGAAAATGAGGAACCTGAGACATCTGATGGTTTTGATTCTTGTTTATCCTTCTTTGCCAAAATCATATATAATGATGATATGCCTGTGCTTGATAGTGAGGATGAGTCTAGTAATTCTAGCTCTGTTGTCTTGAATCATACTTTAACTGGCTTAGATGCTTTACTTACTGAGAACATTAATACTTCTTCCTAGGGGTGTGTGAGTCAAAGGGGAATCGATACTGCTGATGTCAATGGGTGCGTGAGTTTAAGAAATGAAACCTTAGGGGTCACTTCACACACCTCACTTAGTGACTCAGACAATGAAGATCTCCCAGACATTCACACTCTATATGCCAAAACCCTTAAGAAAAGCACTAGACTAGAAAAGATTGTGAAAGATCTTACCAAAAAGCTAGAGGATCTAAGCCTGATGGTAAAACTGAATGCTGAAGAGTATACTACTCAATGCATGTCTCATGAAAGTGATATCAAAGTGTTTGATGAAAAACTGAAAACCTTGACTGAAGCTAATGAAATTCTGGAGAAAAAATACAAAGGGACATTATTAGAATTGGAACAAACCAAAGAAAAGACAGCAACTGTGTTCAAAAAGTTTACAAAATTTGAAAACAACTCTAAATGTTTTGAGGAATTCGGTGCTGAATCTAAAACCAATTCTGATGATCAAACTGGTATAGGGTTTTGCCCCAATTTGAAGACACAAACAAAACATGTTGAACCTATCAAATTTGTGTCTGGAGGCAAAAGACCTATTGAAACATGTCCAGACTTTCATTCACTAAAAACTGAGTTTGATCATCAAAACACTAACACTGGAGATGCAAGTTGCTCTAAGCATGAAAGTTTACCAAAGGGAAAATATGTCTGCCCCCCAATTAGGAAAAGTGAACCTGCTTTCAAACCTGTGCTACCTAGGAATAAAATTCAGCCTCAAAATTTCTCAAAACCTTTGTTTAGAGACTTTCCTAAGGTAAACCCCATTATGAGCAATCTTTATTGCTCCTATTGTGATATATACGGACATTATTTCGATGATTGCTATGCTAGGAGACTGATTAAGCCTATCTACAATACTTCCATGTATCAAAACTTTAACTATTCTAGGAGGAGTCGTAACAATTATGTCCTTCCCAGGCCACCAGACAAAAACTCCAACTATAAGAATAGAAAGACTAAACCTAAAAGGACATTTACTAGAAGGAATCCCAAAAACTTTTCTAAATCAAATGCTCAGGTGTTTAAATTTACTCAAAATCATGCGCAAAATGTTTTTCAACAAAAATCTAATGCTCGCAAATTTTATCAAATGAGAGCAAACAAGCGCAAACAGAAAACCAGAGCAATTTGGGTTAGAAAAGATGATCTAGTACCCCAGATGAAGTGTAATATTGTTATTTCTGCCTTAAAAGCTGAACTTACATCTTCTGGTTGGTATTTGGATTCTGGATGTTCCAAGCATATGACAGGTGATGATACAAAACTTTTAAATAAAACCCACTTTGATGGTGGAAAAGTTGTTTTTGGTGATGGAGTATCATCCCAGATCATAGGCAAAGGAACTCTTAAAGAAAAAGGACTTCCTGTTCTTGAAAATGTTCTCTTAGTTAAAGGTCTTAAGGCTAATTTACTTAGCATTTCGCAATTTTGTGACTCAAACTATACTGTTACCTTTTCAAAGAACAGTTGCAAGATTTTAAATGAAAAGGGAGAATGCGTAATTACAGGATTCAGGACTCCTGACAATTGTTATACTTTCATGTCTAGTTCTGAAATCTGTAATGTTGCCAAAATGGATGACAATGAGATATGGCATAACAGAATGGGTCACATTAATTACGAAAATTTGAGTAAATTGTCCTCTCAACAAATAGTTAGAGGTATACCAAAAATTAAACCTATTCATAACATTGTCTGTGGTCCCTGTCAAGAAGGAAAAATTGTTAAAGCACCTCATAAAAGGGTTAAAGACATCCTAACCTCTAATCCCTTAGAACTCATCCATATGGACCTAATGGGTCCTTCTCAAACTGTTAGTCTCTGTGGACACAGTTATATTCTAGTTATGGTTGATGACTTCACCAGATTCACTTGGGTAGCTTTCTTAAAACAGAAATCCGATACTTTTCAAACTTTTTTAAAGATTCTTTTACGGATTGAGAATGAGAAAGAAACTCAAGTAAATAAAATCCGAAGTGATAGAGGTGGTGAATTCAAAGACACTGGTATTATAGAATATTGTGACTATAATGGTTACAAACATGAGTTCAGTGCTCCTAAGACCCCTCAACAAAATGGTATAGCTGAGAGAAAGAATCGAACCCTTCAAGAGATGGCACGTGTCATGCTCCATGCCAAGCACTTACCTAAGTATTTTTGGGTAGAATCTATTCGTACAGCTTGCCATCTTATTAATAGGGTCTATCTTAGAAAGAATTCCAAACAAACCCCTTATGAACTTTGGTACAATAAAAAGCCTAATCTTAAGTACCTTAGAACCTTTGGTAGTACCTGTTATGTTTGCAAAGATAGGGAACACTTATCTAAATTTGAGAGTAGGGGAGATAAATCCATATTCTTAGGATATTCACCGAACAGTAGAGCTTATCGGGTGTATAATCTTCGCACTAAAACCTTAATGGAATCCATAAATGTAATTGTTAGTGACACTACTGTAGAAAGCAAGACTAGTGAATTAACTATAGAAGAAGAATCGTCAAATATTTTGGAAAATGACTCTTCTGAAATAGATAATTCATTACCTATTGAGTCACCTGAAGTACCTAACTGGGTTTCTAAAGATCATCCCATAAACAACATAGTTGGTAACCCTAGTGAGCCAGTACGTACAAGATCCCAACTTCGAACTTATGCTCTTTATGCATGCTTTGTTTCTCTTGTGGAACCAAAGAATGTAAATGAGGCATCGAATGACTCTCACTGGATTTCTGCTATGCAGGATGAACTTTTACGATTTATCATTCATGATGTATGGTATCTTGTTCCACGTCCTGATCACAAAAAGGTTATTGGTACTCGTTGGATTTTCAAAAATAAAACTGATGAAAATGGGATGATAATTAGAAATAAAGCTAGACTAGTTGCTCAAGGTTATTCCCAAATAGAAGGAATTGATTTTAATGAGACGTTTGCTCCTGTTACTCGTTTAGAATCAGTTCGTCTGCTTATTGCTATAGCTTGTCACATGCATTTTACATTATATCAAATGGATGTTAAATCTGCATTCCTTAATGGAATACTTGCCGAGGAAACCTATGTAGAACAACCTAAAGGGTTCATTGACCCTAATTATCCTAATCATGTATTTCGGTTGAAAAAGGCTTTATATGGTCTTAAGCAAGCTCCTAGAGCTTGGTATGAGCGCCTGTCCAGTTTTCTACTGGATAAAGGTTTCAAAAGAGGTGGAAATGACCAAACCTTATTTGTCAAACATTTTGGCAAACACATTACTATCGCTCAAATCTATGTAGACGATATCATATTTGGATCTACTTCTACCTCAGAAGTAAAATCTTTTGCTGAAATTATGAGTAAGGAATTTCAGATGTCCCTTATGGGGGAGTAACAGTTCTTCCTAGGTCTCTAAGTCAAACAACAACCAGATGGATTGTTTCTTTCGCAGACTAAGTACGCATTAGAGATAGTTAAGAAATTTGGCCTCGAGAGTGCTAAAAGTGCTAAAATGCCTATGAGTACTACAGAAAAATTGTCAAAAGATGAAAATGGCAAATCTGTAGATCCTACTTTATATCGTAGTATGATTGGCACATTACTCTATCTGACTGCCTCGCATCCTGATATCATGTATGATGTGTGTGTTTGTGCGCGCTATCAAAACAACCCCAAAGAGAGCCATTTAAACTCTGTTAAACGGATAATTAAATATGTTAAAGGCACTCTAAATTTAGGAATTTGGTACACGAATGACACACCGAGCACTATTATTGGGTACACTGATGCTGATTGGGCTGGTTGTACTGATGATAGTAAAAGAACTTCAGGCGCATGTTGTTATATTGGTAATAACTTGGTAGGATGGAGTAGTAAAAAATAGAACTGCACATCTCTCTCGACTGCTGAATCTGAATACATAGCCGCTGGTAGCTGTTGTGCCCAATTATTGTGGCTTAAACAAATGCTAAGTGATTATGGTATTCTAGAACCCACACTTCATCTCTATTGTGATAATCAAAGCGCGATTAATATTTCTAAGAACCCGGTTCAACACTCGCGAACTAAGCACATTAAAATAAGACATCACTTTATTCGTGAATTAGTTGAAACCAAGGAATTAGAAATCAATTATCTTCCTACTGATCTACAACTTGCAGATTTATTTACCAAACCTCTTGATTATAATAGATTCATTTCTTTATGTAAATCTATTGGTATGGTTTGTGTTGAGTAAATACCTGTTATATTTTCCAAGTTCCTTCCCTTTGTCCATTTGAGACAAAATGGGGGAGAAATTTGAGTCTATTTCTGCATATACTAAACAGCTTGATCTTAGTAATTCTTTGCAGGTATTCTTCTTGTACAGTCATTCTATTTTGTAATAATAGGATGTTAAACTGTATATAGTTGAGTTATGTAATTTTTGCTTTCTAGGATTTGGGTAGATAGAACTTTTATAGGAATAGGTTTTTCTTATTTGATTGTCGCCCTACGAGTTCTAGATGACTCAAAGGAGATTTTGTCTCATATTTCCAAAGGGGGAGGTTGAAGCCCTTATACTTTTGACTCATTTGAGTCTAGACTGTATAAGAGCTCATCTAGTTTGGAAATTGTGACAAAATTGTGTCCATCCTAGAAACCAAAGAGCCTCAGAGACTTTGGTGGGGTTAAGCTTCATCTTGTGTTTCTCCAACTAATAGAACGTCTGCCCCAGATATTTGATGTGATCGATGACTTTTTTGCTCTTAGTGATCATGTCATCTACGTATCCTTCCATGTTCTTGTCAATTTGTTCCATGAAGACTTTGTTCACCAACTTTTATCATATCGCATCAGTCCCTCACTAAGAAGGAGGCAGACACCATTGATGATCTCATGTTGTGCATTGAGAAGTATGCCATGGTGGAAGATGTGGTCACCATGAGCCAATGAGGGAATGGTCTAACAAAGCTGACCAATGGGAACGAAAAAAAAATACCCCCAAGAAAGGGGAAAAAATCAAAATGAAGGATTCAAAAGTGGGAGCAGAGCAGACCCATCCAAGGCATTCTAGGCAGTTAACAGTATTTTTAAAGAGCAAATCTACAAAATCTTAAGCGTGATAAAGGACAAAAAACTCCTCAAGTGGCCGAAGAAGATGGGCGGCGATCCAAGCAAGAGGAACAATGCAGTCAAATGTGCCTACCACAAGGAAAATGGACACAAGACAAATAATTGCAAGCCCCTCAAGTCCCATTTAGAGGAGTTATCCCAAGCGGGGCATTTGAACAAGTACTTAAAAAAAAAAGCTAACCTGGTCATCACCAATGCTGACCCAAAACCAGATAATCTTCTAGATGAAAAAGTGGGGCATGAATTTTTTGTTATTCACGGAGCATCATACCCCAAGCAGATCCAGGACAACACAGTTCAGATGGAACTCAAGAAGGTCATGACAGTAATGGAGGCCTTCCAAATTGACCCCGCCAAAATCCAAGCTGGATAATGAAGGAGACAAGGGGATGTGGACTACAACGAGCATATAGTCTCCATAGAAGAATATTTGATCGAAGTGAGAACCTCACACCATGATGCACTAGTAATCACTCTCATAATTGAAAATTGGGACATTGATAAGCTATCAGTGTACCAAGGGAGTTCTACTGAAGTGATGTGGCTTGATCTCTTTCACAAACTCGAACTAAAGATCATAGACCTGAAGGAAGCGACAGTCCCACTGATAGATTTCGCTAGAAAAATTACCATGCCATTGGGGAAGGTGGTCTAGCCAATTAAGGCAGGAAACATCTTTAAACTAATTAAGTTTTTGGAGGTAAACGTCGACTCGCCCTACCACGCTATCCTTGGAAGGTTTTGGTTACACACCATGAAGGAAGTGTCCTCAACCTATCAAAAAAAACTCAAGTGCATTGTAGAATGAGGAATAATAGAGATCATGGGCGATCAGGCCATCGCTCAAAAGTGTTTCATCGCTACCATTCGGCCTAAGCAGGAAATGAAAAAAGCGAAGGAAGTCATTCCCAAAATGTCTCAAGACAGAGTTACGCTATCTAAATAGCAATTAAAGTATGGGAGATCTGTGGTGGAAGAGACAAGAGTTCATCCCACAGATAGAGTCTTGGAAAGACTAGAGGAAGTAGATTTTAATGATAACTGACCAGAAAGAGAATTTCTGATCGGCACCGCACTGTCCAAGCATGAAAGGAAGGAATCAATTGCTTTTCTGAAGCAGATGTGTTCGCATGAGAACAGTACGATATGCCTGGTATTATGGCCATCCTTGATCCTCGCCTGCGGGCGGGCGCGTGAAGGAAAGATTCTCGGGTCCCGCGCATCCCTCTCGGGAGCTCTTCGACCGGCGTCGTTTGGGTTGAGGTGTAAAAATGTAGAGAGATTTAGAGTCACCTGTCTATTTTACTCAAAACAGATTAAAAAAAGGGGAAGCCATCCCGAAGGATGGCATCCAAAGACATACCGGTGCATACGAAATCAAAATGATTCGAGAAGGGTTCGGAGGCTAAGTTACGAAATGGGAAGGTGTTAAGCACCCATTCCTCCCTTTCGGTCTCTCATGGATGTTTGCTATTTTCCTTTTTTATTTTTCCCGTTATATGTGTGCATGTGTATATATATGGTGGAGATAGTGAAGCACCTTATACTCTTGACTTACTTGAGTCTACATTGTATAAGTGTTCATCTAGTTTGGAAATTGTGACAAAATTATGTCTATCCTAGAATCCAAAGAACCCCAGAGCTTGCCTTGCTATTTCATCTTTCTTGATTGAGTGATCTAGACCATATTACCAACACTCACACACAGTAGGATTGATCTCATACATGTCACATTGCATATAATTGTGTGTACATATGTTGAGTGTGTTTAAATCCCTAAAATTGATTTTTAAATATTTTTTGGGGATTTTATAAACATATAAAATGAGTTTTTATTAATTAAAACTTGTTTTTAAAAGTTTTTGGGGTAAATCTGCAATTTAGTATTGATGGTTATATTGGCTTAAAGTTACCTTAGGTAGAATCCAAAAGCGGCAGAGACTACAAAGTGTGTTTGTAATTAATTTTAGACGCGCGTTTCTTATCTTATTATTGGCCAACATTTGTTGTCTTCTGATTAGTGGGATTTGTGTTTCTTTATAGAGAGTAATACAGTGTCTGTTTACAACCCTTGGATCGTTTTTATCAACGATCTGCATGCGCTCTTTTATAATCCCTCTGAACCTCATATGAACCAATCAGAAGAGTTTTAATCACCGCATATCGTGAGCCCTTGGATTAAAGTCAATCGACCTTGACTAAATCTGAACCCTTGATTTTGAACCTTATTCTCGAATCTTCTCAGCCTCCTATAAAAGGACCCCCTCACTCATCCTTCAGAGACTTTTACCATTTCGTCCTCTTGAGAGAAAAAAGAGAGTAGAGAAAGAAGAGAGAGAAGAGAGAGAAAGAGTTAGAAACCCTAACCCTAAATCGTCAAAACCATTTTCAAACCTAAAACTCTTTCCAAACTCCTGTATATTCCAAACACAACCTTGAGTGTTTGAGTGTTTGCGAGTTGGTTTGTGTAGTTGGTTTGTAGTTGTAACCTCTTCATTCTTAAGATCTTATGTCCAACTTAAACATTATTTCTTAGATCTATTTTCTGCTTTATAGAAATTTCAGATCTGAGTACTTCATGTTACATTACACTTAGATTTACATATTTTGTTTCTCAGCTTGAGAAATATATTGTTGATTCTTTTCTGTAAATGTTTTTATCTATGAAATCAACAATAATGTTTTCTGTTTCTAGTTCTCTTGAAACAAGACCTTTGACCTAGTTTAGAATCGCACTTGGTGATTTTCAATCTCAAAAATCTTTTCAAAACCAGAGATTGATTAAGATCTTGATACGTCTTCAGAGAAATATAGCCGTGGATTCTAGGATTGTTTTAAAGGTCAAACAAGGTTAAGTTTTGCGAGAAGAGAGAAAAAGAAAAAACACAGCATATAGTCTTATATGTAACTTGTTAGGACTGGTTGTACATAATAAGTGTGTGTGTGTGCATGCATGTGTTATAAAGCACCTCCACAAACACTTTCACCCTACCACACTAAAAGTGTTGGTAATAAGATCTTGAGAACAAGAGTCGACGTAAAGAACTTAAACAAATTGGAAGTTAGCAAACTGGGAGGACAACATCAACAATCAGAACTGCAGAGAAGTTATAAGGACACCAGAGGATACATTCCTAAACTTATATAGGTCTGAGTTGTATGCATGTTTGTTATATAGTTTGTAACTGTTAAAATTTATTTATAGTGGAATTTTTGGTTTACTTCGTTGAGGGAGTCGTGGATGTTTCCTCAGTTGGGTGAGGTTTTACCACGTAAAAAATATTGTTCTTAATCTTTCTACATCTACTCATCTCATTCTTGGTTGTGCTGAGTTTAAAATTTTTAAACTTTATTATAAACCTGTTAATCAAATCTTGAACAGATCTCGTACATACGTTTATTAAACACATCTTGTGTTCAATTAGTTTTGGATTTTTAAGAAAAGAGTTTCTTCAAAAAACTGTTCGGAGTTACTTAAATAGTTTAATTTTATTAAACGGCTTTAGTAACATATTTTCAATTGGTATCAGAGAATTTGTGAACTTGTTTTAAAGAGATCCTGTGTTTCTGAAATTGTTTTTTCAAAATCAAACATGGACGATAAAAATAAAAGATTTGGTAACTTAACCAGACCTCCTATATTTGATGGAACCAATTTTGCTTACTGGAAAGTAAGGATGATTGCTTTCATTCAAGGAACTCTGGGAGATGATGTCTGGGACATTATTGAAAATGGATACATTTTTTCTACTAAACCAGCCACTGAAGAAAGTAATGAGAGGGTTAATAAAGTAATGAGAGGGTTAAGAAAGTATTAAGTGAGTTCATACAAGAAGAGAAACAAGTTTCTCGCAATAATAACAAAGGAAAGAATGCCATATTTATGTCCATAAATGAACATGAGTTCAAAAGAATCTCATCATGTACCACTTCTAAGGAAGCTTGGGACACTTTGGTTCCTGCTCATGAACGTGACACTATAGTTAAGGCTGCTAAAACTCAAATGCTCATTCAACAGTATAACTCCCTAATTATGTTTGCATCTGAGTCATTTGATGACTTCTATATGAACTTGACTGATATTGTGACAAAAATGCATGCTAATGGGATAACATATGACAAATAAGAAATTGTATCTAGAATTCTGAGATCATTACTGTTGATGTAAAAAACTAGATCGCTCTAATTATTCAATCACAGATAAATAAATAAGACAAAGATTTTTAAAGTGGTTCGGCTAGGAATAAAGCCTACGTCCACTGTTATGTTATTGCTGAGTGTTTGTGGAATTCTTGATTACAAGTTCTCTCAAGAAATTCCGGTCCCTTTGAATGAGGGAGATACCATGTATTTATAGCCCTGAGGCTTACATATGAAAGGGTGGTGCATTAAATGATATACATATGAAAGGTCCTTGAGGCTATCATCTGAAAGGGTAACTCATTTAATGTTCTTCAAGCGTGTGCATCAAGATGATAAGCAGTCAATGAACAGTTTTGAACTGTTGGTTATCTGGCAATCAATGTTGTGGTCGAGATGCAGCTCGAACCGCCTTAGTTGCTCGTCGTTCAGGAGTTCATCGGAGCGCTGGAGTTCCTCGGAGTGTTGTAGTTCCTCGGGGTGTTGTAGTTCCTCGGGGTGTTGTAGTTCGGAGCGAACATGACTTGGTCGGGGGAAATAAACTTCCTCGTTGTTATTGTGCCATGTAGATTGACACGTGTCTTCTTATTATTGGTCCACGTCAGTAGATTAAATTTGGTATCAACAGAAGCCCCCAATGCTTCATGCTTGATGGGTTACTTGAAAGGATGGAGTATTTATTCTGCAATGTTGCTCGGTGCTCGTGAAATTCTTGATCTACCTTCTTGATTTGTTCAACATAAAGTTCATTATCTCCTGGACGAAGTATGATGCAGGCTGATCGATGGTTGCTAATCTTTCTTTTGAGTAACTCCGTGTGCTATGTATCACCCCTGGGAATTTGGATGTAGCCATGCCATAGTATGCAGCTTGTAGCTTGTCATAATCTTCAAGTATGTTGATCGGTTTGCTAGATGACCAACTTCCTCTTGTGCCGAGCAACTGAATGCTAACTTTACGTGCTTGATTTTTCTGATTTATGATCCTCTGAATACTTTGTCGTGTAACATACTAGCTTTTGAACCCAACTCTTCAATCTGATTAGTACCAGGCTAGTGGTGGACTTCGAAACATTTTCTCATAAATTCTTCTTCATTATTGGTCGAGACAGTATTGGCAAAGATCTCAGTGCTATAGATGCTGATTTTGACTTCTACCTCTGCTCGGGGACGAACAAGAGGTTCTCGGGGACTAACAAGTGATTCTCAAGGACGAGCAAGTGCTTCTCGGGAATGAGCTAATGCTTCTCGGATAGATCATCTGTGATGAATATCAGAATGTTGAAAGATCTTAACTTCATACACTCCCCTTATGCTTTGGATGATCCTCCTGCTGGTGAGGAACCTGTTTTAAAAGTAGAAGGAGAAGAAACCAATAGAATAGGAATCTCAATGTAATAGTTAGTATACATTTTCATTCTCAATGTATTTTGTTTTTTGAATTTAACGAAAGACTTTCATTTTTACTCGCAATCTTAATTGCTATTGTCTTGTAAAATACTTTACATCTGCGCTTATGTATAAGTTAAAAAGATAACAATATTGTGTTGTTCATCGACCAACTTAGTAATAAAAAGTTACAAGTATCAATAATGTTGCTCTATCACTTAATAATAAAGTAATGAGTATAAAAATGTTTAAAATTTTTCCAACCAACCAAGGTTGATAAATAATGTTTGTCGACCAACTACAGTTGATGGAAATTTATCTCCGACCAGCCATACTTGGTTTAATTTCAAATATTTTCATAAAATGTGCCCGACCAACTAAGGTAAATAATTTGTCCTCGTCGACCAACTACAATTAGTGGGTTTTTATCCCCGACCAACCATACTTGGTTCAGTTTGAAATATTTTGTTCTTCGAGGAACTTTTTGTAATAATCTTACCTCCCGACCAACATAAGTTGTAATATGAGAATATATTTTTATCTTACCAGCCGTAATTGATCATGCTGGTGTACACCTCTTAACCAAAGGAGTAGTAGTTTTTTGGCTCCTTAGAGCTTTTGGCTCCTTAGAGCGCCTCCTAACCAAAGGAGTATTTTTTGGCTCCTTAGAGCTTTTGGCTCCTTAGAGCACTTTTTGGCTCCTTAGAGCTTTTGGCTCCTTAGAGCACTTTTTTGGCTCCTTAGAGCACTTTTTGGCTCCTTAGAGCACTTTTGGTCCATTAGCTCTGAGGATATCCTGGCGCTGAATGAACCTTTAAAATGTTTGACTGATGATAATAGGCAGCAAACTCCTCGTTTTTAAATTATGTTCCATGGTCTGTGATGAAGGCATGAGGGAGACCATATCGGCATATGATGTTCTTCCAAACAAATTGGTACACCTTCCTTCTCGTATGTCATGTCAATAAGTGGCTCAGCTTCTATCCACTAAGTAAAATAATCTACTGCGATGACGAGGTATTTGAATCTTCCTCGAGTCGTCGCCAATGGTCCAACCAAATCAATCCCCACATGGAAAATGGCCAAGGATAAATGATGGGTGTCAACAATGTTTGTGAAGTTCTTCGGATGGAGGAAAAGCGTTGGTACTTGTCATATTTCTTGGCATAAGTTATACAATCAGCTCTCATCTTCGGCCAGTAGTATTCCTGCGTCATCACCTTTTGCAAAAGTGTTCGACCTGCTACATGGGCTCCACAGGACCCTTCATAGATCTCTTTAATCAATTCACCTCGGAGGGATGTACACATCTTTGCAAACCTGCCATAATTCCTCGTCGAGCAGCTTTAAACTTCCATTTCTTGGCAGCGAGCTTATCTTCCGAATACCATTATACCGAGCATCTTTAAACTTCCATTTCTTGGCAGCGAACTTATCCTCCGAATACCATTAATTTGTACATACCGAGCAGCTTTAAACTTCCATTTCTTGGCAGCGAGCTTATCCTCCGGTAATTGTTCCTCCTCAATATATGCTCCGATGGGATCCATCCAAGATGGTCCTAAATCAAGGGTAATAATATTCATCGTCAGGTCTTAATCTATGCTCCGACTTTCTAATACTTCAATTGGTATCGTTCTTTGCAGCTCGGTACGAGTAGCTGATGCTAATCGGGCCAAGGCGAATGCTCTCACATTCTCCGTTCTTGATATTCTTACCAGTTGGACAGCAACAAACTCTGATACCAACTCCATCACCTTTGCTTGATACTTGATCATCAATTCTCCTTTGGCTGCATATATTCCCAACATTTGATTTACGATCAATTAAGAATCACTTAAGACAATAACCTGATGTGCCTCCATAGTATTTGACAAATTAAGACCTGCTATCATGTCCTCATACTCAATCTCATTATTAGAAGCTTTGAATTAGAAACGTAGGGCGTATTCCCTGTCGACCTCATCTGGATTGTTCAAAACGATCCCTGCCCCACAGCCTGTAGTGAAAGATGATCCATCTACATATAGCCTCCATATAGGCAACTTGTCTTCTAATTTCTGGTCTGACAGAGTTCCTCGGTGGAATACTTTTCGCTTTCTTTCATCATATCCTGATACTTCTGAATACACCTCTTGAATTTCAATATACCTCCTGAACTTCAATATTCCTCCTGAACTTCAATATACCTCCTGAACTTCAATATTCCTCCTGAACTTCAATATACCTCCTGAATTCAATATTCCTCCTGAACTTCAATATACCTCCTGAACTTCAATATTCCTCCTGAGAAAGTGATTAGTCGGGGTTGAATTTGATGCTCGATTGCATGATGATATAAGAATGTGCCACCAAATGAACAAATATATCTATAATAGAAGCCCCCAACTGTGGAATGTGAACTTTGAATGAGATTTATCGACCAATACCAACCGGAGTTGGATTTTATCTACCAACCGGAGTTGGATTTTGTTTACCAACCGGAGTTGGATTTTATCTACCAATCGGAGTTGGTGGTAATTGATAATGAATGATGAAGACTTCCTCGGAGCTGACCAACAGATTGTTGGGAATAAGATAATATAAATGCTGGAGACCTCCTCGGCGCTGACCAACAGATTTGTTGGGAATAAGATAATATAAATGCAGGATACCTCCTCGGCGATGACCAACAGATTGTTGGGAATAAGATATAATATAAATGCAGGATACCTCCTCGGCGATGACCAACAGATTGTTGGGAATAAGATAATATAAATGCAGGATACCTCCTCGGCGATGACCAACAGATTGTTGGGAATAAAATATAATATAAATGCAGGATACCTCCTCGGCGATGACCAACAGATTGTTGGGAATAAAATATAATATAAATGCAGGATACCTCCTCGGCGATGACCAACAGATTGTTGGGAATAAGATATAATAAATTCCGGAGATATCCTTGGAGCTGAATAAGATATAATAAATGCTAGAGACATCCTTGCTGAAATGAGAATAGAATATGCATCCAAATAGATATAAAAAATAATTAAAAATAATAAAGTGCCTCGCCGATCCGTCGAGGTAGAATCATATAATGCCGAACAAGAATAAGATCTTTCAGAACATAAGAATATGGCCGAGAACGTTGTCAGGCCTGAATATAAATAAGAATTATCCGAACGAATGTTGTAATTCTCCTTAAAGCTGAATAAGTATCTTGTCGAGGCATAATTGCAGAATGCCGAATAAGAATAATATTTTCCAGAACATAAGAATATGGCCGAGAACTTTGCTGGGCCTGCATATAAATAAGAATTACCCCGACCAACTATCCGTTGGGGGTGAAATATAATAAATGTTACAGTTCTCCTCAGAGCTGAATATGATAATAAGTATCTCGCCGTGCTCCATGTTGAGATGAATATAGAATATGAATCCCAATGGATATATAGAATAATTTGTGCTTCAGCATTCGTCGGCATTGAATCTTGTGCCTGTAAAAATTAATAATTTGCTCTACCATATGTGTAGGCTGAATTGATTAGTCATGAGAATAATTTACTCATCCAATCAATATATGATATGTATATGCTTGAGAAATAAAAATATTAATTTCAAAATATCAGGGGTGCTTAGCATTTCTTAATACCCCAAGATTCTACTGCTGCCGACAAACAACATGGATGTTGCCGACCAACATTTAAGGATATCTCAAGTAATAGAATATATGGTTGGATGACCAGAATATCTCGAATCTTTAGATCAAAAAATAACATTCAATGTAAAATTTAAGCCTTAAGAATGTTAATTAAATGAATAAATAAATAATCCGCTAGATCGTGTGATTTCGACAAAGAAACCTTGTGATGTGATGAACGAGGGGCCAACATATCAAATTTGTGCCCAGAGTCTTGATATGGTCATGATTATTTTACTGATCCTCTTTTATAAGAGGTGGGTAATGATTTTTCAGTTGAGAGAAAATTATTTTTTATATTGATCCCTTCCTATTCCCAATTTGGAGAGATAAAAATATGGTGAATGATTAAAGTTATTACCAAATAAAAAATCAATCAATTTGACTTTATTGACATAGATGGAAGATGAACCAAATTAAGTATATAATTCATAAAAGCGAATGCAAAGAGACTCAAACTTAAAGAGAGAGAGAATATATATGGGTCATGATTTCCATGAGAAGACTTTTCATTGTCTTTAACCTTTTCCCATTCTTTTATTAAAAATATGATGGGAATATGAATAGACATCAAATATCTTACAAAATTTATTTCAAAATCAACAATGAAAATGATCAAATCTTATCATCGTCGTATATATTGGTATATGTAATCATTTAAAATATTTATTTCATGATATAAAATTAAAACTTGAGAATCAAGCAAAGAATTATGATTTATGAAATCTACTATTTTTCAGATTTCTAAATAAGAATTAATCTAACAGTTATGATTTAAAAATCATGATATGCAACATTTTGCAGATAAAAATTGGACAATTAATTTATGCATATAAACATAAAAATCATGATTGAATCAAAAGATTTATGTATAATTGATTATACGTAGAGAAAATAAAAACTTAGCTTTTGGTGGAGAACAACGCTTGTAACACGTTCCCACAGACGGCGCCAATCTGTTGATGTAAAAAACTAGATCGCTCTAATTATTCAATCACAGATAAATAAATAAGACAAAGATTTTTAAAGTGGTTCGTCTAGGAATAAATCCTACGTCCACTGTTATGTTATTGCTGAGTGTTTGTGGAATTCTTGATTACAAGTTCTCTTAAGAAATTCCGGTCCCTTTGAATGAGGGAGATACCATGTATTTACAGCCCTGAGGCTTACATATGAAAGGGTGGTGCATTAAATGATATACATATGAAAGGTCCTTGAGGCTATCATCTGAAAGGGTAACTCATTTAATGTTCTTCAAGCGTGTGCGTCAAGATGATAAGCAGTCAATGAACAGTTTTGAACTGTTGGTTATCTGGCAATCAATGCTGTGGTCGAGATGCAGCTCGAACCGCCTTAGTTGCTCGTCGTTCAGGAGTTCATCGGAGCGCTGTAGTTCCTCGGGGTGTTGTAGTTCGGAGCGAACATGACTTGGTCGGGGGAAATAAACTTCCTCGTTGTTATTGTGCCATGTAGATTGACACGTGTCTTCTTATTATTGGTCCACGTCAGTAGATTAAATTTGGTATCAACAATTACCACAGAAATTTGACAACAAAAGATATGCTATTAAGGAAATGTGTGATATAAATCTCACTCCTGAATTACTCAGTAGTAAATTAAGAACTGTGGAAATGGAACTAGAATTTAAGAAATAATTGACCTAGTCCCATAGGAAATAGACTAGTTCCATTCTTAGATTTTCTTCTAAGTTGATTAAACCTGAGTTTAGCATTCCTAATGATGACACTGATGAGGAATGCGATATAGAGAGTTTGGACAATCAGATTGCCTTAATGTCAAAACTGTTTAAGAAAATCATTAAGTTTAGAAACAACATGGCAAACAAACAAGGCAAGTCCAATTATCCAACTCCTTTTAATCACAAATATCATGAGAAAAGTCATGACAAACATCACAAGGACTCTCACACTAGACCTAACAGAGACCTTAAGAAGACTGAATGCTTTAGATGTGGTAAACTAGGACACATTGCACAAGACTGTAGAGTTAACTTGAACACTCAAAATAAACACGCTAGAGCCAACATTTGCAAGACATGGGATGATTCAAGTGACTCTGAAAATGAGGAACCTGAGTCATCTGATGTTTTTTTCCCTTGCATGTCGTTCTTTGCCAAGATTATCTATAATGATGATATGCATGTGTTTGTTAGTGAGGATGAATTTAGTAATTCTACTTCTGATGTTTCGAATCATGCTGTTACTGGTTTAGATGCTTTAATTACTGAGAATATTGTTATTTCTGCCTCGGGGTGTGTGAGTCAAAGGGAAAGCTGTAAGGACATTTTTGTCCATTAAAAATTTATTATATCGCACGCCGTTACACCGTTGAAGAAAGTCAAGATTCATACATTCATCAACGAATCCGAATATCAAAAGAAGAAGAGGAATCAAAGTCTGACAGACCGGACCGGTCCGCCTGTAATAAAAGAACCGATCTGGCTAACCGGACCGATCCGCCTGCTGAAGGCCAGTATACCCTGGACCGCAAGCGAACCGATGAAGCCTGGAATAAAAGAACCAATCCGGTCAACCGTACCGATCCGCCTCAGACCCGGATCGGTCCGCCTGGGATAAACTTCAACAGATCGTGTTTAGATTTTTAAGGCCCAAGACTTCTTATTTAATCCCACTACGGGAAGTGGTTTTCTAAGACTTTTCAAGACGATTTTCAGAGTCCTAAATACTCTAAGTCTTCACCTTTTTGAGTCCCAAGACTCTTTTTGATTCACACACAAAAATCCCAATTACTTTGTGAATATTTTGGAACCCTAGAACATAATTTTGTTATTGTTCAACTCTTGTGGAGAAGCCGTCTCTCTTCTTCATTGCTGACCACCTGGAGTTCCTGCGGGAGATTCCAGCCGACACTGTTTTTAGCCGTTGCTTTGAAGGTTTACCGAAGACACCGTGCGTTACACTTGTGGGCGATTATTAGGTTGTATGTAAGTCAATGGTCTTGTAAGTTGTTCAAAGTTCTAGAAATAAAAGGTTTTGCCCTTCGGGGATTTTTCCTTAACTTTGTGTCGCTTGCTTTATTTGTTTATGGGTTGACACTTGCACTTTAGATGCATGATTAGGGGCTGAAATTAAATAAGTGTGTTGTATTAGAAAGTTGCGAAGTTAATCAATTATCACACGTAATTCTCGCGTTCTCAAATTGGTATCAGAGCGGGTTGCACTAATTTATCGCGTGATCCTGATTTTTCGAGGATTTACTTTCTGATACAATTTGTCTACTCACGTTTTCAAATTGGTATCAGAGCGGGTTGCGCTAATTTATTGCGTATTCCTATTCTCCGCAAAATCGTGTGATATTGATTTTTTTTAAATCAATTTTGTGAAAAATCGCAATTTTTTCAATGGAACGCCCGTTTAATGAGGAGCCTATTTTTGAAAAAGTTCACGACCATGCTGAAAATTTAAAAAGTTTGAATTTGAAACTTTGCAAAAGAATTAAAGTTTTGGAAAAAGAAAATTCTCGTTTTAAATCCGCGATGGATCTTTTGCAAACGGTTCAAAATCAAAGAGATTTTTATCGTGAAAAATTTGTTTCTTTGGACCATGAATTTAATGCCTTAAAATTGTCCAAAAAGGAGAGTGATGATAGGGTCCTTGTTTTAGAAAAAGATTTAGAGGACCTTAAAAATTCGATGGTTTGTGTTTGTGCCAAAGATGAAAGAAATATTATAATCAATGAGTTTATGGCACGTGAAGAGACTCTTAGGGAAAAGTTTGCTTTAATTGAGGGGGAGAGGGATACCCTTTTAAAAATTGTTGAAAATTTGAAAAAGCAATCCCTGTTTTGGGAAGAGTCTAATTTGTTGCTTGAATCAAATATTCTGAAGTTGAAAAATGATTTAAACGATTCAAGTAGATTTGATTGTGATGGTAATGGCTCATCTTGTTCTCATGCTTCTAGTGCTAAAGGCAAAACCATTATTTGTTTTAGAGGGTCAATTAATCCCAAGGACATTAGAAAAGATCACACTTAAGGTAACATTCCTCCCGTTTACATATGTTCACATTGTGGTAGGAAAGGTCACCTTAGGAGATTTTGTTTTGATCTTGGAAGATGTCCTAGGAAGTTTATGTCTAGTGTTCCCGTGGTTCCCGAAGCCCCCACACGACATTTCACACCTATTTGGGTTAGGAAATCACTTTTAGAGGCACTTGATTTTAGAATAGTTGATTCCCGTTTGCTTGCACATGATTCTTCTCTTGCCATATCATATAGATGATTGTGTTTGTATGTTTGTCATACGCTAGTTATGAATTTTGATATATTTTTGCTAGCGTTGTGACATGTACTTTTTGTATATATTTTTTTTGAAAAATACAAAAAGATTTTTTTTTGGTTGCACCGTTTATGGATGAACACTTTGGATGACCAAGTCACTACATCATTCCATTATTTTCATGTGACTATTTGATAGTGTTTTGAGACAATAGGTCAATTCATCCATGTGCTTTATAATGTTTGGAGTCATTAAGATGTAATTAAGTGTTACTTCCTACATGTTTGACTCATGTTTCCTTTAATGCACACTTGCACGAATTTGTTTGATTATTGTGCTTGTCTTATCACATGTTGGTTGGGTGTTTTCACTTCAATCCTGTCCTTAAAACGAACCAAGCGCGATAAATTTTTATAAGGAAATTGTGCATATAAAAACCGTTTTGTGAGTTTGTGTGCTTTGTTTTAAAACGGGGAAGGGCTGCGAAAGGTTCATTTTGCCTTTGCGAATACTAAGCCACCGTTAAATTGGACCTAAAAAATGGAGGAATTTTATTATCCGAGGTCCAAAGAGGTTTAAAGAGCCCGAAAAAATTGAAAGGCGATAAAAAGAAATTCATGCCAATTATGGGCCATTTAGGTTTTTGCACCAATTCTCCAATGTTTGAGAATTTAGATTACCTCTAAAAAGAAAATATATATGAGGGAGTTTGGTTGGAGATTTTATAACGGATTTGCACGTCCTTGAAAATCTTGAAAAAATGCTAAATAGTTTTGGACGTTATTGGTGTGGAAATCATTTGACTTTGATTTGTTGATTTGCATAAGACGATGTCATCTAAATTCAACAAATTTTTACACCTAAGGATACCTTTGATGTTCATTCGTTAGGGGTACACATATGCATCGTGCACATATGATTGATTGAGTTGATTTACCTATCGAATGTGTTCACACCCATTCATTCTATTTCCATGACTTGGTTGTTTGAGTCTAAATCCATGGTGCGATTTTTGTATCATATTTTTTTTCAAATGGTATCTATTTTTTTTATTTTGTATGAAAAAATTTGAAAAATTCAAAAATAGTTTGTGCATTTGTTTTTGAGCATCTCCTTCCAAGAGCACGTTTACCATATTGTTTGATGCCCTATTTTGTGTACCGTGACACCCCGATTTTGCTTATTTGAGTCATTCTTCTCATTTATCTATTTGGGGACATCATAAAAAGGGGGAGAAAGAATTATCATTTCATGGGGGAGTTTGAATTTTGGGGGAGTTTATGAGATTTGACTTATGCGTTCATCATATATTGGTATCTATGTTTATCTCATTTCAAACTCGTTTTGTCACTTGGTATTTTGATTTTTCTCATGTGTGTAGGTACTACATGGAGTATCATTGGATTGCACACCCTGATGAGAAAAGTGTTGAGATTCCTGAAGAGTTGAAGAGCAAACGTTGTAGTCTTATTCAATTGTATCTTTCTAGTTTTGGGTTCAAGGAAGGGCAGATTTGTATAGGCATTTTTAGTTGTTTTGATAATTCGGATGTTTGTTTTTATGTATGTACCGGCATAGACATAGGGGGAGATTTGTAAGGACATTTTTGTCCATTAACAATTTATTATGTCGCACGCCGTTACACCGTTAAAGAAAGTCAAGATTCATACATTCATCAACGGATCCGAATATCAAAAGAAGAAGAGGAATCAAAGTCTGACAGACCGGACCGGTCCGCCTGCGATAAAAGAACCGATCCGGCTAACCGGACCAATCCGCCTCAGACCCGGATCGATCCGCCTGCTGAAGGCCAGTATACCCTGGACCGCAAGCGAACCGATGAAGTCTGGAATAAAAGAACCGATCCGGTCAACCGGACCGATCCGCCTCAGACCCGGACCGATCCGCCTGGGATAAACTTCAACAGATCGTGTTCAGATTTTTAAGGCCCAAGACTTCTTATTTAATCCCACTACGGGAAGTGGTTTTCTAAGACTTTTCAAGACGATTTTCAGAGTCCTAAATACTCTAAGTCTTCACCTTTTTGAGTCCCAAGACTCTTTTTGATTCACACACAAAAATCCCAATTACTTTGTGAATCTTTTGGAACCCTGGAACATAATTTTGTTATTGTTCAACCCTTGTGGAGAAGCCGTCTCTCTTCTTCATTGCTGACCACCTGGAGTTCCTGCGGAAGATTCCAGCCGACACTGTTTCTAGTCGTTGCTTTGAAGGTTTACCGAAGACACCGTGCGTTACACTTGTGGGCGATTATCAGGTTGTATGTAAGTCAATGGTCTTGTAAATTGTTCAAAGTTCTAGAAATAAAAGGTTTTTCCCTTCGGGGATTTTTCCTTAACTTTGTGTCGCTTGCTTTATTTGTTTTTGGGTTGACACTTGCACTTTAGATGCATGATTAGGGGCTGAAATTAAATAAGTGTGCTGTATTAGAAAGTTGCGAAGTTAATCAATTATCACACGTAATTCTCGCATTCTCAAAAGCGATAATGACGATGTCAATGGGTGTGTGAGTCCAAAGAATGAAGACTTAGGGGTCACTTCACCAACTTCACTTAGTGACTCAGACAATGAGGATCTCCTAAACATTCACACACTTTATGCTAAAACTCTCAAGAAAAGAACTAGAGTAGAAAAGATTGTGAAAGATCTCACTAATAAGTTAGAAGATCTAAGCTTAATGGTCAAACTGAATGCTGAAGAGCATGCTACCCAATGTCTAACTCATGAAAGTAAAATCAAAATGTTTGATCAAAAACTCAGAAACTTGACTGAAACAAATGAAACTCTGGAGAAAAAATACAAAGGGACATTGTTAGAATTGGAACAAACTAAGGAAAAGACAGCAACTATTTTCAAAAAATTTACAAAATTTGAAAATAACTCAAGCTGTTTTGATGAATTTGTTGCTGAATCAAAAATCAATTCTGATGATCGAACTGGAATAGGGTTTTGCCCCAATTTGAAGACACAAACAAAATCTTTTGAACCTATCAAGTTTGTGTCAGGAGGTAAAAGACCTATTGAAACCTGCCCAGACTTTCATTCTCTAAAAACTGAGTTTGATTCAAAACATCAAAATTTTAACATTGGGGAATCAAGTTGCTCTAAACATGAAAGTTCACCTAAGGCTAAATATGTATGCCCCTCTATTAGGAAGAGTGAGCCTACATTCAAGACTGTCCTATCTAGGAATAGAGGTCAACCTTAAAATTCCTTAAAACCTATGTTTAGAAACTTTCCTAAGGAGACCCCAATTTTGAGCAATCTTTATTGCTCCTACTGCGATATATACGGTCACTCTTTAGATGGTTGCTATGCTAGAAGACTAGTTAAACCTGTCTGTAATCCTCCTATCTATCATAACTTTAACTATTCTAGGAGGAACCGCAACAATTATGTACTTCCTAGACAACCAGACAAAAACTCTAATTATAGGAAGAGAAAGACCAAACCTAAAAGAACATTCCCTAGAAGTATTCCTAAGCACTTTCCTAAACCAAATGCTCACGTCTTTCATAAAACTCAAAATCATGCGCAAAATATTTTCCAACAAAAATCGAATGCTCGCAAATTTTATCAATTGAGAGCTAATAAGCGCAAAATGAAAACTAGAGCAATATGGGTTAGAAAAGATGATCTATTACCTCAGATGAAGTGTAACATTGTTATTACTGCTTTAAAAGCTGAACACACATCGTCTGGTTGGTATTTAGACTTTGGATATTCTAAACACATGACTGGGGATGATACAAAACTCTTGAACAAAACCAGCTTTGCTGGAGGAAAAGTTATTTTTGGTGATGGAGTATCATCTCAAATCATAGGCAAAGGAACTCTCCAAGAAGATGGACTTCTTGTTCTTGAAAATGTTCTTCTAGTTAAAGGTCTTAAGGCCAATCTACTTAGTATCTCGCAATTTTGTGACTCAGATCATATTGTTACCTTTTCAAAGAATAATTACAAAATTTTAAATGAAAAAAGGTGAATGCATAATTACAGGATTCAGGACTCCTGACAATTGTTATACTGTCATGAACAATTCTGAAATCTGTAATGTTGCCAGGATGGATGACAACGAGATATGGCATAACAGAATGGGTCACATAAATTACGATAATCTTAGTAGACTGACCTCTCAAGAAAGAGTTAGAGGAGTTCCAAAAATCAAATTCATTTCTAACATTGTCTGTGGTTCCTGTCAGGAAGGTAAAATTGTTAAGTCACCTCATAAAAAAGTTAAAGATACCATTAATCCTTTGGAGCTCATCCATATGGACCTAATGGGTCCCTCCCAAACTGTTAGTCTCTGTGGACAGTTACATTCTAGTTATGGTTGATGACTTCACTAGATTTACGTGGGTAGCTTTCTTAAAACATAAGTCTGACACGTTTCAAACTTTCTTAAAAATACTTCTTCGGATTGAAAATGAGAAGGACACTCAAGTAAATAGGATTCGTAGTGATAGAGGTGGAGAATTCAAAGACACTGGTATAATAGAGTATTGTGACTATAATGGTTACAAACATGAGTTTAGTTCTCCTAAGACTCCTCAATAAAATGGTATCGTCGAGAGGAAGAATCGTACCCTTCAAGAGATGGCACGTGTTATTTTACATGCCAAGAATTTGCCTAAATATTTTTGGGTAGAATCTATTCGTACTGCGTGTCATATTATCAATAGGGTCTATCTTAGAAAGAATTCCAAACAGACCCCTTACGAACTTTGGTATAAGAAAAAGCCCAATCTTAAGTACCTTAGAACCTTTGGTAGTACTTCTTATGTATGAAAAGATAGGGAACACTTGTCCAAATTTTAGAGCCGGGGAGATAAAGCTATTTTTCTAGGTTACTCACCTAATAGTAGAGCCTACCGTGTTTACAATCTTCGCACTAAAACCTTAATGGAATCCATAAATGTAATCGTGAGTGACACTATTGTAGAGAGTAAGACTGGTGAATCAACTATTGAGGAAGAGCCTATAAATATTTTAGAAAGTGACTCTCCTAAATAGATGATTCATTACCAGTTGGGATACCTGAAGTACCTTACTGGGTTTCTAAAGACCATCCCATGAATAACGTTGTTGGTAATCCTAGTGAGCTTGTGCGTACAAGATCTCAATTAAGAAATTATGCACATTATGCATGTTTTGTTTCCCTAGTGGAACCAAACAATGTAAATGAGGCATTGAATGACTCTCACTGGATTTCTGCTATGCAGGAAGAACTTCTTCAATTTGTCATTCATGATGTTTGGTATCTTGTACCTAGGCCTGATCACAAAAAGGTTATTGGCACACGTTGGATTTTTAAAAATAAGTCTGATGAAAGTGGGATAATCATTAGAAACAAAGCGAGATTAGTTTCTCAAGGATACTCTCAAATTGAAGGAATAGACTTTAACGAGACCTTTGCTCCTGTTACTCGTCTAGAATCTGTTCGTCTTCTCTTTGCCATAGCTTGCCACTTGCATTTTACACTCTACCAAATGGATGTCAAATCTGCATTCCTTAATGGAATATTGACTGAAGAGACCCATGTAGAACAACCAAAAGGTTCATTGACCCTCAATATCCAAATCATGTATTTCGTCTTAAAAAGGCTTTGTATGGCCTTAAACAAGCGCCTAGAGCCTGGTATGAGCGTCTTTCCAGCTTCCTCTTAGATAAAGGTTTCAAAAGAGGTGGAAATGATCAAACCCTTTTTGTCAAACATTTTGGCAAACACATCATTATTGCTCAAGTTTATGTTGACGATATTATCTTTGGATCAACTTCTCCCTCAGAAGTAAAATCCTTCTCTGAGATTATGCATAAAGAGTTTCAAATGTCTCTTATGGGGGAGTTGCAATTTTTTTTAGGTCTTCAAGTCAAACAAAATTCAGAAGGATTATTTATCTCGCAATCTAAGTACGCTTTAGAGATAGTAAATAAATTTGGCCTTGAGAGTGCTAAAGATGCTAGAACACCCATGAGTACTACGGTAAAATTATCTAAAGATGAAACTGGAAAATCCATAAATCCAACTCTATATCGTAGTATGATAGGAACCTTGCTATACCTTACTGCCTTGTGTCTTGATATAATGTATGATGTGTGTGTATGTGCTCGTTATCAAAATAACCCTAAAGAGAGACATCTATCTTCTGTTAAAAGAATCATTAAATATGTAAAAGGCACTCTGAATCTAGGACTTTGGTATACTAGTGACACACCAAGCACTATAATTGGGTACACTGATGCTGACTGGGCTGGGTGTACTGATGATAGTAAAAGCACATCAGGAGCATGTTATTATATAGGTAATAACTTGGTAGGATGGAGTAGTAAGAAACAAAACTGCACATCACTCTCAATAGCTGAATCTGAATACATAGCCGCTGGAAGCTGTTGTGCTCAATTACTTTGGCTTAAACAAATGCTAAGTGATTATGGTATTCAAGAAAATCAATTGCATCTCTATTGCGATAATCAAAGTGCGATCAATATTTCTAAAAATCCTGTTCAACACTGGCGAACAAAACACATAAAAATAAGACATCACTTTATACGCGAATTAGTTGAAACTAAGGAATTAGAAATCAATTATCTTCCTATTGATTTTCAACTCGCAGATATGTTTACCAAACCTTTAGATTACAATCGATTTATTTCTTTGCGTAAATCTATTAGTATGGTGTGTGCTGATTAATCTCTTTGATCTCTCTATTTTTTCCCTTTGTCTATTTGAGACAAAATGGGGGATAAATTTGAGTCTAATGAATTTCACATATCCTAAATAGCCTGATCTTAATGATTCATTGCAGGATTCTGTACAGTTATTCTCAACAATTGTAATAGGGTATTCAATTGTAATTAGTTGAGTTATGTACTTTTTGCTTTCTAGGAAATGGGTAGATAGAATTTTTTAGGAATAGGTTTTGTTTTCCTTGTTGCCCTACGAGTTCTAGATGACTTAAAGGAGATTTTAACTCATACTTCCAAAGCGGGAGATTGAAGCACCTTATACTCTTGACTCACTTGAGTCTACATTGTATAAGTGTTCATCTAGTTTGGAAATTGTGACAAAATTATGTCTATCCTAGAATCCAAAAAATCCCAGAGCTTGCCTTGCTATTTCATCTTTCTTGATTGAGTGATCTAGACCATATTACCAACACTCACACACAGTAGGATTGATCTCATACATGTCATATTGCATATAATTGTGTGTACATATGTTGAGTGTGTTTAAATCCCTAAAATTGATTTTTAAATATTTTTTGGGATTTTATAAATATTTAAAATGAGTTTTTATTAATTAAAACTTGTTTTTACAAGTTTTTGGGGTAAATCTGGAATTTAGTATTGATGGTTATATTGGCTTAAAGTTACCTTGGGTAAAATCCAAAAGCGGCAGAGACTACAGGGTGTGTTTGTAATTAATTTTAGACGCGCGTTTGTTATCTTATTATTGGCCAACATTTGTTGTCTTCTGATTGGTGGGTTTAGTGTTTCTTTATAGAGAGTAATACAGTTTCTGTTTACAACCCTTGGATCGTTTTTATCAACGATCTTCATGCGCTCTTTTATAATCCCTGTCAACCTCATATGAACCAATCAGGAGAGTTTTAATCACCGCATATCGTGAGCCCTTGGATTAAAGTCAATCGACCTTGACTAAATCTGAACCCTTGATTTTGAACCTTATTCTCGAATCTTCTCAGCCTCCTATAAAAGCACCCCCTCACTCATCCTTCAGAGACTTTTGCCATTTCATCCTCTTGAGAGAAAAAAGAGAGTAGAGAGAGAAGAGAGAAAAGAGAGAGAAAGAGATAAACCAGAAAGAGAGAGAAAGAGTTAGAAACCCTAACCCTAACCCTAAATCGTCAAAACCATTTTCAAACCTAAAACTCTTTTCAAACTCCTGTATATTCCAAACACAACCTTGAGTGTTTGAGTGTTTAAGAGTTGGTTTGTGTAGTTGGTTTGTAGCTGTAACCTCTTCGTTCTTTAGATCTTGTGTCCAACTTAAACATTATTTCTTAGATCTATTTTCTGCTTTATAGAAATTTCAGATCTGAGTACTTCATGTTACATTACACTTAGATTTACATATTTTGTTTCTCAGCTTGAGAAATATATTGTTGATTCTTTTCTGTAAATGTTTTTATCTTTGAAATCAACAATAATGTTTTCTGTTTCTAGTTCTCTTGACACAAGACCTTTGACCTAGTTTGGAATCGTACTTGGTGATTTTCAATCTCAAAAATCTTTTCAAAACCAGAGATTGATTAAGATCTTGATACGTCTTCAGAGCGAGATAGCCGTGGATTCTAGGATTGTTTTAAAGGTCAAATAAGGTTAAGTTATGTGAAAAGAGGGAAAAAGAAAAAACACAGCATATAGTCTAATATGTAATTTGTTAGGACTGGTTGTACATAATAAGTGTGTGTGTGTGTGCATGCATGTGTTAGAAAGCACCTCCACAAACACTTTCACCCTACCACACTAAAAGTGTTGGTAATAAGATCTTGAGAACAAGAGTCGACGTAAACAACTTAAACAAATTGGAAGTTAGAAAACTGGGAGGACAACATCAACAATCAGAACTGCAGAGAAGTTATAAGGACACCAGAGGGTACATTCCTAAACTTATATAGGTCTGAGTTGTATGCTTGTTTGTTATATAGTTTGTAACTGTTAAAATTTGTTTATAGTGGAATTTTTGGTTTACTCCGTAGAGGGAGTCGTGGATGTTTCCTCAGTTGGGTGAGGTTTTACCACGTAAAAAATCTTGTTCTTAATCTTTCTACATCTACTCATCTCATTCTTGGTTATGCTGAGTTTAAAATTTTTAAACTGTATTATAAACCTGTTAATCAAATCTTGAACAGATCTCGTACATACGTTTATTAAACACATCTTGTGTTCAATTAGTTTTTGATTTTTAAGAAAAGAGTTTCTTCAAAAAACTGTTCGGAGTTACTTAAATAGTTTAATTTTATTAAACGGCTTTAGTAACAGATTTTCAGATAGGAATCCTCGACTTGTATCATGAAAGAGATAAAGCGAGTCATCCGTAGGAAGGTATAAAAATAATATTAAAAAATAAGATTTACGCGATTACTCTTACGTTGATCGTTATAATAGAACGATAACGCATATGGAATAATACGTCACTAAGAACAAGTATATAGAATATGAGAAAATTGGATTTAGAGAAGTTAAAAAATGAGAAAGAAAGTGAGAATAGGACTCGAATCTTGGGTTTTACCCCAAGACGCCTATCTAGCCTATAAAGGCATCAAGGTCCATGTAGTTCTCATACAAAATGAGGGGTGGGGTTTATCCCATAAATCCAAATGGGGGATCTCTTAATTGTGAGTGTGCGTGCGCGTAGAACAAGTGTTTTAGTTGTGAGAAAAGTATGAGAATCCCTATTTGGAATTAATGAGCAAACCCACTTTTTCTTATTTTTTGGGTTTAATTTTATATGAAAATAAGAGATGTGCAATAATACTAAATAAAAAGTATATTAGGATGTGTGAGATGAGATAATGAAAGTGCTAAGTAATAAAACAAGTTATTGAGAATTTAACAGAATTTAAGAGAAAGTTGAGAAAGATGGACCTTCTTGAAGATCTTGAGCTTGATCTTGAATGTTGGAGAGCACCCTTGCACTTGGATGATGATGGAGAGTGGCTAATTCACCAAGTTTGATGAAAAGGATGATGAAAAGTGGAAGTTAGAAAGGGATTTGGATGTTGAAATCGCTGTTGTCTTCGAGAGAGGTTTTGGGGATTCGCTGAGAGCGATTCTTATCAGATCTGATCTCCCCTTGCAAATGAAGTGATGGCCTCCTTTTATAGGCCCAGGTCACTGCCAATCGGCATAGACCTGGTCCTGCCTATCGGCACTTGCCGATAGGCAGGGTCTATAACCTGCCATTTGGTAGTGTGTTTCAAGTATTTTTGGAAAATTGGCTATCGAGGGTAAATCGTTGGTCAGAATCATGCACGGGGTAAACCGTTGGAAATGTAATTCATAGAAATTTGAAAGTCCTTTGGACCGCTCCCGGGTTCGAGAGTTGACTTTGGGTCAAATATGGCTCGAAAGCGTTTGTCGGTCTATTAGACGGGGAATCGTTCGGATGTAAACGGATCGTTCGTCCGCATGGTAAGTCCGAAAAGCACACGGGGTAGACCGTTGGAATGGTTAGGAGATGTACTTCGACATTCCAAAGAGTTTGACCCGGTTTGGGGAGTTGACTTAGGTCAATCGGACCCTGGAAGCATTCGGTGACCTCTTGGAGTCAAACGGATCGTTCGTCCGCATGGTAAGTCAGAATCACACACGGAGCGGACCATTGGAAAGGGGTTTCAGTGCCCTTCAAAGATTCATTCAGCCTCAGCCGAGCTAAAGAGTTAACTTAGGTCAAACAGAGCTCGGGAGTGCCCTATGGCCTCTAGATCAAGTTTCGGACGCAAACGGATCGTTCGTCCGCATGGTAAGTCAGAATCGTGCACGGGATGGACCATTGGAAAGGGAATTCAGTGACCTTCTAAGATTCATCCAACCTTGGTCGAGCTAAAGAGTTTGATTTTTTGGTCAAACGGAGCTCGGGAGTGCCCGATGGCTTCTAGTTCAGTACTCGGGACATGACCTGGGTCTGTAGTAATGAAGGGAGGTACTAGGGACCTAAGGAGAGTTAGGGGTAACATAATGGGGTGTCTACAGAGCCCCTTGATGGGTGAGTTTGAAACAAATGAGAGCCGTCGAATAGACACCACATGATGCTTTTGAGGGAGTATGATCGATTCAGAGGATTTAGGCCGATCTAAGGACCTGAGGGGTGTGCTGGGGATGGTTTGAATGACGATCAAAGGTTTAGGTCTATTCTGAGGACCTAAAGTGATGCTGGGGGATAACCAATTTTGTGGGTCAAAGCTAAATCTGCGGGCTTAAGTGATGAGGGTGACCGATTCTGTGGGTCAAAGCTAATTCTACGGGCTTAGGGTGAAGATCTAATAACCGAGGTCAATTCTTGACCTAAGAGTGGTGACGACCGAGGTCGATTCTGACCTAAGAGTGGTGACGACTGAGGATCGAGGTCATTTCTGACCTAAGAGTGGTGACGACTGAGGACCGAGGGCATTTTTAGCCTAAGAGTGGTGACGACCGAGGACCGAGGTCATTTTTTACCTAACTCAGGTGACGATCCAAGATCGAGGTCAATTCTGACCTAAGAGTGGTGACGGCCGAGGACCGAGGTTAATTATAACCTAACTCAGGTGACGATCCAAGACCGAGGTCAATTCTGACCTAAGGGTGGTGACGACCGAGAACCGAGGTCAATTCTGACCTAACTTAGGTGACGATCCAAGAACGAGGTAAATTTTAACCTAAGAGTGGTGATGACTGAGGACCGAGGTCAATTCTGACCTAAGGGTGGTGACGATCAAGGACCGAGGTCATTTCTGACCTAAGATTGGTGATGACCAAGGACCGAGGTCATTTCTAACCTAACTCAGGTGATAACCTAGGACCGAGGTCAATTCTGACCTAACTCAGGTGACGATCCAAGATCGAGGTCAATTCTGACCTAAGAGTAGTGATGACCGAGGTCGATTCTGACCTAAGAGTGGTGACGATCGAGGGCCAAGGTCATTTCCGACCTAAAAGTGGTGATAACCGAGGATCGAGGTCATTTCTGACCTAACTCAGGTGATGACCAAGGATCGAGGTCAATTCTGACCTAACTCAGGTGACGATCCAAGACCGAGGTCAATTTTGACCTAAGAGTGGTGACGACCGAGGATCGAGGTCAATTCTGACCTAACTCATGTGACGATCTAAGACCGAGGTTAATTTTTACCTAAGAGTGGTTACGACCGAGGACCGAGGTTAATTCTGACTTAAATCAGGTGACGATCCAAGATCGAGGTCAATTCTGACCTGAGAGTGGTGACGACCGAGGACTGAGGTCAATTCTGACCTAACTCAGGTGACGATCCAAGACCGAGGTCAATTTTGACCTAAGAGTGGTGACGATCGAGGACCGAGGTTATTTCTGACCTAACTTAGGTGATGATCTAAGATCGAGGTTAATTCTGACCTAAGAGTGGTGACGACCGAGGACCAAGGTTATTTCTGACCTAACTCAGGTGACGATCGAAGACCGAGGTCAATTCTGACCTAAGAGTGGTGACGACCAAGGACCGAGGTCATTTTTTACCTAACTCAGGTGACGATCCAAGACCGAGGTCAATTCTGACCTAAGAGTGGTGACGACCGAGGACCGAGGTCAATTATAACCTAACTCAGGTGACGATCCAAGACCGAGGTCAATTCTAATCTAAGAGTGGTGACGACCAAGGACCGAGGTCAATTATGACCTAACTCAGGTGATGATCCAAGATCGAGGTCAATTCTGACCTAAGAGTGGTGACGACCGAGGACCGAGGTCATTTCTGACCTAACTCAGGTGACGATCCAAGATCGAGTGACGACCGAGGACCGAGGTCATTTCTGACCTAACTCAGGTGACGATCCAAGACCGAGGTCAATTCTGACCTAAAAGTGGTGACGACCGAGGATCGAGGTCAATTCTGACCAACTCAGGTGACGATCCAAGACCGAGGTCAATTCTGACCTAAAAGTGGTGACGACCGAGGACCGAGGTCAATTATGACCTAACTCAGGTGACGATCCAAGCCCGAGGTCAATTCTGACCTAAGAGTGGTGATGACCAAGGATCGAGGTTAATTCTGACCTAACTCAGGTGACGATCCAAGACCGAGGTCAATTATGACCTAAGAGTGGTGACAACCGAGGTTAATTCTGACCTAACTCAGGTGACGATCCAAGATCGAGGTCAATTCTGACCTAAGAGTGGTGATGACCGAGGATCGAGGTCAATTCTGACCTAAACTCAGGTGACGATCCAAGACCGAGGTCAATTCTGACCTAAGAGTGATGACGATCGAGGACCGAGGTCATTTCTGACCTAACTCAGGTGACGATCCAAGACCGAGGTAAATTCTGACCTAAGAGTGGTGACGACCGAGGATCGAGGTAAATTCTGACCTAACTCAGGTGACGATCCAAGACCGAGGTCAATTCTGACCTAAGAGTGGATAAAGATTGGATTCTGCTGAAGAAAGTGCCTTGTGATTTTGATCTGAGCTGGGGAAGCTTTTGTTTCTTTAGGAGGCCTCGCAGGGGGGAATAACCAACTTTGGTGCTGTAAAAACTCCACTGGGGAAGTGATCAGGCGATCCTTAGAGATCCTCGGGGGCTTTATCGGTAGGAGATTCACTTGGTTTTTGAGGATTCCGCAAGGAAAGAGGGGTTTCGCTTGAGGGAATGCGAAATTTTCCTGGTGAAAATGTTATGAATCCTTCTTGGGATTTTTTGAGGATTTTTTTAGGCTTTCTGGTATTTTCTGGGAATTTCTGTACAAAATTTTAGGGGGGGTACCGGTCGGCATGGTATGAGGGGTGCCATTCGGTAGTGGCACAGACTTTTGGACTGCCTTGGGAAGGTAAGGAGTCAGTGTCGATCAGTATAGTTGGGGTCAATGCCGATCGGCATGGCATTTGGCATCCTATATAAAGGGGGTGAATCCCTTTATTTTTTTCACAGCTTCTTTGCTTTCTCTCTTTCAGCGATTCCTCTGCAAATCATTCTAGCATTCTGATCTTCAAGAAATGGTCGCTTTTGTGACCACTACAGTCCACAAGGAGTGGTTGACCGTTGATGACTGGGCGAATGTGGAGTGGAGGGCCAGGGCGCCTCTTGCTTTGGGGAGTGAGAACTCCTTTGATGCGTTTGAGCCTGTTGCAGATGATCGGACTTTGCTGCGGGAGCCGTCGCATCATCGCTCTTCGAAAGTGAATCCTGGCAGTTATGTAAGTGGCCTGACCTTTGGCATTCCTTTCTTTTTGGTGATTTTCTTTCTTTCTTGACTTCTGATGAGATTTTTTCTTTTTGCCAGTCTGATATTTCTTTGAAGAACATGTGCGCCCGCAGGACGTCGGGACTCAGGGATGTCTGGGAGCATCTCCCACCTGTGGTGCCTTGGGTGGTATCATCAGTGGGTTTTGGGAGGTTGGCATCTGTGCTAGATGAGACGCCTCGTTCGACAGCGGTCTTGTGCGCTTAGGGGGAGAGGTGGTGGGATACTACCCATACCTTCAATTTTAGGTTCGGGGAGATGACTGTGACTCCCATATATGTTCAGTAACTGTTGGGGCTAGATTGTGATGGAGAGCAGATAGAGGTGGATCGTTCTTTGCGGGTGAGACCGGAGGCAGTGCGTGCGGCACTTGGTGATGTAGGGAGGATAGTTTCTGGGGATTCTATTCGGTTGTCCCTGCTAAAGGATGTTCTGTTAGGCAGGGTGATTGATGTGGAGGACGGGCTACAAGTGAGGCAGATGGCCCGGTTATTTATTTTGCTGGTGTTGGGAGGTTTTATGGTGGCGTCGAGCGGTGACGTCATCCATTTGTGGTTCTTACCTTACTTGAGGATGTTTTCGAACATCCTTTTCTATGATTGGGGGAGTCTGACTTTGGCGACCCTTTACTCTTCTCTGGATGCATTCAGCCGGTGCTGCCGGCAGACCTTTACTGGAGCCACGTACCTTCTTGAGATATTCTTCAGTTTGCGCATTTCTTTTCATGCATTCGCATTTTCCTTATGCGTCTCTTTTTGTTTGTGAATTCTTATCTTTGACAGACGTGGTTTTATGAGGTGATTGGGTGCAATTCCCCGTTGATCGCTCTAAAGTATGACACTGTTGGGGACTCCTACCGATTATATCGACGGCGTAAGGCCAATCGGCAGTCGAAGGGATATCTCTCTCTGGAGGCGGTGCGTCAGGTCTTGAATGACCTGACCAGTGGTAAGGTAAGACTCTTTCCATTTCAGCCATGTTTTTTGCACCTTCTGATCTTGTATTGATTTATGCTTGCTTGGAGATTTTCAGGTGACCTTTTATCCCAGGGGGGATAGCCATTCAGGATGTGGGGACGACTGGGGTGAATGCGCAGATGAGGCATTTGCTGGCGTATGAGTTCGTCCATTCCTGGTATCTCGGGGAGAGGGTGGTTCGCCAGATTGCTGAGGAGGAGGTAGTGGTGCCACCTGCGTAGCCTCCTACGTCTATGAGGCGGGAGCGACTGCTGTCGGAGGATGCGAGGATCGCGACGATGATCAGCGATTCCTACTTGTTATACACCGATACGGCTGCATCGTATGACTATATGGACTTTGTGACAAGTTGGTTGATGGCGCCCAGCATATATGGTGCCCTGCCTTTTCCTCCTACGGGTTCGAGTCGGGCAGTGGGATCTTCCCACAGTGGCGGTGGTCCGACGGCATCTGCGGCGTCTGTGACTTCAGAGGTTCCTTTTGTGCGGTTGCATACCCCTTCGTATAACATTTGACGGGCTGATGGAGGGATGGTGCCTATGCTGCATCGTCCTCATGCGATGGATCCGGAGGAGTTGGGTTTGACAGAGGAGGTCCTTCGACCTGCGGTATACCTTTCTGTTCTTCTCTTTCTTTCTTTTTTGTTTTGGTCATCTTTGCTTTGATACTGATTTTGTCTTTTTCTTGCAACAAGTCTGAGTGTCGGCCACTTGGCTAAGAGATATCAGAGACTGGATATCTTCGGCGACTGCCCATATTCGGGAAGAGATTCCTGTTCCTTCTTTCTTGGTGCCATCTGCTTCGTCCGGAGAGGACTCTGGCTCGGGTAGTGGCGGTGCATCGTCTCGCCATAGGGGAAAGAGAGCACGTCGTAGGGGTGGAAGCTCTTAGAGAGAAAGGTAGGTGAAAGAGAGAGAGAGAATGTGGGTTCGGGCTGAGTCCCGTTGTTTTTGCTCTTTTTTTTATTTCCTGCAAAATTGATGTAACACAGAAAACAAATAGATGCAATGCAATGGAGTTTTATTTTTTATTTTTTTTATTATATTTTATTAATGATGAATGAATGCATGCACATGCGCTTTTACTTTGCTGCTGAGACCGTAAAAGGAGTATTTTTTTTAATTTTTGAAGGAAAGTTTTTAATTAAAAGGGGAAATTATATAAGGAGAAAAAGGGATTTTGAAATTCCGTTGAGAATATCAATTTATTTTTATTGAGTTTTCTGATTTGACAAAAGAGGAAAAAAGGGGAAATTTCTAACAATGGGGGGTTGCCGATAGGCAAGCACCCTGTCCTGCATATCGGCAGTTCAGTCCAGTCCTATCAATTCAAAGCTTTGATTGCTACCCTCTTCAGCCTTTTGTATTTTGTGGGGTAGGATTCCCTCCAATTTTTGCAGGGATTATGTCTCTTGTGAGGGTTCTCAAGTATAAAAAGGGGGTAAGGGTGGAGTGTTTTCATCACACCATCTCATTATTACTTACTTGCCCACTATCTCTTAGCCTTGCAAGATGGCTCTCCCTGGTAGCATTGATTTTGCTAACTACCTCGAAGCCTTGGAAGCAATGTGCTCTTATAATGTCAACTATGATGCTTTCAACATGCGTCGAGTCTCCTTGTGGCGGAATCGGCCTATTGAATGGAACATGCTGATGGCGGCGGTACAATTCTGGTACCCCGAAGACCATGCATTCCGCTTTGGGTTGGATAAAGTTTGTCCTACTTACGAGGAATTTTCTTCCATGCTGGGTATAAATCCCAGTGTTGCTGCGGCTTTGCCCGAATTTTCTCCTTCTCCCAGGGATTTGTTGGCGGGGTTTCTTCATATTTCGCCTTCGGTGGCCAGATCACTGGTTGCTGGAGGAATGATCTCCCTCCCGGCGGGCTGTAATCTATGCATTTGCGGGAAGTAGGTGATGTTGTCTATGCTAGAGCCGTTGCTCTGGGCCTGGTTTCAAAATTGATGTTGGTGACTAGGGAACTGCTGGTGGACCTGCAACTTGCAGCCATTACTTCATGAATGTTATACCGTCGCAATCCTGCGACGGTGATACTGGCAGAGACCCTAAATTGCTTGGATGCCTGAAGAGAAGGTCATTCTGACTTTCTGAGGGGTAGCCCCGTGATGCTGTTCATGTGGTTGTCTGAAAGACTCCGCGTGGTGGCCCCTCCAAAGTATCCTTTATCGGCTCTACCCAACTTCTTTTCATGTTACTTCTTCAGTGTCGGCCTGGATATTGAGAGTTGGGAGAACTGGTTTGTGGAGAATGGGGCCCGAAATCTGTATTGGTCAGTGCCTTGGTGGGGGTAGTTGTAGCCTGTCCTGGAGCTAGGAGAGTACTCATATGTGCGGCTGGTTGGTCTCAGACAGACCTCTTTTTATTTCCATTGGCGGCCTTTGAGCCAATTTGGTTGGGCACAGGTCGTGCCACCTCGGACACTAAATTTATTTTCGGCAGATGTTTTGACCGAGCGCTTGCGTCTGTTGCTTGGATCTCTATGGGAGAATCGACGTCCGTCGACCCTTCCCTCTCAGTCTGTCGGGAGAGTTTGGCATGTCCCTGGGGATTATATGAAGTGGTTATGGAGGAGAGTAGTTAGCAAGATGTTGGCAGTGGAGACTGGACAAAGGTGGTTTGTTTTATTTAACAATATAGAAGGGGGTGTTGTGATTTTTTCGAAGTTGGTTCAGGCCTATCGGTCCATGGAGTGTTTACGTCACTCTGTTCAGGCAAGGAAAATTTGGGGACCCCAGGATGTAAATGATGAGGGTGCGGGCTCCTTTGGTAGCTGTGGCTAGGACTCTTGGAAATTATATTTGTGTAATAGGGAATAGATGTGGGGATTTTATTTGGCTTTTTATGGAAGTAGGGGGAAGGGAGTTATCCGTTCCTTTTCTTATATAATATGTGCTGTAATTTCTTAATAATGAAATAAGCAAGTTTCTAATCATCCAGCTGTGCCTTTCGATGAATTTTGTAATTTTGAATTATCTATACCGATCGTTATGTCATACATAATCATTTTGTTCAAGTATTTGTTAGAATGAACTGTCGTTCTCGGAGATAAGAAAAGAATAGTATTTTATGAAAAAGAAAGGGTCGTGCTCCTATAAGATGTATGAGCTGCCTACGTACCTCTGGGGATTTAAAAAATATATATTTTTCTTAAAAAATGGTTTTTTACAGAGGATCAGGCCCACGTAGTTCTGGGTAGAGGGAAATGAAGAGGTTTTTTTTTTAAATAGAAGGGAGATGAGAAAAGTCGTAGTACGCCGAGATTCCGGATTGGGGGTAAAATTTCTTAAGACGGTCCAGGTTGACTGGACGATCCATCTCGTCCCCATCTAGGTCAGTGAGCATGGCGGCACCGCCGGATAAGATTTTCTTTATAATGTAGGGTCCTCTCCAATTGGGCTTGAATTTCCCTCTGAGGTCCCAGATGGGTTCTATTATCTCTTTGAGGGCTAAATCCCCTTCCCGAACACCGCGGTCCTTGAATCTCTTGTTGAATGATCGCTCTATTCTGCGATGGTACCCTTGTATGTGGTAAAGAGCTTTTAATCTCCTTTCATCTAGGAGGGTCAGGTCGTCGAGACGGCTTTGGCACCAGTCCTCTTCACTAACTTTGCTTTCGAGCATGACGCGTAGCGAGGGTATTTCCAGCTCCACAGGTAGGACTGCTTCCATGCCATAGACCAGAGAGTAAGGGGTAGCCCCAGTAGAGGTTCGGATTGAGGTTCGATAGCCCTAGAGGGCGTACGGGATCCGGTCGTCCCAATCCCTACAGCTTCTGGTCATCTTACTGATGATGGCTTTGAGGTTCTTATTGGCGGCTTCAACTGCACCATTGGTCTGAGGTCGGTAGGGAGAAGATTTGTGTCTCTAAATCCAATACTCGTTGACTACTTCTGTGACTTTTGCTTCGAAGTGCAACCCGTTATCTGATACTAACTTGTGCGGGACCCCATATCGGCAGATGATATTTTTCTTGAGGAATTTGGCCACTTTCTTGGCATTCAATACTGCGTATGACTCAACTTCAACCCATTTGGTGAAGTAATCAATGGCAGCTAGGATGAACTCATGCCCGTTTGAAGCCTTTGGTGTAACCTTCCCTATGATGTCGATACCCCAGGTGGAGAACGGCCAGGGAGAGGTCATGTTGTATAATTCTTACGGAGGCCGGTGTTGAAGATTGGAGAACTGTTAGCATTTGAGGCATCTCCGGACATAGACGGTGAAATCTTGGGCCATGGTGGTCCAGTAGTAGCCCTGTCGGATGATCTTCTTGACAAGCATGTGACCGTTCATGTGGGGCCCACATTCCCCGCTATGGATCTTTTGCATTATCTTCTCAATTTCAGCCCCTGCGATACAGTATAGATGAGTTCCATCGAAGTTCCTCTTGAGTAGAGCTTTATGATAAATGATGTACTGGGAAGCCAGTCTTCGGAGGGTTATTCGGTCTTTCTTATTGGAACCCTAGGGATACCTACCATATTTGAGGAGGCACCAGATATCATAGTACCAGCAATCGGCTAGTTCGGGATCTTCGGTGGAGACAAGCTCAATATGGTAGCAGTGGGTTGGTTTGTCTTGCGTTTGAACTAGGAATGGCGTCATTGTTATTCCTTCGGGCATATCGACCATGGAGGCCAAGCTAGCGAGAGAATTGGCTAGGTTATTCTTTTCTCGAAGTAGGTAATGGAAGGTGATATCTCAGAATCGGGAGGCTAACTCTTCTAAGTGGGCATGGAAGGGTTGGAGCTTTTTGTCCTTGATTTTCCACTTTCTGAGCACTTGACCGATGATGAGGGTAGAATCCCCGTAGACATCAAGGTATTTAATACCTTTCTTAAGAGCAACTTTGAGGCCTATTGTGCATGCCTCGTATTTCGTCATGTTATTGGTGCAAGGGAAATCCAATTTGATGACGATAGGAGTGTGGGAGTCATCTGGGGCGATCAGAAGTATCCCAATGCCATATCCCTTTTTATTGGCAGTGCCGTAAAAGAGCATTTTCCATCGAAGGTGGTCTTGAGCGGTGCAGAGGATATTTTCATCTGGGAATTTGGAGATCCAGACATCTGCTTCTTCTACGAGGTAATCAGCGAGGTAGTCAGAGATGGCTCTTCCTTTAATGGCTTTCTGCGTGACGTACACAATATCGAACTCGATTAGGAGCATCAACCATCGGGCCATTCGACTGAATAAGGCGAGTTTCTCAAGAAGGTATTTGATGGGATCCATTCGGCTTACAAGTTTGATGGGGAAGGCGAGCATGTAGTGTCACAACTTTTGGGTGACCCAGACAAGTGCGACACACGCCTTTTCTAAAGCAATGTAGTTGACCTCGTACGCGATCAATTTTTGACTGGCATAATAGATGGATCTTTCTTTACGGGAGTCTTTAAGGTATTGGGATATCAAAGCCCCAGCTGCAGTGTTGGTTATGGTTAGGTATAGGAGCAAAGGGAGACCAGGCTGTGGTGGCATGAGCACTGGAGGTTGGGTCAGATATTGTTTGATTCGGTCAAAAGCTTCTTGACAGACCTCATTCCAAACCTTGGTTGAATCCTTTCAGAGGATCTTGAAGATCGGTTCACAGATGGAGGTTAGCTGGCTAATGAACCGGCTGATGTATTATAATTTCCCAGGAAAACCTCGGACTTTTTTCTCTGTTCGGGGCGGTGGCATCTCAAGTATGGCCTTCAGCTTTTCAGGATCTGCTTCTATCCCCTTCTCACTGACCATGAATCCTAAGAGTTTTCCCTTTGTAACGCCGAAGACACATTTCTGTGGATTGAGTCTCATCTGATACCGTCGCAGTCGTTCGAAGAACTTCCGAAGTGCAGGAACATGACCTTCTCTAGTTTTTGACTTGATAATCATATCATCCACATAAACCTCGACTTCTTTGTGAATCAGATCGTGCAGGATGGTTGTGGAAGCCCTTTGGTAGGTAGCCCCAGCATTCTTGAGACCAAATGGCATGACGGTGTAGCAAAAGGTTCCCCATGGGGTGATGAATGCGGTTTTTTCTTGGTGGTCTGGGTGCAACTTGATTTGGTTGTATTCGGCAAACCTGTCGACGAATGACTTGAGAGCATGACTGGCTGTGTTGTCCATAATCATGTCGATATTGGGTAGCAGATAATCATCCTTTGGAGAAGCTTTGTTTAAATCTCGGCACTCCACACACATTCGAACCTTCCCTCCTGATTTCGGCACAGGTACTATGTTGGCTAGCCATGTGGGATATTCGATCACACGAATGAAGCCCACGTTCAACTGTTTGACCACCTCTTCTTTGACTTTGAGCGACCATTCGGTGAGGAGCTTCCTCAATTTTTATTTAACCGTCTTGTAATCTGGGAGGGTGGGGATCTCGTGCTGAGCTATTTCAGGATCAATGTCGGGCATATCATCATAGGACCATGCGAAGACATCTATGAATTCCTTTAGTAATTCTTCGAGTTGTGCGCGCTCATGCTCGTCAAGGGTGGCCCCTATCCTAATCTCGCGCAGTTGGCTACTAGAACCGAGATTAATAACAACTGTCTCTTCTTCATTAACTTGAACGTGGTTATGTTGTTTATTATTAACCTTATTTAGATCAGTTAAGAATTGTTCATTTACAAAATCATCATCATCAAAAGTTTGATTAGAATCCAAGCAGTTAATGTAAGGCACAGCAAGATACTCAAAATCTTCGTTTATTTCATTGATAGGAAAAACAACATTGAGAACCTTATCAAAAGAGGTCTCGATTACATTTGAACAAGGATAGATAACAGAAGAAGAAATATGGTAAACATTGGGGTTAGGGGAGATTTCAAGAGGTAGAACTGGCGCAGAATGCCAGTTGAGGAGGGGTGTATCAGCAGCTTTAATTAGATGGGATGGATCCATTAATGTAGTGCCTGAATGAACCATGCAGAGTGCCAGCTCCAGTGTCTGTAAGTTGCAGGAAGTCTCTTCAATATCTTTGATGAGCGGTTATACTCGGTGTTGGAAACTTTCGACCCATGGGTAGCTATCTTGGAAAAAGATCTCCATTCCAGGCTTCATCTTCTTGTCTGTGTGGTCATACCATGGTTCTGAAAAATTGCAAAAGGGGAAGTCTTCACCTTCTTTGATGAATCTTCCATTCAAGGAGTCTCCTAGGATAGTCTGGATGCAGTCTAATCTTCTCTTTGGTCGAGACTGGTGGATCATTCTGAGCTCTTGTTCTGATGGTTGATACGCCGAGCCACAAGGAGGGAAAGCTTTCTTCAATTCGATGGGCTCAAGTATCCCTTGTTGCCTTTGCCCTAACCACAGTCCGGGCATGAAGTGCATGTTCCTGAACATCTGAATCACATTGACATTGCCATGAGGGTCATATTCTGGACAAACCCTTTCTTTGAAATCGTCCCCTGCCGGGAGTAGGAGTGGCTCAACTCGAAATCTCGATAGGAGCATATCATTTGACCCGTGTTGTATCTCATGGATTGGACTGTTTGTGCTTGCACCTTCGACACTTTCATCGTCGCCCAAAATGGTGATGACTAGCCCGTCGGTGAAGAACTTCAATTTCTGATGGAGTGAGGAGGACACACCCCTGATACTGTGGAGCCAGGGTCGTCCGAGCAACATGTTGAAACAAGCTGGGATGTCTATGACTTGGAATTCAACGACAGGGTTTATAGGGTCAACCCCTATTAAAAGTTTTATGGATCCCATCACCTCCCGGTGGGTATTATCGTAGGCACGTACAACGACGGAGGTTGGAGCAAGGTCGCTTTCTTTCAGGCCTAAACACTTTAAGGTTCTTAGTGGGCAGACATTCAAGGCGTATCCATTATCGATGAGAGAGAGTGGCACGGCCTTCCCCATAACTTCGACGGAGATGTTGAGAGCAAGATTGTGAGTTGGCCCAATTCTGGGGATTTCTTCTTCGAAAAATGATAGCATTCGGGTAAAGGTCAAGGATCCGACCAGATTTACCGCTTCTTCCGGTGTGGTAGAAGGAGGAACTGTGGGTCCAGTGAGCATCTTGATTAAAGCATTTCTATGCAGCTGGGAGGACATGAAAAGCCCCAATAGAGTGATGTTAGCTTGAGTTTTCTTCAGTTAATCGAGGATCTTGCTCTCTTCGATGGCCATCTCTGGCATAGGAAGACTTTTAACGCCCTTCACTTTGTCATTTACTGGTAGTGAACTTGGAACCTTGTAATGTCTCCTTGATCTGGTCATGTGATTTGTTGAAGAAGGGAAGAACACGAATCCCATTTCCTCGTCAATCTCAGGTTGTTCTGTCACCCTGTTTATTTCTTCGAGGAGTTCTTCGAATGATATCATCCCACACATATCGGCTACTGGGACAGTTCTTCCTGAAGCTTGTTCTTCACTCGAATCTTCGAATTCTTCCCCCCATCCGGTGGCAACAATTATGTCTTTCCATATAAAGTCAATGCATTCCACAACTTCAATGGCTTCTTCATACAGGTCTTCTCATTTTGTGGGGATATGTATGGTTGAAGGGACCAAGCGCCCTTGTAGCTTCAAAATGTCAAGTAACCCGGTGATACCACAAATGTTGTTGGTTTTCCCAAATAATTCTGCCATAATCTGGACAACATCATCTAGGTTGACTTCATAGGTTGGTACCTCCCACTTGTCTGAATCTCGGGCCCACTTTCGTGCTTCTAAGAATAGTGTACTGAACCTTTGGCAATCGATGACCATCTGTGAGGGCAATTTCAGCCCGAACTCTAGGAGTTGGCTTAACACCTCTAATAATTCCATATTTCTATTTTCAGAACGGGTACGGACAACGATGCATGCTCTAGTAAGGAGTGACAGTGCCTGATCAGCGAGGCTACTAGGGTGTAGGAGGAAATATGGGCAAATTTAAAGAGGTTTAGGAGAGTATATGGGTGTGATTTGAGTTGAGGGATCGAAATCTGGGTTTTCTTCTAAGAAGATGGCATTGGTATGATTTGGGAGTGGATTGTGAGTAGTATTTGTCTTATGATTGGGTGGTGGGGAGATGGTACCCTAGTCAATGAGATCTTGGATTATATTTTGGAGGTGAAAGCACTGGTCGGTGGTATGGCCAGCAGTTTGGTGAAAGGAGTAATGAGCATCGGCCTTGAAGTTTCTTGGGATTGGATTTCGCAATGGACGGGGATCCAAGGGTTTGATGAGGTTTCGGCTTAATAGGGCTTGGTAAACTTTAGAGAGGGGAGCATGGAGCTCAGTGTATTCCCTTCGGATGGGGGAAGGGCGGATTTCTGGTGCCCATGATGTGGTTGGTTGAGAGATGTTATTGATGGTTGAGATTGTAGCACTGGCAGGCTTGTCATACTTTTTAGGGGTGAATTGTCCGAACACCTTCTTCGGTTCAACCTCTATTTTAACAAGGCTTTCCTCGATCTCTACTCCTGCTTCTCTGAGAGCTCGTAAGTGTGGATAGTATTGCCCTCCCATCGTCGCTCGAACATGGGGCAAGAAGTTCTTCTTCACTATGTTGACATGTTCTTCCTCAGATGGACGATTAGTCATGGTAGCTGCCTGTTCCCTCCACCGGGTTATGAAGTTACTGACTGATTCCCCAGGGTTTTATTTGAGCAGATCTAAATCACGATGGGTGACCTCAAGCTCTTCATTGTATTTTTACTGCGATATGAATTCTCGGGCTACATCCTCCCAGCTGCGGATTCTGGATTCCTCGAGAGACAAAAACCATCGGAGGGCACTATCCTTCAAAGTTTGCTGAAATAATTGGGCCATCACTTCTTCAGAAGCCCCTGGGAGAGTCATGGAACGATGATAACTGCGAAGATGAACAATCGGGGGTCCACTCCCTCCGAACTTCTCGATATTTGGCATCTTGAACTTCTCGAGTAACCTCACTTTAGGATAAGGAGACATGTGGGTGTATTCTATGTAATTCCCAGAGATTATGACTTGGTCGAACTTCTTGGTGAGCATCTCGAGATCCTCTTTGACTTTATTCAACTCCTCCTCTTTTGGATCAGCGGCCATAGGCAGGTTAGCCACAGGATGGGCAATGTTTAGCATCGGAAGCTGGGCAGGTGGCGTCCCATTGACAGGAGGGGAACGTGAAGTGTGCCGATATTCTTTGGGAACCCAGATAGGCTCTGGCGGACCCATGGCACGAGGGAATAGGGCCTCGAGCTCTTGAGGAATAGGAACCTAGTTTCGTTGCATCTCTCAGACCTCAATTTGGAGGTTGTCAATCTTGGACACGAGCTGAGCTAGGACTGCCGTCAGATCCGGCTTCATGACTGGTACCTGATCTATATTCTCCATGGAAAGTGGATGGATTCCGGATTCAAAAGAATTAGTATATGAACGGATGAAACTCTGGGGTGATTTGACTGAAGACCGAAGCCAATAGGGAGCCAGGCCAAGGGCTTGCTATTGACCTGAGAAGGCGTAGAATGGGATTTATTTTTTAGAAAAAGGGAAGAAACTATTTTTGCATTTTTAATAAAGAAGGGAGAAATGTTTTTGGAGACGGAACTCAGCAAGATTATTACGATTATTATGTTCTCACTTGTATTTAATTCTCCTAAATGAAATGTCGGACGGGACCCGAGCTTGGAAAAGTGGGGTTTTTAATATATGCAAAGCTACGGATGGACTTATAACCAGGCTCACGGACAGGGTCCCATTTTAAAAATGCGCAAAAATTAGGCGGCTGGATGACTCAGAATTTTGGCAGAGTTTTGGGTTGAAATCGACAATCTAAAGTGCGTGTCCTAGGTTTGACACCTATATGTGGGTATGCAGTTGGTTGGGTGAATCGGAATGAGTTCCCCCCTTTGGCATGACTTCCATAATATACGTCTTGCTCTTGCGGGCAATCGGTACGTGTGGACAAGTCATTTGATATACCTGAGTGTACGTGAATTGCCTCACTATATACCTCGTGGGGATGGTACGTGTGAGAGCGAATTCGATATACTCGGCGTACATGAACGAATTACCTACGATATACCTCCCGTCATGACTTTGGTCAAGCGGTACGATGCGGGGGAACCGTTCGATGTACGTCGAAGGTACTTGGCCAATGGAAGGTGAGAGTCATATCGCTTAGGCTAACTGCGCCCTGCCAGACCAACGCCCATCATGAAGTGACCCTCCAGTTACTGGGTAAAATTTGGTCAATAACAATGCTCTTTGGTGATGTCGTGTGAATCATGCATGATTCTCTTATTAGTATCTTATGATGAGAAATGCTTTTCTTGATTATGCCAAACTGGGAGCAAAGTACAAGTACCCAAGGTACACCAAGTATGGATAGGTGATGCATGCAAAATGTGGATATATGTGATCCTAGATACACGTGGTGTGAAGTGTACATGGAGAAATTTCTACAAGTGTGTGAACAGAAGCATAAGCATGGGATACACATGGAAAATGGGAACATGAAGATATAGGGGAAATATAAACAAATATAACATCCATGTACATAGAGTTAAGCCCTCAAAACATAATATCCCCAGCAGAGTCACCATTGTGGACATCCCCGATCCTCGCCTGCGGGTGGGCACGTGAAGGAAGGATCCTTGAGTCCCGTGCATCCCTTTCGGGAGCGCTTTGGCAGGCGTAATTTGGGATGAGGTGTAAAAATGTAGAGAGATTAAGAGTCACCAGTCTATTTTACTCAAAACAGACAAAAGAAAAAGGGAAAGCCATCCCGAAGGATGGCATCCAAAGACATATTGGTGAATACAAAACCAAAATGATTCGAGAAGGGTCATTTCGGAGGCTAAGTTACGAAATGGAAAGGTGTTAGGCACCCATTCCGCCCTTTCGGTCTCTCATGGATGTCTGTTATTTTCCTTTTTTATTTTCCCCGTGATATGTGTGCATGTGTATATATATGGTGGAGATAGGAATCCTCGACTTGTATCATGGAAGAGATAAAGCGAGTCATTCATAGGAAGGTATAAAAATAATATTAGAAAATAAGATTTACGTGATTACTCTTACGTTGATCGTTATAATAGAACGATAACGCATATGTAGTAATACGTCACTAAGAACAAGTGTATAGAATATGAGAAAATTGGATTTAGAGAAGATAAAAAATGAGAGAGAAAGTGAGAATAGGACTCGAGTCTCGGGTTTTACCCCGAGACGCCTATGTAACCTATAAAGGCATCAAAGTCCACGTAGTTTGCATACAAAAAGAGGGGTGGGGTTTATCCCATAAATCCAAATGGGGGATCTCTTATTTGTGAGTGTGCGTGCGCGTAGAAAAAGTGTTTTAGTTGTGAGAAAAGTATGAGAAAAGTATAAGAATCCCTATTTGGAATTTATGAGCAAACCCTATTTTTCTTGTTTTTTGGGTTTGATTTTATATGAAAATAAGAGATGTGCAATAATACCAAATAAAAAGTATATTGGGATGTGTGAGATGAGATAATAAAAGTGCTAAGTAATAAAACAAGTTATTGATAATTTAAGAGAATTTAAGAGAAAGTTGAGAAAGCTGGACCTTCTTGAAGATCTTGAGCTTGATCTTGAATGTTGGAGAGCAGACCTTGCACTTGGATGATGATGGAGAGTGGCTAATTCACCAAGTTTGATGAAAAGGATGATGAAAAGTGGAAGTTAGAAAGGGATTTGGATGTTGAAATCGCGCTGTCTTCGAGAGAGGTTATTGGGATTCGCTGAGAGCGATTCTTATCAGATCTGGTCTCCCCTTGCAAATGAGGTGAAGGAAACCTTTTATAGGCCCAGGTCACTACTGATCGGCATAGACCCGGTCCTGCCTATCGGCACCTACCGATAGGCAGGGTCTGGAACCTGCCATTTGGAAGTGTGCTTCAAGCCTTTTCGGAAAATTGGTTGCCGAGGGCAAACCGTTGGTCAGAATCATGCATGGGTTAGACCGTTGGAAAGTTAATTTAGAGACCTTTGAAAGTCCTTTGGACCGCTCCCGGGTTCGGGAGTTGACTTTGGGTCAAATATGGCTCGAAATCATTTGTCAGTCCATTGGACGGGGAATCGTTCGGATGCAAACGGATCGTTCGTCCACATGGTAAGTCCGAATCGCGCACAAGGCGGACCGTTGGAAAGGTTAGGATATGTACTTCAACATTCCAAAGAGTTTGACCCAGTTTGGGGAGTTGACTTTGTTCAATCAGGCCCTGGAAGCATTCGGTGACCTCTTGGAGTCAAACGGATCGTTCGTCCGCATGGTAAGTCAGAATCGCGCATGGAGCGGACCATTGGAAAGGGGTTTCAGTGACCTTCAAAGATTAATTTAGCCTCGGTCGTGCTGAAGAGTTGACTTAGGTCAAACAGAGCTCGAGAGTCCCCGATGGCCTCTAGATCAAGTTTCGGACGCAAACGGATCGTTCGTCCGCATGGTAAGTCGGAATCACGCACTGGACGGACCGTTGGAAAGGGAATTTAGTGCCCTTCGAAGATTTATTCAGCCTTGGTTGAGATGAAGAGTTTGATTTTTTGGTCAAACGGAGCCCGGGAGTTCCCGATGGCTTCTAGGTTAGTACTCGGGACATGACCTGGGTTTGTAGAGATGAAGGGAGGTACTAGGGACCTAAGGAGAGTTAGGGGCAACAAAATGGGGTGTCTACAGGTATCAATCCCAAAATTAGGTGCCATCAACTTCATGTTGACCCAACATTTCTTCCAATCACACAAATGACTCGCCAAGGGCTGGCAATTTTTGACACGATAACCTGTTTATGGTAATAACCCGAAATGACCCGAACATGACATGATTAGCTTGTATAGATTTAAGAGTACCCAAAACTTATATTCAAATCAAAATCAACGCGACCCGAAAATGACACGACTAACCCGAATTGCCACCCTCGCCACACTATCCCAGAAAAGGCCAGGGTAGTAGAAACTCAGGTGGAGAAACTTCTGGAGGCAAGGTCCATCATAGAATCTCAATTCCCGTAATGGATATCAAACCTGGTGGTGGTACGAAAGAGCAACGGTAACTAGGGAGTGTGAATGGATTTCACCGACCTCAATAAGGCTTATTGATAAAAGCAAAAATCGCGGCATCATGTTGAAAATCTTGTCATTATTTTCGGCTCTCACCGCTATGTAAAAAATCTAAACTATTACTACACTCTTTATGGGAGTATAGCGACTAGTGCGGGTATCGAATCCACAGAGAATGATGCTAGAAGCTAATTAATTTATTATTCCAGGAATAAAAGTGTAAAAGATGAGGGTTAAAACAAAAGATAAATCTAGGCATGTATTTAAACTAAGATTATCAAAACGAGTAAAAACTAAAAATTGAGAATAATATCCCTCACCTCGAATTAATAAGTATAAATGGTTACACGGGAAGACAAATTTATCAAGATTAAATCTCATTTTCACAATTAATTAAATCTAGAGTTATCACCCCCTAAATTTTCATAAAAGCTTAATTGATTTTGGCATCAACAAATATCCTCGAGATTACACATGCAAGGTCGTAAATATGGCGCATACTCGATATACACCGTTAAATATCCTAGGCATAAAATCAAGAACAACCTAACGCATTTAAACTCATAAAACCCATCACCAAATCAAAGTAAAACATTAATCCAAAGTGAGTTCAATCAATCTCAACCTAAACTAAATTAGCTACGAAGCATTGTAAATGACATGTAAGTAAATGAAAGCAAGTAAATAAACCAATTAAAACAAATTATCAAAGCAAGTAAATAAGAGAACAAAGATTAAGACACAAAAAGACAACTAATATAAATGAAGGAGATGGTGAATAGTAACTTACAACCCTTGGAATCAAACCCTAGGAGAGAGATGCTCCCATTTAAAATATCCCTCCTAAACTAACCTAAAAACTAGATATCCATGAATATTAAAAAACTTACATATATATAGTAAATTATAATAAAAGAAAGAAAACAAGACAAATCGCCAAATATCTGAAGGTGTCGACCGTTCTACCGATTTTCATCGATCGATGAATTGGAAACCAACCGCTACCTTCCTTCGTAGGAATAAATTGAAAGGCTGATCGACCGGGGTCTAGGGGCTGGTCCACCGGAGCTCTGTTTTCTGGGGCTTTTGGTTCTTCAAAAGGGGGAAAGTTCCATTACGAAAATGGCTCTAACTTCATCATCCGGACTAGAAATGATGTGCCATTTGCGACCACGCGAAGCTAACTCAATGAACTACGTTTCCATGGAAATCCAATGAGCAGGAGATGAAGTATAAAATGAATAAATTTCCCTTAATGTCGTGTTAAATGATCGAACTTACTCAAAATGCAACCAATCCACACGCTGAGCATTCCCATACATACAAAAGCTCAATTATACCTCGCAAAGAATATAAACATACATAAAAGAGGTTGTATGGTTAATGAGAATAAATACAAGAATTAAGGAATACAAAAGTTCTATAATGCATAAAGATAACGGGTGTTAATATGCAATATTCGTGACGTATCACCCCTTATCTTAGACATTGCTAGTCCCTAGTGATGAAACGAAACAAAACAAAACCAACCCAATAGATAGCGATTCAAAACTTATGTAAGATTAAAATATATAAATGCCACTTTCGTGGGCGAACGATTGCATTTAGTATATGTAATAAGTCGTTAAACCCCTAGGTTACCCTAGTGGACGAGTGTTGTCTCGTGAGGGTTTTCAGGGATGACGTCCACAAACATCAAGTTTCCTCAAAAGATATGCCCAACAACAATGCGAAAATCCCAACAATAACGAGAAGGATTTCAACATATTACTAGCATAGTGAATGAATTCACACAAAAGTACTTAGTCATTAACATTATATAACGAATTGAAACCTTGATCATGGGAGGAAGATCAAGCACCTGCAAAGTATGATTTGGCAAAAACTTTTATAATCTGAATAAACATTAAAGCATGCATATATATCAATCCTCTCCGAATATTATGCTCAACAAATGAAATCACTATGAAGGGGAGGTAATACACGGGATATGCGGGCATAAAGAGTAAATGTAAATTTAATCTAGGTCGCACACATGTCACTAGTAAAGAATGCTATATATAAAATAAAAACTTGAAATATCAATGAAAGGATATCATCACTAATGAGGTGAAATGCACTTTCACAGATTATCGCAACTATTTTAACTTTGGAATTACATTCACCTTAGGATCAAATAGGACTTTTATAGGGTTATAATGTAGGGTTGGGTATAAGGTTATGAAAGGAAGAGGCTATTTACGAATTCAAAGGTGTTTGGGGATGAAAAACTTGGGATAATGGAAAATTGTGGCAAATTTCAAAATTGGGAAATGATTTCCACAACAAGCATTGGATATGAAATTGGAGAGTAATAAAGCTTATTGAACACTACGTACAAAATGGAAATAGTTTCTCTTTCTTTTATTTTCTTCTTTTTCTCATCTTTTGCTTTTATTTTTATTTTGTTTTCTTGTCTTTTTTTTATTTTTCTTCATTTTTTTCTTTTCATTCACACTCTCACATGCTTAATTTCAACCATATAACAAGAATATCATTCAATATCAAGTAACATTCCAAACAATGGTATGGAAGGTGATATATATGGTTTATAACTCCAATGTGGAGTTGGTTATGGGATTTTGGGTTTTGAAACGAAAGGTTATATTAAGGCTCAAAGGGGTTGACGAAGGAAAACATATAAAGTGAGGTCAAGGTCAATATAGGTAATAAAACAAAGAGGGTCTATGATTATTTCCTAAAGTTCACGCATTTCTCATGTCAAAACAACTTTGCAAATCAAGCTCAAGTAATACATTTCAAAATATGAACTCAATTAATGAATGATCAATGAACGAATAGTGAGATTACCAATGAATTTAATGTTTTAAAGGAGGGAAGAGTAATGTATAACACTCACAAATTAAGAAAAGCACAACACTCACTTGGTGAAAGGATACACAATGCAACAAAAGATTACGGAGTTATAAACGTCTTAAACCAAATAAATAAAAACAGGAAAAACGCATGTGCTCATGGGTTTAAAGTTTAATTCAAGAAGTTTTTCATAATATCAATGATTTGAGGACTAGAGTCTAATAACTTTTAAAATCGAGAACATGCATCATTGAATTATCTATTGGATTGGGCATTTATTGAAATTTATCCTCGGAAACTAAGGCAAAATGCCCAAAAATGATAAAAAGAAAGAAAATATTTTTTAATTTTTCAATTTTTTACAATAAAAGCATGCTTGGGAAGAACATATAATCAAATCATGAACTAAGATAAGCAATGGGTAGAATATACCACACCCCCTAAGTAAAATCTTGCATTGTCCTCAATGTGAACTGATTCGTATCAAATTATGCATTTAATTACCCTCGAACTTAGGCATTTTAGCCCCCTCGGGTACCGTAATTGCTATAATTATGCTCGATAACTAGACAACCTCCGTTTTATATGCTAACATGTTATTTGAGGTATTATTGAGCTTTTATAGGTGTTACGGTGCTTAGTATGAAGTTTGGTTGCATTCCGTTTAAGTTCCGTCGCGATTCGCACGTTCGGGGGCATTTTTGTAATTTTACACTTTGGGATTTTTGCCTGAAGTCTTCACGGAAGTTGTATCCCTCGGGCCAAGCTTCGCGTGGCCACAAACGGTGCTCGAATCGGAGTCCGAACGAAAGAAACACGGACCTTTAATCGGAAAGAATTATAAGAGATTCATTAACAATTTTATTAATTACATCCATGTCTCTTTTCTTCTTTAATAACAAATCCTATAATTCCATCTATGTCCCCAAAACATTTTTTTTGCAGCAAATGGATGGCGATTTGGGTTTTGGCCCGGGTTTTGCTCGGGTTTTGGGTTCGTTCAAAATCCGGAACTTTGGTTCAAAATTGGAGCTCAATCTTTGACCACGTACGCAAATGGGTCTTGGACATCTACTTTTTTGAGCTTTTTGTCCACCATTAATGGAGGTGGGGAGTTCTTGGTTTTTGGCCATTTTGAACATGGTGGTATTGGAGTTCTCGGCTTGGGTAGTTGTGTGGTTGCTGGGTTTTGATGGCAGGTCCGAAAATGCAAGGGTGGTGGTGACGCACGGGTCTTGGAACCACCATGGCAGCGCACATGTGGATATGGGTATACCATTGATGCATTTTTGGTTTTGTTACATCAAAGATTGCGTGGTGGGCTGTCACTCCAGCATCGGTCGACCGCGCCACTACCGCCGGTCGACCGGATTTTGGTGTTTTGCCTTGATTCCGAGACAGGAACCATTTTTACTATTCACATGGTCAATCGCGATTTGGCCACCGGTTGACCGGTACTCTATTTTTTCCGAGACCTGTTACTTCCCCCATTTCCCTTTTTCTATTTTTTTTCCTTAGTTAAAAGAGAACTTAATCCCTTTTTATTTTGTTTTTCCTTTTTTCTTTATTTCTATTTGTAACTTACTATAAATAGACCCTTTGGTTTATTTTTGGAAGATATCTAGGTTTAGTTAGTTTTAGGGTTTAGAGATATTTGGGGATTATTTTGTGGGTGTTTCCCTCTCCTTGAACTTTGTTGGTGTGTACCCATTTAATGTAAGTTTACTATTCATCTTTCTTCTCCATCTTGTTTAATTGATTTCTAATGTAGTGTTTCATGATTTGGTATTTATTTCATGCCTGGATAAATTGTAGTGTTAATTTAATTAGTTGTGCTTTAATTAATTAGTTGATTTAACTAATGTCGTTTATTATGTGTAATGGCTAATTTAAATTAGGTTGTATCGGATTGAACTCACCTAGGGTTGATGTGTTGCTTTGCTTTGGTGATGGAGTTTATGGGTTTATTTCGAGTGGGTTCTCCTAGTTACGCCTAGGGGATTTGACGAGGCATATTATATATGATCCGTGCTTACGACCTTGCGTGCGTAATTTCCGGGGTATTTGTTGACGCCAAAATCGTATTAGGCTTTTATGCGAATTTAGGGGTGTGATAACCCTTAATTTAATTAACTGTCGAAACGAGGCGCATTCTAAATAAATCGTCGACCCATGTAACCATTTTATACTAATTAACTCTGATGAGGGATATTCAATGCAACCAATAGTTTTTACTCGCTTTATTGGTCTAGCTTTATTTTCCCTCGCCTAGATTAATATTTCCCTTTTTGTTGTAATCATCTTTACACTTTTATTTAGGAATATTAAACCAATTAAATTCTAGCAACTCGTGTCTGTGGATTTTCGATGCCCGACTTGCCGCTACACTTGTATCGCAAGTGCAGTCGTAATTTAGGTTTTTGTATTGAGGCGGTGAACAGAAAAAAACGATCATCATTTGACACGCGCTACTTTTAGCCCCTAATCAAAATGGCGTCGTTGCCAGGGACTTGTTTGTTTTAGACTTTATTTGATTTAGTATTTCATAATATTTTCTTTCTATTTGTATTATTTGGTAACCTTTTTGTAGGACTTCCACATTTAAGCACTTAGAAACGCTCGAATTTTTCCCGCGCACACCAATTTTGTGGAATTCGTCACTTCGAGCCATTTTTGGGGTAAGCATGTCTTATTCTAATTCTTTCGGAAATCATTATGATAATTCTCAAAATTCTCGCAAACCTATGACTTTCGGTGAATACTTAAAATCCCAAAGTATAACAAATTCAAATATGACTTTGGGCGAGTATAACGAAAGTCAAAATTTAGGTTATTGGAATTTTGATTATGATGATAATGATTTTGGGCCTTTACCTACTTATAATAGGAATTTTGAAATGAATTCGAATAATTTTCAAAATTCCTATAATAATGAGTTTTCGTTTAAGTCCGATGTTAATTTTCAAAGTTCCCATTTTCATGGATCCGCACCTCAACCTATGACATTCGATGAGGGCTTGCGTATGTTTGAAAATGAGAAAATTGAAAATCGTTATCGGGAAGAAAATCGTTGTTGGGAACATGAATTGGATTTATTATTTGAGTCCGGCGACGATTTTGTTTCCGAGACTTTCAAAGTCGAGGAATGTTTTGAACCAAATAAGGTACTTGTGCCTACTTTGGAACAAACCATTCTAGACTTTTGCCCGTCTCGTAATAGATATTGAAAGTGATGATGAAAATGACGTAATATCTATTTGCAATGAAATGATTTCTTCTTTGGCCCCCAAAGAAGAACATTTCATTGAAAATGATATTATTTCCTTCGAAACTCAATCTTCATGCGATGAAGATTCATCTCATGAGTTTAAATTTCTTTCATCCCCATTTTCATTCTCTGTTATCACACCGTCACAAGTACCCGATGATTCAGTTTCAAAATTTAATATTTTAAACCTTTTCTCCGATGAGGTGTACTTGCTCGAGTCGCCTTCCACGATCGCATACGTGCCTTCGTGTGTGCCGCCTCCCATTCCAATTTCAAAATCATTGGGAGGATATTCGTCTTTTCTCGATCCCCACATGTTTTTTGTCACCCGTTCAATCCAAACCCCCCATCGTCCCTCCAAAACTTTTAATTGGCGATAGTTCATTTCTTCCGCCTTACACATGCCTTCCATTATTCAAATGGAATTCACATTTTTTGGAAGGCATGCTTGTATGTGAGGGTACACCGGTTATCCTCCAAAGTCAAATCATTTTTACGGTGGACCCTCGGCTATTTAGACTTCTAGTGTACAGTTAGTTTGATGCCTAAATAGTAGGTTGTATATAGTTAGCTTTCTTTCTTTTTATTTTCTCTGTCCTTTTTAATTTAGTCTAGTGTAATTAGTTAACTTTTCGTTATTTGTCTTTTCTATGCTAGGTACGAACTTGTTTTGTAGATTCTTTCGACTTGTTCTTATGGGGATCGCTCCAATTTTGGGTAATATCGTTCTTTTCCTCTCTTTGACTTGGTTCTTGATTTACATTGAGTACAATGTCAAGTTTTAAGTTGGGGGTGTGGGATATTCTATCCATTTCTTTATTTAGTCCATGTTTTTGCTCACATGTTAGTTACTTAGTATGATTTTCTTAAAAAAATTCAAAAATTTCAAAAAGATTTTCTTTCTTTTTCTCCTTTTTTGGGCATTTTGCCTTTGTTTCCGATGATAAATTTCAATAATTGCCCGATCCAATAGACAATCCAATGATGCATGTTCTCGATTTTAGAAGTTGTTAGTCTTTAGTATCACTTATTGATATTATGAATAACTTCATGAATTAAACTTTAATCCCATGAGCACATACACTTTTATTGTTCTATTGATTTGGTTTAAGATTTTTATAACTCGGTAATCTTTTGTTGCATTGTATATACTTACACCAGGTAAGCTTTGTACGTTTTGTTGTTTGTGAGTGATATACACTATTCTTTACTCTTTGAAAACGTTGAATTCGTTAGTAATCTCACTATTCTTTCATTTGATCGTTCGTCAATTGAGTTCATACTTGAAATGTGTTACTTGATCATGATTTTCATATATTGTTTTGACTCGAGAATTGCGTAAACTTTGTGAAATGATCATAGGCCCTCTTTGTTATATCACCCATATTGACCTTGACCTCACCTTAAATGTTTTCCCTCGTTAACCCCTTTGAGCCTTATTATATCCTTTCGTTTCATACCCCAAAATCCCATAACCAACTCTAAATTGGAGTTTTAACCCATACTTATTACCTTCCTTACCCTTGTTTGGAATGCTACTTGGGATTGAATGATGTTATTGTTGTGTGGTTGCAATTTAGGCATGTGAGAGGGAGAAAAGTAAAGAAAAGAAAGAAGTTAAAAAGAGAAGAAAACGAGAAGTGAAAAGCAAAAGAAAACAAAATAGAAAAATGAGAAAAAGAAGAAAAGAAAAAGAAAGAGAAATTTGTATATGTTGTGTATATAGTTCAATAAGCTTTGATTACTCTCCCCATTGTTATATTCAGTGCCTTTTATGGAACTTGTTTTCTAATTTTTTATATTGCCCGCGTTTTCCCATTATCCCGAGTTTTCATCACCGAACACTTTGAATCCGTACATACATATCCTTCGTTTCGTACCCTAACCTAGCCTACATTACAACCTTATACAAGTCCTATGTGATCTTAGGGTGCATTTAATTTAAAAGTTAAAATAGTTTTGATAATCTGTGAAAATGCATTTCGCCTCCTTTAATGTGCAGTATCTTTCATTGAGATTACAATTTTTAATTTCATATATAGCGTTCTTCATTTGTGACATGTGTGCGGCCTAGTTTCCATTTACATTTACTCTTTATGCTCGCATGTTCCATGTGTTAACTCCCTGTTTTGAGTGAATTCACTTTATGAGTGTAATACCCGTGAGGATTGAATATATGATTGTTTTATTTAGTATTCGATTTATTTAAGTTTTTGTCAAATTCCACTTTGCATGTGCTCGTTCCCTCCCACATTTTAAGGTTTTAATTCAATGAAGTTCATTATATAATGTTAATAATATGGACTTTTGTGTGAATTCATTCACTTTGCTAATAATGTGTATGCAATCTTTTTCGTATTGTTGGGCTTGTCGCATGTTGATTGGGCATATTTTGAGGAAACCTTATGATGTTTGTGGGTTTTATCCGTGAAAACCCTCACGAGACGACACTCGTCCACTAAACTAGGGGTTTAACGGCTTATTGCATATGCTAAATGTAATCGTGTTCCCTACGGAAGTGGCATTTATATTTCGATGCATATATACATGTTGTGTTTTTCTTATAGCTCTTCTTGCTTTGAATTTCATTACTAGGGACTAGCAATGTGTAAGTTAGGGGGTGTGATTCGTATCGAATTATGCATATAATTACCCTCGAACTTAGGAATTTTAGCCCCCCTTGGGTACCGTAATTGCTATAATTATGCTCGATAACTAGACAACCTCCGTTTTATATGCTAACATGTTATTTGAGGTATTATTGAGCTTTTATAGGTGTTACGGTGCTTAGTATGAAGTTTGGTCGCATTCCGTTTAAGTTCCGTCGCGATTCTCACGTTCGGAGGCACTTTTGTAATTTTACACTTTGGGATTTTTGCCTGAAGTCTTCACGGAAGTTGTGGCCCTCGGGCCAAGCTTCGCGTGGCCACAAACGATGCTCGAATCGGAGTCCGAAAGAAAAGAAACACGGACCTTTAATCGGAAAGAATTATAAGAGATTCATTAACAATTTTACTAATTACATCCATGTCCCTTTTCTTCTTTAATAACAAATCCTATAATTCCATCTATGTCCCCAAAACATTTTTTTTTGCAGCAAATGGATGGCGATTTGGGTTTTGGCCAGGGTTTTGCTCGGGTTTTGGGTTCGTTCGAAATCCGGAACTTTGGTTCAAAATTGGAGCTCAATCTTTGACCACGTACGCAAATGGGTCTTGGACATCTACTTTTTTGAGCTTTTTGTCCACCGTTAATGGAGGTGTGGAGTTCTTGGTTTTTGTCCATTTTGAACATGGTGGTATTGGAGTTCTCGGCTTGGGCAGTTGCGTGGTTGCTGGGTTTTGATGGCAGGTCCGAAAATGCAAGGGTGGTGGTGACGCACGGGTCTTGGAATCACCATGGCAGCGCACATGTGGATATGGGTATACCATTGATGGATTTTTGGTTTTGTTACAGCAAAGATTGCGTGGTGGGTTGTCACTCCAGCGCCGGTCGACCGCGCCACTACCCCCGGTCGACTGGATTTTGGTGTTTTGCCTTGACTCCGAGACAGGAACCATTTTTACTATTCACACGGTCGATCGCGATTTGGCCACCGGTCGACCGGTACTCTGTTTTTTCCGAGACCTGTTACTTCCCCCATTTCCCTTTTTCTATTTTTTTTTCCTTTTTTTTTCCTTAGTTAAAAGAGAACTTAATCCCTTTTATTTTGTTTTTCCTTTTTTCTTTATTTCTATTTGTAACTTACTGTAAATAGACCCTTTGGTTTATTTTTGGAAGATATCTAGTTTTAGTTAGTTTTTGGGTTTAGAGATATTTGGGGATTATTTTGTGGGAGTTTCCCTCTCCTTGAACTTTGTTGGTGTGTACCCATATAATGTAAGTTTACTATTCATCTTTCTTCTCCATCTTGTTTAATTGATTTCTAATGTAGTTTTTCATGATTTGGTATTTATTTCATGCCTGGATAAATTGTAGTGTTAATTTAATTAGTTGTGCTTTAATTAATTAGTTGTGCTTTAATTAATGTCATTTATTATGTGTAATGGCTAATTTAAATTAGATTGTGTCGGATTGAACTCACCTAGGGTTGATGTGTTGCTTTGCTTTGGTGATGGAGTTTACGGGTTTATTTCGAGTGGGTTGTCCTAGTTAGGCCTAGGGGATTTGACGGGGAATATTATATATGATCCGTGCTTACGACCTTGCGTGCGTAATTTCTAGGGTATTTGTTGACGCCAAAATCGTATTAGGCTTTTATGCGAATTTAGGGGTGTGACAACCCTTGATTTAATTAATTATCGAAACGAGACGCAAATAACTCGTCGACCCATGTAACCATTTTATACTAATTAACTCGGATGAGGGATATTCAATGCAACCTATAGTTTTTACTCGCTTTATTAGTCTAGCTTTATTTTCCCTCGCCTAGATTAATCTTTCCCTTTTTGCATCTTTTCCTTTTTGTTGTAATCATCTTTTACACTTTTATTTAGGAATATTAAACCAATTAAATTCTAGCAACTCATCTCTGTGGATTTTCGATACCCGACTTGCCGCTACACTTGTATCGCAAGTGCAGTCGTAATTTAGGTTTTCGTATTGAGGCGGTGAACAGAAAACATCGATCAGCGTTTGACACGCGCTACTTTTCTCCCTTAATCTTGAACCAAGAACCAAGTTAAAGAAAGGATAATAGTGATATTACCCAAAATGGAGCGATATTCAAAAAGTACAAGTCCAAAGATTCTACAAAACATGTTAGTACCAAGCATAACAAAATAGAATAACTAAAACTTTAACTAATTACACTGTACAATAAGTAAAAAGAAAAAAGAAAAAACCAAATATGTACAACCTACAATTTTAACTTCTAACTAATTATACACTAGAAATTAAATTTTGAGGGTCCACCCATATACTATTTGGCTTTGAGGGGTAATTGGTGTCCTCTCATTTGAGTGCATACTTTTTTGAAAATAAGAATTTCGTTTGAACAACAAAAGGTATGTGTAAGGCGGAAGAAATGAACAATCGTCAATTAAATTTTCTAAAGGGATGATGGGGGATTTGGATTGAGCGAGTGACGGATACACATGGCATCTGAGAAAAACTGAATTTCCTCCCAAAGATTTTGTAATTTAAATGGGAGGTGGCGCACAAGGAGGCAAAATTGCCTTCATGGAAAGTGTGACACTCCGCCTAATAAAATACTGGGCGATCAATCATGTACCAAATTAAAACAGGAGTCTCATATAGTTCATTCTTAGCATCACTGTCGAAAACCAATTTAATTACTAATAACCTATTAGGCTGGCGTCAAAATTTTATTTAACTAATCTTTTTAATCAAACCAACAAACTAAAACCATCACACAGTTTATATATATGAAACTGAAATAAAATAAAATAACCGAACACTCGGCTTAACAAAACACAACCGAATCGAATGCCTCACTAAAGGGCGGTAAAAGTATAAATGAATACAATTGGGATTTTGGCCCGAGTGTTACTACAATGCTTCCTATCTAGATCACAAGAATAGAAGCGTCTAAAAATAAACCTGCATGCATCCACAGCTGCTGCAGCAACATCTGACTCAAAAGGTTCATCATCCAGACGTCCTTGTGTCTGGACACCTATATATATATATATATATATATATATATATATATATAGAGAGAGAGAGAGAGAGAGAGAGAAAGAAAGAAAGGAGAAAATAGAGAAACGGGTCGGAGCCCGAGTTTTTAAAATATTTTGCAAGTGCATAAATGCTATATTTTTAAAATATGATTTATCTCATATTAAAATTGGTATCGCACTCCCATGAGATACCCCTCACCCCTCTTCTAATAGTGCACACCTATTGCATACCTCTAGACAACCTAGTTAAGCTACCCTGCCTAACTAATTTGTTTCACCCAATCACTGAAAATCCGTAAAAACCTAAGTACTAAGGGTTAAACTTCTCCCCATTCCCAACACTGCGCTACGTTTGCGCGTGGGGTGTCTCGCGAAGCGAAATCCAAACAAGGAACCCCCCCGATACACTACTACCTGGCAATGTTGATCGTCGAGATCCATTAGGCCCTCAGCACATAACGCATATATAAAACTCATATATAAATATATAGTCCTCACTATAACCTCTGATTCATACTCATATAAATCCAGATATATATATCTACCGGAAATGGAATAATACCTTATATATATATATATATATATATATATATCAACTTCATATACAAGAAATATACTATGCTCAATGATTATAATTATACTTATTACAATCACAAGCATAATAACCATCCCACCGAGCTATAACTCGAGGATGCAGTCTCATAGTGCCTATCCAAATACGAGTTTACTCACTATACCACGGTACCAAGCCATACTTACTCATGGTCATGGTAAATATACACAATGGGGGAGGCGGTCACGTTTCCTCTGCAAGTGGAGTACACACGCATCCCACTCGAACGCGAGACGATATGACCTGGGGATATACTCTCCCTACTCCTCAAGCCAGGGGATTCTCCCACATCGCGCAACCTCCCAGGATCGCAGTAGAGAAAATATATAATATGGTTGTTCCAACCCTACGGCAAAGGAAAGCCCGTGGAACCAGCCTCTAAGATATAAACATACCAATCACACACAGATATATATGTATTTCCATATCATAATATATATACTGTAATCCCATCATATATATATCTATATCACTTCTCAATACATATGGCTAGAATTGCAAAACTCTCATAGGGATAGCCAATAACCCCGAATGTTCCCATTCGTAATAGTATCTAAGTATTCGCACACTTACAATGCTAAATTTATAATTATTCTCTTACTTAATATATAACTCGTACCTTAACTCACTTTTAAGGATCTACATATACTCTACGAATATACTAATTCATAATAATTAAATAAGTATACTCTCAACGTATTTAAGTCCCACGGGTATCGCATTACCTAATAATAGTCGCCAACCGACACCGGATAGGCACTCAAACGTCTCTAGCCCTATCCTAAATTCCATCCTACTCACCTCCTAGGATTTACTCACCCACAATTCCATTTTCTAGGAGTCCTAATGTCATATCTAGAATCCCCAAAAATATAACCTCCAGATTTATAATTAACTTCCCCTAAACTTAAAGGAAGAAAATTTCAATTATTTTTAATGCGAATCGATTCGCCCCATCTGCGAATCAATTCGGACCACTGAATCGATTTGGTCTAAATCTGAATCGATTCGGCCTGAGACAGTTTGATAGATCTTCCTATGCGAATCAATTCGGTCCAAATCCGAATCGATTCGGCCTGTCCGGAGTTGATAGTTTGGCCATTTTGCTTAAATCTCCAAAACCGAAAAATCATCCCAATCTCCATTTAAATTATAACTCGAATTTATTTCTAGGAACCCAAAGTATTTATATCTCCTCAAGTCCTTTAGAGGTCCTAACACTCTATTTGGGAACCCCTAATATTTATCTCCAAATAATTCTAGCCTTAATTTCTGACTAACGATTTCGATCTCGAACAGCCTTCCGTAGAAAAATCATTATAAATTAAAAAAAAATCCGAAAAATACACGGTCATCGCCCACGCGACCGTATCGAAAAGATATACAAATTTTATTTTTTGACCAAAAGCTGAACCGATTCTCTTCCTAGTCGAATCGATTCGGAAGTGACGTTGCCACTATTCACCTTCTTCTCCAAAATCCCAAACCTCCATTAATACAACTCCAAGCTTTTTATTTTCTCTCCTATCATCCTCCAACCTCAACCAACAATATATATACACATAAAAAGGGTTATAATCATCCTAGGACCCATATCCAATAATTAATTTAAATAAATTTCTAGGTTTCTCGAATTGGATATTATTCGGGGTTTATCCGTTAAACTTTCGAAAAATCCGTTTTATTCGCAAAAACCCAACCCGAAAAATCTTTATAGTTTGTTATTACCAACTATGATATGAGATTTATGCTAAAAAATAATAAATCAAGTAAACACTTGCCTCGTGGATAAAATCCGACGACCTCGAGTCGAATCTCACGGAGTTTGGCCGGAAATCTCCTTTTCTTCTTCCTCTCCTCCTTCATCTCTTCTCCTCTTTATTTTCTCTCTTCTCTTTCTCTCTCTTAGGGCTGATTTGTGAGATAAATAAGGGTTATAAGGTTTTATAAAGATTATCCCTTATTATACCCAAAATTGACTCGTATACTCAAATGCGAGTCCTTACTAGTCCAAAAATCCCCGGAACCTAAACACTACTCCCGGATACTCTATTCTGACTATCTCGGCCATTCCAAAACCAACCACGCACTCGAAATCTCCATCCGAGTCACTTAATTAAAATTCACTAATTAAATTCAACGCATCTCACTATGCGTGTTTTCTAATTAAAATATTATCCTTCGTCGCTTCTCCCAATTGCGACATAACATATAAATTTTTCCGACTAATAAATTCCAAAAATTATTATTCTCAGAAATTCCTCAAATTTCCAAATTACACCCATTTATGTAATTTAAATATCCATAAAAGTGCGGGGTATTACATACTTCCCCCCTCACAACGGAATTTCATCCTCAAAATTCAGATATAACCTGCACCACCAACTTAGGATCGCTAATTACACTACGTCCTAGTTCATCGAAGTCGAATGGTACTGCCCAAAGGTCCCCTACCATGTACCTACCTATCTCGAGGCGTATGCTCTAACGCACTAGCATAACCACAAGCTTAACTAAATCTCTATATGCTACAACACTGCCTCGGTCGTAAGGTTGACTCGAATAACGTCACATCACACCTAGTGATTCTATAAGTGCATATAAAGAAAACGAGCCTATAATCGCCGCTCTAACTTATTGATCCCATCGAATATCCGCTACTCTAGGCGTCTACTCGTCTACATCAGGACATCTAATTTCCCTCAAAAAGGAAACAACACTAGCGCTTGACTACTCCCGCCAGTCTCATCGCTTATCTTAGGTGTGCTAACTCTTTTGCACTAATCTAATTGGATTATCGCGTCCCTCCTACGACATTCCATCAAACAAACTCCAATATCATTATATAACTGCTTCACAGCATAATCTTTAGCTTTATATACTATGCCATTTCCATTTCGGGCGGTATTTAAATCAACTTACCAAGGTGTCCATACACTGTTTAATCCGTGCTTATCAGCACACTATTACAAACGTCACAGACGTAACACTATTTCTAAAATGGACCTCATTTCTCGGCCTGGTACAAACACCTGGGTTTTCCTAACCCGAAAAGATCCAAAATTCAATCCTAGCTATACTCGAAAATCCAATCCTTCTTAAAGTTAACCCACCAACCTTTTCGTGGTTAACTCCCGACAATCTTCCTAAAACCACGCCATATGCCCCACTCGCCTTACTTCATTACAACCCTAAGATCGATGTGTTTCCAACACACGTAAAATGAGTACTATCCTAACTATATCCCTAGTGCCCAAGACCTCTCTCAACTTCCGACATTTGCTCGATTTCATGCGTGGGACCTCTCGCAAAGAGAAATTCAAACAAGAAACCCTGCCGTTACACTACTTCCTTGCATCATCGGTCATCGAGATATAATGGCATAAGGCACACCATCGAGAAGTTTTAAATCCTACCTCGCTAACCTACTAACATACTTCTACCTCTATGTCTTTCCATCTTGGCGAAATGGAAAGTCTACCTAATCAGGGTGCCTACTCCCTGCAAAATCGTTACGAACATCATACCCAAAACATATCTTCTCTGAATTTTCTCTCTATTCAAGGCCTGGCTATAAGCCTCAACCCGATTTCTTTTACCTTGCCTCACCCACATACTTGCGGTGAGAGAAACAGTTCCAGTGGTTTTCCACGGCACGTCTACTTTTTATTAGCCCCTAATCATCACTTGACTAACAACTAATTTCACCAAAACCAACATCCTAGCATACAACAACATATATCCACTCCCAACGTCGTTAAGGTTCATGCGTGGAGTGTCTAGTGAAGTGAAATCCAAATAAGGAACCCCTTCGATACACTACTACTTAACTTTTTCGGTCGTGGAGGTATGTCAGCGTAAAACATAAAAATTATATATATCCTGCATATCCCCATGCACTTAAATCATGCTAGTGAAACATATACTCACCGAAGTTCCATCTAAACACATAATAAAGGTGGGCTCAACCTGTATCCAGGTGAGATATCTCAACAACAACCAGTTCCACCCTGGAACCGCGGATACGATAGTCTTACAATCATTAGCCTGCTATCGCTCCAATAATAGTACTATACTCGTATAACACACAAAAAACGAGGAGTACAAACCTTATATAAATTCAAAATAGAACCCCTCTACCACGAAAAAATATATAGACATACACTATATAATGTTTCCGATACTACCATTAAACTAGAATCACACACACAAAATACTGTGACTCAATCTTACCGCACAAAATATACTTCGTTCGTCCGAGGTGAGACTCATAACAATAACTTCGCCAGTCTCCCTGATTGTTTGAAATGGTTATCAGACATAGTATACTTGTCGTAACTGAACCTAAAAACTACTTTAATCAATGCCCCATCTCGGCACTCCATTATTGTCCTTTAACTCCTACCGGACAAGGACTAATCGCGTGGTTCTACGCTCCACATTGTAATATTCCCCATCTCTGGCCACCCCGATCATGTTAAGGTTATCAGTATCTTGGACCCTATAGCCTCGATCCTGACAATCGCCTTCATAGTCCCCTCAACTTCTTCGTCAAAAGGAAACTCCACCACCGGCCTCAACAGCCCTGTTTCAAAGAATTCTCCGGGTGGATGTCCACCAATGGGGTTCCACAAACACAAATTCTCCATAAGTGTTAGGAACACTTTCTAGTGAGCCTATCATTCTTCTGAAGGACTCTCTCTTCATTGTACCTACCTTACTTTGGTACAAGGTTCACTTCTCCATATCACTCTTTATTCACGGTCGGCCTTTAACCGATTTTTATGTGAATAATTCAAAACTGAATTCTTTTCATTCCAGCTAAATCATGGGATCTCGCGGTTAAAACCATCCGTAAGATCCCTTTATGAGCAAAATATCCTGCTCTCTTAAACATGGTGACTACCATTCCCACCATTTCAATATTGCTCCCACGAGTGAAAACATTTTCCTCAAATTTTCACATATGGGCATTTCCATACCCTTTTCTAAGCGTAAAGCTTCTGAGCCTTCTACTTCCACTGAGTAATGCTACACTTACTTCGCACGACTTAACTTTAACATATGGTCCTTATCAAAGACCTTTTTAAACTTTTTCCTCACCTTAATTTCACGGGGTAATTCGAGTTTAGCACCACTCTCTATGCTGTAGCGATACGTAAATAAATATAACTACTATATTCTAGTAGTAGTTGTAGCAATCCTTGAAATGCTACAAAGGGAATGACCTTTGCTGCGGTCCTCGTCCCCGACTTCAACTTATAGCTCTAACTAAGCCACACCTCCTGTTACCCTCATCACGGCCTTTCGGGTCTCCCTTCAGCGATCAGCACACGAATCTCGAACGAGCGCGCAAAAAATTTACTATCATCTTACATAATACCAGGAGAACGAAATCTCACCAGAGAAATTAACAATCCTAATCATAAGGCTCTATATCAAATCGAGAGCAACGCTGAAAGCGTAGTACGTCCGCACATATTCCTAAGGACACTAGAACCTATTGATCTGATACCATCTATGACACCCCACCTAATAAAATACTGGGCGATCAATCATGTACCAAATTAAAACAGGAGTCTCATATGGTTCATTCTTAGCATCACTGTCGAAAACCAATTTAATTACTAATAACCTATTAGGCTGGCGTCAAAATTTTATTTAACTAATCTTTTAAATCAAACTAACAAAGTAAAACCATCACACAGTTTATATATATGAAACTGGAATGAAATAAAATAACCGAACACTCGGATTAACATAATATAACCAAATCGAATGCCGCACTAAAGGGTGGTAAAAGTATAAATGAATACAATTGGGCTTTCGGACCGAGTGTTAATACAATGCTTCCTATCTAGATCATAAGAATAGAAGCATCTAAAAACAAACCTATATGCATCCACAGCTGCTGCAGCAACATCTGACTCGAAAGAATCATCATCCAGGCGTCCCTGTGTCTGGACACCTATATATATAGTAAGAGAGGAGAAAATAGAGAAACGGGTCAGAGCCCGAGTTTTAAAAATATTTTGCAAGTGCATAAATGCTATATTTTTAAAATATGATTTATCTCATATTTAAATTGGTATCGCACTCTCATGAGATACCCCTCGCCCCTCTTCTAATAGTGCACACCTATCGCATACCTTTAGATAACCTAGTTAAGCTACCCCGCCTAACTAATCTGTTTCACCCAATCACTAAAAATTCGTAAAAGCCCAAGTACTAAGGGATAAACTTCTCCCCATTCCCAACACTGCGCTACGTTCGTGCGTGGGTGTCTCGCGAAGCAAAATCTAAACAAGGAAGCCCCCCGATACACTACTACCTGGCAATGTTGATCGTCGAGATCCATTAGGCCCTTAGCACAAAACGCATATATAAAACTCATATATAAATATATAGTTCTCACTATAACCTATGATTCATACTCATATAAATCCGGATATATATATCTACCGGAAAGGGAATAATACCTTATATATATATATATCTCAACTTCATATATAAGCAATATACTGTGCTCAACGAATATAATTATACTTATTACAATCACAAGCATAATAACCATCCCACCGAGCTATAGCTCGAGGATGCAGTCTCATAGTGTCTATCCAAATCCGGATTTACTCACTATACCACGGTACCAAGCCAGACTTACTCATGGTCATAGTAAATATACACAACAGTGGAGGCGGTCATGTTCCCTCTGCAACTGGAGTACACACGCATCTCACTCGAACGCGGGACGATATGACCTGGGGATAAACTCTCCCTTCTCCTCAAGCTAGGGGATTCACCCACATCGCGCAACCTCCCTGGATCTCACCAGAGAAAATATATAATCTAGCTGTTCCAACCCTACGCCAAAGGAAAGCCCGTGGAACCAGCCTCTAAGATATAAATATACCAACCACACACAGATATATATGTATTTTCGAATCATAATATATATACTGTAATCCCATCGTATATATATCTATATCACTTTTCAATACATATGGCTAGAATTGCCAAACTCTCATAGGGATAGCCAATAACCCCGAATATTCCCATTTGTAATAGTATCTAACTATTCGCTCACATATAATACTAAATTTATAAGTATTCTCTTACTTAATATATAACTCGTACCTTAAATAACTTATAAGGATCTATATATACTCTCCGAATATACTAATTCATAATAATTAAATAAGTATACTCTCAACTTATTTAAGTCCCACGGGTATTTTATTACCTAATAATAGTCGTCAACCGACAACGGATAGGCACTCAAACATCTCTAGCCCAATCCTAAATTCCATCCAACTCACCTCCTAGGATTTACTCACCCACAATTCCAACGTCCAGGAGTCCTAATGTCATATCTAGAATCCCCAAAAATATAACCTCCAGATTTATAATTAACTTCCCCTAAACTTAAAGGAAGAAAATTTCCAATATTTTTACGGCGAATCGATTCGCCCCATGTGTGAATCAATTCGGACCAGCGAATTGATTTGGTCTAAATCCGAATCGATTCGTCCTGAGAGAGTTTGACCGGTCTTCTTATGCGAATCGATTCGGTCCAAATCCGAATCGATTCGGCCTGTCCGGAGTTGACAGTTTGGTCATTTTTCTTAAATCTCCAAAACCCAAAAATACTCCCAATCTCCATTTAAATTATAACTCGGATTTATTTCTACGAACCCAAAGTTTTTATATCTCCTCAAGTCCTTTAGGCGTCCTAACACTCTATTTGGGAACCCCTAATATTTATCTCCAAATAATTCTAGCCTTAATTTCTGACTAACGATTTCGATCTCGGATAACCTTCCGTAGAAAAATCATTATAAAGTAAAAAAAATAAAAAAATACGCGATTGACGCCCACGCGACCGTATCGAAAAGATCTACAAATTTTATTTTTTTTCCAAAAGTCGAATCGATTCGGAAGTGACACTGTGACTATTCACCTTCTTCTCCAAAATCCCAAACCTCCATTAATACACCTCCAAGCTTTTTATTTTCGCTCCTATCATCCCCAAACCTCAACCAACAATATATATACACATAAAAAGGGTTATAATCATCCTAGGACCCATATCCAACAATTAAGTTAAATAAATTTCTAGGCTTCTCGAATTGGATATTATTCGGGGTTTATCCGTTAAACTTCCGAAAACCCCGTTTGATTCGCGAAAACCCAACCCAAAAATCTTTTGTAACAACCCGCGTAATTTTGGGCTATTTTAATTAATTTCTGGAAAATGGAGGAAAATAAAGTTTTTGATAAAATTATTTTTATTGCCCAAATATGTTGGTTATTATTTTTAAAGGCGAGAATTTCAAACGGTTTCGAAAACGGAGTTAAAATGGATTTTAAAATGATTTTTAAATGTTTTTAACTCTTGGAGTTGTTTCGACTTCCAACTCTTCATTTCTTTGCCTTATTTAAAGGATTCTTTTGGATTCCAACTCTTAATTTCTTTGCATTATAAAAGGGAGTCGTGGGCAACCTTTTTAACCTACTTTTGGCACAACTTTTGGCAGCAAATATATTTTATATTCCTCTTCTTTTTATATACACATTGGCCCTTGAGATTTGTGAGTTCCAACCTTAGATTAGAGGTGTTCTTGGGGCTATTTTGTTGGAGGTTCTTGAAGGAGATTTTGTAGATCTTTTGTGTTGATCTTGAGGATGTGATCGTTGTTTCTCATAATTGTTTGAGGTATGGGGTTTTACACAATATGCTCCTTAAATCTCGCGAGTGTCATTCTCTTTGAATTCTTGTTAATTGAACTCATATTTGAATTGATAAATTCATTGAAATCTGGAAAATAATTATTGAAATTATTTTGATTCATGTGGTATCATTATATTGTTGATGAGCACATTGTCATGAGATTTTAATATGGCAGGGATGTTGGGCACCCGCCAAAATTCCTGTTTCCCGGGCTATGGCTTGATAAAGCATATACGGATGTGGTGAGGCCTGGTGACCCGATTAAAGCGTTGTTGAGAAATTATATTGATAAATGCTTTGAGATTTGCATTTCGAATTGAATATTCGTACTCGTGTTGTTACCTTTTATTCATCGCTAACTTATATTTGTTGAGCATAATTCCTGTCGTATTGTGTACTTCCCCATATTTTCTTTTAGTGGCAGGTTAGCGTGGATTTTGGGGCGCTATGGAGATTGATTTTAGCGAGGATTGTTTGGAAAAGACTTGTATTTTTATTTAGTTTGATGTATAGAGCATTGGAGATTTATTTTTAGTTGTTGTATGTAATTTGAGAGATTTGGTATTTAATTTGAAGAGATTGAGATTTGTAGTTTGATCTTTTGTTGTTGTGGGACTTAGATGCTCTATACCTTGGCACTTGTGGATTTGGATTTATTTTATCGCATTAGCGCTCCGTTCGCTCTCTCCGGGCGGGCGGGGTGTTACATCTTTATAGTTTGTTATTACAAAATATGATATGAGATTTATGCTAAAAAAGAATAAAGCAAGTAAACACTTGCCTCGTGGATTAAATCCAACGACCTCGAGTCGAATCCCGCGGAGTTTGGCCGAAAATCTCCTTTTCTTCTTCCTCTCTTACTTCCTCTCTTCTCCTCTTTATTTTCTCTCTTCTCTTTCTCTCTCTTAGGGATGATTTGTGAGATAAATAAGGGTTATAAGGGTTTATAAAGCTTATCCCTTAATATACCCAAAATTGACTCGTATACTCAAATGCGAGTTCCTACTAGTCCAAAAATCTCCGGAACCTAAACACTACTCCCGGATACTCTATTCTGACTATCTTGGCCATTACGAATCCAACCGCGCACTCGAAATCTCCATCCGAGTCACTTAACTACAATTCACTAATTAAACCCAACGCATCTCACTACGCGTGTTTTCTAATTAAAATACCATCCTTTGTCGCTTCTCCCAATTGCGACATGACATATAAATTTTTTCGACTCATAAATTCCAAAAATTATTATTCTAAAAAATTCCTCAAATTTCCAAATTACACCCATTTATGTAATTTAAATATCCATAAAAGTGCGGGGTATTACAGAAAGCGACTCAAGCAAGTAATCCTCATCGGTGAGAAGGCTGAACATTTTAAAATTTTGAATCGATTCATGGGATAATTGTAACAATTTGATAATGTAGAATAACGATGGGAAGGAAATAAATTGAATCTCAAAAGATGACTCATCATCGATTGTAGATTGAATTCCAAAGGAGAAGGTTTTACTTTCAATGAAATGTTCTTCTGAAATGGTTTGAGATGATACATATGTCTCAACCTCCTTTTTGTTTTCCAAAGAAGAAATCATTTCATTGTAAATGGATTTTACATCCATTTCTTCCTCACATTCATTCTCTATTATTTCATGACAAAGAGAAGAATAGTTTGTTCCAAAGTATGCAACGATTCCTCATTTGGTTCAAAGCACTCCTTAAATTAAAAAGTATTAAAAGAAAAAACATCGTCGGATTCGAATAATGCATCCAACTCTTGTTCCCAACGATGATTTTCTACCCGATAATGGTTTTCAAGTTTTTTATTTTCAAGAATGCACAAACCCTCACACAATGTCATAGGTGGAGGCGCAGATTCTTGAAAATGAGAAGTTTGGAAACTATCCTCGGAACTACTATCAAAATCATTATTATAAGAATTTTGAAAGCTATTGCAATTAGTTTCAACATTCTTATTATAAGGATTTTGTGGCCCGTTATCAAAATGATCATTCCCAAAATTTCCATAGTCCATGACTTGACTTTTGTAATACTCAAACAAAGTCATTTTAGATGTTTCAAGTTTTTAACTTTGTGAGTATTCACCAAAACTCATAGGTTTAGTGGGATTTTGAGAATTATCAATGCGATTATCGAAAACATTATAATAAGATATGCTTACCCCAAAAAGATCGAGATGGCCAATTTCATAAAGCGATGTGCATTCGATAGATTCAAGTGTTTCTTGGCACTCAAATATAGAAGTCTTACAAAACTAGTTAACAAAGAATACAAATAAAAAGAAAAATATTACGAAATACTAAAACAATTAATTTCAAAAACAAACACTCCCAGGCAACGGTGCCATTTTGATAACAACGAAAACAACAACGTCGTGTGAAAACGTACGTCGTTGTTTTTGGCTCCCACCGCTATACAAAAACCTAAATTATTACTACACTATTTACGGGAGTATAGTGGCTAGTCTGAGTATCGAATCACAAGGAATGATGTTAGACGTTAATTGATTTAATATTTTAGGAATAAAAGTGTAAAAGATGAGGGTTAAAACAAAAGATAAATCTGGGCATGTATTTAAACTAAGATTATCAGAATGAGTAAAAAATATAGATTGAGAATAATATCCCTCACCTCAAGTTAATAAGTATAAATGGTTACACAGGAAGACAAATTTATCAAGATCAAATCTCATTTTCACAATTAATTATATCTAGAGTTGTCACCCCTTAAATTGTCATAAAAGCTTAATTGATTTTGGCGTCAACAAATATCCCCGAGATTACACACGCAAGGTTGTAAATATACATGATATATACCGTTAAATCTCCTATGCATAAAATCAATAACAACCTAACCCATTTAAACTCATAAAACCCATCACCAAAGCAAAGCAACCCATTAACTCAATATGAGTTCAATAAATCTCAACATAAACTAAATTATCTACAAAGCATTGTAAATGACATGTAAGTAAATTAAAGCAAGTAAATAAAGCAATTAAAACTAATTATCACAGCAATTAAATAAAAGTGCAAAGTTTAAACAAGAAAAGACAACAAATATAAATGAAAGAGTTGATGAATAGTAACTTACAACCCTTGGAATCAAATTCTGGGAGAGAGATGCTCCCACTCAAAATATCCCTCCTAAACTAACCCATAAACTAGATATCCATGAATATTAACAAACTTACATATATATATCGTAAGTTATAATAAAAGAAAATGGAAAAGAAAAGAAAATAAGAGCAACACAAAATGCCAAATATTTGGAGGTGTCGATTAATCGATCGATCGATCGATGAATTGGAAACCAGCCGCTGCCTTCCTTCGTAGGCATAAACTGAATGGCCGATCGATCGGGGTCCGGGGGCTGATCGATCGGAGCTCTGTTTTTTGGGGCTTTTGGTTCTTCAACATAGGGAAAGTTCCATTATGAAAATGACTCTTAACTCCATCATCCGGACTCAAAACGACGTGCCGTTTGCAGTCACACGAAGCTAACTCAATGAACTATGCTTCCATGGAAATCCACTAAGAAGGAGATGAAGTATAAAATGACTAAATGCCCTTGAAGTTGTGTCAAATGACTTAACTTCCTCGAAATGCAACCAATCCACACGCTAAGCATTCCCATACCTACAAAAGCTCAATTATACCTCGCAAAGCATATAAACATACATAAAAGAGGTTTTATGGTTAATGAGCATAAATATAAGAATTAAGGAACATGAAAGTGCTAGAATGCATAAAGATAATGGGTGTTAATATGCAATATCCGTGATGTATCACTTATCCCAAAGGCAGTTCCCCTCTACCGAAGATAGATCGATTAGTCGATGCGATAGCAGCTCGCGAGCAACTGGGCTTTCTATATGCATTAACGTTCTAAAAAACGCGGGGTGTGGTCGAGGCGAAGCCTTAAGCCTTAGAATCCTAGATAGGCCTTAGGAGTGAAAAGGCATTTAGGCCTTTTTAAATATATTTTTAATGTTTTTAACCATAACAAGGCTATTAAAAATACTAAAATTGTACATACCGTAAAATATGTCTGAATATTTGCAAATTAAAATACTATTTGATTATTTTGGACGAGATAATGGTCCGGTTTGTAAAAAAGTATTTAAAAGGCGATATAGTTTCACTAAAGAATTGTTGTTGTTTTAAAAAAAGTGCACCTTAAGATTTGTACCAAGAATAAGGCGTAAAAGGCTTAAGGCGAGGTGTTTCTCCTAAGCCTCAAGCCTACTGGGCGCCCCTTTTAGAACGATATGCATACTCGGGGTACAACCAGATTTCCCTGTTAGGTCCCGCCTAAGATAAATCTTCATTTATTATACCCTTGGGCTTGTATTGTTATAGGGTCATGTAATACCCCGTATTTTGGTGATATTTAATTATGGGATTAATTGAATTAAATGTGTATTAATTGGAAATTAATTCGGATAAAAATACTAGCGAGATGCGAGTTGGTATTTGATTTTAATGAGTATATATGGCTACATATGAATATTGAATTATGAAATTTGTCGTGAGATCGAAATACGGCAATTTGGAAATTTTGTTAGGACGCGTGTGACAGTCGCGTCAGGATTACAATTATTTTAATTAAAAAGTGAATTTTATTTCTATTAATCGTATGGTCATTTTGAGTGCGCCAACGCATCCGGAAGGGTCGAAATAGTCAGAAAACAGTAGCCGGGGGTTTAGTTTGGGTCACGGGGCATTTTTAGGCCATACCGGCAACGTAAAAGGGTAGTTTGGTAATTTTGGAATTTTGGGATTTAAAACCCACGAAAATTAGGAATTAATATCTGATTTAACCTTTACCCACTAAACCCACTAACTACACTTAATGACTTAATGGGCTACGGGGGTTATTGGAATTAGTTTCAAGAGCTTCCTAGGGCAACCTTAACCACCATTGTCACCTTGGAGAAAAAGAGCTTGTAGAGAGAGAAAGAGAGGAAAAATTCTGCAGAGAGAGAGAGAACAATTCATCAATTCAACATCAAAATCAGAGAAAGACATAAGGCAAGTGGTTTAATTTCGTTTTTGCAAAGAATGCTTCTTCCATGTGTAGGAAATTTATATAATTGTATTGTTTTTGGGAGATTTATAAAACCTATGAAACTGGAGTTATGAATTCAGATTTTAATGTAGGATTGCATGTATAATTGTTATTAGATGATTGAACTAAGAGAATTACATCTTTTATATCACCAAAAATGGATTTAATTATGTCTATGGATGACTTTAATTTCTAGGGTTCATGTTCATGGGATTTGGGGAAAAATTGGAGAAATTTGATGATTAGATGATGTTTAGGAAGATTTGGCCCTATACTAATGTTTAGTTATGACTTATGAATGTTTAATGTGGATTAGAAACCTTAAAATAATGTGGGGACGATTTTTATATGGGATTAGAGGTGAAGAAATTTGGGAAAAATGAGAAAGGAAATTCTGGGCTCGAAACTGGCCTCTCGTCAGAAGACCTGCCCAGGTCGTTTGAACGAGCTTCTAACGAGTTAACAGTTTGACTTCTAACGAGGGGGATGTTCGTTCGAAGCCTTTCGTTCGAACGAGATCTCGTTAGATGCCCACTTCGTTCGAACGAACTCTCGTTCGAACGAGACTTCTAACGAGCTGACAGTTTAGGCTTTTTGGCCTGTTTTGATTTCGCGGGTCCAGTAACCTTATTTAATGGTAGAGATGGCATTTCCTTGATAACTAATTGATATAGTTGGGACACTTGGGATATATTGAGGAATAAAACATCGAAGTGCGGTTTGAACCAAATGATATTTATGGGTTAGAACGTGAGTAACTAATTACGACGTGAGGTTAATGGAGGATGGATATATATAAATCGGGGACAAGCGTGTGGGTATAATAACGAGAAGAATACCACTAATATAAATATGGTAATATCCAAGATGTGTGCATGCTTAGTATATATGATTTGATGTGTATGACATACCTACCATACTTGCTATCACGGGAGGTTTACGTTCGCTTCGGGCCATCTAATCTTTGTGTTGCCCGGATTTAGATTGGTACCTCGAGAACATAGGTCAGAGAAGGACTTATTGGGATATTAATAAGTCTGCTGATCGTGGGAGCGTAGGTATGTGCGTGACCCATGTGATGTGACTGTGTTCGCCTCCATTGTTTGTGATTGTTGTTATCTGAGAACCATTCCTGAGAAATTCGGAATGCGTGATCCTTATGTACGTGATGTACCGGGATGGATAGCAGAGTATGTGTGCGCCGCAGCTTAGTCTCGGGGTGCTTGTATTGTATATTTATGACGTGAATAATATACACTTAAATAAATGAGAACTTTCATGTTGGTATTGTGAGTATAATTATGGTAATGTTTTGAGAAAATATAATGGGATAACCGGTAGTGAATTGTATTACTAATAATTGAGAATCCGAGTTTAAGTAAAGCCCTTTATCTAATTGATAACGCTAGAATGTAAAATGGGAATTCAGTAGTAAGGGGTAGAACTTATTACGTTTTGGTTAGATGTGTATGTCACTTAGATAGGTACGGTACGTTAGGAGTGCACAATTAGTCGAGAGGTGAGTATTTCATGTGAGTGCACGTCCTAACATGTATTTCGCATTCATTGTTTTAATGTCATTAAAGCACTTGCTATTTTTTTAAAATACTCTCCACTTTCGGTCTCTGACCCGTTTGCTTTCAAATCTATCTTTTTGTAAAAACCATTTTAGGTGCCCAGCCACAAGGACACCATGCTTAGGATCCTCATTCAGGTGACGAGCTGTAGCTGTTTGTGGAAGTTATAGGACTTTGCTAGTAGACGTTTCATCTATCTTGACTCTATATTCAGCTTTCATCCGTTGTAGGGCATGTCGCCCATTTCTAGTAGAAACATTTCCTATTTCAGATTTTCAGACTTTTGGCATGTAATTAATTCAGGATACATTATTTTACTTATTTCAGTTGTGGGATTGTTGTGAGGAGTTTTCCTCCAAACTTATTATTGTTTATTGGTTACTCTATTACTTCTTTATGGTAAATGGATTATGTTGTTATTCCATTATTCTTTTATTGCATGTTAATCAGATTTAATTTAAAATTTGACAACTTACTTTTAAATACTAGGTGGTTAGTAATCCTAAAAATGTTTTCGACAGTGATGCTATTAACTGAACCAACTTGGCATTTTGTAATTAATTTAATAAAGGAGTAGCTACCTGGTATTTAATTAGTCGGGGTGTCACAGGTCATGCCTTTTGGCCTAAAAAAATGCGAGGGCCATGTACCAAAATTGCTTACTAAAATGTTCAAGAAAAATTAGGAGAAACAATGGAAGTATACATTAATGATATACTCGTCAAAAGTAAACTCGAAGTTGATCGCCTGGGGACTTAACAAAAACATCTGAAATCCTCAGACGTTATCAAATAAAGCTCAATGCAAGCAAATGCTCCTTTGGGGTTCAGTCCAAAAAGCTCATATTTACTTGGTCAGTAAAATGAGGATTGAGGCAAATCCTGACCAAATAGTCGCAGTCAATAATGTTCACCCTCTAAAGACACTGTACGAAATTTGAAAGCTAATAGGGATGTTGGCAGCCCTAAACCATTTCATCTCCAAGTCCTCTGAACGATGTCGGCCATTCTTTCAATTGTTGAAGAAAGATAAAGGCCTCACTTGGAATGATGAATGCCCAAAGGCCCTTGAGGAAATTAATTCATATCTGAGCAAACCCCCTCTGCAGACTATCCTAGAGCCAGTAGATCTTATTTATCTCCACCTAGCAGTTTCAAGCCATGTGGTCAATTCAACCCTAGTTTGCGAGAAGGAAGGACGATAATCCCCCGTTTACTATCAGCAAGATGCTCCCGGATGTCGAGCAGCGCTACCTCCCACTAGAGAAATTAGCCTACTCCTTGGTCATTGTGTCTCTCAAACTAAAACACTACTTTGAAGCTCATTCAATTATGTCATCAAATCTTGTCCCCTCAAAGTTATTCGTCAGAAGGCCGACCTATCTGGACGGATGTCCAGATTATCGGTCAAACTTGAGAGGTTTGATATATAGTACTGACCAATAACAAAGATTTAAGGGATAAATGTTTGCTGATTTTATTATAAAATCTGTGGGGGTGATGCACCTAACGACTGGAAGATTACTGGTCAGTTGACATGTCGTGAGATTGACCAATCTAGAAAATGGATATTGTGTATGGATGTTGCATCTAACTCTAAGGGGGATGGAGTAAAAATTGTGCTCATCACACCAGAGAATTCCATGATCGAGCAAGGTATCAGGCCTGACTTTGAATCATCTAAAAATGAAGCTGAATACGAAGCCCTCATAGCCAGATTACATAAATCTCACTTTTGGGAGCAAATAATCTCGACATATATTATGATCAAAAGTTGGTATCTAACTAAGAAACGAGAGATTTGAATGCCAAGGACGAATGGGTGGTGGCATACTTACAAGTGGCTTACGATTTGATGTAAAAACTTGAGGAAGTACCTATTCAACTGTTCCTTTGGGGGCATAATATCCATGTTGATGCCTTAGTTGACCTAAGCTCAGCAGTGGACTTAGATTTAATAAGAACAATTGAAGTGGAATTCCTCGCCAATCCCGTCACTACCAGGCCAATGGTCGTCGAGCATGTTCTCACCGTGAAAAAAAGTTCCAGATTTATCTCTAAAATGACATCTCGTCGGCCAACAAAAAGCAAGCCCACTAAGTCGGGATTAAAGATGCATAATTTTACCTAGGGCTCGAAGGAAAACTTTATAGAAGGTCCTTCATGGGTCCTTTCCTCCAATGTCTGCATCCAAGTGACGTCGACCAAGTTTTTAACGAACTGCACGATAGGATCTGCGAAAGTCAAGCAGGAGGAAGGTCTATTGCTTTTCGAGAAATTAAAGAAAGATATTGGTGGCCATATATGCAGAAAGATGCAACCTCTTATGTCCAGAAGTGTGAAAAGGGCCAAAAGTTCTCCCCCATGCTTCATCACCTAGCCAGTGACTTAAAGTCACTAACTAGTCCATAGTCGTTCGCCCAGTAGGGGTTGGATATTGTTGGTCCACTAACAACAACACCAAGGAATCACAACTATCTGTTAGTCGGCACATATTACTTCACAAAATAAATTAAATCAGAGCCACTGAAGAACATCAAGGACACTAATATGATTAGTTTCATCTGGAGAAACATCATAACACGCTTTGGATATTATGGACAACATCACACAGTTTTAAAGTGGGCCCTTCCAGAGTTTCTATGATAACCATGGCATCAAACACCATTAGAGCTCCATGGCCTACCCCAAAGCAACGGACAAGCATAGGCTTCTAATAAAATGATGCTCAATAGCATGAAGAAGAGAAAGCAAAGAGAGCTTGGGCGGATGAGCTTCCCTATATTTTGTGGGCTCTAACATATGGGATGGAGGTTGTCATTCCTCTAGAAGTTAGTCTGTTGACCATGAGGACCACCATTACCGAGCAAGGCTTGAACAATATTATCGTGAGCACTGAACTCGACCTAGAAGAAGAATGAATGGGACAAGCCATGATAAATCCCACCTCTTACTAATAACAATTAGCCAAGCAGTACAACATGGGCGTCAATCCGAGGAAATTCCATATCGATAACTACGTCCTTAGAGAAGTCCTCGGTAGCACCCAAAAACCTTCAGATGGAAAGTTGGGACCTAACTAGGAGGTACCGTTCAAGGTTATTAGATATGATTTGTAAGGATCCTACCATTTGTAAACAATGGAAGGCGGGGAGATACCAAGGGATTGGAGTGCATCCAACCCCAAGAAGTTTTACTTTTGAGTTCACTCTTGTTTAAGTTATTTCTAGCTTAGTTAGTTTTCTCAAGTTTTTATTCCATAACTTATGATGCTCGCGGTTTGATCTAGCTTTTCCAATAAAGTAAAAGCCCAAGTTGTCCAGTTAGTTACTTATCATTGTTCCAAAATGGCAGGCTTATATTTTAATTAACGATCAAAGCGTTGATCAACATCACCTCAGTATAATTTCAATTAAAAGTCATTTAATTATAATTAAACCAAATGTCTCAAGGTATTCGTTATGAAAAATACGAAAATCTTATAAATTATCCAGATAAATAAAAGACCTGCGGGGTATTCCTAGGCACCAAATGCCCCCGACTTTGGTCAAATAAAAATTTTGAATGGGTGGATGGCCCTAAAACCAGGTGAATTTTTATCGTAGTCTGTTCTAGGCCTAAGGTGTTGTGACGACACAACCTAAAAGGCAAGACAAGATAATAAAATACATGCTCGACATAATGAAATGGAAAAATGCAAAATAATAATATTATATAATCAACTTATTGTTATAAAAAGTTGTAATTCAAAAAAGTCCATTTAGAACGATGAAAGGACAAAACAAAAAATAATTATCATTGGCGAGCAAGACCGACAGTAATAGCTTGTCTCTGACTATTGTCTGGATCTGGTTGGAACTCATCGTCACTCTCATGAAAGGAAAAATAACTCTTGGCTAACTGAAGAGGGGTGATATCCCCAACCTTTTTCACTTCCAAAGGGTGGATGCCTATACGCCGGACAATCAACTTATTACCAGTACGAGAGATGAGAGTTCTTGGGATCTTTTAAGACCCATGGGGAATTCAACCAACTGTGCTTATAAGCCAGTGGCTTTGCCTCGTATAGGTTAATAGGGGCATTCATCTACCCTTCCTCGTAACCAGCAGATCATTCTGCCCGAGGACCCATCCTAAAGAGGTAATATAACTTGAGTATGTCGCGACTAAGACCCATATTCACAACACCAACCCGTCTTCAGTCATCCTCTGCCTCAGTGATATTTCTTGAGTGAGTCATTTTCCACTTGTATAAGGGACCCAATATCTATGATGTCCTTGGCTTCAGTGAGTTACTTTTTCAACGAATTTACCTTCTCCTCCATTAGGCTGCCCACTTCACCCAGGTCCTTCCCATCATCCTTCGGTTTGGTCACTAAGGTAGATTGGACTTTATAAGCATCGGTTATCTTCTTAAGAGCTTTTTGAGTAGAAATAAAAGCATGACGAGCTTGGGTGCTAGCCTCCCAACCAATAATGGCATCTAGATTACCAGTAAAAGAAGGGATTTCTTCAGGAACATTAATATGCTATAAAAAGTAAAAATCAAAAGGTAAAATTCAGTAATAACACAACACCTAATTAAAATTACAATGAAGTCTTTCATCAATAGCTAAAATGGGCAAGGCCCGTACAAACGAAGACTAAAAGAAAATACAAAGATTCATAGGCTAATTATTTTTGACTACTTTCCTTATCCTTCACCTACTCTTGCATCTCCGGGGCTTTGCCCCTATGAGCCTTAGAAGAAGCTTGGTTGACAGGAGAATTTATTGAAGCCTCTTGATCTGCCTTTGGCGAGGAACTAGGATTGTGCTCACCAAAGGGTTCAGAATTGCTCAGGATATTTTCCCTCACCAGTGCAACATCTCAGCCCTTCTTGAAGTTAGACTTTCTAATGGAAGACAACTGACATTTGGCATCATCAAAGACTTCATTATAGCCCTTGTCATAGCTGGCCTCCTTAGCTACAGCAAGCTCACAACATTCCTCCTTTAGACGACCTTCAGTTATTCATGAGCAACCTTCAGCTGGTGGCATTCGCTCTTCAACACGTTCATGGCCACGTTGGTGGACTACTTCTCATCATCATATGCCCTTTAGGTAGCAAAGAGCATTCTTGGACTTATCTAAGGCCATTACCAGGTTATTATTGATTTTGGACTCCTCAAAGCAATTTTCCAAAATGACGATGAAGTCCGCCACAAACTAAAAATAGATAAACAATGATTATGTCAGGACAAAGAGGAAAATGTTCAACAAATCTAGGTGGAAAAAAAGGAAATTTATCTTACCAGAGATGAGGCTTGAGCGACGTGAGTAGAAAGTTGACCGTATGATAGTTATTTGACCTACTCATGATAAAGAGCGAGCACCCCCTAGCAAACTAAAGTCCAATGATGGGTTCTTAGCCATTGACATCACCTGTTGGGTTCTCCTAGAGTTATAGGCATCACCCGTCTTGGAACTTAGCAGGGACATTGAGGAAGGGACCCTTTCTTTCCTGCCTTTTTCTTGAACTGATAAGTCCAACACAAATTAATAGGCAGAAGGTCCCTCTTGCTCAATCCACTTAGATTACTTGGCCTTGGGAGAGGCAGGATACACGTCATAATCATTAAACAACAGAATCATCTTCATAGGAGCCATTGAATCTTCCTTGACAGTAGGGATGGACTCAACATTCAAGGATTCAAATGAAGAAGTAAAAGCCTCCTCACTTGTAGAAGTAAGTGGAACCTCGTGAATTATGTCTATCGGGCGAGCTATGAAGTTATTAGTAGAATTCTTATATTCGAGAAGGAAGGAGGCAGAATGGGGATGCTCACCCCCTAAAACCAAATACCTCTTCAACTTGCAAACTTTGAGTAATTCCTCTCTCTTAATGTGGTAAAGAGAGGGTTCCCTTTTCTTCGATCGAGCTAGTAAGAAAAAAAGAAAAATTTATCAGTAATCATATAATCAAATAAGAGATTAGAGAAAGAAGAAATAAAAAATTAACCTATGTCACTCCCCCGCTCTGAGCATAGAAACCCTTGATAATTCTCATCCTCTAAAAGAGTTGGATGTTGTCAATTCTGAGCAATAAAGCCTTGATCCTAATACCCTTTATTTGAATCAGGGAGGTTAACAACCAAAACTCTGTCAACTTTCCTTGCTTTCAGGTATAGAACATCATCTGTAGTATGGGACCAAGAATAACAATACCTAATCTCTGGTATTCTTATATTGGTCCCATACAGTTCATTTATCCTATGAACTCCATTCACAATCCGCCATGTGTTTGGAGCACATTGGGCAAGAACTACATCACAGAATTCGTAAAACTCCGAGAACAATTGATTTGGGGGAAATGTTATCCCCCCCTCAGCCAAGTAGAGAGTATGGATCCAATGACCAACCTCAACAACATCGCAATTTATGGGCACTGGGGCACACTTAATCGTTACCCAATAGAGAATTAAGTACGTTTTTCTAAACTCCCCCAAGGTCCTTTCACTAACAGCGTAAACCATTTTCGAAGAAGAAAAGCGCGAGAGAAAGGGCTATTAAATGAAAGTAACAAAAGGAGTTGCAAAGGTAGGAGAAAGAAACAAAGACAAACAAGACTTTAAAGCAGATTGTGAAGACAGAAGCTCCAAGTAATCTTTTTTATTGCCCGAAAAAAATACCCAAGAGGGGGTGATCTCGGATTTTGTAAAAAAAAATTGATTAAATTAAAATTTTAGAAATTTTTTAATTAAAAACACTTAACCAAATTTCGGATTAATAAAACTTTAATGATTAAAATCGTGAATGTCAAATATAAATAATGTCAATCGATTTAACAAGTTAAATTTACAGATTATAACATCTAATAAATATATAATCAATTTTCATATTTAATATTAATTAATATTCTATAATCAATTATTTACTTTAATAATTATTTTAATTTTAAAATAATTTTACCAAATTTTCGGAATTAATTTATTTACAAGTTTAAGTGCTAAAAATATAAAATCAAGCAAGCATACGCAAACAAATAAATATAGGTGCGGAAAATAAAAGACACTAAAATTTAACGTGGTTCGGCCAAAACCCGGCCTATATTCACGTGCCTAGAGCTTTTGTCTCCTTGCACTTCCCTAATCCGTGATCCACTTGTGGGTAGGATCAAATCACCACGTACATTCGAGTAGCTAAAATCCTGCTACTTGTACAATCGTTTGAATCTAAAATCAAGCTTCAAACCCGTTGTTCAATTGATGGTAGGAACAAATCACCGTTTACAAGTCGAGTAGCTTAAGTCGAACTACTGATTACAACCGAAAGCTTATAATAGCGCTTCAAATGAATCTGAGTTTATAATACAATGTTTGAATAATGAAACTATTCAAAATTACAATTTAGAATCTGAGTTTCCTTCTTTGATAAGACTTCAAAATAATTATAAGTTTTGGCTCTAGTCTTATCTTGAAAATAATAGCAGAATATAAATTCTTGTGCTCTTGATTCTCTTCAATAGTAGCAAAATATAATCTTTGTTGTTGTCTTAAATTTGTAGAGCAACTTGTGTTGCTTTATTGAATGTGTATGAGCATAATGTAAATGTTAATTTCTTTCTGGTTGGTTTTGGTGTCTTTTACACTTTGAATGCTTAAATATGAAATCCCAAAAACTAGCTGTTAGACACACCTCTTGAGAACATTAAACGCTTTTGATTTTTGCTGAGAGGAAGATTGCTGAAAAAATGATCCTGAAATCCCATTTTGTCTTCTCAAGAAAATATATCTGTTGAGACATGAAAATGGCATGCATATCCCTTGACTCATTTTCGATGGAGATATAGTCCAAAAATTGAACTCTTTATCAGAGTAGAAGAGATGATAGAGTTTCTCCAAAATAAAATTAGTAAAAAAAAGGAAAGAGAGAGAATCTAATAAGTAAATTGTTATACAACATATATATATAAATAATATATGCATGGGGACAAAGGATTTTACAAAACCATTAATACTGCCAAGCTTTTATATGAGTTAACAGTATGAAAAAAATAAGACAATAGCTATCTAAACACTGTCAAGCTTTTATAAAATCATTAACACTCCATAAAGTAGATATAAAAAATATGTGGGCCCCGAGAAATCAGTCAAAAACATCTTGTTCAAGGTTGGCATGTGTAAAACGAAGGCAAGACAGTAAATGGGCTGACGAAAATAACAGCACGGCTGTCAATAGCTTTTGAAATCAAACTCTCACTGCCCAAGGCAGATTTTACATTTTAAAAAAATGTAGCGTAGGCTTTCCAAGGCTGTATAGACCAATTGTCCAAGATAAAAGAACAAATCCACTTATGGGACCAAGACAAATAATATAGAGTCCCTCTATTCCCACTCCATATAATCATTCCCCCACTCCATCATTTTATTAAAAGACCCTATTACCCTTTAAAAACTATTAACCTTTCGTCATCCAAAAACCATTAACAGCAACAACACAAATACATTTCTTTAATACACAAAAAAAAAATAGCGACAACATTAGTACAAAATACACCAAAAAATAGCAACCTTTAATACAGCAGAACATAACAGCAACAACATTAGTACAAAATACACCAAAAAACAACAACCTTTAATACACCAAAAATAGAACAACAACATTAGTACAAAATACACAAAAAAAAAATAGCAACCTTTAATACACCAAAACAGAAAAGCAACAACATTACTACAAAATACACAAAAAAATAGCAACCTCTAATACACCAAAAATAGAACACCAACAATTTGCACAGCTCTTCCACATCAAATCTGCGAAAAAAATATATTCGTAAGAAGTCTACAAAAAAAATATTCGTAAAAAAAATATATTCGTAAGCGCAAAAAAAACAGCAATGAGTTTGATGAATCTTACTTGAATTTCTAATACCATGAAGAGTTATAAAACGGTGTATTTAAATCCACCATTTCCCCCATGCTTCCATCAAGCGCGTTCAAGCTAGTATTACCAACTATATTGGCACAAGTACGACTATTATGTCCAAGTTTTTGACATATACTACATTTTCGGGTCTTTTCGGCAATCTCAAATGCAGAAGGATCGCGACTTGTAGAGATAGCCACCTTTTTATTCTTTAAACCTAATGGGCGACCTTCGTGAGGTTGAATGGGAGATTTAATTGTCAAAGTAAATGATGAATCAACAAGTTGAGCAATGTTTTTGCGACTATCTTCCTTTTGGCTAAGCGGCATTTGTTCACACTTATTACAAAACTCCTTTAAAATACCACCAATTTGATCACATGGCTAACCATGTCATGTTGTTTATCACTAAAGAGTCTTTTATCGATTCTCCATTGGGTATGTATATCATCAAGTCGCAGTCTTTCCGTCTTCCTATCTCTCATCATGTGTGCACAAGGTAAACCCATAGTCTTTGAAAATATACCGGTACATGCACCCAATAATGAATTGGATGTAGCCAACTCATATTGCCTGGAAATTTTTGTAAGTGCAAACACTGAAACATTCGTAACAAGCTCCTTAAAAAAGGGGTGGCAGAATATGTGTGGAACGCGAAGTTTTTCACTAGCAAGTTATGTTTTAATTTTCTTGTATTGATTATCAATAGCAAGACAAATTTTTTCCTTCACCTCACGAAAATTGCCAGTCGAGATATGGAGATATTTCTTGATCACCGCATGTGAACCTTCAACCCTTGAAGTAACCTAATTTCCAAAATGTTCATATTTTCCGGTCCATGCATTTACAAATCGTTCTTTAAAAGGAAGCCAAGTATTCCTTATGTAGTTTAGGATAAAATCCTTCTCCCTAAATTGAACCTCAAAAAGATTCCAAGCTTCATTAAATGTGGATTCATCCAGAGATTCTATCAAATTAGTCCAACTCGATAAAAAAAATTCCCAATCTTTTTCTTTTTCAAATTTCACCTTACACTTTGAGAGAATATTTTTCTCAATATCCCATAGGCATAAAAGATGTCCGGTACTTGGAAAAATAACTTTTATGGCATTCAATAATGCTAGTTCTCTATCCGTTACAATCACCAAAGGATGCTTATCACCACCCAATATATTTTGGAATTTTTTCAATGCCCAATCATAGTCTCCTTCTTCCTCTTTTTGCAAGAAGGAAAAACATGCAGAAAATGAAGTATTAAAGCTCGAAACTCCAACTATATGAAACAATCGCATCTTATATTTATTTGTCTTATACATGCAATCCATCGCAAAGACATTGGAGTAACTCATGCTTAATTCAATTGAAGATGGATGGACAAAAAACAAATGACTCAAATGACCATCTTCATTGCGCTTGATATTAAAAATAAAATCACCTTGACAAAATTCTTTAAATAATGCTTGGAATATAATACGGTTCGCTAAAATTTCTTTTATGATCTTACCCTTTACATTGTAGACAGTCGTTGATATTGCTTAAAGGTTTAGATTTTTTTGTCGTAGTGAGGCAAGTATTTGTCTTGTTGGTATACCATCCAAGCTCATCTCTTGAATACGCAACATATCTTCCTTCGAAAAACGACGAGAAGGGGGGTGTCCTGATATATCACTTGATGGTTCATGATTGTGGGATATATTTTTTATCTCCAATTTCCAATTTCCATCATTTTTCTTTTTTCTCCAAATCTCAAAAGGATAATTTATAAGTCATGAAGATGTGTCCCTCTTTCGCTTATCCATTGGAACACGAGTGCTATATTTTCCTCCCCTAGCAACATTACGAACACAATTAAGAAGATCATCGCGACTAGAAAATATCTCAACTAACAAATCAAAAAAGCCTCCAACAATTTCATCACCTGTGTATAACATCAAAATAAAATTGAACTAACTAATATATTCAAACAACATTCTAATCATTGTTTGTTAGTGTATATTATTTGTCATTTTTTCAGTGTTTTCTCATAAAAAAATTCTCTCCAATGTGCTCTACTTAATTTTCTTATTAATGTGTTCGGATAAAAATAAAAAAAATGAGATTTTTTTCATTTTTATATATAAAAAAAAAGACAGCTAAAAAAAACCTAAACAGTGGTAAAAAAAACTAAAAGAAAATGTGTTCTCATAATTTTTTTTCTTCTAAAAAAACCCTAAGAAATGGAATCCATAGTAAAAAAAAAACTATTATACTTACATAAATTAAATACTAAAAAAATGGGAAATAGAAATTTGAAAAAAATATTACCCAAATCAATGGAGCAATTGGAAGATTTGTACAAATCTTTGATTTCAACAATATTGCTTATGCTAGTGAGATGGATAATACAATTTAACTCATTAAAATCTTCAACCGAAAGTTCAGTATTTGCTTCCCAATCATTTGTTTCTCCATTTGTGAGAACCATATTTGAACATTAAAGAAACAAAGAAAATAAGATGAAAAATATGAGTTTTCCCTCTTTTTGGAGTTGTAGAGAGAAATTGACGGATGAAAATATGTGATGTTGGTGTTATGTGAAAATTTAGTTTTAAAGGTTAAAGTTAATGGGTTTTGAATGAGTGTGAAGTTAATAGCGTTTGAAGGGTAATAGGGTCTTTTAAAGAAAATGTGGAGTGGGGGAATGATTAATGGAGTGGGAATAGTGGGTCTCATAATGTATACGGATTATTATCAATGTATAGGACTAAATATATAAGAGAAATAAAGACGGATTGGACAAGATAAAAAAAAAAAGACAAAGCGCGGGCCCAAGGAAAAAAGGACAAACGACATAGATGTGCAAGGTTTAACAGTAAAAAAAATGACTGAACAACTAAGGCTAAGTATATATCAGCGTAGGCCCAAGGTAATTAAGAAAGCAAAAGGCTTTTGCACTGCCCAAAGATATGAAGAGATGGTTGATTTGTAACGAGGGACCTAAGGCACAAAAAAGATTCTTTTACCAACTCAACTGCCCAAGGCAGTGATAAGACAACCCGAATGACTTTGAGTAACATTTTACACAATAAATATTAAAAACAGTTCGATATGATCAATGGGACAACTATATTACATGAATCTCTCTCTCTCTCTCTCTCTCTCTATATATATATATATATATATATATATATATATCGTAAATTAAACAATATCTTCATAACATCCAATAAATATTTGTTTGGAATCATCAAAATTAATATATTGAGAACACACTATATATTGACTTACTTGAGTCTATATATAGGAGTTCCAACTAGTTTGAATATTGAGACAAAGTAGGTTAGTTTTTATGAGTTGCTCTATCTCTCAAAGTTTCAAGCAAGAATGAAGAAATCCACTCCAAGAAATCCTCAAAGATCAACCTAAAGGGAAGTTAATTCTACCTTACAACCACTTTAGGGCACTTGCACTGCATACTAGTTAGTTCCTATGTCCATATATTGATTTAAACATTTTAACCAGTTTTTACAAATCAATTTAATTCCTTGTAACATTTTTAAAACATTTTAAATAATTTTTTACATTATTAAACTTTTGGTTTTTAAAAGTACTAGGGTTAAAAGTTGAATTATGAAAAATGTTTTTATTCAATTAATGTTGTGTTGGGTAGTATTTCAAAGCGCTAGATACTTTAGGGGAAGAATGTAACTATTTTCAAAACACGCATTTTTCAGCCTTTATCTATCATACATGTGTTTGCTCCTGAGTTGTTAATTTTGTGCTTTCTCTTAAACATATTCTTTACATTCATTCTCAACCCTTGTATGCACATTATCGACGATCTGCATGTGTTTGTTATCAATCAATGTGAAACCAATTTTAACTAATCAGTGTTAGTTATGTCCACCGCTTATATTGAACCGTTAGATTGGCAGTCAACTGGTCAAAGATAATCTTTGTCGTTGGATTGCCTCAGACGTTCGAGATTCTTCCTTAGCTATTATATAAACCCATATAGTCTCAGTTATTCGAGACTTTTTGCCATCGTCCAAATTGAGAGAAAAAAAAAGAGTAGAGAGAAGAGAGAGAATGGAGAAGAGAGAGGAAAAGAAATAAATAGAAGAGAGAGAGAAGAAACCCTAATCTTCGAAACCTCATACCTCTTAAGGGTTTTTACTTCACCCAAACACCATAACCTTCAAAGTTTCATACACCAGAAAACCTAAACCTTGAGAGTTAGATCCATTTAGGGTTTTTGTGAGTTTGGTGTTGGATTTGCGAGACATTTGAAGACCTCTTCGAGTCTTAGTTTCTCTCATAACTCGTCTCTAAGAGAATCTTAAGTTTCACTGTTGAAACTTGAGTTATTTTAAAATAGAAAATCAAACGTTTATATTTTTTTACTTTTTTTTATCTTTTATTTTAGATCCTTTATGTTTCAAGAGATTTTGAAAAAGAAACTTCTGATTTTCAAGGCTACATCAAATCTCTAAAGCGTTTGTGTTTCTGATCTTATATTTCACGATTTGTGAAATAAACGTGTATAAAAATAAAAAGAAATGCATAGGACCTTGGCTAGTTTTAAAATCAAGGTTGTTTTTCAGATCTGATCTTGAAAATAAGTTATTTTTCAAAATAATTTGAATCAGTTTCTCCATGTCATATAGAACCTCTTAATTTATAGGAATTTGTCTGTATAAATAATCTGAGAGGGTGAGTTGCATAAATCTTCATTTATTGCACATCACAAACACATTCTCACACACGAACACTTAGTCACAATGGTTCTGTTTGAGAAACTTGGAAATTAAAAGAGTTGTTGGAATCAGAAATCAAGGAAAGACAAAGAAAAAACAAGGGAAGATCAGTTCTAGTCAGAAAATCTTTGGAGTGGAGTAGCTCGTGTAGGTATAACTCTGAACTTAGATTTAGGATCTTTGTGTGTTTGCTTAAGTGTTGTAACTTGATTTTTTATTTTAGTGGATTTTTGGTTGTGTCGTAGAGGGCACCGTGGATGTGTCCCTTGATTAAGGGTTTTACCACGTTAAAATTCCAGTGTTCATTACTTTTAATGATTCTTAATTTTTGTTGTGATTGGTTTTGCATGTTAGACTTAGTAGATGGTTTTTAATTTCCAAAACCGAAGGTAATCAACTACCAAATCTAGACTACATATTCAGAAAACGGTTTGGAACACATTTTGTGTTATTTTTTTAAAAGAGTTTTATCCAAAAAGTTTATTCGGAGTTTACTCAACTTATAACATTTTGTTATTAATCTAGTAAACAATTTTTTTCAAGTGGTATCAGAGCGGGACTATCTTTTGTGATCCTGAAACTTTAGAAATTATTTTCGAAACTTCTTTAAAAAATTTTGAATATGGAAGAAGGATTTGAGAAGTTTGGTAACCTCTCCAGACCACCACTCTTTGATGGAAACAACTTTTCATACTGGAAAGTACGAATGATTGCTTTCATTCAAGGAACCCTTAGTGATGATGTCTGGGACATGATTGAAAGAGGGTATGAACATCCGACTAAGGCTATCTCTGAAACTAATCCAACAAGGATTAAGAAACTTCTTAGTGAATTTACTAAGGAAGAGAAAAAGGCATCTCTAAATAATAACAAAGGCAAGAATGTCATCTTTATGTCCATTAATGAACACGAATTCAAAAGAATATCCATATGTTCGACTTCTAAAGAGGCATGGGACACTCTTGCCACTGCTCATGAAGGTGATGAAAGAGTTAGGGCAGGAAAAACTCAAATGCTTGTCCAGCAATATAATAACCTGATAATGGATGATAATGAATCCTTTGACGATTTCTACATTACGTTAACTAATATTTTCACAAAATTTCATGCAAATGGTATAACTTATAGTAGAAAGGAAATTGTTCAAAAGATTCTTAGGTCACTACCTTCTAAATTTGATAATAAAATATATGTCAATGAAGAAGTGGATGACCCTAATATGACTCCTGAAATGCTTAGTAGTAAACCGAGGACTGTAGAATTGGAGTTAGACTTCAAGAAGCAACTGACCAGACAGAACAAGAAACCCACTAGTTCTAATATTGTATTTTCATCTAAAATGCATGTTCCTAAAATAAGTTCCTTAGACTTTGAACCTGACTGTGCTGATGACTGTGATTTGGATGACCTTGACAATCAAATAGCTCTGATGAGCAAGCATTTCAAAAAGATCTTGAAACATAAATATTGTAGCCTCTAAATAAGGCAAGTCAAATTATCAAGGAAATCAAAATTGCAGACCTCGTGACAGAGACAATGCTAAACACACATATGATAATAAAAGGACCTATGACAATAACAAACCTAAGACATACCTGAAAGATGTGAAATGTCATAAATGTGGTAAAATGGGACATTATGCTAGTAAATGTCCAACTAATTTTAGCAACAATAATAAGGCTAATGTGTGTAAAACGTGGGACGACTCTAGTGATTCTAATGAAGATGAAACAGAGTCAACCCAGAATGATGAGTATTGCATGTCTTTCTTTGCTAAAATTGTATTTAATGATGATGATGCATGCCTACCTACTGACGAATATATGTTTCCTGTTAATGTTGATGTTAATACTACTCCTATTATTGTTAAAAGTAATCGAAGTGTGAGTCAAATCGTTAATATTCTTGACAAACGGAACGTGTACGTTAGTCCAAAAGAACCAAGTAATATTTTATGGGACACTTCACATGACACACTTAGTGAGTATGATGATGATTTACCTGATTTACATAAGTTATACACGAAAACGGTTAAGAAGAGTGCTCATCTTGAAAAAATGATAAAATCATTAACTGAGCGTATTGATTTACTTAAACTGACCATTAGAAAGAATACTGAAGATTATACTGCCCACTGTATTGCCCATGAGACTGAAATTGAAGAATTTGCCTTAAAAATAAAAGATTTATCTAAGAAAAATCATGAGTTTGAACAAAGATATAAGGCAACCCTTATTGAACTAGAAGAGTCTAAGCAAAAGGTCTCAAATGTGTTTAAAAAATTTCACCACTTTGAAACCCAAGCTAAATCTTATGAGGAAATTATTGTTGGAAGCAAATTTGACTCTAAAGATAAGTCTAGCCTAGGTTTTGGAGAAATAGTGCACACCAGTAAAACCGAAGCTTCTCATGAAAATGTTACTTTTATCAAACAAGGCCAAACTTGTCAAACTCTTTAAAAAGGGGAATCTAGTCTTAATGTCTCTCAAGTAAAACATGATCAGTACAATCAACGATCTAATTCAAATGGTCATGCCAAATATGTTTGCCCACCCATTATAGACCAAAGACAAAAACTCAAGACCAATGACAATTGGAAGACTATACCAAACAGAGTCAAACCCATCTTTAAAGACTTTAGTAATAAAGTCAAGACCAACACCCATCAGTATTGTTCTTACTGCGATGTTTTTGGCCACACTCTTGAAGAATATTTTCAAAAAAGGATATACACACCCACCTAACTTAACTTTAACTATTCTAGAAAATGAAGAAATACTTATGTTCTCCCTAAACAGGCCACAAACAACTCTAGCTATATAAAGAAAAAGGGAGGGTCCAAGACTAAGAAAAATCCATTTAAAAAGACCCAACAAACCTTTTCTAAATCAAAAGGCCACAAAACTATTAAAATTCGGCCATTTTGGATTAGAAAAGATTATCTATTACTCCAGCTCAAGTGCAAAATTGTCATTTTTGCTTTAAAGGCACAACACACTTCAACTGGATAGTACTTAGACTCCGGATGTTCTAAACATATGACCGAGGATAAAACCAAATTGAAAAACAAGACAGACTTCCTAGGAGGCAGTGTCATGTTTGGAGATGGTGTTTCATCTTAGATCATAGGTAAGGGAACACTGAGTGAGAATGGGCTTCCTGATCTAAATGACGTTCTCTTAGTTAAAGGCCTTAAAGCTAATCTCTTAAGTATATCCCAATTCTATGATTCCAATCATATCGTTACTTTTTTAAAAAATGATTGTAAAATTATTGATGAAAAAGGAAATTGTATATTGACAGGAAATAGAACTCAGGAAAACTGCTACACAGTAATTCCTAAGTCTGCGTCTTGCCATGTTGCCAGATTAGAGGATTCTGACCTTTAGCATAATAGATTGGGACATACGAATTTTGATAATCTTAGAAGATTAAGCTCCCAATAAATATTTAAAGGTTTACCCAAAATAAAAAAATTCCTTCAATCTCGTATGTGGACCATGTCAAGAAGGGAAAATAAGTAAATCCCCTCATAAGAAAGTTAAGGATGTCTTGACCACAAAACCTTTAGAACTTATCCATATGGACCTCATGGGTCCCTCAAGGACTATTAGTTTATGTGGAAATAGTCATATCCTAGTTATAGTAGACGACTATATGCGATATATTTGGGTTGCTTTTATGAAACCAAAATCAGATACCTTCGGTGAATTCTAAAAAATCCTTTTGAAAATAGAGAATGAGACGGATGGCGAAGTATATCGTAATATGAGTGACAGAGGTGGAGAGTTCAAAGACTCTGGTGTTACTGAATACTGCGTAGCCAATGGCTATAAACACAAGTTTAGTGCTCCCAAAATACCCCAGTAAAATGGCATCGCTGAACGTAAGAATATAACTTTACAATAAATGGCTAGGGTTATGTTACACGCTAAAAGTCTTCCAAGATATTTTTTTGGAAAAAGCCATTCAAACCGCATATTATATCATTAATCGTGTATACTGTTCTAAAAAACCCGCCTAGGCTCCACCTAAGCATGCCTAGGCTTGAGGCTTGGGAGAAACACCCCGCCTTAAGATTTTTATGCCTTATTCTTGGTAAAACCCTTAAGGCGCACTTTTTTCTAAAAACAACAATTCTTTAGTGAAACGATATTGCCTTTTAAAGATTTTTTTTACAAACCGAACCATTATCTCATCCAAAATAATCAAATAGTATTTTAATTTGCATAGATTCAGACATATTTTTATGATATGTACAATTTTAGTATTTTAATAGCCTTGTTATGGTTAAAAAAATATTAAAATATATTAAAAAGGCCTAAACGCCTTTTCACACCTTTTTACGCCTAAGGCCCGCCCAGGCTTCTAAGGCTTAAGGCTTGGCCTCTACGCCTCGATCACGCCTCGCGTTTTTTAGAACCTTGGTGTATACCTTAGGAAAAATTCCAAACAAACCCCTTGTGAACTTTGGTTCCATAAAAAGCCAAACTTAAAACATTTTAAAACCTTCGGGAGTATTTATGTCTGTAAAGATAGAGAAAAACTTTCAAAATTTAATTCCCGAGGAAAGAAAGGAATGTTTCTTAGTTATTTCCAAAACAGTAGGGCTTTTTGTGTTTTTAATTATCGAACCAAAACCATTATGGAATCCTTTAATGTAATTGTAGATGATACAAGTGTCGGGGGTAGTGTCAGTCAATCAATACCACAAAATGAGGATGGACCAAATTTTCCAATTGAACCCTCACAAGAAACTGATTCACTACCACCCGAGAATCCTTCCGTAGCCACTTGGGTTTCTAAAGACCATCCTATTGAAACTGTAGTTGGTAATCCTTCTGAACATGTTATAACAAGATCCCAACTTCGAAATGTGGCACAATTTGCATGTTTTGTTTCCCTTGAGGAACCTAAAAATGTAAATGATGCCCTTTCTGACTCTTTCTAGATCAATGCTATGCAAGAAGAGCTTGTCCAATTTCATAGTCACGATGTGTGGTATCTTGTTCCCTGACCAAAAGATTCGAAGGTTATCGGCACAAGAAGGATTTAAATAAAATAGATGAAAATGGGGAGGTCATTAAAAATAATGCTAGGTTGGTAGCACAAGGATACTCATAGATAGCGGGAATTGACTTCGACGAAACTTTTGCACTTGTTATCCGTCTTGAGTCAGTTCTCCTCCTCCTTGCCATATCATGTCACCTGTAATTCAAATTATTCCAAATAGATGTTAAGTCCTCATTTTTTAATGGAATTTTGACTGAGGAGGTATACGTAGAACAACCCAAAGGGTTTGTAGATCCATCACAACCTGACTACGTCTTTAGGTTTAAGAAAGCCTTATACGGTTTGAAACAAGCTCCCAGAGCTTGGTATGAGCGATTATCTGCATTTCTATTATCTTATGGATTTATTCGAGGCAGAAACGATCAAACTCTATTCGTTAGGAGCAAAGACAAACATGTTATAATAGCACAAGTGTACGTTGACGATATAGTATTTGGATCCACTTGTTCTAAACAAGTTAAGAATTTTTCCGACATTATGCATGCTAAATTTCAGATGTCATTTATGGGTGAGCTTCAATATTTTTTAGGTTTACAAGTAAAATAATGTAGTGATGGACTATGTATCACTCAATCCAAATACGCTGTAGAACTTGTTAAAAAATTCAGATTAGAAAATGCTAAACCTTCTAGAACCCCCATGACTACTTCAATAAAACTGTCTAAGGATGATAATGGGAAAAATGTTGATCCTACTCTATATCGAAGTATGATAGGGAGTCTCTTGTATCTTATAGCTTCTAGACCCGACATTTCCTTCGCAGTCTGTGTCTGTGCTAGATATCAAAGTAGCCCTAAGGAATCCTACTTATTGTGTGTGAAAAGAATTATTAAATGGGAAATGCTTTGTATCCCAAACAACTCCCCCAAATCCTCCCCCAAATAGCATTAAGTGTTATACCTTGTGGTATGGGTCCCGCCAGGGCACAACTCACTAATGCTATTTGGGGGAGATTTGGGGGATTTGTTTGGTACCCATAGCATCACTCTTATTAAATATGTCAAGGGTAATCTAAAATTTGGTATTTGGTACACTAAGGACACAACTAGTTCTATTATAGGATACACTGATGCTGATTGGGCGGGGTGTTCTGATGATAAAAAGAGCACGTTTGGGGCGTGTTACTACGTAGGAAATAACCTAGTAGGTTGGTCATGTAAGAAATAAAATTGTATTTCTCTATCTAGCACAGAATCCGAGTACATTGCTGCAGGAAGTTGTTGTTCACAACTATTATGGATTAGACAGATGCTTAGAGATTATGGTATCACCAAAAATTAATTAACTATGTTTTGTGAAAACCAGAGTGCGATAAATATCTAAAAAAACCCGGTATAGCACTCTCGAACTAAGCATATACAAATTCGACATCACTTCATTCGCGATCTTGTAGAATCTAAAGAACTTATTATTGAATATCTGAATACTGAAAAACAGTTAGCTAATCTCTGTACAAAACCTTTGGATAACATACGATTTGAGTATTTACGAACATCTATAGGTATGATAGTTCTCACATAATTTCTGTCACATTTATCATAACCTCGGTAGTTTCTCGCGTATAATTGGTTTCTGAAGTTTTAGGGTATGGATGTCTCTCCAAGGACAAAAGACGCCTCCTAACACTATTTTATGTAGGAGACCATTATTTCTGCCCTTGCTTAAGATATGCTTTGGGATTGAAATTTTTTACATATTCCTGTTTTTCTATATTATTTTTTTATCCCATTGTATATTTGAGAAACACTGGGGGAGAAGACCTTGAGTATCTTTGTTGTATATATATTCATATTCTAACTTAACTAACATGTCATTCAAGTGTTTAATCTTTTACATTCATTCTTCAGACCCGTTGCTCTATTTATTTAGGGTATTGCTCTGTATTGTAGTTGAGTAATGTATTTTTTCACCTTATTTTCGATTTTAGGATAGGAATGGGTAGTTAGAACTTTTGTATAAGACAACTACGATTTTTCCTTTTCACCCACGAGTTCAGAATACTCAAGGAAATTTTGTCTTTAATATCCAAAAGGGGAGATTGAGAACACACTATATATTTACTTACTTGAGTCTATATGTAGGAGTTCTAACTAGTTTGGATATTGAGACAAAGTAGGTTAGTTTTTATGAGTTGCTCTATCTCTCAAAGGTTCAAGCAAGAATGAAGAAATCCAGTCCAAGAAATCCTCAAAGATCAACCTAAAGGGAAGTTAATTCTACCTTACAGCCACTTTAGGACACTTGCACTGCATACTAGTTAGTTCCTATGTGCATATGTTGATTTAAACATTTTAACCAGTTTTTACAAATCAATTTAATTCCTTATAACATTTTAAATAATTTTTGACATTATTAAAATTTGGTTTTTAAAAGTATTGAGGTTAAAAGTTGAATTATGCAAAATGGTTTTATTCAATTAATGTTGTGTTGGGTAGGATCTCAAAGCGCTTGAGACTTTAGGGGAAGAATGTAATTATTTTCAAAACACGCATTTTTCAGCCTTTATCTATCATACACGTGTTTGCTCCTGAGTTGTTAATTTTGTGTTTTCTCTTAGACACATCCTTAACATTCATTCTCAACCTTTGGATGCGCATTATCGACGATCTGTATGTGTTTGTTAGCAATCCATGTGTAACCAGTTTTAACCAATCAGCGTTAGTTATGTCCACCGCTTATATTGAACCATTAGATCGGTAGTCAACTAGTCAAAGATAATCTCAGCCATTGGATTGCCTCACACGTTCGAGATTCTTCCTTAGCTACTATATAAACCTATATAGTCTCATCCATTTGAGACTTTTTTCCATCGTCCAAATTGAGAGAAAAAGAGAGAGTAGAGAGAAGAGAGAGAAGGGAGAAGAGAGAGGAAAAGAAATAAAGAGAAGAGAGAGAGAGAGAGAGAGAAGAAACCCTAATCTTCGAAACCTCATACCTCTGAAGTGTTTTCACTTCACCCAAACACCATAACCTTCAAAGTTACATACACCAGAAAACCTAAACCTTGAAAGTTAGATCCATTTAGGGTTTTGGTGAGTTTGGTGTTGGATTTGCGAGACATTTGAAGACCTCTTCAAGTCTTAGTTTCTCTCAGAACTAATCTCTAAGAGAATCTTGAGTTTCACTGTTCAAACTTGAGTTTTTTTAAAAGAGAAAATCACACGTTTATATTTTTTTACTTTTTTTTGGATCTTTTATTTTAGATCCTTTATGTTTCAGGAGATTTTAAAAAAGAAACTTCTGATTTTCAAGGCTACATCAGATCTCTAGAGCGTTTGTGTTTCTAATCTTATATTAATGATTTGTGAAATAAACGTATACAAAATAAAAAGAAACACATAGGACCTTGGCTAGTTTTAAAAGCACGGTTGTTTTTCAGATCTGATCTTGAAAATAAGTTATTTTTTAAAATAATTTGAATCAGTTTCTGCATGTTATATAGAACCTCTTGATTTATAGGAATTTGTCTGTATAAATAATCTGAGAGGGTGAGTTACATAAATCTGCATTTATTGCACATCACAAACATATTCTCACACACGAATACTTAGTCACAGTGGTTCTATTTGAGAAACTTGGAAATTGAAAGAGTTGCTGGAATCAGAAATCACGAAAAAGGAGATCAAGAAAAAGACAAAGACGAAACAAAGGAAGATCAGTTCTAGTAAGAAAACCTTTGGAGTGGAGTAGCTCATGTAGGTATAACTCTGAACTTAGATTTAGGATCTTTGTGTGTTTGCTTAAGTGTTGTAACTTTATTTTATATTTTAGAGGATTTTTGGTTGTGCTGTAGAAGGCACCGTGGATGTTTCCCTTGATTAAGGGTTTTACCACCTTAAAATTCCTGTGTTCATTACTTTGAATGATTCTTAACTTTTATCGTGATTGGTACTGCATGTTAGACTTAGTAGATGGTTTTTAATTTCTAAAACCTAAGGTAATCAACTACCAAATCTAGACTACATATTCAGAAAACAGTTTGGAACACATCTTGTGTTATTATTCGAAAAGGGTTTTGTCCAAAAAGTTTATTCGTAGTTTATTCAACTTATAACATTTTCTTATTAATCTAGTAAATAATTTTTTTTCATATATTACATTAAACTAAAATATACATTAATTACAATTAAGATAAACTAAATATTAAACAAAGAGTTAACTACATTTTCGTTTAACATTTTTGAGTAAAGAAGAGTATGCAAAATGATGGTACAAAGTTTAAAACATGCGATAACCAAATTCCTAGAGATTAATCATATGGAACGGAATCTAAGAATGAAATTGGGGGTTTATTTTTTGAACATCGGACCAGCGTACCCTTGTCAAATAATTACAAGGTGTACACAAATTCAAACTCAGGTTTTGGACTTATCATTTAGGCCAACAGGATGAGGAAAAATCCTTCAGCCCATTACTAACAAACAATTTTAGGGCCAGTTGTGGGGTGCAAACCATAACGTTCCAAATATTAGACAACCCAAATAGGCCCAACCCAGAGGAATAAAACATGTTGCTCAAGTCAGAATTAGTGTCACGTGGATAATTATGGAAGCTCATTTTTGTTGTCTATAATCTCTGAGAAGATAAACATGGATAAACCAACGAGCCAGTCAACAGCTGAAAGAGTTTTGACCACGGCTCAACCATTCTTATCATTATAAATCAAACGCTTAACCCGGGGCCAAGGGCATGTAACTTTGAAACTCTTAAAGAATCAATAGAAAACTGAGAGACCCTCTGTGGACATAGGCAGTTACCGAACCACATAAATTTTGCGTGTCATGATATTATTTGCTCTTTAATCTCCCTGCTTTTAGATTCAATAATTGTGATTATTTTCACTCACAGTATTCAACCAGGAGTTGCAAAGCATAGGGGAAAACAAAGTTAGTAACTTGCAAGCAATAAGGGACACGAGGAAAAATACATGTGAAAAGACGAACTTACAAGCAAAAGGTTATGGTTGACATATTCCTCCAACCGATCGTGAGTTAGGCCAACACTAGCTGCCTTGTCAGTAAGAAGACATGTTAACATGATCAAGTCATGCGCCAAGTCAGGGAAAGTAACAACAGAATGAGCAACAACCTTGCCCTTGTCAATAACATTTTTTCCCACAACAACATATTGGGGGATTAGGAGCTTTATCATTCTTTGTCTTCTTAGAGGGGGCTATGCATCCTTGGTGGGGGAATCCCCAATAATCAATAGGATTGTAGTATCCTCAACTTTATATCTTCTTCTCGTAGTTCGAGCAGGCTCTTCACTCTTGTTCGATGGGCGAGAAGGAGGAGACTTTGAGCCCATAATGGAAACAGTCAAGTTCATCACTTTTCTCTTGGGTGTCATGGCCCTAGGAGAGAGTTAGACAAAAGGAAAGGATGAGATGTTAAATGACTCAAAGGAGGAGGATGTTTCCTCCTTGTTTGAGCCCTCAGTGGTAGAAGCTTTCGGATCCTCCAAGTCAATAGTAATAACGAGAGTCTACTTGACTGGCCTCATGACAAAAGAGGTAGTTCAGCTCCTGTAGTCAAGGAGAAAAATAGCTGATCAGGATGATCACCGGCTCCAATCCTTTGTTATATCGACCAGACTTTTTGAAGATCAATAAAATCCACGTCTTGATCGGGAGGAGGTTTCCTTTTTATTTTTGTTATCAAGAAATATAAAGAAAAAAATCACAATCAATCAAATGAAAAGGAGAATATAAATTTGGCCACAATTGCGACTAAACCGATTATTTTCCCTTTCTGAGGGCACTTTGGACCTTTATATTTTATGCCCTCGGGAAAGGTGTGTATTGCCAGTTTCATCAAACATGCACGATCCCAGTAGTCCTTATTGAATCAGATAAATCCACCACCAGATCCCTATTAGATACCCTCAATTTCAGATAATATATATTTTCATGGGTTGACGCTAATTTATAACAGTACATGATGTCGAGGATAGCCATATTGGTCCGATACAACTCGTTAATGTGGTGAACCCCATTAATGATCCTTCAAGAATTTGGAGCGATATGGGTCGGGACCACATCAAAGTATTGATAAAATTCAAGAAAAAGTTGATTCGGGGAAAAAGTTACCCCACACTCAACAATACAAATCGAGGGTAATTAATGTCCCACACCAAGTTTATAAAGTTCACATAGTCTTTCAATCATTTCTACTTTGTACAGCTATGGGATATGATCAAGTTTGAATTTTTCTATGGTATCTTCATTGATTACCTACACCATTGTTAAAGCACGATGGCAACTCAAAGAAAACAATCAGAAATGCTGAAAAACGAAATAAATAAATTTAGAGAGCTTACAATGAAATGAGGTAAGTAAAAGTATACCTGTCAATGAGTCGTATAGAGTCGTGTTCGTGTCGTTTTTTATCGTGTTCGGATCTTATTGGGTTCGTGTCTAAACGGGTGACTTTTTTATCGTGTGAAAAAATCATACCCAAACCCGACCCGTTATGTTATTGTGTCGTGTCGTGTTCACTCATCAATACCCATTAAGATAATGAATTATTTTTAATTGTATACAAATTGACATATTATCTCATTTTTTAACCCAAATAGACCCATTAATTCATTGACATTACTAAATCTCTCATTTAGTAAAATTCATTATGATTAAATTAACATTATGCTTATAAGTTCCAAAACTATATCTTATTTACTTAAATTAAAGGGTCATAACGGGTTTTATCGGGTATTAACGGGTGAAGGGGGTCAATCCTTACCCGACCCGTTAACTATCGTGTCTTATCGGGTTGGCACTGATATGACCCGAACCCATTAAGGGTCCACCCATTAACTTATAACTTCATGTCAGTTCGTATCGTGTCGTGCCTAATTTTGCCAGGTCTAAGTAAAAGCTATGGCTTTGAAATGAATGGGAAAGAGAGCGAATAGTTCTTTTGTGGTGATAAATGACTAAACGGTTCCCCAAAATGATTATTACACAGACAAAAGCCAAAACAATATGTAACGGCTACCAAAACGATGACTACAAAAGCCAGAATTACAAGCGTACCCCGGGATACTTATCAAGCAAAACCTTTTAAATTCATGGGGCATTTACAAAATTACCTACCGATCAATGTGAAGAAATTTCAGACAGTTGTTAACCTCCGACCAAAAGAGAAATCCTGCCATCCCAGAAAACCAAGAAGACTTTACCAAACATCAATAATTGACCTAGTCATAAAGCCCAACGACCTCGATGATCCCCTAGACTTGGGGGGGAAAGGATGGGGTCGAGAATTTCACTAGCACATGCCCCCATCCACACGGGCCTATGATTAATGAAGCCTCTCAGTGATAGAAGAATTGTAGAACTCTATCACTTATAACAGTTGATCACGATCAATGATAAGTCTGAACTGTTACGGTCTGTTTGGTAGACCAATTCCAATAATTAGAATTAGAATTGGGAGTCCCAATTCCAATCTATTGTTTGGTTTATACAAAAGACGATGGATTTCTAATTCATTTATAATTCCGTAGGACCCTTTTATATAACCTGAATTTCATACCTTTTGTAAAGATTTTAAAAACCAAATCTATATGGAGTTTTAATCGTGGGCACACACCAAAACACACAATACACACAAATCCCCATTCTTCACACCCCCTCTCCCCTCCGGTAGCCACACCTGCAACCACCTTTTCGACATATTTATCTCTCCTCTCCGGTAGCGCTCTCTCTCTCGTTACACACACACACACAAACACACACACACACACACACACACACACACACATATATATATATATATATATATATATATATATATATATATATATATATATATATATATATATATACGTATCATTACACATATAAAATAACATTTTACATATCTGAGAGTGTTTATACATATACATACAATCACACACATACAAAGTATTATTTTTAAATTGTTTATATTTCACAAAACTGTTTTTATAAAGTTTGTTAGGATCCAGACAAGGGATTTGAAATTCTAACAGAATTCCTATTTGAACCAAACAATTGAATTATATTACAATGGAATTGGAATTCACTAAATTATATTTCCATATAATTCAAACTCCAATTCAATTTTAATTTCGTGCGTCTAAATGGACCCTTAGAGATATCTATTAACGAAGCTTGGGACGCTCCTAAGCTGCTTATAAATGTAAACTCACCCCATATGAACGACACATGCATTACTGTAACATCGAGTAGTACTACAACTCTACCGACTTGAATCCTCAATCAATAATAGAACAAACTATAGCACCCTGTGGACGCAGGCAACTTGTTGAACCACGTATATCTTGTGTTGTGTATGTGATTTCAAAATTTTCTACAATTATTGTGGCTCTCATTCTTGTGTAGATTGAATATCACTTCCTGTAGGAATTTACCACCCACAATACTCTTAGAGAGATGAAAAGAGAATGATAGAAAATTTCAAAATGAAAATTTTGAACTTTATATACTTGGGTGTCTTTTGACAGTATTATGAAGTGTGAAATGAGTTTTTGGGGTGATAGAAAATTATTTTAGCTTAATAGTATTATAAAATTATTTTTTAAACCTCGTTTATTTTTCAATTTAAATTAAAAAAATATGTTTATATTATATCTGAATGAACTTTTGAGACAGATTCAAATTCAGAAATAAACACTATTTAATACACGTAGAGCATCCGCAATGGGGATGCTAGAATCTAAGACAATTTGTAAGTTTACCAATTCAGAGGCGTGGAGTGGTGGGTCAAAAGGGGCAAAGTTTGCATAGGGATTCGTAGGGGTACTCCAAACTTGCTGAATGCGAGCATAATTTGTAAAGATTTTCTACGAACTTCTAAAGTTTGTAGGAAGTGTAATTACCATAGTAAAAACTAACGACCGATTTGTTATAAATAAAAGTTCTTCTCATTATCAATCTCACCCAATTTCCTCCCATTACTATTGTTTTTCCTTATTCCATTCGTCCATTTAGTATTTTCATACATTTTAATTCTCTATCGTAATGTCTTATTCTCAACCAATTAATATGAGTATTTCACGCCAACCTAACATGACTTCTTTAGAAGACGAGATTTTATGTGTTATTTTTTGCAAAATATATGAGTCGAAGTATTGAAGTCAACTCGATGTCACATGGAACATTCTGGGATATTGTTAAGAATGAATACAATAACACGTCTGAAATTACTATTTAACGTACTAGAATCATGCTTCCAACACGTTACAATCATATTTCGCAATGTGTAATGTTATATGTTGCAAAGCTATCTCACCAACTTAATAATCAAGGAAGCGAGACAAACGAGTACAATGCGATTCAACAGGCCATGAAATAAATGTTTAAAAGCAAGTCATAGTGGAAGCAGAGTCGTGCCATGAAATTTGATTCTCAAATCGATGTGTTCATTGAAATAAAGAGAGTTGATCTACTTACATTCAAAAATCAGCTTGTGCGTCTAGGCCGAGAGCACTCATACGTCATAAAGTTGTATATGATCAACATGAACGCTATACAATAGTATTTCCATTTTAAAAGGTACAGCGACCTCTCAACGATGGTTACTGCGATCAAAGCTGCGATTTTTGCACTGCAGCCAAACTATACCCTGTCGTCAAACCCTAAGTCAGGTCTATCTGGTTTAAACAATGGTGACTAGGATTTTATGTAATGTTTGATCACTTAAATTATCCGTTATTTGGTTATGATAAATGTAATGTCTACTTGCTTAATTGAACGGTGCAAATGTTCTTTACTATTGTATGTTAAAATTAAGCAGGCGGTTCAAAATAATTATATAACTAATAAAATATTTATTATATTCATGTCAATCGTAAAAGAACAAAGTAAAAAAGGAACTACGAAAGCGATTAGGTACGCTTAAAGACACAAAAAGTCTTAATCATTAACCCACCATTTCATCATCGTTGTTGTTCCAAATGTTCTCCCCCAAATCATCTCGTAATTGTTGATGTTTATATACATCTCTCACATTAGCATCCCGCATGAGGTAGTCGTAAAAATTAGTTTGCCCCCTCAGCATTTCAAGTGTGTCATCAGTCTGTTCATATTCATTTTGCCATGGACAGTCTCTACATTCATCATCAATAATCATATTGTACATTACAATGCAAGATTTCATTATGGTAGATAACGACGCCCTATTCCATAATTTACAAGGTTCACGGATGAAAGTGAATCGTGCATGTAGTACACCAAAAGCACGTTCAACATCTTTCTTGCACGCATCTTGGTACTTGCAAAATAATTTTTGTTTTTGTGATATCCCTTGTTGATTCCTAAATGTTTTAACAATTGAAGCGTATGGAGGGTATATGTCATCAGCAAGGTAGTACCCCATATTGTATGAATTTCCATTAATAGTGTAATTAACGAGAGCAACATTCCCATTACACAATTCTTAAAAGACGTTAGACCGGTGCAAGACATTTAAATAGTTGCAAGAGCCAGGAACCCAAAAGAACGATTTCCAAATCCAGAGGTCGTACGAGGCAACCGCTTCGAGGATTATAGTTTGTGATTCTTTTCATCCACTATATTGAGCGTGCCAGGCTGTGGGGCAGTTTTTCCATTAGCAATGCATGTAATCTATACTGCCTAGCATTTTTGGAAAACCTCGGCTTTCATTTTGTTCAAATAACCTGGAGACGTCGCCTATTATTGGATTTTTAGCATATGGGGGACCGATAATGGCCACAATTGCCTCTGTAAATCTGATAACAGTTTTTAATAAAGTGGTTTCACTCATTGCGTACTGCTCAGACCATACGTCATGGAAACCTTTGTTAGTTAGGAGTCGAATAGCCCCATCACTTTCTGATGAAATCTTAAACCTTGGCGACCACACGCAACGTTCTTTTGAACAAAATAGTTATCATAATGACAAACATAATCAAGGATGATATTGAAAACATTATATCGCATCCTAAATCTCCTTTGGAAGTAATACTCTATGTATGACTTATCTTCACCAAAGTAATCTCCCCAAAGTGTTACATGTCCTCTTTCTCTCCTTCAACTCACTCGAAGTCTAGTTCGAGTTCTTTCCCATCTTGATTATATTTTGTTCAACAATCCAGCATGTAATCCCCGTGTAAATTATCATCTCCTCATCCGAATCATTTGATGATGTGCCTTCTTTAAATTGAGTATACTGAAGCATAAGATTTTGCCCCTCATTGCTAGAATTGGACTAGTCCATAATTTAATTTTGTCACAATAATTACACAACGAGTTATAATATGGTGTTCCATACATTACAGACCTTTACTAAAATAAAAGTTTGCCACTGTAGACCTTTACTAAAATAGTGTGCCACAAACTATTATTTTATTACTGTGTGCCACTATTTTTTTTCTATTTAACACTCTGTTACCTTCTCCTTTCATCTATGCATATAAAGAAGACAACATATCAATTGATATTGTATTACCATGAATTACTCATTGCAATTATGGTATATCGTAATGTAAAATGGGTATTTAGATATGCGGTTGCATTCAACAATTAATTGGATCAACACTTTAGGCCAACCACACCCATCACATTAGTTAAGTTTAAGTATTTATTTTTAATACCCATGAGTGCAATTATTATCATAATAAAAGATCTAGAACGCAATATCAAGAAATAAGCAAAGAATCACACACAGAACAACAGATATACGTGGTTCGACAACTTACCTACGTCCACGGAGAGGTTACTATTTTTTATTGGTGTCTCTCAAACGATTGAAGTTACATCTTTTTGCCCCGGGCCAAGGTTTACATTTTATAGTTGTGAAAATAAGTGATTGAATTGTACAAGTAACTCAACCAGCTTGTAGATAACTCCTGGGTGTCCCTGAATATCTCCTCCAAGATTATTCGTAACCGATTTGAGTCTATCTCCATCATTTAAGCATAGTTAAATACACGGGTTCAGAATAAACATCAGAGTTAGGTCGGGTAGTCCACCATGTATTCTGGACTGATCGGCCGTACTATTAGGCTCGAATAAATAAACCCCCATAATTTTCCCTAAAATTTTTGGACTGAAATATTGGGCCAATAGATTTTAAGTGAGTTACAAGCCCAATTAGTAATACTTTGAGAGTTATTGAGGGTACGCTCGTTCGAGAATAATTATGATGGAAAACTTGTAATATTATTGAACTACCAAGGGTACGCTTGTTTGAGTAAAGATATGAATCATCGAAATCCTCTTAGGGACATGTTCCTCGTCATTTACAAGAGATTCAAACACAGTTCGAGTTTAAGCAACCATCACGTTGGTGTTCTAAGCCTTTCTTTTGTGCAATCTCTAACTCTAACTCCGAGTCTTCCTTCTTCTTCTTCTTCATCATACTTTTAGAGTTTCCTTGTAAGTTTTTATGATTTGCTCCCTTTATTCACCATTTTGATTAGTCTTTTTGTTGTTTGAAGTCTTTTTTCCCATGGCACTTCTTAATGACAAAATTGTTGTGGAATTTGGAAAATCTTACAATATTCCTGAGTGGGTGGAAATCGACTGTGTCCCTATGCCCAAAAATGTCAGGGACATAGAAGATAGACATTGGATCCACACTCTCCTTATCGTATAGGGGGTTTATATTCCCCCCCAAACCCTCTTTTTTTAGATTTTTTAAGTATTTTGATGTTGCACCTGCTCAATGTGCCCCAAACGTTTGAAAAATAGTGAATGGGGTGCATAGAATCAATGAATTATATGGGACCAACTTGGGGCTCCCTGAAATTTATTTTTGCTATGTCTGGTCGTGCACTAATGACGACATTCAGTACCTAAAGGCGAGAAAGGCTGAGAAAGTGTGAATCTACCTGATTCCCATAAAAGTTACTAGGAGTTGGGTTTTATTGCCAGGAATTAGCAACATCCTCCCCTACTTAAGGGCATGAAGTATCGAGGTCCTTGGATTCCTAACTGGGGAGAGGATTACATAGGTCACTGCCTCTTTTTCTTCTGTTTCATTGCTGAGTTTCTATTTGTAATTTCTCTTTCTTATTTTTTGAGTCATGTTTCTTCTTATGTCTTGCAGATCCAGATAAGAATCAAGAACCTGCACTTTACGAGCTAAGACTTATTGATATTCTCAATGCTTGGAAGGTTAAAGATAGAATGCCCAATGACGAGCACCCTCGTGCAACAACTTACTTGTTGGAATACACCACCACCACCACCACCACCAGTTTCATCGCTCAGTTGGTTGATAAAATCCCTGCTTTAGAGCTTCCAAAGGAGGGGTTCCCTGGTCCAATCGAGGTAAAGGAAGATACATAGGAAGAAGATAAAGAAAAATGAGAAGAAAAAGATGAAGAAGAATAATACATGATCCCCCCTCTAAAGAGGAAATCTGACAGGGTGAAGCTTATGAAGAAAGCTGAGGGGATTACCCTAGAGTCAGTGGTTCCAGCTCGGGAGCCAAGGGGAAGGAGAAGGAGGCAGAGAAGAATAATGAGGAAGAGAAAAGAAAAAAATAAGAGAAAAAGAATGAAGAGGAGAGAAAGAGAAAGGATGAGAGGAAAAAGAAACAGGCCCTTAAGGCCCCAATTGTGTCCTCACTCTCTCTTGCTACTGAGGGGTCCAGTGTGACTAACACTCCATACCCCCCGGCTTGTTGAAGGGGTAGTGCTCGTGGTTGATCACGATCGCTTATCACGGCTAGGGTCAGACCAGCTGGCACTTAAATCTGCATAGGGACTTACCCTGGTAAGTATCTTTCCATGTGTTTATCATCTTTCTTTGTTCGGCTTCCATATTAATTTATTTTATTTTTACCTTGCGATTTCTATCTGATTTCACCATACTCTTAGATGGTCGCACCGACTAGTTTAAGAAGAAACAGGAGTTGAGCAAAGCCCTGAAGAAGGCCCAGAAGGACTTGGTTACTGCTCGCACTAGTTTTGAGTTAGAGAAGGAGGCAGCAGAGAAGGCCTTGGATGAGCTGAAGGTAGCCAACGGCCTTATTACTGTTGAGAAATAGTGACTTGAAGGGGAGATCCTGGATCTAGTTAGGATGTTTCGGAAGCTTGAGGGCGAGATCACTGGAATAAAGGAGAACAGTTGTTCAGATGGCTGGAATGCGCCCTATGAAAATATTGAGCTCCATCTTGCCTATGTCAAGAAGTTGTCCTTTAAGAAGGGATGGGACCAAGCCCTGGTGGCAGCAGGAGTCCCAAAAGAGTATGACCTGTTCTAGCTCCATCCCCAGGGCCCTCTTCAATTGTCGATGAGGGGTTTCATGTTGGTCAGCCTGTCGACCATGCAAAAAAGGAATCAACTGAGGTTGAGATGATTGTCGACCAAACAAGGAAAGCTACCGAGAAGGGGAGGAGCCAGAAAACTCAGAGTAGGTGGATTAAAGTCCTGTATTTTTAGGGATTTTCTTTTTTATTTACGCGATGTAATTTTTTCCTTCTTTGATTATATTGGCCATTGCCTCCCTTTCTGTTTATCAATGAAAAAGACATTTCCTTTTAAAGATGTCCTTTTCTTTTTGCTAATGTTCGTTACACTTGTTATTTGCTTTGCTACTTGTATCCCATTAATATGGAGGACTATATATCTCTTTCTTCAAATCTTGGAAAGATTCTAAGTCCAAATATGAGTGGTCAAGCTCATCGGGCCTTTTTAAAGATTCAAAAACTGCTAAAAGCAAGAACAACAGCGTATAAGGACCAGTTCGAGCTGGTGGCCAAGCTAAAGGATGACCTCCAAGTTACAGAGGAAATTGACTCCTCGGTGCAAGAGGAAATAAATAGTTTGAGGGCCCAACTTACAACAACCAATGATGTGGGCCAAGTGGGCGAGGTGATTCAAGTTGAAAATGATGCCTTGAAAAAGGAGGTTGCCGAGTTGAAGGGAGCCGTCCAATGAGGGTATATCATCACAACTAGCCTTCAGAGAGATGTTACGAGATTGAGGCATCTCTTCATAATAAGTCCTAGAAAAGTATGGGAAGCATGTTATGATAAGGACTGGACCAATACACCAAAAAGGTTAAAGGAAGTCAAAGATGTATCGTATAAGCATGAGTGTCTGACCGCCATTAGGGAGCTCAAGACCCCCAAGGATTCAACATTATGGTATAAGTACCGGGTGGATTGCTCGGCTAACTGTCAGCCCCATTTTTTAAAGGATGATAAGTGGATTCTTATCGATGCCATTCCTGTCTAGTTATTGAACCACTATCTTGAAGACGACAAGGAGGTGTTTGCCACCCAATCCAGATGATGGTCGAAGAGCACACATAACTGACTATCTAGTTTTCCATTCGTAGTTAGTCGGAGTCCTTATAGAGTTTTTAGAAGATTTTGTATCTTTGTTTTTTTCAGTCTTTTACCGAAATGAATAAAACTTGTTTATTAACTACAGTATATTTTGGACATTTGCCAACTAAATATAGTTAACAATTATTTCTGCATTTTTGGCATTTACCGACCAGGAAGAGTAGATACCTACCAATCACTCACCAAATAATATTGTTAATCATTTTGGGTCCTTTGCCAATTAAATGAGTTAGTAACAAAGGGTAACTATTTTGGGCCTTTGCCGACTAAATGAGTTAATAACTAATGTTAATCATTCTTCCAGTCCAATATGCCTTATAAATATTATTCCATATGCCTTACCTTTTAGGTCGTGTCGTCATACTTCCTTAAGACTAAGAGAGATGATGGGAAGAATGCACTTGGCTAATGGGCCATCCACCCGATCAGGCTTTTTAGTGAACAACATAGTTGGTGACTAACCTCTGTTGGCTTTTTTGCCTAAGGATCCCCTATAGGTCTTTTAGTGTTATCGGGACAACTCGTGAGGCCTTTTGTGTTTGATTTGATAAAGACCTTAGGGTTCTTTTAATTGGATCAAAACCAATAATTTATTTAGTATAAACCCTCCTCGTGTGAGGAGATACTTTATTGGAACAAGTTAAAAAATCTACTACATTCCACAAGATCTCTGTTATGCGATGGAAAGTTCCTTAGTTGAAGTACGTTAAACAACCTACTGTAACCAAGTGCAGCTCTGCTTAGTATCCAGAGGATGGAGCTGTTGCTTGGAAATTATGCATAAAACTGAGATACATAATATAAGATTGAGGCATTTTAAGAAACAAGAGCAAATGGGAATTTATTCATTAAGTAATAACTTAAGAGCAACACAAGTCTGAAATGAAAATTTGCATAAACTAAATGTGCTAAGGAAGACTAAAAATATAACTTTTTAAGGCTAGTCGCATTTTATGCTCTAGGAATCTCTTTTCCCTCCAGCATTTACAAGTAATAAGCTCCTTGAAGGTCATCCCTGATTATCTTGAAAGGTCCTTCCCAGTTTGGTCCCAGTTTTCCATTTGACGGTCTTACTGCACTGCCGAGGACTTTCCTTAGGACGTAATCTCCTACCTAGAATTTCCTTGGGTTAACTTTCTTATTGTACTGCATGTTCAGTTGCTGCTGATATGAAGCCAACTTGATCATGGCATGCTCTCTTCGTTCATCTGCTAAGTCAAGTTCAATGTACAAGGCATCGTCGTTTAGCCCTTGGTCGACCAAGTGGGTTCTCATTGTAAGGAGACCTGCTTCAGGCGATATGATGGCTTCCATTCCATATGCAAGTACGAAGGGTGTTTCCATGACCTATTCTTTAAATAATCGAGCATAGTTTTATTAGAAGTTTATGCTTGACCGCTATTTTGGGGGCACGCTATTGAGCTGAATTGGTGTTTACTACCGAGTTCGTCACATAAGTTTTAAAAATAACACTCTCAAATTGTGTGCCATTATCGGTAATGATAGCTCTTAGTACCCCAAAGCGTGTTATGATGCTCTTCTAGATGAACCTCGTTATGTCGGCATCTCAGATGTTGGCTAATCGTTATGCCTCTACCCATTTGGTGAAGTAATCTGTGCCGACCAATAGATACTTACGATTCCCAAGTGCGATAGGTACTGGTCCTATGATGTCTAACCCCCATTGTACAAATGGCAAAGGGTTCATCTAGGTTTTCAGCTCGCTAGCTGGTTGATGAACTATGGGTGAGAATTTCTAGCATTTTTCACATCTCCGAACGTAGCACTCACATCTTTTTGCATGTGTGGCCACCAGTAGCCTTTTTTTATTGCTCAAAATGTTAGGGATCTTCTTCATGCGCGACTCCTACATATACCATCATGAATCTCGTTGAGAACTTTATCGGTGTCTTGTGGGTGGACGCATTGGAGGTACGAACCTATAAAAGATCTATTGTAGGGCTTTCCTCCTGGATCAAGATGGAACCTGGCTGCCTTTACCCTTATTTGATGAGCCAACTTCCTATCGTTAAGCAGTGTCTCATTTTGTAAGTAGGTAGTGATTAGATCCATCCAGCTAGGATCTTTTCCTATGGAGAGGATATGCTCAGCTACCGTTGCCTTGTCAATGCTAGGATGGCCGAGGAACTCCACTTGGATAGTTCTTTTGAGGTCAGAGTCCACCATTGAGCTGAGGGATACTAAGGCATCAACATGACTATTTTTGTCTCGGAGGAACTCCTGAATTGGGACGTCCTCAAATCCTGCTATAAGTTCTCGCACAACGGTGAGGTAGGCTTACATCCTATCATCTTCATGTTAAAATATTCGCTCACTTATTTAGAGACCATTTTGGAGTCGCCGAATACATTGAGGCTCTTTGCCCCCAGCAGTTGAGTATTGCGCAGGCCAGCGATAAGTGCTTCGTATTCGACTTCGTTATTGGAGGCTTCATATCCTAACCTAATTCCTTATTCGATGACAGTGTCATCTGGTGTGACCAGGGTAATCCCTACCCCTGCTCCCTTGGAATTGGAGGCTCCATTAACATATAGGTCCAGTCTTTGGACTGTGCTTTCTTGCTCGTTGATTGCTCCATTATCTATTGGTCACTCTACTTATTTCTCATGAATTTAATGATGAAATTGACCAAGACCTGTCCCTTAATCATCGTTCTTTACTGGAAGTGGATATCGAACCTTTCAAACTCAACCGACCATTTTGACAGTCACCTAGAGAGGTCGACTTTTTGAAGAACAACTTTGAGGGGAAATAAAGTGATCACTGTTATTTAGTGGGCTTCAAAATAGTGCTTCAGCTTCCTAGAGGCAACTACCAGAACATGGGCAAGTTTTTTTAAAAGCAAATAACGTTGTTCTTCATCCAGGAGCGTCTCTACCCTCCTTCTCACATACCAGAGCCAAGCTAAGAGCGTGGTCTGATACGACGAGGTAGAGGCATAGAGGATATCCGTCTTCGAGGATTCCTAATAGGGGTGGCTTACTGAGGTAGGACTTGATCTCCTCTAAAACTTTTGAGCAATTATCATTCCAAGTGAGGCCCTTATCCTTCTTCAGGAGCTGAAAGAATGGTCGACAATGTTCTGAGGACTTAGAGATGAAGAAATTGAGTGCTGCGAGTATTCCAGTGAGCTTTTGAATATCTCACAACATCCTTAGTGGATGGACCCTGTTGATCGCGTCGATCGGATCTAGATTGACCTCTATCCCTCTCTTGTTGACTATGACCCCAAAACCTTCCTGACTGGACTCTAAATGAGCACTTTCTCGCATTGAGTTTCATTTGGTACTCTTTGAGGATATCGAAGGTTCTAGCCAGGTCGTTAAAGTGGTCATCTTTGTCCTTACGTTTGACCAACATATCATCGATGTAGACTTTCATGGTGTCTCTCATATGTTATTTTAACATCTTTGTGACCAGCCTCTAATAAGTTGCTCATACATTTTTTAAGTCGAATGGTATTACCTTGTAATAATAAAGGTCAACTAGAGTTTTGAATAATGTCTTATCCTGGTCAAACATGAATAGTGGAATCTGATGGTAGGGCAAAACTGTCCGTAGGGCAACCTTGTTGAGGTCGATAAAGTCAATACATACTCTCCAACTATCGTTACTATTTCGTACTACCATTGGATTGGATAACCACTTAGAGAACTGAACTTCCCTAATGGAGCCTGCATCTAGAAGCTTACCGACTTCATTCTCCAACGCTTTAGCCTTTTCTGAGGATGTTTGGGGTGCTTTTTAAGTGATCGGCTTGAAGCTTGGGTCTATGTGGATACGGTGGTAAGCTACGTTGGGATTAATACCATGAATATCGTACGACTCCCAGGCAAAAATGTCCAGAATGCTTCTCAAAAAGGCAATTAATTCTTTCTTTTTGTGATCGACAAGATTAGTCCCGATCAGAAACTTTCTATCCAAAAAGTTGTCATCAACACCAACTTCCTTCGGGCTTTTAACGACTCTATCAGCGGGGTGGATCCTGGTCTCCTATACCACTGGTCGACTATACCGTAGTTGCTATTTAAACGGTTTAGTCCCATCCTAGGCTTCCTCTTAAGGGGCTTTTGGTTCCTCTTTCTTCTCCTTTTGGGGGAGAATGGCAGAGATAAAGAATTTCCTTACAGTCCACTACGAATCTCGACCACTCCCCAGTCGGTGACACACTTGAGCTTCTGGTGGTATATGAATGCATGGCTTTCATGGCGTGTAAACGGCCTCTGCCTAAGATGGCATGGTATGGTGGTTAAATATCCACCGCTAAGAATTCAATCGGTTTTGAAATATTCCCTGTCCTTATGTAGGATTATCTTTCCCATTGGCATTGAGATCTTCTTTGTGAAGCCGATCAGTGGAACGATCACCTATTTCAGATCGGTTAAGTTAAGCTTCAACTTATGAAACAGCTCTAAGTACATCATCTCTGATGAGCTTTCATGATCCACCAGTAACTTATCAATATCCCAGTTCGCGATTCTAAGAGTGTCACGGGTGCATCATAGTGTGGGGTCCTTACTCTAACCAGATCTTCTTCTATGAAGACGATGTGTTTGGTGTAGTCGACATCTTTTGTTCGTCGGCACTTATCAGCCTAGATTTTTGCAAGGTCAATCTGGAATGCCTCCATGGCAGTTGTGACCTTTTTTAGCTCCATTTGAACAACATTTCCTTAGATCAGCTTCATGTTCGATGCTCTATGTACTACTGCGAAATCATGTCCTATGTCGTCATTAAGGATATTATCTGACTTTTAGTCACCATTGACTGCGACCTTGTCACTTTTCTTTTCTACATACTCATTCAAATGTTCAGTTTGGTCCAACTCTTCCAAGTGCAATTTCAATGCTTTGCAACTCTCTATCATGTGGCCGCTTTCCTTATGGAACATGCATCTCAGTGCGTTGTTCCTCTTTGTCGGGTCACTTCCCGTATTCTTGGGCCACTTGATAAATGGATGATATTTGATCTTGCTCAAGATCTTGTAAATTAGCTCCTTGAAGATTGTGTGTACAACTTGGAAAGCCTTTGAAGGATCTGCCTTGTCCCATTCTTGGAGCCATTTTTGCCCCCCTTTTTGCTCCTTTTCTTTGGAGTGTCATTTTTGTCTCCTCCTTTGACTTCTTTTGCACGATCATTATCCCCTAGAGCAGAGTGAACCACATCCTCAACCTTGGTGCATTTTTCAATATGCATCATGAGGTCGTCTATGGTCTTTATCTCTTTCTTCATCAGGGATTGGTGCAACGGAGATGCTATGATAACCTATTTCGAGAAGTCCTCCACTTCGTTGAAGACCTTCTAATACCATTTGGCATAGTCACGGAGGCTTTCTTGTGGTTTCTTCTTTATTGAGAGCAATGGGTCCATTCTTTTGGGGTGGGAGCTGCGAGTGATGAAGCAAGTAGTGAAGGACTCCAAGAGGGCCTTGAAGCTCTTGACTAACCTTTATGGAAGCATTTCTCACCACTCTCATTTTACGTCATGTAGTCTAGAAGGGAAGATTCGACACATGAGAGCGTCATTGTGGCTCTACAGGGTCATAGCATGTCTGTACTGTCGAGCATGGTCTATGGAGTCGGTCTTGCCATTGTAGATCTTAAATCTGGGAACAACGAACTTTTTTAGGGGCTCCTCTTCTTCAATTGTCCTTTAAAAAAGGGATTTCATCTGAGTGTTGAAAGCTAATCTAGCTAGCTCTTTGGTGGATCTAGCCCCTCGGTGGCCTGAATGTTAGTCCATGTCTCTATGAACCAGAATCCTGATGTATTCATCATGATGATAATTATTTCGGTAGTGTCTTTCTAATTGATCACGCTCTGATTGAGCACGTTTTGATCTGCTGCGCTTGGATTGATACCTGTCGCGTTTGGATCTCCTTCCTCGACTGTGAGTTTTACTCGCCTGAAGACTAGGAGACCTGTCGCGATGCTTTTTGATATATTTATGAAGATCCTCTCAAGTCGTCTTTGTAGGCGAGCATTCTCTTCCATCTGGAGGCCTGTTGCCTCCTCCTGCTCTTGAAGCCTTACTTCGTAAGTGTCGACCAGTCTGGAGATCTAAGTAGATCTAGGTGGTCCATGACTTTTTTCAAAAGGTTGTCTCTCTTTATGAAATATGGGATTTAGTGGTTGGCGAATCTCAGACCTAACCCTAGGTGGGGCTGGATCATCCTATACATAGCCAACCTGGGGGAGATTGCTGATGTGGTGAGACATCACGAGCTTTCTTTCGATAATTGCTTTCGTAGGAAAAAGAATCGATTCCCACAGACAACGCCAATTATGAGTGAAATTATTATCACAATAAAAGATCTAGAAACCAATATCAAGAAGGAAGCAAATAATCACACACAACAAAAATAGATATACGTGTTTCGATAAGTTACCTATGTCCACGGAGAGGTTGCTATTATCTGTTAGTGTCTATGAAATGATTGAAGTTACACCCCTTTGACTCGGGTCAAGGTTTACATTTTATAGTTGTGAAAATAAGTGATTGAATTGTACAAGCACTCAACCAGCTTGTAGATAACTCATGGGTATCTCTAAATATCTCCTCTGAGATTGTTGGTAACCTATTTGAGTCTATCTCCATGCATTTAAGCATATGTTAACTACACAGGTTCAGAATAAACATCTGAGTTCGGCTGGACAGTCCACTATGCATGCTGGGCTGGTCAGCTGCACTATTTGGATCAAATAAATAAGCCCCCATAATATCCATATTTCAAATTAATACGTATACGCATTTTCACAAACCGTTATTTTATTACATAAAGGTGGTTCGTGTGGTAAAGGAATTTGCAATGATTCCTCAGGGTTATGCGTCTTTGTTATTGGAGGATCCCGCGGTCACAATAAAGGTAGGCCTTAACTACAAAGCATTCACGGAGGGTACACTTGCATAAAAAATAAAGATAAGATGTGTCGTTGTGCTAAGTGATACCAGATTGTACGATCCTAATATAAACCAATGTATTTTAGCCATAACAAATGCTAATCTCATCAATGTGATTAGAGGATAAGTGGAGCTATCAAATTTGGCATGTGTAACACGTGGGCTTTTTTAGAAACGTGTAATACGATTTATAAGTTAATAAATTGTGACAATGAAACATCTCAATTACTTGGTATTTAATAATTTTTTCCTTCTCATTCACCTCACAACATTAATTTGAAAACAAATTGAAAAAAATATATGTATTGATATCAATATGCAATGTATTATTAAATTGAGAACATTTTTAAAGGTTATAATAAAAGTCACTGTTGTCCTGGAATAAATTCAAAATTCGCATCCAAATCCATGTGCGCTCCCATTATCGGATCGTCCCCAAATGAATTACCCCAACTCGGTGGCGATTGATATGTTGCGTATAGGTCAGATAGTGGGACTGGTAGTGGTACGTAAACGTTTTCACGATTGTAACTAGTCCCACCAAGCTCAGGTCCAACACCACGCACATTGAAGGTGGTAAGTTGTCGCTCCAACTCCTCAATTCAATCGTCGCATGCTCTGATGATATCCTCACGCTCCCGAGTCTCAGTTAATAGTAAATGACGAAGACCACATATATTATCTGCTGGGTCGATGTATATCTCACGCGATTCTAACTGTGACATTGACTGGGCTGAAGAAGCGTTGGTTGGGAACTCAAATCGCATCACACTCCGTGAATATGAAGCCCCCCGGGGGACGCCGACATCTACCATCCAATCCTACCTCGGCGGTTGTATCTGTGTAGGACCACCCGATGAAAACTGTGTCTGATACTCAAATGTATGATTAATCGGTGTTGGGGCCCATGGGATGTGCAACGTTACATAACCAACTCCAACCAAATCTACGTTCACGTATAGTGCAATCACCAATAATAACGACCCATGCGCAACTGGCTTCCAATAGGCATTATACTCTTCTTGGGACACAACGGATATGCTGTCATTTGCAACCGACCAATTCGGGGTAAAAGCGGCTTGGAAGTCTTGTTCTGGGATTGAGCACAAATTACACGGGGGTGGGGGTGGGGGTGGAGGTGTCTGCGATACATATCTCGCCTGTTACTTGGCAGATGCCCCGGTCGCCCAAGTACCAAAAATCCTTAAATAAGGGATCCCATAAAATAATACGCAAACTGGATAAATAATGAGCATATCCAATGATATCATTGTGACGGTATGTAGAAGTCTCGTACGACTGTCAAACGATGGACTCGAGTGACCTCATCTCAAGCTGATGTTGGCTGTTTGAGATATCAAACTGTTGAGCGCCCTTTGCCCGTTTTATGTTTGACTTTGACCAACGAAATATCTGGGGCCATAAATCTACAGACGGATCATCAAGAATTGGGCATGCCGTCATTATGTTCTCGTGATGTAAGTAATGTAAAATATGTAAATACATTAAATTGATTAGAAGATGTAAACTATTATTTTAAGAAAACATAAAATTCATAAACATATATATAAGAGATTTAAAAAATGTAAACTGGTCAATGATCGTCGACTAGCTTTGTCCATTGACCAGATAATACGAGCATAAAAAGTCGAATCCTAATTGTCGTAACGCTCTCCAAATAATGCAAATACCCGATGTCGAAAGTGAAATTAACATTTAGAAAGAATAAATTGCCAATAACGTAGAATCACAAAGCCCGAGCGATGACTGAACACATGTAAACGGGTAGATTATTTTCCTTCACAAATTTTTCAATGTATTTTTTAAGGTCGATGTAATACCCGTATTTTTTTTATGCTTTATAAATTTGGGGATTTATTAAATTTAATGTGAGTTAATTATTTAATATAAATCCAGAAATTTCTTATTTTATAATTATTAACGTGATGTGAGTTAATAATTATGAGAAACTTGTTGAATATTACTAATGATCAAAGTAATATATAATATTGGTTCCATTAAAATGTCGCGAGTGAATAGAAAGACAATTTTGGAAATTTAAGTCGGGACGCGCCTGTGTCGCGTCGGGAATAAATGTTGATTAATAAAAGTGAAATATTTTTAAGTTATCCGTATGGTCGTTTTGAGTGCGCCAACGTGTCCGGAAGGGTCGAGATAGTCAGAAAAGTGTACTCGGGGGTTTAGTTTGGGTCTCGGGGCGTTTTTAGGATTATTTAGCACCCCGGGAGGGGATTTTGGACATTTTGCATTTTTGGGTAATTAAACCCACGAAAATTATTAGGCTATATCAGCCATTTAGAATAGTCCTTTAGGGTTATCAGACTCAAAACTTTAGAACGGCCTTAGGAGAGGGAAGGAAAAAGCTTTCCAAGCAATCCAAGGCCAAAAAGTCACCCGATTGCACCGCCACCACCACCAACGCGTAGATCGCGCGACGGGGAATGTAACCACACCAAAATCGTCCATAAATCAGAATTCTGAAATTTCTAGGCAAGTGTTTATCTTGCTTATTTTTGTTAATGCATCACTCATGTTAGTCTAGGGTTGGTTAGGATGAGTTTCATGGAAGAAAACCCAAGTTGGAGATAGGAACTTGCATGTAGTAATGATATAAAAAGAATCTGGAAATCCCCCTTCATATGTAGAGGTTGAACCACGGATTTATGATGTTTTAGAAGAAGAGATTCTGGAAAAAGATTGATTAGAACAAGGTTAAAGAAATTCTAGGGTTCTTGAGATTAATATGAGTTTTTGGCCTATTAACCCATGGTTATTGATGAAATTTTGCATGCTTTACGTAGAAGATGTATAAAATGGGTTATACTGTTAGTAGTACAAATTATTGGGCGATTGGGAATGAAAAATCTGGATTTGGATGAGGTTGTATGATAGAACCCGTAACTGGTTTCCTGCAGAATTCGCCATACCTGCTTGATCGATCGATCGAGCCAAGAGCTTCGATCGATCGAAGGTTCGATCGATCGAGCCCCTGCTCTCTATCGATCGACCCCTTCTGGCAGACTTATATTTCCCTTTTAAAATAGTTGAATTAATTCTAAATGAATAATACTCCTTAGACATCCTTATTAAAATATTTTGGGAGATAAAGATGACCAGTAGGATTTATTAATGATTAAGAGACCTTTAATGTAAGGCGAGATTAACATTTTTGGGGTGTTTATATATAAGGGACAATGGAATTTTGTATTAAAGGGAGAGATACGTAAAATAGTTACGATGGAAAATAGATGAATACCTACTAAATTTTACACTTGGGAGGATAGAGTCCATGAGTGTTACGTAGTAAGTTGGAATAATCCCTCAAATTAAAGTTAGAGACGAACCGTTATACGTGATAACTAATAATAGGAAAATAAGGATAAATGTCGTGATTATGGGTTATGGGATGAACCTAAATTGATATGATAAAAGTAGTATATTTATATGACTATGTGTATGCATATATTATATACATGTGAAAATCATGCCCACGCTACTTGCTATCCCTGAGGTTACCGCGTTGGGACAGTCTTATCTCGATGGGACCTTTACCGGGGATATTGACTTGTACCCAAAAAGATAGGAATACTAGGTACAGGCTATCGAATCGATAGTCACGGTCCTAAGAGACGCGAGGGTATGTGCTGACCTCTTGGACTTGGAAACTATGCTTCACCTCAATATTGTTTGTGTATGTGTTAATACAGTTTGAGAGTGAGTCCGAACGTGTATTTCCCTTAGTACGAGTGATACGGGGATTGGATAGCAGAGTATGCCCGCACCATAATTTTTATGTGGGCTGCTGTTAGAATATATATATATATATTATACGAGTATTTAATATATATATAAAATTCTGAAATTTGGAACTGCCTACTGTGTTATGGTAAGTAAGAAATGAATAATGACTTCAAATTGGAAATACTTGTTTTGAAAAGTATAATATGACACTGGGAAATTTTATTAATAAATAAAGTTAAAACGAGAGCTTTGTTACTCAATGAAATTTTCCCCTTAAACAATTATATTGTTCAGTTTTAAATCTTACGAGTAACCTAAGATAAGTTAAACCATTGGGAAGATTAGTGCGATATAAGATGAGATAATCCGTTGGGAAGATTAGTGCGATAGGCCTGCACATTAGAAGAGAGGTGAGAATTTCTCAAGAAAGTGCCGCACTAATTTGTTGTTGCATTGGCCTGTAAACATTTTAAATACTTGCTAAACAAATTTTAGATCTTTTACACTATCGGGTTCTGACCCGTTTCTATTTTCCTTTCTCTCTTGTATATATATATATGTATATATTCTAGGTGCCCAGCCACAGGAGCGTCTTGCATAGGATCCTTTGGAAGGAACGTGCTGCAGCTTAGGTGGGAGTTGAAGGCCTCTTGCTTAGACGACTTCATTCATTTGATTCCACTCTTATCATATTTATTCAGTTGGGCATGTGTCGCCCGTTTCCATTATCCAGCTGTTTTATTAGACATTATAATTCATTTATTTCTAGTATTGTCACTTTGGAATTTATTATTGTCCGGATGTTTTACTTTAAGTTTTAAATGTTGGGATTTAGTTGTTGAATGTTTAAATTATTTGGATTATATGTTCCAGGATAATTGTGGCGTGATTCTTTAATATTGAATTATTGTAAAGATTTAAATCTTGGTTTATAAAATAAAATTTGGAAAGTAATGTCTAAAAATGGTTTTGACACTTAGCTTAATTAATTAGGGTGTTTAAATTGGAAAAGTTATTTTTTGACAGTGATGCTAAGAATGAACCAACTGTTCACCTTGATTTAATTTAATAAAGGAGTGATCGCCCGGTATTTAATTAGGCGGGGTGTCACAGGTGGTATCAGAGCATCATGTTCTAGTGTCCTTTAGGATCTGTACGGCTTATTTCGTTTCCAGCTTAGCATCATTGATATAGAGCCCTAATACTAGGAATGTTGTGTTCATCTCTATACATTGGGAATTCGTGCTTCTGCGATTTGTTTATGCGAATGATGAACTCATCCAAATTTATTTAAATTATTAGATGGATTGTCAAGAAGAACTAGCTAAAGCGGTTAGTAGAGTCAACGAGCAAGATCGACTCACACCTCAGGTATCTACAGAGAGAATATCAACCGCCGAGTTAGCAGGTATTGTGGCACAGGCAGTTACAACTGCGGTCTTGCAGTATCAAGAACGTAGCACACAACTCATGGGGTGCAAAAGATCTAGAGAGTATAGTCAGTCTGTCATGACTGGAAATAACAAGTGTGTGAAGACACAAAAATCGCAATAACAAGCTCCTCAGGCCCGTAAAAGCCACGAAGGTAACGAATTATGCGGGGAAACCCAAAAGCGTCAGGGCCAACAAAGTCGGGGTCCGAGTGAAGTCACGAAGGAGTGTTTCAGATGTGGAATGGACGGTCATGAACGCCAAACTTGTCCGGATCAGTCTAAAAAGGAACTACAAATCAACCAGCGAGAACTTTCGGGACTCTGCCTTATATGTGTAAAGCCGGGTCACAAGTGGAGGGATTGTCCTCACCCTGACATAGTTTTTCCACAAATTTCCCACCAAGGCCAACAAGACCAGGGAAAAAGCGAGACTAGTCAACAACGTAGTGAAGTGAAGCAGTTTCGGGGGAGGTGCTTCCAATGTAGCAGAAATGGCCATAGGCGTCAGGATTGCCCAGAGAAGAATAGGGCCCCACGGAAGGAAGGTGCTAGTGATAAACCACAGAAGCCAGCTCCACCACCCTTTCCAACAGCCTCAGTTCAGCAGAGACAGTTACAATATGGACGTGTCTGTAACGTCCACCAGATAGCAGTATCTCAGGCCCCAACCGATAAAAGAGGTATGTTTCCTATCCATGGTACTATGGGTCGAGTTTTATTTGATACTGGGGCGGCGCACTGTTTTATAGCTACTCATTTTGCAAAGGCCTTAGGGCTATTAGTCACAGCAGAGAGCACTGTGACGTGTGTAGACTTTCCACTGGGAAATGGTTCACTTATTTTTCTTTATATGCCGGGGTGTGGGAGTAGAGATTGGTAGCTTAGTATTACCAGCAGACATGTAGTATTAGATATGCATGAGCACGACGTTATTATCAGTATGAATTGGCTCACAGCTTATAGATCCATGATAGATTGCTTTGGTGAGAGTAATGTCTTTGCCATTCCGGGGCAATAAATATTTGAGTGGCGATACCTCGCCCAGAAGTGGGATCTTATACCTATTTTTATTATATAAAGGAGGATACCTCTAAGGAAATTATAATTCTCCTGGATTTGATTCCAGTAGTTCGTGAGTTTTCGAATGTATTTCAAATGGTAAGTGGATTAAATATCGAAATATCTTGCGGAGAGTGAGATCACACGTGCTAAAATATTTTTCGAAGCAAGTATGGAGACAGCGTGTGGTGTCTAGTAAGGGACAACGATTATAGTAGTTTTGTTTTGGTTTGGGCAGGCATGTTACATCCCGAGTCAATTTGTACGGTCAAGACGATTGGCAAGGCAGAATTAATGGTTTTATACTCAGAGGATGAAGCATGTTTTATGTGACACGAGCGAGTCATTGTATTATGTTCATTGCTAAATTGGCATGTGAGACGGGTTTAATGTGTATAACTACGAAAGGTATTATCATGTGAAATTTTTTTCCTAGTGTAGCGGGATTTTCCTTAGTGCTATCCGCGGAGGATGAATGAGTATATTAATAGTGTTATATACTTTATTGAGGTTACACGTTTTAGTGATGTGATATACGAGTATAGTACGGTATTGATTACAACTTTATAGAAATGGTCAGTACAATAGTAGGCAGTTATTGCAAGGCTATCGGAGTGGTTACTTTAGTGCAACGTGTTCTGTTTTGGCGAGGCCTCACCTGCAAGAGAGTTGGACTCGCACTTATATATTATCTATCCTAGAGACTTTGGAGGGGATATTGAGCTCGAGATGTTCGATACCAGTGTGAAGGGACTTGGTTGTTATGATTCAGTATGCATCGGGTTTACGGTTGAGCGAAAAGTTTTAACTCAGTATTATGGGTAACTGTAATACCCCGTACTTTTGTCTATATTTATTTTTGGGGATTAATTAATTAAATGCGTATTAATTGGAATTAATCCGGGTTATAAATACTAATGTGATACGAGTTAGTATTTGATTATGTGCATATATGATTATATATGAACTTGGTATTATAAAATTTGTCGTGAGATTTACATACGGCAATTTGGGAATTTTGTTGAGACGCGTGGGACCGCCGCGTCACGGTATAATATTTTGTTAATAAAAGTGAATTTAAAATCTATGATCCGTATGGTCGTTTTGAGTGCGCCAACGCATCCGGAAGGGTCGAGATAGTCAGAAAACACTAGCCGGGGGTATAGTTTGGGTCCCGGGGTAATTTTAGACCATACCGGTAACTTAAAGGGTATTTTAGTAATTTGGTATTTTTGGGTAATTAAAAGTGACGAAAATTGAGAGTTGTAATCTGATAAGGATTGACCCCAACCAACCCTTATTAACCCAACAAGCTACGGAGGTTTATTGAAATTAGGTTTCATAAGTTTCCCCAAAGCAAACCCTAGCCACCATAGCCTTTTTGGAGAAGAAAGCTTGGAGAAGGAGAGAGAGAGAGAGATTCTGCAGAAATTCTACACCGAATCCACACCAAATTCAGAAATCAAACCAAGGCAAGTGACTTTATTTCCATTTAATTACTGAGAATGTCTTTTCCATGTTAGAAATTGAAGAATCTTAATTGTTCTTGAAAGATTAAAAGAAAACCCATGAAATTTGAAGTTATTATTGAATGTTGGGATAGGTTTGCATGTAGAAACATTGTTGGGAGATTTAATTTCGGATATTTCATATCTAGGTGATGTATAAACGAATTAAAATCTGGGAATTTATGATGAGAAAAAGTTAGGGCTTATGTTCTTGAAGAAAATTGGGAATTAGTGTAGAAATTGTGATTTAATGATGTTTAGATGATATCAAACCCTTTAATGATGTTAGTATAACCCCTTAACATGTTTGAGGATGTTTAGAGAACTCAATATATTGTGGGAACGAATTTTAGAAGAGGTTTGAGGAGTAAAAATGGTGAAAAACGATTTTTGGGAAATTCTGGGCCGAAACTGGCATCTCGTTAGAAGCAGCCCCCAGGTCGTTCGAACGAGCTCGTTCGAACGAGCTTCTAACGAGTTGACCAGTCGTTATTAACGAGTAGGATTTTCGTTCGATATCTCGTTCGAACGAGATATCGTTAGAAGGGTCAGTTCGTTCGAACGAACTGGGATCTCGTTCGAACATCCTCGTTCGAACGAGACTTCTAACGACCTGACAGTCCAAACTCGTTCGAAGCCTCGTTCGAACGAGACTTCTAACGAGTTGACAGTTTGACCCTTTTTGGACTGTTTTGACTTTTGGAGTTTCGGGAGATGGTTCAAGGGTAGAGTTAGCATCCCTTTGATGATATAGTGACTTATTTGGGACTTTTGGGTTGTTGGGATGAGTAAATCATATACGAGAGTTATATTCAATGAATCATTTGGGTTGAGACGTGAGTGACTACTACGATGTGAGGATGAATTATAGCGCGTATAATTATGAACCGGAATAAAATAGGTTGTGATAATTAGTTAGTACAAGATTGCGATATGTACTACGATTAAAATACGGTATTACTAAGATGTGTGTTTACTTAGTATTAGTATATGGATTGTTTGTATGACATACCTACCATACTTGCTATCACGGGAGGTTTCGTTCGCTTAGGACCCTCTAATCCTTGTGTGCCTACGGGGGGGATATAGACTGGTACCTTGATGAACATAGGTCATTGAAAGACTTATTGTGATATTAATAAGTCCGCTGACCATGGGAGCGTAGGTATGTGCGTGACCCATGTGATGGTGACTGTGTTCGCCTCCATTATTTGTGATGTTGTTATCGGTAAACTATTCCTGAGAGATTCGGAATATGTAATCCTTATGTACGTGATGTACCGGGATGGATAGCAGAGTATGTGTGCACTACAGCTTAGATTGCGGGGTGCTTGTATCGTATATTTATGTGGTGAATAGTATACATTAAATTAATGGAAATCCTCATGTTAATGTTGTAAAAATATTACGGTATTGTTTCGAGTTATATAATGAGTTAACTGATAGTTATATCATTGGCATATTTAGTAACTGTGTTCACATTAAACCTCTATTTAATTACGAGAGTTGTTATGTTATATGGAACCGAGTAAATGGGTAGAACCTTTGGTAGTCTAGCTAGTTATATTGTCAGTTGCTAGTAGTATGGGTAGTTATAGATGGGTACTTACGTTAGGAGTGCACAGTTAGACGAGAGGTGAGAATATAATGTGAGTGCACGTCCTAACATGTACTTTACATTTAATGTTTTAAATGTTTTTAAAGCACTTGCAGGTTTTTAAAATATAACACTTTCGGGCTCTGACCCATTTGCTTTCAAATATATTTTCTTGTAAAACCATTTTAGGTGCCCAGCCACAAGGACACCAAGCATAGGATTCTCATTCAGGTGACGTGCTGTAGCTGGTTGTGGAAGCTACATGGATTTGCTCATAGACGCTTCCATCTTTTGGATTCCAGAGTCACTATCTATCAGTTGGAGGGCATGTTGCCCATTTCTTTAGAGACCTCTTTTACATTTCAGTTTCAGACTCTAGCATGTATTGCTCAGTATTCAGTTTTAGTTATTTATTTCAGTTTACATATCAGTTGTGGGATTTGTATTGAGGAGTTTTTCCTCCAGGTTTTATTTACATACTGTGATGGTTATTCTTGTTACTTCAGTATGGTGAACGGTGTTATTTAGTTATTCATTACTCTTGTTGCATGTTAATCAGATTTAATAAAATTTGGCACTTACTTTTTAAATACTAGGCGGTTAGTAATAATAAAACGTTTTCGACAGTGATGCTATTAACTGAGCCAACTTGGCATTTTGAATTAATTTTATAAAGGAGTAGCTACCCGGTGTTTAATTAGTCGGGGTGTCACAGGTGGTATCAGAGCATCAGGTTTTAGTGTCCTTTAGGATCTGTACGGCTATTATGTTTCCGCTACGTTTCTTTGATATAGAGCCCTATATTTTAGGACTGTTGTACTCTTATTGTGTATGCTTCGTTCTTCAGCTATTTTAAGTTTATAAACCGTGAACTTATAAACTTTGTTCTTATTTCAGATGCCTCCACGACGTGCACGACGAGTTCCCAGGAATGCAACGCCCGAACCCCAGCCCGCTCCAGTTCAGGTTAATGCATTCCCGTCTGCTTGGGAACGTGTACGTGACGCTTTTCAGAAAGCGCATCCACCAGAGTTTGCTGGAAGCTCAGATGTGGTTATCTCGAGCCAATGGAGGAAGGACATGCAGAGGCATTTGAGGATGCATGAGTGCACTGATGTTCAGAAACAGGTGCTAGCTACTTTCAAGCTAGTTGGATCTGCGCTACAGTGGTGGGAGTCTATTACCACCGCAGAGGAGAGGGATACCCTCACGATACAGGAGTTCTGGGTGCGGTTCGACCGCAAGTATTTTCCGTCCGCAGTTCATACAGAAATGAGGAGGAAGCTGATGAGTTTGAAGCAGGAGGGCAAGACAGTGGCCGAGTATGAGGCCGAGTTCACTAACCTGTTGAATATCGTTCCAGACGAGATTCCAACAGAGAAGAAGAAGATAGAGAAGTTCACTGATGGGTTGAATTGGAGGATCCGCCAGCATCTGCTAGGGAACCTATCGTTGGCCACATATTCTGATGTGGTTAACGCTGCGTTATTGCACTGCCAGGACCACCGTTTTCACATGGCCGAGGGCAAGCGGTCGGGAGAGTCTAGCCATCAGGGCAGGACCGGAGGACATGGTGCCAGCGGGGCACAATCGGGTCAGGGGCAGAGACAGACTGAGCAGGGCTCCCAGCAGGGGGATAACAAGAGGTTCCGGTCAGGGAACTACAGGCAGGGACAGGGAGGTTTCCGCCAGGGCCATCAGGGTCCAAACGGCAAGCAGGGCCAACAGTGACAGAATGGGCAGCAGTTCCATCAGGGCCAGCAGGGCCAAGGGAGGAATGGTAACGGCCACCAGGGCCGGGGACAGCAGGGGCAGAGGGGAGGGAACTTCCCAGGGAAGTGCTTTACTTGTGGCAAGACTGTCCATAAGAAGCAGGATTGTCCTGATAGGGGCAGGGCCCCACAGCAGCAGCAGCAGGGTGCTCGCCAGGAGCCGCAGAGACCTATGTTTCCCGCAGCTCTTCCTGCACCGCCACAGATGGCAGCATTGCCACCCATTCCAGCAGTCCCAGCTCAGCAGGGGCAGCTACAGTATGGACGTGTCTACAACGTTCACCAGGCTGCAGTTCCACAGGCACCGCCCGCGATCGAGGGTACGTTTCCTATCCATGGCACTATGGGTCGGGTGTTATTTGATACGGGTGCTACACATTGTTTTATAGCTACACACTTCGCGAAAGCTTTAGGATTGTTAGCTACGGCAGAGAGCACAGTGACGTGTGTCGACTCACCATTGGGGAGTGGGTCACTTATTTTCTTTATATGCCGGGGAGTCGGGGTAGAGGTTGGAGGTTTGGTATTGCCTGCAGACATGTTAGTGTTAGACATGCATGTTCACGATGTGATCATCGGTATGGATTGGCTCGTAGCATATAGGGCCATGATTGATTGCTTCAGCGGGAGCATTGTTTTTGCCATTCCGGGGTAAGAAATGTTTGTAGTGGCGATGCCTCGCCCAGAGGGAGGATCGACCGCTCATCTGTATTACATAGAGGAGGATACCTCTAAGGAGGTTGTTATTCCTTTAGATTCGATCCCGGTTGTCAGGGAGTATTCAGATGTGTTTCAGGAGATACCAGGCTTACCACCCAGTCGAGAGATAGACTTCGTTATTGATTTGCTACCGGGTACGAGACCTATAGCACGTGCACCGTACCGTATGGCTCCAGCTGAGATGCGAGAGTTACGGGATCAGATAGAGCAGCTGTTAGGGCAGGGCTTTATTCGCAGGAGTACCTCACATTGGGGCGCTCCAGTTTTGTTTGTGAAGAAGAGGGATGGTTCACTGAGATTGTGCGTGGACTACCGAGAGTTGAATAAGGTCACGATACGGAATAAGTATCCGTTGCCTCGAATCGATGACTTATTCGACCAGTTGAGAGGAGCTTCTTTCTTCTCGAAGATTGACTTGAGGTCAGGTTACCATCAGTTGCGTATCAGGGAGGAGGATGTCTCGAAGACTGCGTTCTTGTCGAGATATGGTTCTTACGAGTTTCGGGTTATGCCTTTCGGCTTGACCAACGCTCCAGCAGTGTTTATGGACTTGATGAACAGAGTGTTCAGAGACTTCTTAGATCAGTTTGTCATTGTCTTCATTGATGATATTCTGGTTTACTCTCAGACAGAGGAGGAGCACGCCGAGCATTTGAGGCAAGTTTTGCAGACACTTCGTCAGAACGAGTTGTATGCAAAATATGAGAAGTGCGGGTTTTGGCTGAAGGAAGTACAGTTCTTGGGTCACATTATTTCCGATCAGGGAATATCTGTCGATCCGGGAAAGGTATCAGCGGTGAGGGAGTGGGGACAGCCCACGACACCAACGGAGATTCGTAGTTTCTTGGGTCTAGCAGGATACTACAGGAGATTTATTCGGGGATTCTCGGAGATAGCAGGACCTTTGACACATCTTACTCGTAAGGGTGTGCCATACATCTGGAGTGATGCCTGTCAGTTGGCATTCGATGAATTGAAGGACAAATTGACCTCAGCACCTGTGTTAGCATTGCCAAGACCGGGAGTTGAGTATTTGGTTTACACCGACGCGTCTTTGCAAGGGCTTGGAGGTGTATTGCAGCAGGAGAGACAGGCCATAGCTTATGCTTCCCGTAAGCTTAAGCCTCATGAGAAGAATTACCCCACACATGATTTGGAGTTGGCAGCAGTAGTATTTGCCTTACGGATTTGGAGGCACTATCTTTTGGGGGAGAAGTTTCAGCTGTTCACGGATCACAAGTCACTACAGTATCTGTTCACGCAGAAGGAACTGAATATGCGGCAGCGTAGGTGGCTTGAATTTGTGAAGGACTACCAGTTCGACATCCAGTACCACCCGGGTAAGGCCAACGTGGTAGCAGACGCGTTGAGCCGCAGGCCAGCAGATGTGGTGGCAGAGGTGTGGAAAGCTAAGTGGAAGGAATTGGGACACCAGGATGCAGTGGCCCGATCTTTCATGTCTGTAATGACCGTTACACCGCAGATTGTCACGAAGGTAGTACGGGCACAGGCTAATGATTCGTTCTGTCAGGAGCAGATAGTTCGATTACTTGCAGAGGGAGCCGAGTCCTATACCGTTAGCTCAGACGGGGGATTGCGCTTCAATGGGAGATTGGTAGTTCCGAAAGGGGAAGAATTGCGGCACGATGTGATGGCAGAGTCGCACGGCTCACGGTTCGCGGTACATCCCGGAGGGGACAAAATGTACCAAGACATGAGACGGCAGTATTGGTGGAGCGGTATGAAGAAAGATATCGCTGAGTTTGTCTCGAAATGCGCCACTTGTCAGCTTGTAAAAGTGGATCATCAGAGACCAGCAGGATTGCTACAGCCGTTGGAGGTTCCGGTATGGATGTGGGAGAGCATATCCATGGATTTTGTCACGGGGTTGCCTACGTCGCAGAGGGGTCACGACTCCGTTTGGGTAATTGTGGACAGGTTGTCCAAGGTCGCTCACTTTTTACCCGTTAGGACTGATTACACTGCGGGACAGTATGCCCAGCTCTTCATTTCAGAGATTGTGAGACTTCACGGTGTGCCCCTGAATATCGTGTCTGACAGAGACAAGATATTTGTTTCGCGGTTTTGGGAAAGTTTCCAGGAGGCCATGGGCACAGAATTGCGGTTGAGTACGACTTATCATCCGCAGACCGATGGGCAGACAGAACGCACCAATCAGATGTTGGAGGACATGCTACGCATGTGCATTATTGACTTCGGGGGTGGATGGGAGCAGTACCTTCCACTGGTGGAGTTTGCTTACAACAACTCCTATCAGTTCACGATTGGCATGGCTCCGTTTGAGGCATTGTACGGTAGGCCTTGTCGTTCCCCAGCATGTTGGTTGGAAGTGGGGGACAACAAACTACTTGGGCCAGAAGTGATCCAGGATACTTCGGCAAGGATTGAGTTGATTCGAAGTCGCATTCGGGTAGCTCAAGACAGGCAGAAGAGTTATGCTGATGCAAAGAGGTTTTTCAGGGAGTTCCAAGTGGGGGACCAGGTTTTGCTCAGGGTATCTCCTATGAAGGGGATTATGCGTTTCGGGAAGAAGGGGAAGTTGGCACCGAGGTATGTGGGGCCGTTTCCTATTATTGAGCGGATCGGACCGGTTGCGTATAGACTCGGGTTACCAGAGCATTTGCATCGGATTCACGACGTGTTCCATATTTCCTCGCTGAGAAAATACCTTAGGGATGATTTGGCTCATTCTCACATTGCTGTGGAGGACATCGATCTCCAGCCGGATAGCTCTTATGAGGAAGGGCCGATTGCTATTTTGGACCGAAGCGAGAGGAAACTACGGTCAAAGATAGTCCCGTTAGTACGTGTTCAGTGGCGACATCACAATGTCGAGGAATCCACATGGGAGCGCGAGGATGAGACGCGCGAACGTTATCCAGAGCTGTTTTTAGCAGGTACTTTCTAGTTTCGAATTTTGGGACGAAATTCAGTTATTAGGGGGGAAGTATGTAATACCCCGTACTTTTGTCTATATTTATTTTTGGGGATTAATTAATTAAATGCGTATTAATTGGAATTAATCCGGGTTATAAATACTAATGTGATACGAGTTAGTATTTGATTATGTGCATATATGATTATATATGAACTTGGTATTATAAAATTTGTCGTGAGATTTATATACGGCAATTTGGGAATTTTGTTGAGACGCGTGGGACCGCCGCGTCACAGTATAATATTTTGTTAATAAAAGTGAATTTAAAATCTATAATCCGTATGGTCATTTTGAGTGCGCCAACGCGTCCGGAAGGGTCGAGATAGTCAGAAAACACTAGCCGGGGGTATAGTTTGGGTCCCGGGGTAATTTTAGACCATACCGGTAACTTAAAGGGTATTTTAGTAATTTGGTATTTTTGGGTAATTAAAAGTGACGAAAATTGAGAGTTGTAATCTGATAAGGATTGACCCCAACCAACCCTTATTAACCCAACAAGCTACGGAGGTTTATTGAAATTAGGTTTCATAAGTTTCCCCAAAGCAAACCCTAGCCACCATAGCCTTTTTGGAGAAGAAAGCTTGGAGAAGGAGAGAGAGAGAGAGATTCTGCAGAAATTCTACACCGAATCCACACCAAATTCAGAAATCAAACCAAGGCAAGTGACTTTATTTCCATTTAATTACTGAGAATGTCTTTTCCATGTTAGAAATTGAAGAATCTTAATTGTTCTTGAAAGATTAAAAGAAAACCCATGAAATTTGAAGTTATTATTGAATGTTGGGATAGGTTTACATGTAGAAACATTGTTGGGAGATTTAATTTCGGATATTTCATATCTAGGTGATGTATAAACGAATTAAAATCTGGGAATTTATGATGAGAAAAAGTTAGGGCTTATGTTCTTGAAGAAAATTGGGAATTAGTGTAGAAATTGTGATTTAATGATGTTGTAGATGATATCAAACCCTTTAATGATGTTAGTATAACCCCTTAACATGTTTGAGGATGTTTAGAGAACTCAATATATTGTGGGAACGAATTTTAGAAGAGGTTTGAGGAGTAAAAATGGTGAAAAACGATTTTTGGGAAATTCTGGGCCGAAACTGGCATCTCGTTAGAAGCAGCCCCCAGATCGTTCGAACGAGCTCGTTCGAACGAGCTTCTAACGAGTTGACCAGTCGTTATTAACGAGTAGGATTTTCGTTCGATATCTCGTTCGAACGAGATATCGTTAGAAGGGTCAGTTCGTTCGAACGAACTGGGATCTCGTTCGAACATCCTCGTTCGAACGAGACTTCTAACGACCTGACAGTCCAAACTCGTTCGAAGCCTCATTCGAACGAGACTTCTAACGAGTTGACAGTTTGACCCTTTTTGGACTGTTTTGACTTTTGGAGTTTCGGGAGATGGTTCAAGGGTAGAGTTAGCATCCCTTTGATGATATAGTGACTTATTTGGGACTTTTGGGTTGTTGGGATGAGTAAATCATATACGAGAGTTATATTCAATGAATCATTTGGGTTGAGACGTGAGTGACTACTACGATGTGAGGATGAATTATAGCGCGTATAATTATGAACCGGAATAAAATAGGTTGTGATAATTAGTTAGTACAAGATTGCGATATGTACTACGATTAAAATATGGTATTACTAAGATGTGTGTTTACTTAGTATTAGTATATGGATTGTTTGTATGACATACCTACCATACTTGCTATCACGGGAGGTTTCGTTCGCTTAGGACCCTCTAATCCTTGTGTGCCTACGGGGGGGATATAGACTGGTACCTTGATGAACATAGGTCATTGAAAGACTTATTGTGATATTAATAAGTCCGCTGACCATGGGAGCGTAGGTATGTGCGTGACCCATGTGATGGTGACTGTGTTCGCCTCCATTATTTGTGATGTTGTTATCGGTAAACTATTCCTGAGAGATTCGGAATATGTAATCCTTATGTACGTGATGTACCGGGATGGATAGCAGAGTATGTGTGCACTACAGCTTAGATTGCGGGGTGCTTGTATCGTATATTTATGTGGTGAATAGTATACATTAAATTAATGGAAATCCTCATGTTAATGTTGTAAAAATATTACGGTATTGTTTCGAGTTATATAATGAGTTAACTGATAGTTATATCATTGGCATATTTAGTAACTGTGTTCACATTAAACCTCTATTTAATTACGAGAGTTGTTATGTTATATGGAACCGAGTAAATGGGTAGAACCTTTGGTAGTCTAGCTAGTTATATTGTCAGTTGCTAGTAGTATGGGTAGTTATAGATGGGTACTTACGTTAGGAGTGCACAGTTAGACGAGAGGTGAGAATATAATGTGAGTGCACGTCCTAACATGTACTTTACATTTAATGTTTTAAATGTTTTTAAAGCACTTGCAGGTTTTTAAAATATAACACTTTCGGGCTCTGACCCATTTGCTTTCAAATATATTTTCTTGTAAAACCATTTTAGGTGCCCAGCCACAAGGACACCAAGCATAGGATTCTCATTCAGGTGACGTGCTGTAGCTGGTTGTGGAAGCTACAGGGATTTGCTCATAGACGCTTCCATCTTTTGGATTCCAGAGTCACTATCTATCAGTTGGAGGGCATGTTGCCCATTTCTTTAGAGACCTCTTTTACATTTCAGTTTCAGACTCTAGCATGTATTGCTCAGTATTCAGTTTTAGTTATTTATTTCAGTTTACATATCAGTTGTGGGATTTGTAATGAGGAGTTTTTCCTCCAGGTTTTATTTACATACTGTGATGGTTATTCTTGTTACTTCAGTATGGTGAACGGTGTTATTTAGTTATTCATTACTCTTGTTGCATGTTAATCAGATTTAATAAAATTTGGCACTTACTTTTTAAATACTAGGCGGTTAGTAATAATAAAACGTTTTCGACAGTGATGCTATTAACTGAGCCAACTTGGCATTTTGAATTAATTTTATAAAGGAGTAGCTACCCGGTGTTTAATTAGTCGGGGTGTCACAGTAACGCTCAGGACTTAGTGATAGAATGGGTACATTATTATATATATCCTTTAGATATGTGGGCATTAAGAGTTATACCCCTATTATTAGGGAAAGGGATTTCAAGAATTCCGATTTTATGTATTCGAGATTCATGGAACGCAATTTCCAACACCCAATTCTGAACGATAGTGCAATTGGTGAGATGTTCTTTGTTAAGTGTAATGACGGGAGGAAATGTAACTTTTCTGTCAAAAGACGGAGTAAAGGGGTAAATGCTATGGACGGAGGACCTAACGGATTTCGATAACCGACAATGCTAGGTAGTAGTGTATCGGGAGGGTTCCTTATTTGGATTTCGCTTTGCGAGACATCCCATGGATGAAACTTAGCGTAAGGTTGGAAATAGGGAGACGTTTGGTCACTATTCCAAGAGTTCGGTACCCCAATCGAAATGGGATCAAGTAATTATATCTTTAAGTGGGAAGTTAAATTTTGATTTAAAGCCAGTGGAGCTGGTTATGTAGTAAGAAAGCATTGAAAGTTATCCTCACGAGTTGAGGGGTGGAATGATGATAAGGAGGATTTAAATTTTTTGATTTTTAGGGTGATTGAGAGTACCCCAAGTGTTGTAATCATGTTGCGAGCACTAGGGAAAACAAAAAATTAGTTATTAGATGAAAAGCGTATGTGATTCTTACGCTAGTATGCATGGTTTATAAGGTGTGTAGACATCCCGGTTAACTGATGTTAAAACTCGTCCGAGATGAAGGGACATGGTAATGGATGGGTCGAAAATGTGTTTGTGGGGCTAACAGAACGAAGTGGAAGTGATAAAGTGGATTAAACGTCGCATGAGGGGCGATAATCCATACGTAAGTGTGCAATTAAAATAGCACAACCTAATTTGATGGGAAGGCTGTGGGAAGCCATTTAAGAAAGGGTATCCCTTGAATAGAGTAGAAATTTAATTATTATGAAGAACCCTCGGAGCGGAGTAGTTATTAGTCAAGGGTGAGAGCGAACTTGCGCATTCAAAGAGTGATGATGTTAGTATGGTGTAAAGGATTCAGAAGTGCGCTTCGTGGAGGAAAAGGGCACGGGTCGGAACTTTCGGCATACACCAAGGAAGGAAAGGGAATGTTACGTGTCACATAATGTGAGACATTTCAAGGAAAGATCGATGTTTAGCGGGACATAGTAAGTAGTCCCTACATGCACCGACATTAGGTAGGGTTCGGTTGGAAGAGGAGAAGCAACCAGAGAATTTTGTGTTTATCGACAATTCCTGAAATGGGAAGATGTCGGTAAAGTCGATAAAGTTCTGGGATGGGTTACCACCCTCAAAACAAGATCAAGGCAATGTTATCTAGTGCGCCCCAGACTTCCTTTGAAAGGAAGGATCGTGCCAGTGCATGGTCTGGCGCATTATTAATTCCCGAATCGGGATGAGATTTGTGAATCCCACCTTTAATATGGGATTTCAGGAACCAGCGGAGATAAGGTTTCGTTTCGAGTAGGATGTATCACCCCTAGCCAGGGAATAGGCACAAGGTGATTAGAAATTTGTGGAACCATGTGAAGGAAATTTTAGAATCTTAGTACGGTGTTTTCAGGAGTGCTCTGAAAAGGCACTCGTACCTGTTAATCGCGTATGAAGGTCTTACTAAGGTTTTGGTATGGAAGAACCTCGAATATTCTCCTTTCGTATATTTAGAGGTGAGTGGATACTCAAAATTTTGGATCGGTCGGGAATACTCCGATGACTATGGTGAAATTCCACGACTGTTTTAGGCGAACAAGAGTGGTCAGATGTTTGTATGGTTTTTCTCAGAATGGGAGTTTTGTATATAGATAAATCCGAGGAGCGACCATGTAATGAGGTGCGGCCTCCCAATGATAGTAAGATAATGGAAACTTATAATGTATAGGCACGACCTATGTGAATGTTGTCGGTTAGGGGCACCACGTTAAGTGTCTCCAATAAGAATGTTAATCAAGCTTGTTGTGAGGTGGGGACTATAGTGATTAAGCGCCTTACTATGTAGATAGTTTGCGTACAAAGAGATATCCAGAATTGTTCTACCAGGTAGGCCTTATTTTCCGAATTTCGCGACGAAATTCAGTTATTAGGGGGAAGTATGTAATACCCGTATTTTTTTTTATGCTTTATAAATTTGGGGATTTATTAAATTTAATGTGAGTTAATTATTTAATATAAATCCGAAAATTTATTATTTTAGAATTATTAACGTGACGTGAGTTAATAATTATGGGAAACTTGTTGAATATTACTAATGAGCAAAGTAATATATAATATTGGTTCTATTAAAATGTCGTGAGTGAATATAATGACAATTTTGGAAATTTAAGTCGGGACGCGCCTGTGTCGCGTCGGGAATAAATGTTGATTAATAAAAGTGAAATATTTTTAAGTTATTCGTATGGTCATTTTGAGTGCGCCAACGTGTCCAGAAGGGTCGAGATAGTCAGAAAAGTGTACTCGGGGGGTTTAGTTTAGGTCTCGGGGCGTTTTTAGGCTTATGTAGCACCCCGGGAGGGCATTTTGGACATTTTGCATTTTTGGGTAATTAAACCCACGAAAATTATTAGGCTATATCAGCCATTTAGAATAGTCCTTTAGGGTTATCAGAATCAAAACTTTATAACGGCCTTAGGAGAGGGAAGGAAAAAGCTTTCCAAGCAATCCAAGGCCAAAAAGTCACCCGATTGCACCGCCACCACCACCAACGCGTAGATCGCGCGACGGGGAACGTAACCACACTAAAATCGTCCACAAATCAGAATTCTGAAATTTCTAGGCAAGTGTTTATCTTGCTTATTTTCGTTAATGCATCACTCATGTTAGTCTAGGGTTGGTTAGGATGAGTTTCATGGAAGAAAACCCAAGTTGGAGATAGGAACTTGCATGTAGTAATGATATAAAAGGAATCTGGAAATCCCCCTTCATATGTAGAGGTTGAACCACGGATTTATGATGTTTTAGAAGAAGAGATTCTGGAAAAAGATTGATTAGAACAAGGTTAAAGAAATTCTAGGGTTCTTGAGATTAATATGAGTTTTTGGCCTATTAACCAATGGTTATTGATGAAAATTTGCATGCTTTACGTAGAAGATGTATAAAATGGGTTATACTGTTAGTAGTACAAATTATTGGGCGATTGGGAATGAAAAATCTGGATTTGGATGAGGTTGTATGATAGAACCCGTAACTGGTTTCCTGCAGAATTCGCCATAATTGCTTGATCGATCGATCGAGCCCCTGCTCTCGATCGATCGACCCCTTCTGGCAGACTTATATTTCCCTTTTAAAATAGTTGAATTAATTCTAAATGAATAATACTCCTTAGACATCCTTATTAAAATATTTTGGGAGATAAAGATGACCAGTTGGATTTATTAATGATTAAGAGACCTTTAATGTAAGGCGAGATTTACATTTTTGGGGTGTTTATATATAAGGGACGATGGAATTTTGTATTAAAGGGAGAGATACGTAAAATAGTTACGATGGAAAATAGATGAATACCTACTGAATTTTACACTTGGGAGGATAGAGTCCACGAGTGTTACGTAGTAAGTTGGAATAATCCCTCAAATTAAAGTTAGAGACGAACCGTTATACGTGATAACTAATAATGTGAAAATAAGGATAAATGTCGTGATTATGGGTTATGGGATGAACCTAAATTGATATGATAAAAGTAGTATATTTATATGACTATGTGTATGCATATATTATATACATGTGAAAATCATGCCCGCGCTACTTGCTATCCCTGAGGTTACCGCGCTGGGACAGTCTTATCTCGATGGGGCCTTTACGGGGGATATTGACTTGTACCCAAGAAGATAGGAATCCTAGGTACAGGCTATCGAATCAATAGTCACGGTCCTAAGAGACGCGAGGGTATGTGCTGACCTCTTGGACTTGGAAACTATGCTTCGCCTCAATATTGTTTGTGTATGTGTTAATACAGTTCGAGAGTGATTCCGAACGTGTATTTCCCTTAGTACGAGTGATACGGGGATTGGATAGCAAAGTATGCCGCACCATAATTTTTATGTGGGGTGCTGTTAGAATATATATATATATTATACGAGTATTTAATATATATATGAAATTCTGAAATTTGGAACTGCCTACTGTGTTATGGTAAGTAAGAAATGAATAATGACTTCAAATTGGAAATACTTGTTTTGAAAAGTATAATATGACACTGGGAAATTTTATTAATAAATAAAGTTAAAATGAGAGCTTTGTTACTGAATGAAATTTTCCTCTTAAACAATTATATTGTTCAGTTTTAAATCTTACGAGTAACCTAAGATAAGTTAAACCATTGGGAAGATTAGTGCGATATAAGATGAAATAATCCGTTAGGAAGATTAGTGCGATAGGCGTGCACATTAGAAGAGAGGTGAGAATTTCTCAAGAAAGTGTCGCACTAATATGTTGTTGCATTAGCCTGTAAACATTTTAAATACTTGTTAAACAAATTTTAAATCTTTTACACTATCGGGCTCTGACCCGTTTCTATTTTTCTCTCTCTTGTATATATATATGTATATATTCTAGGTGCCCAGCCACAGGGGCGTCTTGCATAGGATCCTTTGGAAGGAACGTGCTGCAGCTTAGGTGGGAGTTGCAGGCCTCTTGATTAGACGACTTCATTCATTTGATTCCACTCTTATCATATTTATTCAGTTGGGCATGTGTCGCCCGTTTCCATTATCCAGCTGTTTTATTGGACATTATAATTCATTTATTTCTAGTATTGTCACTTTGAAATTTATTACTGTCCGGATGTTTTACTTTAAGTTTTAAATGTTGGGATTTAGTTGTTGAATGTTTAAATTTTTTGGATTATATGTTCCAGGATAATTGTGGTGTGATTCTTTAATATTGAATTATTGTAAAGATTTAAATCTTGGTTTATAAAATAAAATTTGGAAAGTAATGTCTAAAAATGGTTTTGAAACTTAGCTTAATTAATTAGGGTGTTTAAATTGGAAAAGTTATTTTTCGACAGTGATGCTAAGAATGAACCAACTGTTCACCTTGATTTAATTTAATAAATGAGTGATCACCCGGTATTTAATTAGACGGGGTGTCACAGTCGAAAGCAGGAATTCTCGCATATGTAAATCTTTCTATATGAATTTGTGGAAAAAAATTCATTTAGGGTGTTTGCAAAATTTGTGTATTTATCGTTAGACAAGTTTTGAACGGATACCCCTTGCCCAACCGTTAGGCAAAATATTTTAGACATTGATTTGTTCAAAATTTATTTTTCATATCGTGACTTTCACTCAAACAAAGGTAGGTATCTCTTTTCATAAACGATATCTATCACATTATCCAAAGTTTCATCCTTTTCCATATTCACTAATGATTTTTTTTTATATAGATTTAGCTTTTTCAACTTCTCCAAATCATGAACCACACTCACACATACACTTAAGAAATTATACTCTTTCACAAGTCTTTTAAAGTTTTGAACATTTTGTAAAAGACGATATAAACTTTTATTCTTCATGATCACAACAATATGTAGTGTAGTGTAAAGTGAAATAATATATGAGCATGCATTCCTAACATATTTCTCTCACGGTTTACAGGGCTTAATAAAAAAATATATAATCCATCTCATGGAGCACATATCATATTATCCAAAAAAAAAATCAAATATTCAATTTGGATATAGAAAATATATAATGGAGTATATCATCTAAAAGGCATAAATGAGAATATTTTGGGAATTTTCAATGAAATAAATGTACAACTACAAAATATCATGCCATAGGATTAAAAGATATACATGAAACAAAAAATTCTAGACATGTTAGTACAAGATCAATAAATTATTCAAATACCAAATGAAGTCCAAATATATTTAAATATAAAAATTCAAAAAGAGTTAGACTAAAAGAGAATGAAAAAAAAATAGGAAAACGCCAATTATTGTAACACATTCAATTAATTAATTAATAGGAAGTCCTAATACAAATAATATGATAATTATTGTAACACATTCAATTAATTAATATAACTAAAATTAATATTTGCTTAAACATTTAATAAGAAATAATTACCGAATAACACCGTGAAGTCGAACGGAGTGAACACAATTCAACATATAGTAGTTGGAAGATATGCGTAGTGTCCCACCAACGTTCGACCATCGCCGTTACAATGCATTGATCGGAATTCGACATCACCTTCGAAAATAGGTTCAACATATAACCGGCACCATCGATAGTTTTTTCTAATCAACGTTTTATTTTCCTTGATTAATTCGTATAATTTCATTGGGTCCGCCAAATTACCTCGAAATTTGAACTTATTTTCATTATAATTGGGGTCTCCCCGTCGGACGCGTGTGGTTCTTGGGCGAAAATATGGGTGCAATGCTTCTATACGGGATTGGAAGGTTCAGTCGGTGCGACTCGTGTAAGAATCGCCGTTGAGGTTGAGCCGTGTTTTTCTGTATTTTTCGATATTTAAATATTTCTTCCATTTCCTTCCATCCTCAGAGTAAATTTAATTGATAAATAATCTGTATGGGAGGATTATATGACTGATTTGTTGCTAAATAATAAAAGAAGTAAGGTGATACATAAATTTTTGAGATATAGTTTAGGAGGAGGTTAGCTTGAGAATGAAGATGGTGAATGCAGAAGGTTTGTGAAGAAGAAGGTAAATGCGAAAGGTTGGAAAGATGGAACAAGAGGAGAATTTCTGACATTTAAGTAAATGGTAAAGAGAAGTTCTAGAGAGCCCGAATTTTTGATTTAATTTTGATCGACACACTGACGTGTCGGCCTGCTATTGGTTGGTTTTGGGATCCTGCTGGCGCGAACCCCACAAATCAACCAATAGCAATCCGACACGTCAGTTTGTCGGCAAAAATTCGATCAAAATAGAATTTTTGAATGGTAAAAAATATTACCGTTATATGGACGTTGAGATTTTTACGAACTTCTTAGGGTCCGTTTGGTTGGCATAATTTGCCTAGGCAAATGCCAAAAAGTTGGCAAATATGAAAATTTGCCCACATTTTGACTGTTTGGTTGCATAATTTGCCTATGCATTATTTGCCAATGTACAACACCTCCTATGCACAATCTGTGGGCAAATTTTGCTTACCTATTTGAGTGGGAAATATTTGCCCACAAATTTGCTAACTTCTTAAACGATTTTAATGTTTTAAAAAATAATTAAAAAACTGTTTTAAATAATTAAAAAACTGTTATGAATATTTAAAAATTGTTTTGTAATGTTTCAAAAACTGTTTTTAATATTATAAAAAAATGTTAAGAAAATGTTTACAATTTTTTTAAAAAACCGTATTAACAAAATATTGTAAAAACTGTTTTCAACATTTTTAAAAACTGTTGTGAATATATTATAAAAACAGTTTTAAAGTTTTAAAAAATAATTTTAAAGACTGTTTTAAATATAAAACTGTTTTGTAATGTTTTGAAAACTGCTTTTAATATTATAAAAAATTGTTAAGAGAATGTTTTACAAATTTTTTGAAAAACCGTAATATAAAAATATTGTAAAACAGTTTTTAACATTTTTAAAAACTGTTTTGGATATATTATAAAAACTGTTTTAAAGTTTTAAAAAACATTTTTTAAAACTGTTTTAAAGAGTTTAAAAAAACTGTTGTGAATGTTTAAAATTTGTTTTGTAATATTTTAAAAACTGTTTTTGATATTATAAAAATTTGTTAAGAGAATGTTTTACAAATTTTTTAACATTTTTGAATATAATATAAAAACTGTAATATAAAAATATTGCAAAAATTATTTTTAACATTTTTGAATATAATATAAAAATTGTTTTTAAATAAATTAGTTGGATTGACTTTAATTTCGCCTAATGTTGTTTGATAGCGTCATCTGAATTTGCCTAGGCAAAATTTACCATGCCCACGCTTTTACCTACTAACAATCAAACGGACCCTTAATGAAAAACTCCATTGTAATTTCTCCCCCTTATAGGTAAATGACCATTTGAATTTGCAAATTTAACTTATGTCCCACTTCCTCATTGTGAATGATCTTAAACATCAACAGTTCAAAAAGTAAACTTAAATAAATGGAGCGCAACCTGAAATAACACCCCCGGAATCCAAATTTAAACGCTCATGTCGAATGCAATGTCGTCGGCAGCAAAACCAGTTTTTTCCTCATTCCTTCATACAATAACACAAACACGTAATCTCCCAAATTGAACACTCTTGATTTCCGTGTAAAACCAAAGCAATGTCATCCATATACGTATCAGACCCCCCAACAAAGGGGAAGGTCATACTTAAAACAACACACGGTCCACTCGACATTGAGCTCTGGCCAAAAGAGGCTCCCAAAGCCGCTAGAAATTTCGTCCAATTGTGCGTCGATGGCTATTACGATAACACAATATTTCATCGTATTACTAAGTCTTTCATGGTTCAAGCTGGTGATCCCACCGGTACCGGCACAGGTACACTCAATTTATCCACAATTCTACATTTGCAAATGCCCCTATTTCTATAAATCAATCATACTCTCTTTAGTCTAGTGTTATATAACATTGTGTCTGCTACTTCAAACTAATATAACATTGTATGTGAGACTTTATATTAATTTTTTTGAATATCAATCAAATTTGGTTAGTTGATTATGCCCTAAAATAGAAGTGGACTCTTCATTTGAGACGAAGAGAGTATTAGGTCGCAGGAATGTGATGGTGTCGAAAATTGGTTTAGTGATTATAATGAGTCTTAGCTTAGTTATACCAATAATTATCTACCACATATAAAGTATAAAATGATATGGACCATAGAGAAATGAGAGATAAAGAAGGAGACATAGGCTTTTACGTGGCTCAACCTAATATGGTGTTTACGTTCACAGGTGTGAAGCCACTAAATATTAGGGTTTGAATATGAACTCTCTAGGGTTAGCTGTATAGTGTTTTTCAGTTGTCCCCCGTCGAAAGTGATATCTCATTGAGTCTGGTCTTCTTTTCTCTTTCGAGTCAGTTAGTTCGAGATCGAAACTGGACTTGAGAGGGGAGTAGTGAGCAATTTATAGTAGTGGAAGGAGAAGATGCGGAATACCTTTAGACATAAGTATTTACACCTTTTTACACTATAGATAACAACTTAGCATATCTTCTTCACGTGCATGTGGATGAGTGACCGTAGAAATTCCCACGTGTCTGATCACCTTGTTGATAGTTCGCATTCCTGAAGGTGGTCGGTCAGTCTACCGACCTAAGGGGATAATAAAGTCTACCATATCAATATCGAGGGATTGGTCCCACTTGCTACTATGAAAGGTGTCATATTGTTATTGGTTCATGTAGCATTGTTACTTTAGGTTACATCAACTACAATACATTTTATATTGGACCACAATACATGTTAAAATCACTTACATATGAAGTTAGAGCATCTCGAATGGTCTAATGAAATGTTGATAGTTGGTCAAGTTAGCTACGTGGATTGAAAGCCCTCTTCCGATGGCGTAATAAAAGTGGGTAATGTTTAGCCAATAACCAAATTTGAACTTCCCATTACTCAAATTTAACATCTCTCGATGATCAAAATAGGGGACTCCGCCACTTTTTACCTATTTGACAAATATAACAATCTTTTAGAAATTGATAATTCAATATTAAGAGTGGGAACGTTAATATGTCAACATTATAGTGTGTCCTATTCTTTTGAATATTGATAGAAAATTATCATTGTAGAATTTGAGATTGTTAATTTATTAATTCTGTAAGGCCCTATTTGGTTGCGCAAGTTGTTTGATTATGTAAATTGGTTCATTATGAAATATAAATGAGTGGATTTGAAATGATTTTAAATCCAATTTTACGCAATGTTTGATAATATGAAACTGATGTTAAGGTTCAATAGAAAAATAGATAAATGATTCATGAATTGCCCCATTCCTGCCCCCATGTAAAATTTGAAATTGGATCATTTAATAAAAAACATGAAATGCATCAATTTGAAATACCAAACATAATTAATGGGCCAATTTGTAAACTGGTCTATTTATTAATGAACCAATTTATAATTCTGGGACAACCAAAGGGAGCCTAAATGAATACTCAAAAGCTGACTTGTCAACTTCTAATTATTCCAATTTACTTATACCAAAGTTGGCTCCTGATGAAGTATCTCCTTATCCAGCTAGAGGATGAGTTTACTCCAGGAGATTTGTTTATTCATGTAATTCACAAAACCTAGCTCATTGAGGTGGTGTGCTGTTAAGGCCGGTACCATGCATGCTTTATATAAGGTTGCTTATCAATCTTTATATATGCTGATACCAAAAGTTTTGTTTACCCAAAGATTAAGTAGTTTAGGAGCTCTGTCCTACTTCAGTATTTAAGAATTGTGTACAACTTCGAGATAAAACCCCATTAACAAAGACCTCTCCATTTTGTTTGTAAAGTGGGGAAATTGATTGCTGTCTTGAGATGGTCTGTATAGGGGTAGTGGGAATACCTTGTGGATAGGATATATTGTGATCTATTGAGTAGTATAGTCCTATAAACTGGTGGCACGTGGTTGTCATCATTGAAAGTCAATGTTTTAAAAGGCGTTTTGAGGCGCGCCTTAAGGCGAGGCGCAAGAAAACTGCCTCAAGGCTTAGCCTCACAAACAAAAAACGAGGCTTAAGCCTTTGTGGATTGAGGCTTACGCCTCAAGGCTTATGAGGCGTACGCCTCATGTTATAGTGCTGGTCAGCTTCAAAAAAAGAAGGGGAAAAAAAGGTAAAAGATGTAAAACAAAAGGTAAAACCCTAATCTGTCATTTCTCCCCAAAAAAACCCACCGCTACATTAGTTCTCCCCCAAAAAACCACAACATTATTTATCCCCCAAAAATCACCGCTACATCATTTCTTATTCGTCTACTCCTTCATTTGTAGTTAAAGAACATAAACAATCCATAAGTCTCTATTCTCTGTAAATCTGTTGTGAAAGTTACTATACTCATAACCGCCTCAAATAATTTTACTTGCTTGCCACTCGTGACGCTTGTGCAGGATTGATATTCACTAGTCTTGGGTAATTGTGGCCAGCCCCAAGAGCTAATTGTGTCTTTGCACAGACTTATCTTGGTCTCCTCTGTCCAGACCTCACCCCACATAAGCCACCCTCCATTTTCAAGCTTGATCTTTCAGTTCTCAGAAGAAAGGAATTATAGCTTTACTCGTAATGATGTGTCTTTTTTCTTATGACGTTACAAATTTCAGTATATAATTGTTGTCAGTTATATGTCCTTTTACAATTATGATGAAACCATCATTTTGTTGTTATCTTCTGTTCAAGATTTTGGCATTTTTCAGGGTGTTTGGCTGGTTGTTAGGGTGGTGTGCCCCTCATGGTTCCTCATCTTATATTAATGACGACACAATCATATTTTGAAGTTGGATGAAATACACTTATTCTTGGTCTTAAGATTAATCTAGGTGAAGGCGTGGTATTGTCTAGTTGGCAAGGTTCCAGGGGTGAACTTAGCAGTGGGATGCATGTGTTCGCTATAAGTAAAAGATGGGAGTAGTTTTACTAGTTTATCTCCTTGGGCAAGGAGATAGGAAGAGGGGGTTTTTTTGGAAGGAAACTTTTTTTTACTCCTTTACTAGTGGAGGGTAGCAATAGATCTTGATAGCACCATGACAAATAATATGACTTCGTTTGGTGCATAATGCAATGTTCAGATGGAAATTCCAGGCTTGGGAGCTCGAGACAGAGCGTTGCTTTAATGTTTGGAGGATGTGGGCTTTTGAAATAGGGAGAAGGATGTAGTGAGGTGGTTGAGTTGCAGGAATGGACTCTTTTTGGTCCGGTCCTTTTACTCTCTTAACTGGAGGCATGTGGCCTTTACTTCTAGTACTCGTTACTTCTAGTGCTCTTTGGTATGTCTTGGCTTATGCCAAGGACAGTTGCAAACATGTTTCTGATTTGGCGGGACTGCTGTGCTAGGAAAATTATTAGAAGCTTTAGAGATACGATGCCTTTTTGTGTCCGGTGGACGGGAAAATAGTAGATGTTGCTTTGAAGAAGAGGAAATTATTGTTGATAAATTACAGTATATTTTGACTTTGTCCTTATTTATTGGTGCCGCCGAGAGATGTACTTGTCTCCTGTGGGGACTTTTGTTATGCCCAAATACTAATTTGTTGGGCACACCGCAACCAATCATGATCTTGTATAATCAAGATATAATGGTAACAATAAACATGCAAATAAGAGAGAACAACAACAAGAATGGCAACAATAAGATATACATGGTTCACCAATTTGGCTATATCCGCAGATAGGCCTAATTTTACTATATATGAAGAAATTATAAGTACAAGAGAGAATATATACCAAGATAAATCACATTCCCTTTACTCCCCTATCCAAATCCCGGATTTGCCATTGTACACCAACTCTCCACTGAAGTGAATCAAAGTTCTAAAACCAAAACTCTCTCAATCTCATGCTTACAAGTGTTTCTCATGTACACATCTTGGTGTATATCACTCCCCGTGTAAGAAACCCCTATAGAGCTCACCCACAATACATGAAACACTCACCCTTCTTCCACCTTTGAGCAAAATTATGGGTGAGAGGTAATACCTCACTTCTCACCCAAAGCCCTCACCTTAGGAAGAGGCTTTCATTTGCCTTGAAGTCTCTTGCTCAAACTCTCAAAATGAGCAGCCAAACTTAGGTCAAAAGACCCCAAAATGATTCTTCTATAGGTGTGAGAAAACATGAGGCAAAATCTCGAAATACCCCTTATTTAACCTAGTTGTGCACCTGTTTACTGCCACTTTCGCAACTTGTTCGCTGCTCTCAAAATGCTTCGCTGGCCGCCATTTGCTAACCTTCGCTGCCCGCGAACCAACAAAACTTGAAATTTCAAGTTTCTGCTTAACATCTTGGCCAACAAACCCACATCGAACTCACCCAAGGACTTAATTTCAAGGCAGAAGCTACACACTCTCTCTTAAAGAATAGTTTTCTTTGTTTTGTTTTTGCTATTGGAGTGTTGGGGCTAGTTTAGGATTCTTTTGGGCACCTTGGGTATATACGTGCGCCCCGCCCCCTTAAGCAACCTCTTCCCCATGTGAAAAAATAGAACTTTAAGTATCATTCGGTGGAAGGGAAGAAATTTTATAGGTCTTTAGCCAGGGCAGTCTTGAAATTGATGTGCTTATGTAACTAAATGTTATTGGGCTAGTGACTCCAGAGGCATGCCAAAGAAGAGGATGGCATGTGGAATTGAGTCACTGTCAACAAATTTGTCTCAATTCAACATGGTTGGGTATCTTGAGAATCTTAACTTCTTTATTGTGTGAGGCTATGTATGATATCCCATTGCTATAGGCGTGACTCTTTCAACAAATTCATTCTTTTTGGCTGGTAATGGCCTCTGTATAAGGTTCAACATGATTTGTGATGCGGTGAGGTTTCATTGAGTAAATGGATACGTGGTCTTTTTCCGATTGTATTTGAGAGGGGTTATTATGGCCGAGAATAATGCAATTGTCGGTAATAGATTTAATTGAAGCCACAAATCTCAAACGCATTTAATATTGGGAGTGAGTCCATGCACTCCTTTTATGGTAATCTTGCTGAGACTGGTCTTCCTACAGGTGACGTTTGATGTTTTAAGATGGAAGGCGGCTCATGCTGAGAGGTTCTTAGTCAAGTCCTACTAAACTTATCCTTATAGGAAAATCCACATCAAACTTCAACCGAAAAGCTATTTGAAAAACAAAGGTCCCTTAGGTTCCGTCCTGACAATTGCAAAATATGAGGTGGAGGGAAAAGTTCCCTTGTTATTTGTTATCGTATGTGCAAGAGAGAGGTGGCCGTCGATCATCTCCTCCTCCATTGTGATGTGGCTTGGCTTGGGATCTTTAGGCTGGACATTTTGTTATTTTCATGTTCGAGGTTTTTTGACATGCGCGTGGAATAGCCCCACGTGGACCCATTTAATTTTAGACCGTTTATTTTATTTTTAGTATTTTATTATGAGCTGATAAATATTAATTATTATCTAAATTATTATTAGTATTATTATTAGAGATAATTATTAGGATTTATCTTTTAACTAGTTATCTATTTTAATTAGGTTATTTTGTTCCCTTTTTAATTAGGAGTCTTGCTCCTTAAGTTTAGGATAATCTATAAACCTCTCTGGTAAATCAGAATTATTAGCAATGAAATTTGAGAGAAAATTTGGTTATATTATTATTATTATTATTATTATCATTATTATTATTATTATTATTATTATTATTATTATTATTATTATTATTATTATTATTATTATTATTATTCGTGTGTGTGTTCATGTGTGTGTCAATTTCTGTTGCGTTCACATCAAAGTGGTATTAGAGCTGCTTTCGCTCCTGATTTTCCACACAAGTGCGTGTCAATTGTGTGTGTATCAAAAGTCACGAGCTATGGCAAGAGCTTAAGGCAACCTATCGTACGACGTGTACTCGGCGATGATCAATGCTCCAAAACTGGCCACCACAGTCGCGCCACCACCAATGGTGATTGGATTTGATTTCGTGGCTTAATTAAAAAAATTGAATGAACAAATAGAGATTTTGAAGTTAGAGCGGCGATGAGAATCCATCCGGTGAGTGCACCGATTCAAAGTAGACCTGTCAATGGGTCGTGTCGAGTCGTGTTCGTGTTGTTTTTTATCGTCTTCGGATCTTATTGGGTTCGTGTCTAAATTGGTGACTTATCGTGTGAAAAAATCATAACCAAACCCGACCTGTTATATTAGCGTGTCGTTTCGTGTTCACTCGTTAATACCCATTAAGATAATGAATTATTTTGAATTGCATACAAGTTGACATATTACCTCATGTTGAAACCAAGTAGACCCATTAAGTCATTGACATTACTAATCTCTCATTTAGTACAATTCATTATGATTAAATTTAACATTATGCTACATAAATTATTTATTAGTTCCAAGAGTATATCTTATTTTTTTAAATTAATGGGTCATAACGGGTGTTATCGGGTATTAACGGGTGAAGGATGTCAACACTAAGCCGACCCGTTACCTATCGTGTCTTATCGGGTTGGAACTGATATGACCCAAACCCATTAAGGGTCCACCCATTAACTTATAACTTCGTGTCGATTCGTGTCGTGTTATCGTGTCGTGCCTCATTTTGCCGGGTCTAGTTCAAAGAGGTGGAATTTTGGTTACCCACGAGGCGGTTAAAGCTTGGAAAATCACCGGTCAAACCTCTGACCTTCGAAGCTTCGCCGACCACTTCCACAACCATTCGGCCCCTGTTGGAGCCTAAAGTGGTTGGGTTAAATGATGAGGCTGCTAGGGCTTGTGTAGAGGAAGTGGCGGCTTGGGTTTGCTTTGATGAGTTGGGTTTTTTAAGTGAAAGGTTGGGCTTTAAGGCTATTGAAGACTATGGGTTGCACTAGTGCCCATTTTTAAGAGACAAACCACTTGGGTTGCAGTTTAATGGCCCTACAATTGAAATTTTTAGTGTGAAAAAATTGAAGCAGCCCCCAATTTTTAAAATGTCGAAAAATATTTTTTTGGGCCCCAAAATTTTCAGAAAAATTCTTTTTCACCCTCAATAGAAGGTAAAGAAAATGCAAAATATTTAAAGTACTCATGGTGTGGCATTGAGTTTTACAAATCTCCCCTACGGTTCGTGGTTCAACTTTTTAAAGAAGGGGAGAGCACTACTTGTATGACATCTTCAACGTTCAAGGCTTTAGCGCTCGGGACGAGCTTTTCGAAGAAGGAGAGACTGACGTGCGCGTGGAATAGCCCCATGTGGGCCCATTTAATTTCAGCACGTCTAAATTATTTTTAGTATCTAAATTATTATTAGTATTATTATTAGAGATAATTATTAGGATTTATCTTTTAACTAGTTATCTATTTTAATTAGGTTATTTAGTTTCATTTTTAATTAGGAGTCTTTCTTCCTAAGTTTAGGATTATCTATAAATAAGGCCCTTGGCCCTCTCTTGTAAATCATAATTATTATTAATGAAATTTATGAGATTTAAGAGAAAATAAGGTTTTATTATTATTATTATTATTATTATTATTATTATTATTATTATTATTGTGTGTTCATGTGTCAATTTCCGTTGCGTTCACATCATTTTTACTAGCATTTTTTTGTCTGTTGTGAGCAAGAGTGATCTTTCTGATGCAGCTCATCTTTACTCGATGTAGTCTATATGGAGGGAGAAAGTTAAATTTTTTAAGGTTGTGAAGATCCCAGTGCACAAGCTTCTAGTTTTTATGCTTAGCATTCATTTTTTTTCTTTCGAGTTTCATGAGGTGAGGTGTGTCCCAGTTATTTGGTTCATTTGTGGATTTCTTAGGATTACCTAGTCTAGTGAATGTATTCAGTTTTTCGTATTGTACCCCTGGGTTAGGTCTTGCTTGTGCATTTTTTCGGGAGGGGTTTGTGCCATCTTTTTAGAGCACATATATATATATATATTTATATTTTCCTCTTATGCATGTTTTGTATACTCTCCATTTACCTGGTTACACCACCATTGGGTGAGAGTCCTGATAGGAAATAATGCAGTCCAGCATTTGGTGTAGCCCAAATAGACTTGATAAGATACGACATGCCATAATTCGGGGCAATGCCATGCCATAAGTGGGGGTAAATAACTCTAATGTGTAACAACGGAGCTATAATTTTATTTTGAGGCCGATTGGTTGCGATCCGCAATTTGAAGATATTTTATTGAAAACTCATTTTTTTGGCATTTTAATGTGCAGTTCCTAGCACTGTTATTGTATAGCCCACAAAGATATTTTGGCGACATGCACTGTATTTTGCAGCTTCGCATTGATAATTTTGCATCTGCACTTGTTTCGCATTGATATTTTATGTTGCGAAGATACAACACACTAAAGTTATAAAAACATGAATTGTTTACTAGGTTGACTAAGTCCTAGGGACCTAAAACTATATATCTATTTGTATTTAATCATATATTATTTTAATGTACTAAGGAATATCCCTTTGGGATATCCACTAGTTAGTAAGGGTAGTTACGTACGTTTTGTATTTTAGTGACGTAAATTGAACAGTCAATGGCAATACAGAAAAACACTTAAGTGAGAGAATTAACATTCAATTTTAAGAAGCGTAGAGTGATTAACTAAATTGGGATAATTGGATATTTTTAGGGGAATGGGAAGGATGTAGAAGGGTGACATCACTACCCTAAATAGGGAAGTGGGCCTAGGCCCATGTGATGTCACATGACCTATGAGCACCCCTTTTACAATATATTCCTAAAATGCCCCTTCTAGAAGGCTTCCCACTAGCCTTATAATACAAGCAACAAAATGTGACAAAAATAAAAGAAACTAATAAAATAAAAATACCAAAAATACTAGAAAATTACTAAAATATTCTCAATCTTCACCAAGTTCTATCATTCTCCTTTCCATGAAAAGAGTTTGACCTCGAACTCGAAGGGGAACACCATTGGAATCGGGCTCAATAGGGATGAGCGTGACAATTAACGCCTGGTGCTGGACTTCTTCCTCCTTTACCTCCTTGTCATGCGGCTCCAATTCATCAGTCACAAGCAAGGTCCTCTTTCGTGCCTTGGGGCACTCTGCTGCTCGGTGGCCCACCACACCAGAATTGAAACATTTCATAGCAACTGGTAGCACATCTAAGGCTCGGGGTGGGGCTATAGTCGCAGAAGTGGGTCGAGGAATTAGTGTGGCTGGAGGAGTGCGGTGATATGGCTCAACCTTAGTCGCGTACTTAACCATCTTGACAAAGGACACTATCTCGCGCAACCCCAAATCTTGTTGAATATACGGCTGAAGTCCCTGAATGTGGCGGCTGATCTGCTGAGTCTCGATCTCACCTAGACGGGTCCTAGTGCAAAGAAGCTGGAATTGCTCTTGTGTAGGTGGGGACTGAGGAGGTGCCCTGTTTGAGGCCCTGAACCCGAGTGTAGAGGCTGCGTTCGTATGTCGGCTGGATGAAGAAGGCACATAATTTTGTCTTAAATTGATCCTAAGTTTGGATTGGAGGAAGCTCAAAGACCGCTCGACGTAGCGTCGTATCATTCCACCAAATCCACGCAAATCCCTAAAATTTGGTGGTTGCTAACTGAACACACTTGTGTCCCGTGATGCGCTTGTAGTCGAACACCGTCTCCATCGCATCAATCCAGTCTACGAGGTCATTCGAGTCAAAGTGTCTGTCAAAGATCGGCACATCCACTCTAATCTCATCCTGGCGGCTCTTGGAGAGAAGCTGGAGTGCTAGAGCTAGGTGATCACCCCCGATGGCGGATCCACCGGGTCCTCATCCTCAATAAACTCCTCCCGAATCGGTCGTGCTCGGGGTTGAGGCCTATGAATCGGAGGTGGCTCAATCGGATCAGGGGTGTCATCATAAATCGGATCTTCGGGCTCCTCCGGAGGAGTACGGACAATCAACCATCAAGTGGCCACGCTCATGACAGAAAAAAGCAGTAGTGGTCCTCAACCGACACGAGGGGTGTGACCTTGGAACTGAGGGAGTCGAAAGGAGAAGTGTCGGTGCGCCATTCTTCATGCATTGGGACTCTACCATCCCTGTATAAAAAAGCAGATTTGGGTTGATGAGTCTCCCCTTCATAGTGCCCAAATTGTATACGCGGGCGGTTGAGAAGCAAGGGTTGGTGTAGCCACTCTTTAACCCTTCAACGGTAGTCAAGGGAGGAGTCTTGAGGGTCGTTGGGGACGGAGATGGTGGTACGGGTTTCCCAAATAGAATCGGGTCGGGGTACTTGAGTATGGCGTCAGAGGGGCCTATTATGGTTTCAAGTGTGGTCGGGTGGGTCAAGTGGGGGAATTGGGTTTGACCCGAGGACTGTTCTGGTGGCAAGAATAGGAGTCGACGGAGCAAGAGGGGGAAGCCTGAATCGGGTCGGGTCCGGAGAGGTTGGAGACTTACGAGGGTGTTTTCAGATTGGAAAAAAAGTCGATTGTTTTTGGAGAGGGTCGGATCCGAGTCGGCTGGAAGTAGGACAAGTCGGGGTGGAGGGTTGTAGATCTGGGTTCGAGTGGTTTGTGACGGCTTGAAATGCAATGGGGAAGATCATATTTAGGGTTTTCGAGGTTAGGGGTGGTCAGATAAGCAAATCCAGTGGGTTTTTTGTCCGGTCGGCGTCCGAGGTTTGTAGCGGAGGTGGTCATAGTGATGGTTTATGGTTTCAGAGGTCAGTCGGGTTATATGGCGGTGAGTTAGAGTTGGGGCAGTGAGGAGTTGGCTGAAGCGTAAAGGTCGGCCAATGATTGGGCGTGGGTTCTGGCCGGAAGATCGGGTAGGGCCGAGAGGCAGAATGAGGTGGAGGTTGGCTTGTGGCTTGGGAGGTTCCCTGGTGGTGTTGTTCATGGAGGAGGTTAGCTTTTTGGGTTAGTATTGCTACGGCTTCTTCCGACTGGGCGTTTATTCTCTAAGCATTGGTGGGTTTCCTCGGCACGATAGAGTGTTTGTTTTGTACGTTTTTTTTTATTATAACAACAAAACAACAACATCAAAGGGGTGGAGTGTTCCTCGCTCTGATACCAATTGACGTAAATTAAACCATCAATGGCAATATAGAAAGACACTTAAGTGAGAGAATTAACACTCGACTTTAAGACGCGTAGAATGATTTACAATATTGGGATAATTGGATATTTATAGGGAAATGGGAAGGATCTAGAAGGGTGACATCAATACCGTAAATAGGTAAGGGGGCCTAGGTCCATGTGATGTCACATGATCTAGGAGCACCCTCTTTTTAATATATTCCTAAAATGCCCTTTCTAGAAGGCTTCCCACTAGCCTATAATACAAGCAACAAAACGTGACAAAAATAAAAGAAGCTAATAAAATAAAACTACTAAAAATACTAGAAAATTACTAAAATATCCCCAAGCTCAAGCTTCACCAATTTCCATCATTTAGGGCAACATAGACTCTTAGCGCTAGGCCTCTAAATATCATTTTTACCCTCCTTTTGTACTCACTAATCAATTGAATATGAATGAGAGTCAGTTGAGGGTTAAACCCTAGTTTCCTTTATATGTGTGTATATTCTCTTGTGTTTTCACATCAAACCAACTTCCTTAACCCACGAGTGTGCGATAAAAGACTGATTCCGGATTTCATAGTACCCCTCCTCCACCCCAAATCCATTCATTTGCATAGCCAAATGCAATATACGGTAATTCTATCCTATTCTGGACCTCTTAGGTAGCACGCCATCATAGTCTTAGTCTAAAAGGATGCAGAAGTCAATACTGAAACGACTGGGTTGGTTTTGTGAGGTGAAGTAATTATGGTTGAATCTCGAGGTTTGTGTTCTTTCAAAGTAGAAAAGATTGCAGTGTTTAAAATACGGTTTCGCTTGCCGAGAAGTGGGTTTGGAAGCCACCCAGCCCACTTTGCTAGATGGACTTTCTGGAGACACGGTTTCTTCTAGAATCTTTACTGCGTTCCACAACAGAGTATATATGACTCCTCGGAGGTTTGCCAAACCACACCGGTTGTGGTGGCGGTGGTGGGTGTTCGTTGAAAAAGAGATAAAACGGGCTTTATTTTCAACAATTGAACGCGTTTTTTTAAATTTCTAAAATCTTCATGGAAAATGAAAACTTGAAATGGAGTAAAATTGGAAACAGGAAAAAAAAAAAATTCCACAACTAAACAGGTCCTTGTTTTTCTGGAATAAACAGAGGCTAAAGAGCTATTAATAGGTTTTCTTTTTACTATTTGATTGTATGGTGCTGCCAATTATGTTTGAATTTATGCACCTTGTCTGCGATTTTGAAATGACAAGTGTTTGTCTTCGCTACTATGCTCTATAGAATTCCATTTTCATCCCTTGATAAATTTGCATCCTTCTTGATGCCACACTTTCATATATGCAGGTTGTGAAAGTATATATGGAGATGCGTTTGCTGATGAGTTCCATTCACGTCTAAGATTCAACCACAGGGGATTAGTTGCATGCTCTATGGATTTTTTGTCCCACTAATCTATTTCCTGCCACTTTGGACATTAATCGAACTCACTCCTCTGTTCACAGGTCACTGGAGATTCATTATATAACCTTTTAAGTTTAGGTGATATTGAAACTGATAAGGATGATCGACCACTAGAATCCCCCCCAAAGATAATCTCGGTTGAGGTGTGTAGGCTTCTTCTTATGCAAATTATCACAAAGAAAAGTTTTGTTTTTTCTTTTAGTTACCACCTCTCTCTCTCTCTCTCTTGAAGCTGTTGATAGTTGCCTATGGTTATTATGATTTGTGTGCTTGCTAATCTTCACAAATCTCCTTTCCTTTGGCAATGATATAGTTATACTTGTGGAAAATATTTTAATTGGTAATATTTCTTTCAAAAAATGATTGTTTCAGGTATTATGCAATCCTTTTGATGATATCGTTCCAAGAATCCCCCCTGCTAAGTCTTTGACCTCCTCCACAGTTGATAGTAGCAGTAGAGATACGAAAAAGAAAGCTACAAAGTAAGTTCTTCTTACCTTTGAATATGAATTTTTTTTTGGCTGATTTTGACTAGGGGACCTCACAAATGGTTGAAATTAGACTTGGGTACCATCACCATTTTTTGATACCTTTTTGTCGCTAAATGTAAAAGTTTCACCACTAAAAGTGACATTCACTGACGAAAAATTTCTCGTGTAAAAAACAATTATAGTGATACCAAAGTATAACTTCGACTATTCGCAAATAGTTGTTAGTAGTATCATACGATACACGATACTTGTCCCGATATGATACATGATGCACATGTCCAACTATGAGTCAAACCTCTGCATTGTAAATGTCCTGTATCCTAAACGTAACATGATACACAACAATGTAGAGACGAAGTTTTCGGGCCAAATTTTTAGCAAAAATAACTCTAATTCGAAACTCTTTTTGGGTTTCCAATTCTACGATTCTTCACTCGCTTTTGAAAGGACCAAAAAATCAAAAAATAATATAACCCTAGTAAAATTTTAACCCTTTTCTCAACTCCTTATCTTGTGCAATCCACCATTCCTTCCCCTTGTGTGAAACCTCCCTTCACCTTTTCTTCATTTTTGCGAATCTCATTAAGCTGTTTTTGTTGGGAAGGGAAGGCTGCACTTTTGTTTGGTCTCAACCCTAGGTCACTACTTGGTTGTCTTTCACAAGAAGAGAAGGTCGGGACTCTGTGGGCTTGTGGGGTATAAGTATCTTACCCTTGGTTTGAATATTTTAATGTACTCCCCAATATTCTCTTTAATAGTTTGGAGTTATAGGGTTGGTTGTTAATGAACTATTTAGCAATATATATGCATTCGTAGTTTGGTACCACTTGATGAATATTAATTTTTTCAGGAAATGGGTATGAAAAAGAAAGCTATTGATGTTAACTCCACATGGAATTATTGTGAAAAGGTGGGTGATAATAAATTGCATTTAAATGCAATTTTTGTAAAATTGCGAAACGGGGTTGTGTTTTTAAAATGAATACCATCTTGCCGGTAGAGGTCAAAATGAAAAATATTGTGCATTTTCTGATATATTTTGATTATTATTTTTTGTAGCATGTCTGTATAGACTACCTTACTAATTAGTCGTTACTACCTTAGGATTCTCATTCTGCTATAACTTGTGGATAAATTAAAATTTTAAAGAGTAATGTTGACGTTTTGCCGTATTAAATCAATTTGAAAAGTTCATTTTGTTTAGTGTATTCTTACATTTCTCCTCTCTTTCATGTTACGACATTGCCACAAAGGCAATCTTCATACCATTAGACAATATAATCATGTCATACATCTTGCCGGTACAGGTCAAAATGTAAAAAAAATTGTGCATATTTTTTTGATATATTTTGATTATTATCTTTTGTAGTATGTCTATATAAGAATGTGATGATAAAAAGACTACCTTACTAATTTGTAGTTACTCCCTTAGGATTCTCATTTTGCTATGACTTGTGGAGAGATTAAAAGTTTAATGAATACCATCTTGCCGGTACAGGTCAAAGTGAAAAATGGAAAAAATTGTGTGCACTTTTTGATATATTTTGGTTGAATCTTTTGTATTATGTCTATATAGGACTGTGTTTGATAAAATGACTACCTTACAAGTTAGTAGTTACTACCTTAGGATTCTCATTTTACTATGACCTGTGGAGAAATTTAAAGTTTAAAGTGTGAAGTTGACTCTGCGCCATATTAAATCAAATTGAAAAGTCCATTTTGCTTGGTGTATTCTTACATTTCTTGTTTCTTTCATGTTGCGACATTACCACAAAGGCAATCTTTCGTACCATTAGACAATGTAATTATGTCATAAAAATTGGTTTAAAACCATAATATGTTGTATAATTGAGTGTAAAGTGAATCGATTTTTTAATTTTTTTATGATCTATTTTTTATTTTTTGTACCGTATCTTACGATATGTGTATCCTGATACGATTCACAATGCGTGATATATAGGGTTTCCGATACACGATACTTATCCTGATTTGACAAAGTACCCAAGTCAAAATGACCCAATTTTTTTTGAAGAAATTTATTCCGTCATTGCTCTTTTTTTCTTCTTATGTATATGTGAACTATATTTATTATGTGTAGAAAGGTGAACTTGCTTTCATTTGGAGAAGAAGCTGAAGAAGAGAAGAAAGAACTAGCAGCCGTAAAGACAGAAATAAAGAGCAGTCATGATGTATTGGATAATCCACTTCTCCTAAAGGACGAAAACCAATTGGTAATAATCCAGTACTTTTATAATGTCTTATAAATATGATTGATGAGGAAAGATAAGGAATTGAATGAGGATTTTATTTAAGATTATGCTATATTTGTAATTATGATATTAATAGATTTTTTTTTAAAATTATGTTCAAGACATTGGGATATTTATCCCTTAGTAATTATCCCGAGAAAAGACTTCGTTGAGGTGAGTTGAGCAATTATCCCTCAGTATATTAGTCCTAGTTTTGTTAAGATTCTTAATCTGTAAATAATTGATATTTTAATTATTGAAGGGATCTTTTGATTAATGAATTGAATATTGAAATTTTAGGTTAATTATTAATTCTTTTAGTTTCTCACTCTAATAATTGCCATTTTCTTTTGGTCAATTTTTTTCTTTTCATCAATTTAGTGTAGGGGGAAATCACTTTATGGTTGTCATTCACCAACAATATAATAAAATTGCCGCATGACAATATGACAATCAACTGTCTTTTGTTTTCAGGTGGTTTCGCGTTGTGTATATTTAGGTTCGGGCTTGGTTCAAAGTCAAGGCCGATACTGCGACGATACGGCCGAGTTGACTAGGTATCGGTGCCCACCGATCCGATTCCGAGTTACGAGTTGAGTTTTCAATTATTGATGTGAGTCGACCCTATATCGGTAATTTCTCGATAGTATCGGTGATATAGCGGTATAATCGGCCCATATCGACGATATCGCGGTCGAATCGCCGATATCGCGATGGAATCGGCCCATATCGGCGATATCACACTAGTATCGACCCATATCGGTGATATATCGGCCGAGATGGTATAAGTTACTAAGCATTAATCTCTCTCTCTCTCTCTCTCTCTCTCCAGTGTTATGTTGGTAAGCGTGATTTTTTGGGGGGTTACGAATGCTAATTGTTTTTTTAATTTAATGTGCTGTGTGTGGGGGTTATTTGGTCATCGTGTGAGTTTAATTTAGTGCGGTGTATATGTGCCAGTTTTTTTTTTAAAGAATGCAAATGATCGAAATGTTATTCATTATTTTTTATAATAATGTTCCCAATGTTATTTTATAATATACTATTATTTATGAAAAAACGATAAATGTTATTCTTTTACAAACAAATATACAACTTTAATTATTGTAAAAACAATATTTGTATCCTCTAAACATTTGTAAAAATAATATTTGCATCCTTTATGTAAAAATAACATTTGCAACACATTTAAAATAAAACATTTGCATCCCAACAACAAAAAATAATACATTTACATTCCTTTTATAAAAAAATAACATTTGCATCATTTTTTTGTAAGAAAATAACATTTGCATCCTTTTTGTAAAAAATGATTGTAAAAAAAATGTAGTGTTTTGTCAAAATCACTATTTATACCCTCTTTGTAAAAAAATAACAATATTAAAAAAAAAACATTTCTATCCTTTTTAGAAAAATATAACATACTTAAAAAATACATTTGTATCCTCTTACTAAAAATAATACTAAGAATATAATAGTTGTATCCTCTTTGTAAAAAAAAAATTATACTCATACTAAAAAAGTAACATTTGTTTTTCTTTGTAAAAACATAATATTTGTATCCTCTGTGAAATAAAACATTGATTTATTATGGAACATTGAATCTGCAAGTTCGCAGCACGTCAATATAATCAATTGTACAATGTTATGCATATTAAAGGATAGTTTTAAACTTATCTGATTGGTCCACATTGTTAATCGTATTTTTTTAATATTTTCTAGATTTTTTTCGGAATTTTTTGCGCCCTCTAAATAGTGTATCTTTGCGTATCGCCCGATACCGTGACCGATACCGCGTCCGAGTTGAAAATAGAGTGGCCGATACCGGGACCGATACCGAGACTTTGAACCATGTTCGGGTCACATTTAAAAAAAAAAATATTTAGCGCATCAACTCATCAATAATATTAGCCTGATAGAAATAGGCATAAACCTGTTAAGATTTTTATTGTGTCTGTTCGGATCGTGTGAAGAGTTGCCAGGTCAGTTGTGTAGGGACAAGTTCTGTGTCACTTCCCTATAAGTTTAATATTATAACACCCACAGACACACCCATTTAAATATAATAATGTCAGAACTATTGTTGGGTGGTTGAAAAAGAACATTAAAGAGTTTTGGGAGGCTGATTATAGTTTAGTTTATTGCATAAGTTGTAGTGATGATATTGAATTTTGGAATGTGACAAGGGTGAAGGGAAAAGCTAAGGATTTGAACTTTGAAGCTGTTGGAGCATCCAGCTCAGTGTTTTAATAAGTGCGCAATTGAGCGCGACGTAGAGCACGATTGTGCTTTTTTGTGCGAAGATGCGACATACCCACCCTGTTTTGTGGAAAGCCCAAATAGCGTGCGCGATTGATGACGTGGCACGCGATTTTGACGCGTTTTCGCGCTATTTGCGCTATCGACGCTATTTTGCTTGATTTGGCGCGATTTGGGCATAAGGCATTTTAATGCACCAATTACAAAACTACGTCGTTTTGCATGTTTTTTTCATTTTTTTCTTTGTTTTTCAAACCTTTAGAAAATGCAAACCAATCTCTTAGAACACTAAGGTGTTCTTTCTATCGATTGAGTTCGGGTTTTATCTAGTTTAGGGTGTTTTCTTATCGCTATTCTTTATCTCCCTGAACTAGATTGTACATTTTTGTCTTTCTTTTTATAGAAAAATCCAAAAATATTTTGTCTTTCTTTTTATAGAAAAATCCAAAAAGATTGTCTTTTGTTTTTGTATTTTATTTTTATTATTAACTAATATATGTTGGGGATTTCATGTTTATGTATATATACACCTTTTGTTATGCTTGCAAAATCGAATTTTGTGTATATATATATATGCCTGTTTTTCATTGGTCTCCCCTTCCTGTATTTTTCAATAATTTTTTTGGGGGCATTTTTCTGTTTTCTTCATAAAATTCTTCCTATACTCAAAAATATTTTTGGTTGCCTCTTTTGGTTCATGTGTGTCATACTACCATTTTAGTTTTCTTCAATTTTATCAATTTTTGGCAATAGGGTAATATGACGTACATATACAAATTTGGTTTCGTGCAATTATGCATATTCTGATTATATATCCTTGTTTGGTTGGTTGTTATGTTGGTTATCTGGTTTTCGCGGGGTCGGTTGGATTTATCGGAGATAGGTTCTTAGATGTTTTTGGTTGGTCGGATTTGTTGGAGCTAGGGTTCTTAGACATTTTGGTTGGGTGAACTGTGCTTTCGGGTTCCTTTGTCATCCCTCTTGTTTTTTCTGTCTCCTAGCGTATGTATCCTTATCTCATGGCGGGGGGTCGTAAGCGTTGTTATGTTATAGATGCGGCTCAAGCCGAATCATCCACATCTTCCTCACGGGAACGTGCTGCTCAGGCAAATCGCCTTCCATATTCCTCTCTTCGATGGGCGAGCCGTGCAGATTATGAGTTGTATGACGTTCGTGAGTGCGTCTTTCTGTTAGAGGAGTTAGGCCACACTGATCTTTCGTAGCCAGACGTGGTTGGGATCCATTATTTTTTATGTATGACGTCATCCTTCCCGATCTTGTTAGGGAGTTCTATCATCACATGTCAGGGTCTCCTGCCGCACTCCGTTCCACGGTACGAGGGGTTGAGATCTTTGTTTCCCCGCATACGGTGGCATCTTTGTTACAAAAACAAATTCTAAAATTTTTCCATAGAAATGAACATCTGGAAAGGGGTTCAAATTTTTGTTCCCAAATAAAAGCTGGAAAATAGTTTTTCAGATTTTCCAATCTTCCAGAAAATTGAAAAACTACTTTAAGATGTTTTCAACAAATTTTCAAAACATCCTTTGTCTTTGAAAATTACATCTACTCCCCTAACTTTTTGCAAATTACATTTCGTCTCCTAAAACTTAAAAATAATCACATTTTATGCCTAAATTTTGAGAAAATTGACAAGCCCAAAACTTTCTGTGAATTACATTTTGGCCCTTGAAATTTCTGTAGTATACATTCTGGAGCCTATGCTTTCTCTGTACTAAATTTTGGTCATTACACTTTCGGTAAATTACATTTTAGAGGTCAAACTTTTAGTAAATTATATTTTGACTTTCAAATTACTATAAATCACATTTTAAAAATAATGGTTTATCTCTAATAAATGAATGTATCCCTAGTTTTCTAAATTTTCTATCGAAAATGAAAATAAAAAATAGAAAGAAAAACTGGAAATAAAAAATAGAAAGTAGATTTTTGTTGGAAATATGGTGGCTTTACTTGGAATTATGTAGTACTTTATGAATCTATGACTTTATTTCAAATGATTTGAGTATTCCTTTCATGAATAATTGTTTAGAATTTTTTTATTATAATATCAAATGCATGAATTGCTTACGCGCGATCGTGATTTAAAACATTGATCCAGGTACAAAGGCACCACTAAATCCAAATAAATATAAAAAAATGCATAGTCAAACATGATGTAAAATAAAGGTGTGGAAGCGTAAAAGTTTAATCTACACAACAACAACAACAATAGAAGAACTCATGAATGACTCTCAATTTCTCTCATCAGATACTCATTATCAAAATGTCAAAAGTGCTACAAATGGGAGCCCTTGGGCTATTTATACTAAAGGTGCAAAAAGGTTAAAAAAAAGACAATAAAAGAATGGCAAAAAGGACACTCATGTTCCCATGCTCCTTCATCATTCTCTCTCCCTTGAGAAGACTCCATATACTCAGTATACTGCCGATAGAAGTCAGGGTCGATATGCTGCAGGGTGGCCTCTGCGATCCATGAATCCCCGGCCTCGGGGGGAGGGGGGGGCAACCAAACGAACCATGTAACGCGTATAATCGCCCGATGATGACGATACAAGCTCAGAGTTTAGAATGCTCTCAATGCGGTCAACATGAGATCGGACCGGGTGAGCTGTGGCCAGGGGAATGGGAATCGGCGAAGCATGGGTGCCTCGGAATGGAGAAAGATCTGCCACGTTGAACGTGCTGTGCATACGAAACTCCTCAGGAAGGTCAATCTCATAGGCATTCGGCCCACAAGCTCGGATAATCGGAAAATGGCCAAATCGGCGCATAAGGAGCTTCTTTCCCTTGCCCTGCCGCCGCGCCTTCTGGAGGTATACCACGACTAGATCGCCCGGATGGAGGGAGACAAAGCAACGGTGCTCATTGGCGGTCCTTATAAGAGGTATAAGTGGTCTGTAGCCGAGCACGAACATCGACATGGATGGAAGTCAGGTGAGCAACAAACTCCTCAGCAAAGGGACATGTTGGCACCGTCGGGGGAAGCTCGGTAAGATCTATGGGCATAGTGGGTGACTGTCCTAATATAATCTGGAACAGGGAGAGGCTGGTAGAACGATTGACGGCGTTGTTGAAGGCGAACTCGACCTGAGCAATCACTATATCCCACTTGTGGAGATGCTCCGAAGACAGACACCTCAATAGATCACCCACACTTCGGTTGACCACCTCAGTTTGGCCATCCGTTCGTGGGTGGAAAGCGGTCGAAAACTGTACATCTGTCCGTAGAAGTCGCCACGACGTATGCAAAAAATGTCCCGTAAATCGTACGTCCCTGTCGGAGGTGATGCTATGTGGAACTCCGTGTAGACGGACAATCACACGGAAATATAATGAAGTGACATGGGATGCATCCCTTGTGCGCGCACAAGGGATGAAGTGTGACCTCTTGGAAAACCTATCTTCCACGACTAAGATGGAATCATGGCCTCCAGATGTACGTGGCAACCCAACGATAAAGTCCATCGACACATCCTGCCATGGTCTCTCAGGGATCGACAATGGAGTATACAGACCCGCATTGGTGTGTTGACCCTTGGTTGTCTGGCAAATGTAGCAACGCCAAATGAAGGCATTGGCATCCCTCCTCATCGTCGACCAGTAAAATCGTCCCTCGGCATTGCGTGGATACGCACCTGTTCCAAATGGCCCGACAATCCTCCTCCGAGAATCTCAGAAATAATTTTCTCCCGCAAAGAAGAAGATGAAATATATAAAATCGTTCCTCGGTGTAGGAACCCTACCTGCAATAGATACTCACCTGAAGCACCATTGCCTTGCTCGCAAGCTGCAAAGATCGACCCAAACTCCACATCAGTCGGATAAAAATCCCGGACCTCATCAAACCCAAACACTTGACTCCTAAGAATCACCAACGCATACGCCCTCCTGCTAAGGGCGTACGCCACTTGATTCTCCTTTCCTGGCTTGTACTGCAAATAAAATGTGTGGCGCTGGAGGTAAGCGGTCCATTTGGCGTGCCTGTCACTAACACGCCGCTGACTATGGAGGAAACGCAAGGCCTCATGATCTGATTTGATGACAAACTCCTTATGAAGGAGATAAGATGACCAAAACTTCACCGCCTCTACAACTGCATAGAACTCGAGGTCATATGTCGAATAATTGAGCGTGACCCCTGTCAGCTTCTGGCTAAAGAAGGCGATCGGTTTCTCGTTTTGGCTCAGAATAGCACCCACTCCCGTCTTGCAAGCATCGCATGACAACTCAAACAACTGGTCGAAATAAGACAGTGCTAAAATAGGCGATGTCGCGTGAAGGCTCTATCGGCCTCTGTAGTTCACCGAAACTCGGCGCTCGAAGAAGTATTCATCAAATCCGTGATAGGTGCCATGACAGTGCTGGACCCGACTATAAAGCGCTGATAAGTCCCTGCCAGGCCATAAAAGCTGCGGACTTGAGACAACGATGTGGGTGGGGGTTAATCCACTATCGCTTGAACCTTAGCATCGTCCACTTTGACACCCTCGCCGGAAACCACATAATCCAAGAAAGTCACCGATGTCACCATAAAAGCACGCTTCTTCAACGTGAGGAAGAAGTGCTCAGCTCGTAAGACCTCCAATACTTGAGCCACATGATCAAGGTGCTCCTCCTCTGATCGGCTATAAATCAAGATATCATTAAAATAAATCACCACAAATTTGCCCATGAAAGAGCGCGGGATCTGTGTCATCACCCTCATAAAGATAGATGGGGCGTTGGAGAGGCCGAAAGACATCACCGTCCATTCATATAGCCCATCCTTCGTTTTGAAGGCAGTCTTCCACTCATCCCCTGGCTTCATGTGAATCTGGTGATAACCACTCTTCAAGTCTAGTTTGGAGAAAACCCTCGCACCATGCAATTGGTCTAGCATATCCTCAAACGTGGGGATAGAAACCTGTACTTCACGGTGATCTTGTTAATAGCTCGACTATCAACACACATACGCCAACTCCCATCATTCTTTGGTGCTAACAGGGCGGGACCCGCTCATGGAGACATACTCTTCCGAATATAGCCCTTGTCACATAGCTCCGTGACCTGTCTCTGTAACTCTGCATGCTCCATGGATGACATGCGGTAATAGGGAAGGATGGGGAGTTGCGCCTCGGGGACAAAATCTATAGCATGCTGTATATCTTGGAGAGGAGGAAGATCATCTGGGATCGTACACACATCGGCGTAAGAATCCAACAAGCTCTGGACGCGTGAGGGAACGACGCCTCTGGGGTGGTAATGGGACTGATAAGAGCATAGCATAACCCCGCCTCTGCGACTTTTGTGGCTAACTCCTCGTGCGAGACTACTAGGGTAGAGGGTCGTGTCATCGGAACAGTCGTATGGGACGGAGGAGAAAGTCTCTCCCCTCGTGCATAAACAAGTAAGTGTTAGCTCGACCATCTTGCATGCTACGATGATCAAACTGCCACGACCTCCCCAAAAGGTGGCACACCCGCATGTCCACCACGGTCCACAAAATCTCATCATGGTAATCTCCAATGGAAAGGGCCAATCGACATTATCGGCTAGGGGTAAGTGAAGCCCCACTACCCAACCATCCAATACGGCACGGGGCGGTCAATGACTCCATGGGAAGCTTCAATTTATCCACCATCTCTTGCTCTACCAAATTATCAGTGGCCTCGCCGTCTATAATCACCGTACATAGCCTCCCTCTCGCGGTACGAGGAACGAAAATACTCGTGCGGATCTACGTATCATCACTAGGAGGAGGTGATTGGGGATCCACTGAAGTCGTTATCATGACGGTGTGCATATAGGCAGTAAAAATCTCCGCAAGCCCCACTTGGGTACGGCAAAAAGAGTCTCGACGCCGACAAATAGATTGGGCGATAGATACGGGTACGTGGGATCGGATAGGGAGGATGCCTAAGGAAGGGCACCCTTTGTAGATAGGGTTGGTTGGATTACTTGGTTCCATAATCATCGGCTTAGGGTTTGTAGGGTTGTGATAAGAAATTGGAGTGGTTGGGGATGGCGGATAATTTTTTTTTTCTCGATGATGAAGGGTTAGGGCTAATAATAAAAACTAGGGTTTATTGAAGGGTAAAAATTGGTGGTGATGAAGCTGTCATGGGGTCGGGGTCTTTTTGTTGTTCGGCCGACTGGATTAGGGCTGCCTCGGGCCTGTTTTGGTTGTCGGTGGCTCGGTCTTGAACAATCCGTGGACTTACGGCAGCGGAATTTTGAACAGGTCGCTTCTGGAGAAGTAAGGGTGGCGTAGGAGGCTGATCGGGGCAGCAGACATGGGGTGATGTTGGGCGGCAGCCATCCCCCTCTTCTTCCATTCCGGCGGCGGCTTGACATCCAACAGGGGTGCGGTTGGGTGGTTCGTGATCGGGCTATTTCTGGTTGGTGTCTGGCCTTGTTTCATTGTAATCGGGTGGAGAAAAATCAAGGTCTCTTGAAGTTAGTTTTGGTTTCTAGGGTTAGGGTTTTGTGAAAGAACTTGGAGGCATGTCATGATCCATCCAGATGAACCCAACCCGAGCCCCAATCTTCGATGAACATATTTGATCTAAGAGCAAACAAGGCTCTGATACCAATTTGATGTAAAATAAAGGTGCGGAAGCGTAAAAGTTTAATCTATACAACAACAACAATAATAGACGAATTCATGAATGACTCTCAATTTCTCTCTCTAGAATCTCATTATCAAAATGTCAAAAGTGCTACAAATGGGAGTCCTTGGGCTATTTATACTAAGGTACAAAAAGGTTAAAAAAGGACAAAATAAAAGAATGGCAAAAAGGACGCTCATGTCCCTATGTTCCTGCATCAGAACCACAATTACAACCACTTCCCCAGCAGCCACAATCACTTTACCAGTAGCTACCAGCTATCGAGCACCAACATTTCGGAAGATTAATGCCAAGTAACGGTAGAAAACCACTGTAAACCTCAGTGCCACCTGTCACTCTTAGAACCGTAAAAGGGGGAACACCATCAAAGGTCAATCTTAGCCTAATGCAGAAATTCAACATGAAGGAAGTTAGACTCAGAAGTTAGCCTAATACAGAAATTAATGCCAAGTAATGGTAGAAGACCACTATTTATACCATTTTTTTTATATATCACCTCATCTCAACGGTTTTTTTTATTGAATTTTTTGATGAAAAAATTGGAGATGATCTTCTCACCGTGGAGATCATATCCTTGAAGTTTCATCAAAAAATTCATTTTTTTACTTTTAAAAAAAAATGGTAAAGAACTATCACATCATATCCATAGTCCTTACAGAAGACTTTCTATATATATATAAAGAGAGAGAGAGAGAGAGAGATCAACAACTATCGCAGCCTCTGAGCATTCAACTAGAACACCAATAACCAACATCAGCAATGACCTTGTCCCATCTTCGATCTTATATCCTTATAATTTAAAATTTGAGCGCTCCTTTTTTTTTTCCTTGGCCAATGGTTCAATTTCTTGGAATCTAACATTTTGGAAGAATATGAAGGATGAAGAAATTGAACAATTTCTACTCCTACATTATATGTTAGAGGAAGCTTCATTATCCCAGGGGGCTAGTGTTTTAAGTGATGGAAGCCGACAGGGGAAAGGTTCTCTTGATGTTCTTACAAAACTCTCTTCATGTGAATACTTTTGCACCATTGAAATTCATGTGGTTAACAAGTATTCCCTCAAAAGTGCAGGTGCTTTCTTTGCTCATGGGAGAGTCCGTACTTGTGCTTGGGATGCATAATAGTTGGCCTTATTGTTGCCTCTTGCCGTATTGGTGTGTTATACGGAAAACCGGAGAAAGACATTGATCATCTTTTAATTCGTTGTTCCTTCATGAGCTTTCTTTGGCACAAGATCTTGGTTCAATTCGGTATTGATGGCAAAACAATTGTTTGTGTTGGAGATGGTGATGCATGGTCAAAAAAAAAAAAAGAACAGAAGCTTCTTCTAGAGATGCATAGTTATGGTTTTCTTTTATATTGTTTGGATGAGAGAAATGTCAAGAGTTTTAGAAGATAGAAAGAAGCAGTCGATGGATTGAGTTTATGGCCACCTCATGAGTCCCATTCATCCAAAGCATTTGTTAATATTCCGTTTTCTATGTTGATGTCGAGTTGGATCGATAGCGTTTTTGTAAGTGGATATCTATGTGTAGCCTCTGTGTGCTCGCAGGGACATCTTGACTCCCTTCCTTCGTAATCTCTTTGTTGTCAATTAATGAAAATATCTCGTTTTTGATTAAAAAAAACCGACACCACCAACTTAGTGTTTAAGGCAAAATAGACCCAGAACAAGGACCAAAGCACCCCTACCCGTCCATACAGCTTCAGGTGGACTTTTAAGCACCTCATCTTCCAACATAGGCGACTAGAAGAGATATACAAAGAAGCCAGCTTATCACTATGAAGCAAAATAAAACAAAAGGGATAGCAATGATTGCAACGAGGTCCCGAAACCTCCACTCCCGCATTAGAAGCAAAATGCTGAGGAACAACCCAATACACAACCCTTATACCACCCGGCCAGCTGTTACTGATTTAATCCACTTGCATCTCATCTCCCAATTTTCAGGAGGTTGACAACAAGGTCCTGCCAGAATTAGAGCATGTTTCTCAAGTGTAAAGACCCAAAACAAATGAAAAGAGATTGGGCCACCCCCCTAAAAAATGTTTTCTTGACTTTCCCCCCTGAGATAATTGCCTATGTAGACTTATCGTGTTAAAAAATTAGACTTACCCCTGCCTAACGGCAGAAAGTTAACTCCGTTTAAATATATTGTAGGGGTATATGTCTAAACACAAAATTATCTCATGGTAAAGTCACGCCACGCCCCTCTTCACACGAAAAAAGAAAGAAAGAAAGAAACGTGCAGTTACGGTCTAACTCAATTCTGAAAATATGTTGTGGCCCTTTTACCAAGTCTTGCCAGATAGAAGATGATAGAGGGACAACTATCGTTGCGTTGCACAAGATGACGTCGTTCCTTTGAATATGACAATTTTTTAATTTTATTTTTCCAATACGTGGCCATCAATGGTAGTAGTTGGAAGTCTTAGTGGATTTTACTGAATGTGGTAAACATTAGTCTAATGATTATATCTCAGGTACATTCCTTTCACTGTACTTATCGTAATAGACAATAATATAAGGACAAGTATCTAAAGTAACTTTGTATATGCAGAGCTCTCCTGAAGTCAAAGCAGTAAGGGATTTGCAGTCAAGTGTCAGAGAAACTCTAAGCTTGAAGAAGGAAGAGTTGCGAAAAGAATCAGCTGAATTTTATGAATCCCTCGATCATAGTGACGATGACGAGGCAAACTTTGATACCCGGATGCGACTCCAGATACTTCAAAAAAGGAAGGAGCTTGGAGATGTTCCACATAAGCAAAAGTTGCGCAATGGTTACGTAAACATCTGTAGTAGAAACTAATGAGTCGATCATCAGGATATGCTGCTTATCATACATCTTCTTTTTGGTGTTCATTTATTATACTTAATATTTGGAGTGAATTACTCATATGACCCCTAAACTTTCAGAGTGGTTTTGAAATGGCCTTTAAACTCTATTCGGGTTCAAGTCAGCCCTCAAAACACCGCAGAACTGGAATTTTGAAAAGAAAGGATACCTGGCTTTTCCTATTTTAGTACAGGTTCTTAATCAGTATAAATGCTTCACTTTGAGTTGGTTTAACGCATAGGGGCATTAGATCAGAGGTCCGTGAGCATGAATTTGAAGAAGGGAAAATGCAGCTTCACTTAGACCCCCCCCCCCCCCCCCCCCCCTGGGTGTCCCCAAACACCAAAGTTGTTGATTGCCAAGAATTTTTGTGCTAAAATTTATGGACCGAAACTACTTGCAGATCTTAAAATCTTAAAAATAAACTTGAATATTAATGATAATAACTAATGTTTGGCGTTATTTTCAATGTTACGCCTCCTTTTTCAATTTCTGCAATGTTACCTCCGACCTATTAAATTTTAGCAATGTTAGCTTCCTGTCGAACTTCCATTAAGAGAGCTAACACAAATACTTACTAGACATTATGTGGAAAAGTTTATTTATTTCTTCAATAAGTTAATACATTTAATATGATTAAACAAAATATGATTTCAAAACCTTAATTACTTTCTCTCCCTCCCTCCCACGCCCGCTGGACAAAAACCTTAAATTACTCTCTTCTCTCCCACCGCCGGGGTGCTGCCTTCCAGCCACCTCCCTATATCCGGTCCTCCCTCCAGCCTCCATCTCTTCCCCTCCCTCCGCAGATTAAAGAAGAAGGGTCGCAGACGGTACACAAAATATTTATTCTTCCCTTTGTCCAAAGCTAGGGTTAGAGTTCCCAAGGTATCATAGTCGGTATCTAGTTCTCACGGAAAACCAGCCTATTATTCAGATCTTTTGTTCGAGAGATCGCCTTTTCTGATGACATTCCCCCCTTCTCTAATTTCTGGGAAACCCTTGTCATTCTTCGTTTTCAAACACAAAACAATCGCCAGAAAAGCAAACCCAATAAGCCCAATAAAACAACCAACAAAAATAATCCACATTTGTGCCTTCTCACTTAGTTTGCCCTTTTCAGCATTTATATATTTGGGTTTTGGTTTATTACGGGGAAAAAAACCAAGATCTAGAAGCAGGGGAATTTTGTAAAGAAATGTTGTTACCACCGAAAACTGACCTTGGAAATTTTGAAGTGATGTGGGTGTTAACAGAGTAATATTATTGTTTGATAAGTTCAGCAACTGCAAACCGGGAAAATTGAGTTCAGGGATTTCACCAGAAGTGACTTTTCGAGATTTAAAGCTAAAAGGTGAGTCAAACTAGAGACCAAATAAGGAATAGTACCATTAAACACATTGTTTGACAGATTAACAACATTGATATTCTTCCATTGCGGTTTGGCGATGTTGCTGTTGGCGGATTGGAGGTGGTGGTTTTGATGCGAGTGTTGGTGTGTTGTGTTGGTTGAGATTGGTGAAGCTGTTGCAGTGGTATGTTGTTGGTGGTTGTGGTTTGCACATAAGATATGTATCAAACATTTCCTTTAAATATATTAAAGGAATTTAGACCGGGGGCAAACATTGCGTATAACTAAAACTTAGGGTAAACATTGCAAAAATTGAAAAAAAAAGGGTTGACATTGAAAACAATCCCAAACATCAGAGTAAAATTGCAATTAATCCTAAGTATTATTTATTATGATAACAGTGCTACATATTATTTCTTAGGCTTCACCTTTAATAAATATGATAATAATGCTTCATAATACTAATTAGGCTTCACCTCTTAAAATTAAATTGAATTGTATTGTTATACAGTCTTCAATTTTCTGTCAAACCATACGCGACTAAGTTGAAAGAATGAGAAATATTTATCTTTTTTTTTTCACTCTGGCTACCGGCTGGTGAGCAGAATTCCAAAATAGGAAATTTGGAATTTGAATTGTTCTAGACCTACTAAGATATAGGTTATCGGTTATTGTCATCGTAAACGGGTTAAAATAGTGGGTCTCATTGGATAGCTTTACGATTGGTAGGATAGGAAAATTTTATGTTTATGCTGCCGGTAGTTTTAAGTTCTTGAGAAACAGTGTCGCACAAGATGAAATATGCTTTATACGATGAAGAGAAGGCTTAATGGTCATGATACGACCATAGGTTGTGCGAACTTCAAACGGCCAAGTAATCGTTTGGTTTAAAATGAATTAACGTAATTGAAAGTTGCTAATACGTTACTAATATCGATTATTAGTATTTTTGGGATTTCCTTGGACCAATATCTTTAGGATTATTTTTATACTTCGATACGTTACTAATATCGATCATTAGACTTAGTACCATCGCTTGATTTTTTGGTCTTTGCCCTATTTCCGTTAATGTGCTGACAAACTTTATGGTCATGTGTCCAACACATTCATAAGGCTTCCATAGTTGAAAATTACCGGACTTGCAAACAGGGCTACTTGTTGATAAAATAAAATTGATGATAGGCATAAAGAAAAAGGTGAAAAATTGTCAAAAAATTTCAAACTGATGCAGTGATGACACATGATGAGAGGAGTTTCTATCCCACGTCATCTAGATTCCCTGCCAAAGGCCAGGGGTGGTTGGTGTCGACCAGGACAATCAGTCCTCGAGTCAGAATGACTGCAAGTACACACAATCTCTACCAAGGACCGCGGCAGGGCCACTCCTCCCACTACCTGAGAAAGAGGGCCAACTGCACGACACCACCAGGAGACACATGTCGACCACGTTCCATGAACACCAAAGCTGATTCATAAGGGTAGTTGTACATAGTGTAAGGCTACTATATAAAACCATAAGGGGAACATTAATTTAATACATACGACAATTCACTTGCATTAAACCTTGTAATCTTTCCAAGTTCTTGATACAACAAAGCTCCCCTTTCATCCCCATGGACGTAGGTCACTTCAAAGCTGAACCGTATACATCTGGTGTCCTTTCTCTATTTCCATTTCTGCATTTTTGTGAGTTTTACTGTTTTAGGTGTTAAAAGTATTAAGAATTCACTGCAACACATCATATTTAGTTTTCTCAATATTATGCAGACTTTGTTGGTTCTTCCATTTTGAATAAGTTCCACTTTTTGCAAAGGGAAAATCCTAACTGTGAATTCTTTTTTTGCATGTTCAGATGGTTCAAGTCCAAGGAAGCATGAAACATCTCCTCCAAGGTAGTGGTCTTAATTTTAGCCTGTTATTCTTTTTGACTTGTGATTAGCTTATGTCACCAAAATGAGATAAGAGGTTAAAATATTTTAGTTCACTTTCAGTTCTTTTGCTATTTCTTCTTAGATTCATTGTGTCCGAAGAGTTTTATGTCATTTATTGCTCCAGTCAACGTTTGAAAAAGCTAATTGCGGCCTCGAGGCATTTTCCCTGGGACTAGGCGAGGCTATAACCTTGAGGTGTTGCGAGGCGATAGCCTCAATTTGAAAATACTAATAAAACCATAAAAAATAAAGTCAAAAACTACTAAACAGAAACAAATGTCCAAGTTTATAACAAAAAACTAACACAAATTCTTTCATTGAAAAAAAACACTTCAACACAATTTCTTGCATTAAAACCAAAAACATAAAACAAATTCTTTTTAAAAAACTAATACAATTCCTTGCATAGAAACCGGAAACATAACACATTCTTTTGAGAAAAAAAGAACACTTCCTTGCATAGAAAAACAAAAACTGAACACAAGTCCACTAAAATACACACACACACACACACACACACACTTTCTTGCATAAAAACCAAAAATGAATACAACATATGTATAAAAACAACAAGAACAAATTTCATGCATAATCTCCAAAATTTGAACACAAATTCTTTAAAAAAAAATCACAGAAAGAGACGTAAGGGTTTCGAACACAAATAGGGTTTCAAACACGAATCAGGAGAGAATATGGCTTCTTAATATCAAGGAGAGAGAGAGAGAGACCTGTTTCAGAAGGCAAAGACTAGGGTTTAGCATCAGAACAAGGTTTTGAAATGTCAGAAATAAGGTTTGACTCGTGTGAGGATTTTAACTCTTTACCTTTCAAAAAGAGAGAAGAAATAGGTTCACTTTAAAAAATGAGGCTTGCGCCTTACATGGCCTTGAGGCGCAACACCTTGAGGTAATAGCAATGGCCATTTGAGTCCATGGTTTTGCAAAATACTCTCGAGGCGCAACACCTTGAGGCTATAGCAATGGCCATTTGAGTCTATGGTTTTGCAAAATATCCTTAAGGCTATAGCCTCGCCTTGGCATTCCATAGCCTTGATATGAGGCGCGCCTTGAGGCTATAGCCTCAAACGCAACTTCAAACATTGGTTCCAGTAAGATACATAGACATCTGTTACACATGTAAGCTTCATACACACACACGGGTATTTTATTATGAAATTGTGTACAACACAAACTCATGCAGCTCCTATATACTCCAATATAATCAAATTTTTATAGGCTATGGATACAAATACAGATATAACCCTATTGCAGGTGTAATCCTAGAAAAATAGGACACAAATACACCGAGAATACGATAATAAATGTGTGTGTGTATATATATATATCAATATTGAAGGTCAAGTATATACAACAAATCTGGTCTTCTGAGTAGTACTCCTAATATCGTAGCACTAACTAGTCATAAAATCATGATAAGTAAATCTAAGAGGGTTGTGGAGACGTATTGTCATAGTTATTTTTTGGGTAATTAAAAAAAAAAGAGAAATATGAGTAATTTCGAGCCGAAAGGGAGAAAAAAAGGGGGGATTTGGGAGCGGCTAAAGTACGCAATTCCATTGTGGACCTCCTTGTTGAAGTCATGTTGGGGAATACCGCTTTCTGTTTTGCAAAATTGTAAAAATGTTGAATTCAATGAATTAGTCGATAGAGAGAGTCATTTGTTTCTCTTCAATTTGGATGCTGTTAGGAAGGCTTAGTCTTGAAGGGAGCTCTTGCTGTTCGCTACCAGGTTTTGGAAAATTTACAGAATACCTTTTTTTTATATGGTTGTGTAATTGTTGGGGACAATTTGTGCATTTTTTTCTTTTAAATTGTACATCTATCGTGTCATTGATAAAAAAAAATAGTTTTTTTTGGTTTTAGTCCCATTTCCAAAGATTTGTGAGGCTCCAATCCTATGTATTTTAAAAATTGTAATAAGTCCCATGACCACCCAAACCCCCCCATAACTGCTCTGTAACCGCTCCTCTTCCTTTCCGCAAAGAGAATGACACTTGTCCCATAGTTGTTACAATAGGACTAACAACTGAAAAAACAAAAACATGGGAGTGGCCACTAGTGAATATTTAAAAATGGGACTATATACTTAATATACCACCCGTGTCACATAAAAAAACATACCAGAGAATGCATAGGAATTCAAACCTTTGTTTTGTTAATGCTTGTGTGGCTTAGTTGGGGTGTTTGATGTTGGTGTTTCTTTTCTTCCAATCTTGCTCCAGTCTCAAGGTGAACGTTGCTAGGGAGGAAAAATAAATATCATATATTGGACGATAAAAACTTGATGAATTTAATCAAGCTCTTTTTTGTAAGTGGCTTTAGCTGTCTCATGGATTGGACCTTTGGAAGGGTATTTCCAAATGTTGAAATCTGTTTGAGAACCATATCTGCTTTGTCATTGGCAACAGTGACTGGGTAAGTTATGGGCCAATGGAAGGGAGGTTTTTCCTACGTCTGGTTTTACTATCAACTGTATTTTAGAAAGAGCCTGTATTTCGTTGGATATCTGTTTGGGATCGTTAGTTGCACTTGAAGTGGCTTTTCTAGATTGGGAGGCTTTTTAGACTTTAGGTGTGGTTTTGACAGGCAATAACCTAAGAAAAAGAAGACAGCTTTACGTTAATTATTGCTTTTTGTGCAAGGAAAGAGAGAGAGAGAGAGAGGGGGGGGGGGGGGGGGATCATATGATTCTTCATTGTGTCGTGACCAAAAGATTTAGGATTTGGTGCTTGGTTTGGCAGGTATCTGTTGGGTCATGCCAAATTTAATCAAAGGGCTGCTCTTTAGTAGGTCCTTTTACAAGAAAATGAAGAAAAGGGACCTCGGGAGACTATATATGTGTATTTTTGGAGTATTTGACAAGAGATAAATAGACTAGAATTTGATAATGAGGAATTGTCTGTAGCAGTGCCTAAGGTGTCTTTAAAAATACTTGTTTTTGTGGGTTCATGGTTATTCAGTATATCCGGACATGTGTCCGGCACAGATATGTCTCCTTTGTAGAAGTGCCCGCTTTCTAATGTGTGGTTCATCTAAACATACTGTTGGGGGCATCAATGGCACTTATATAATCTTTCATACGATCTCATATGTGGAAAAATAATTGGATTTGGAAAGAGGATTGATCATTAAGTAGTTAAAGTCATGTTGTTGAAGTTCTCCCACCAAACCATTTAAAGCTCTGAATCTGAAAGAAATTTTTAATTCTTTGCATTGTTCAAATTTATATCGGTAAGTCCATACCATAACCTTTCTTCAAACCTACAAGTTTCAAATATATGATAATTAGCAACATATTGGTAAAAATATGCCTTGGGGAAAATTTTACAACTTTCTTTGACAGTTGTAAATCACTGTAAATAAGTATTTTATGAATAGTACTCAATCGCCAGGTAATATTCACGTCTTTCAATCAGCCAAGAGGTGGTGCGTGTGTGTGTGTGTGTGAGAGAGAGAGAGAGAGAGAGAGAGAGAGAGAGAGACCATGATATGTATGTAGGATCTGAGAGGAGAAAAGGTGGCTAGTGCAGAAATTGTCTTGGAGAGGGACACAATATTCTAAAAATGCCAATTTAATTGGCCACATCAGGCTAGATTGACCAGGAAAGCGGTTACAAACACCCACAATGAATAGCTTCGAGTGAAGATAACTTGAGGATGAAGACATGATATATATTTGTATATAAATAATAAACAGTTAAAACGTAAATGTAGATGCCAAGGAACATCCGGTGAATATTACAGTAGTGCATGTTTTTTCCTTCGGTATATCAATACAAATGTTTCCTATTAGGCTGCCTCCTTGTTGCATTGCCTAATCATTTCAAGCAAGTGTAATTTTCCAGATGAGAAATAGTCATCACTAAGAAATCTCTTCTCAAATATACAATTCACAATTCATTAACATGAAAACAAGACGCGACCTTTTGAATAAATTAGAGATGTCTAAGTTATTAAACTCCTAACCGCGTTGGTTATTTTATCAAAGCATCACAATTCATTAACATGACTAGAGTTTGTAATTACTTGATTATATCTGCATGGAGAATCTCCCTGTGCATTTTGCCTTGTTTACAGTGTCCTGGTTTTTCTATTAGGGCGTGTTTGATTACAAAGTTTGAAAAACAGTTAAGAAATCTTACTTTCCAGTTTTATGAAAAGTTGGGGGTGGAAAACAAGATGAGTGGTGTGGTGGGATTTTTTCTTACTTTCCAGTTTTACATTGAAACTAATTCTTACTCACCCCCAAAGACTCGGATTCCATTGAAAATCAAGGAAGTAAGAGAACCTCATCAGACCCGCTTCTACTTTTCCTCGCTTTTCATCGAGATGTGTTTTTTTAATCTTTTTCCAACTTTATAATCAAACACTCCTTTATTTTAGTTGGTCAATTTGTTTTTTCAATTGCAATATGCCATTCTGAGAGCATAATTTCCTGGATAATTGCATAGGGATTCTGTGCTCTCTCCTATATGCATATGTATATACATAGGCTCTTCAACATACCTCCATTTTCCGGGGTAAATGAATTTTTGATGAAATTTGGTGGAGATTATCTCCATGACGAGAAGATCATCTCCACCAAATTTCATTATAAAATTTATACATTTACCCTCATTAGTTTTGTTAAAGGAGGTATGTTGGAGAGTCTCTCTCTCTCTCTCTCTATATATATATATATATACTCTTTTATATTTTATTGATTTGGTAGAATCTGTATAACATTGTTGGCATCTAAAGCAGATTGATAAAGACCTAATATTGCAATTTCATTCTAAGCAGGTCCAAGTCCAATGGCGAAGATTTTGATGAAAGACCAAAAGTGGAGAAGTTGTCATTGAAGAAAAAAGGAATAGGCTCAGAAGCTAGGGCTGAGCGTATGGCCAACGCTGATGTGGATTTACAATTGTTGGGTGATGTTGAACGAGAAAGACAGTTGAAGAAACAGAAAAGGCGCAGACGCCAAGGACATGAAGAAGAAGTATGTCATTAAAATGCAGTCCAATCCTGTGATATATATATATATATATATATATATATATATATATATATATATATATATGTATTATATCATATACTCTCTCAAAGAGTCTTGTTTTCCTTTTTGGCTCGTCATGAATTGAGACTCCTGTTTCTAAAAATAGTATATAAGATCTTGTAAAATTTCAATATCACCTGGGGCGTGGAATCTCAGCAACAAGTGATGTTGAGAGGCTAAAATTGATTTTTTAAACAAGGACTAATTTGGGAATGAGGGAGTATATATATAATCTCTGTATATGTCATTTTAGTGAGATCTGGATGCCATAAAGCTGCCTAAGTAATTTATACGTCTCCCTCCATCCTAAATTAAGAGTTTCTGTTTAAAAACCACAAATTCTAAGTAAACATGTTTTCCCCTAAATTTGAGCCTGCTAATTTTATTAATGCATCTTATCAAGTATCAACATCACATATTGTTGTGCTCTCTGTTCTAAAAGGCCCGCCTAGGCTCCGCCTAGGCTTGAGGCTTGAGAGAAACGCATCCCCAACGCCTTATTACGCCTTATTACCCCCTATTCTTAGTAAAAGGGTTAAGGCACACTTTTTTTTAAACAAAACAAAGGATTAGTTGACAAATATTGTTTATGGAGCATGAATGTGAGAAAGATGGCTACCAAACATATGGATATATTTTCAAAATTCAAGGTATGTACTATTTTATTATATTACTAGCCTTGGAATAATTAAAATAATAATAAAAGGACAAACGCATTTTTACGCCTAGGCTCCTAAGGCTTGAGGCTCGACCACGCCTCGACCACGCCTCGCGCCTTTTCGAACCTTGGTTGTGCTTCTACCTCCGGGTTAATGTTGAAATTTCACGCTATTTTATATACTATATTTGGAAACAAGACTCATAATTCGGGACAGCACAAAAGGAAAGACGGGAATCTTAATTTGGGACATAGTACCAACCGTGGGCATAGGAGGTCGCCTAGACGACCGTATATTAGTAAATAAAAACTTCAGTTGCGTTTTGTTGTGTGCACGCAACTCGACCAGATTTTCTATTAAAGCATGAAGTTAGAGAAACCCAGAATCCTAATTTGCCAATGTGATTATTGTTCCACTTTTTAGTATTTTTTGCGTATTTTCTACTTACACCGATGTGAAGTAAGAGAAGTTTTGCACTTATCAAGAACATAATTCATTAATCCAACCGCCGGAAATAATATTTCACTTTGATTGGGCATGCCAAAGATCAAGTTTATCAAAGATCAAGAGAACCTCATTATTATCGTATCATTTAAACTAAAATTATATATCTAATGAAATTAAAAACTCGTGAGTATATGGATCTAATCCGTACCAATATCCGATTCACGTGATATTTTGTATGCATATTATAGGCAATAAGTATTTCAAATCAAAAGGTTGATTTATTGAATTTTCCATCATATAAAAAGTTATCAGGGAGTGTAAATCTTCTTTTAGTTTACACCCGTATAAATCGTATATATATCAACCTATTTGTTTTCTGAGCATGATCTTTGATCTATGTAAATTTAATAGAAAAAAATGACAATGAGATGAAACTATAGAAATTCTTACCAAAATATTGACGGGGAAAAGGAAAACAAATCGGAGGGTGTTGATGGTTTTAGGAGCGCCCAATTATACCATTTTGATTTTAGTATTCAATTGCATTGTTGTAATAATTTCTAATTTCTATTTTGCAGGTACTAATGAGTGAAGTTGAGAAATACAATCATTCTCGATGCGTGCCCCCGAAGGGTGTTGATGGTTTTAGGAGCGCACAAGAAAAGCAATGGTACGAGGCTTATTTTGCCAGTTCAAAGCGCCCGCTGGCCTATAACTTTGCATGGAAAATGGAAGACCTTCCCGCCGAAGCATTGACAATACTTAAATGGTATAATTGGGACTCCTTTTTGGCAAAACAAATTACGATTAACGAGGACTTGGTACGAATCTTCTATGCCTCGTTAATCCGATGCAAGGGGGAGAAACATATTTTTGAGTTCTATGTTCGTGGAGTGAGGATTACATTTCAGCGCAAAGACTTGGCCCGCTGGATGGGCAATGTGGCAGACCCGACCCCGTTTGTGAGCCTGTCTGACGAGGCGACCTTTGACCCGGACACCCTCATCGAGTATCTAGCACCAGGAGAGGTTTGGACAAAGAAGATAATCCGGTCTGCCGCAATGCGGGATTTACCGAGGCTCCTGCACTACATTAATGTGCATTGTTTGATGGTGACGAACAACCGTTCTGAGGTTCGTCACAAACACGCCGTCTTCCTCTATGCCTTGCTAAAACAGTCGGGAGACATCAACTTACCCGCCTACTTCATGGATCAGATGTATTTGGCGGCAAAGGAGAAGGCATGGAACTTCTCCCTTCCTTTGCCCGGAGTTGTCACGCATATATGCCGTCTCGCCAAATGTCCCGAGTATTCTTCTGATAGAATCGTGGAGCCAAAGGGTCTCTTGACCAGGGATAACATCAAGAGGTGTTTGACTCATTACTGGGGTGAGCCGGCGGTCCATAAGAGGCCGAGGATAGTGATAGAGGATGAGGAGACGGAGCTCAGGAGGGCCGAGCAGGGGTCAAAGCAGCATGCAGAGGTGCCACCCACATTTTCTGACTCCCGCTTTGCGACGTTCGAGGCACAACAAGACCAGAGGTGGGAGGAGACCCAGCTGAGGTGGGCTACATTGGAGTCTCGTCTTGACCGGGACCGTTCTGAGCAGCGCCAGGAGTTCCTGATGATGCAGACTATGATGAGAGATTTATTTGTGCAGCAGCAGGGCCCGGACGCGACGCTCCCGCCTCATTTCAGGAGTCCTTATGATTCGGATTTCCGGGGATCCTCTAGTGGTTCCAGCCTCTAGGCAGCTATATGGGGTCATGGTTGTTTTTGTTTGGTGCAGTTTGTGGGTCAGATGATATATTGTATTTTCCCTTTTCTTTTATTTCTTTGATTAAGTTGTTTTCTGTTGAACTCTACGATATTTGTAATGATAATTTAGCAGTTGTTGAATTATTAGATCTTGATGAGTATACACTTTTTAAAATCAAATGTCCGTCGTCAATTATCTAGTATTTGCACTTCAACCCCTCTAGACTATTGTGACTTAGGGCATGATTCATTTTAACTTAATCATTTTGGTACATATTTTTGTTTTTCTTATGTTTGTATAGGGCGCAGGTTGACTACCTTGGGGATCGCTCCAAATTGGGGTGATTTCTTTCTATCCCTTTATTTCTCATAGTGTCTTTAGTTACATTGAGGACAATGTGCGATTTAAGTTAGGGTGTGTGTGTGACACCCCGCCTAATTAAATATCGGGTGATCAATCATTTATTAAATTAATTCAGAATATCCAGTTGGTTTAGAATATGCATCACTGTCGAAAAACTTAATTATTAACACTAACCACCTAATATTTAAAAAGGTTGGTGATCTTTTAATTAACATAAAACCGAATTAACCAATTACTAACCATACACTATTCAAATGAATCTCATGTGAAATAAAATGACTAAGGTAATAAATGAGATTGGAGTAAGCACTTCTAGCCTAAACCCCAAATACAATAATTTGACAAAATAAATCAACAACTGAAAGGAGTAACTAAATAGATCCACAAATCTCTGACTGTCTAAATAAGTAAGAAGGGGCAATATGCCCCAACTGAAATAGAGAAACTCAAGATGCGGGAATGAGAATCATGGAGGCGTATACTATCAAGTCCTGTAACTTTCACAGCAGCTACAACTCGTCAAATGAATAGAACTTCTATACTTGGTGTTCCTGTGGCTGGGCACTTAAAATAATTTGACAAGGAAAAGAGATTTGCAATAAACGGGTCAGAGCCTGAGTTGTAAATGGTTTAAAAACAAGTGTTTAAAATGCATTAAACATTAAATATTATATCCATGTTAGTTCCTCGTGCCCTCACTTGAGATTCTCACCTCTCAACTAACGTGCACACCTAGCGTAGACTCCTAGAGTCCTAACCCATCCTAGTCACGCTATCCCACTTATCTAGTTTAACCCAAGTCCTTTATTGAGTTGCCTAAGTTATTGTACCCAATTATAACACTCGAATAATACATCCTTATAATTATAACGTCAGTTTAATCGGATTCAAATAACTCATTAATCATTCAAGTTCCCACATTATTGATTAATATTAAATATCGTAACCTTTCTTATCTACTAAGCAACACAGTAGAATAATCTCAAGTGTATATACATATATATATCACTATCATACATATATATACTAATACGGCACCCCAAAAGGCTAAACCTGCGATGCACACATCCTCTGCTATCAGTCCCGGTACATCACGCACATAAGGACTATGAATTCTGAATCACTCTGGAATCCTATTAACACATATCACACACAATGGAGGCGAACATAGTTTCCAGCGCCATGGGCTACGTGTAAAACCCCATGATTATTGAGACTGAGAAATTAAATTTTTGGGAAAATAAAAATTTAATGAATTGGAGAATTTTAAAATTTGGGAATTGAGACCCAAAAATAGAGAACGTTTCAAAGTATTCCGGATGATGATTTTAAGAGTACCATAGATCCCGGAAGGGTCGAGATAGTCAAAATGACTGTCACTGGGTTTTATTTCTGCTCCGGAATATTTTTAAGTCAGTTTGGCTCGAATTGGAGTAAACGAGTCATTTAAAGTGTGTATTAACATTTAAAATTGGGACTTATGTTTTATAGGCTTAAGAGGCTTACGGATGAAGCCTTCTCATTAGAGAAAGAGAGAAATAGAAAGAAAAGAGAAAAGAAGAGAGAAAGAAGAAGAAATGAAGAGAGAGAGGAAGAAAAGCTTGGAGATTCCGGCCCAAACACGACATCGAGGAGGATCCAACCTCTACAAATCTGAGGAAAGTGTTTAATCTTGCTAAATAAGTCATTTGTGTATTTTATTTCATAATTTTTGGGTTAAAGAAATGGTTTTTGGGGGTTAATATCAAAACCTAGATTTTTGGGTTTAATCTTGAAATTGATGTTTACACATGGGTTTAAGGGGTATAAATTCATGAGGTGAAAGTATAGGATGTGTTTAATGTTGGAAACATGATTGGGTTACAAATTCATAGTTAGAAATTGTTGATTTGGGATTTTGGAAAATTTAGGTTTATGTAGAAAAATGACCATTTCGTAGCCTGCTGAACAAACCGAATCGATTCGGCCTCTTTCCGAATCGATTCAGAATGTTGCAGAATCCCAGGTCTCTGTGACCGAATCGATTCGGAACCAAGACGAATCGATTCGGTTTGAGACAGAGTCCCAGGTCCTTTGGACCGAATCGATTCGTAGTTGGAGCGAATCGATTCGCCCTTGAGACCGAATCGATTCGGGCCAGGCCGAATAGATTCAGAAACAGGGCTGTTTTAGGGGATTTTTCTAGGATGATCTCTAACCCTTTTTGGTTGGGTTTATTGATTTGGGGCCTTCTCTTATGATGAAAGAGATATGTTTTGGAGTCACACTTGGGGTTTCTCACACATTGTGATTATGGGGACTTCTTGGGAAAATTTGGGAAAAATATATCCAGATATGCATTTGGAGATGTGTATAGAGATTGTGGGGAAACCTCATTGGGATTGAGAATCATACTTAGAAATAAATTATAAGTATAAATGTATTGGGAGGCTAATAACTCTTAAAGAGAGTTGCGAGGGTATGTTGTGAAATTTCTGGGCCGACATTTATATCGAATCCTCATAAGGATAGGATATTATTAAGTACAATTTGGGGCCAAATGGAAGAGAGTGGTCGCATACCCTTAGAAATGATAAAATTTAAGGAATAAATCTGAGAGATCTTAGACTAGAGGAATTCACAAAAGTGATTGAACCGTAGTTGGAAATCGAGAGCGATGGGATCATGTTACCAACTAGAGTAGAATGTGAAAATCTAGTTGGAGTAAATGTTGTTTATCGGTGTGCGATTTACAATGGGTAATTTCCCTAAGTAATGGGATTATTTGATGAAAATAAGATTGATCTTGAGGCTTATAGACTATTAGTTAGGTGTATACCGATAATCGAAATTATTACTAGATTCTTTAATGTGCTCTCGGATATAGTTGGTATGTGTAGTGATGGTTTCCTACACAAAATCTTGGGTGATAACCCTAATGTTTGATATATATGTATATATATACACATATGATTTTGGGAGACTATTTATCATAGAAAAAATGATTGAATATGTTTCAAGTGAGGGATTGTATTCACATATCGAGGTAAATTAAATGAATTTGTGGTGACGGCTTGTATATTGAGGATTATGTATACTTATAGCCGAGTATATATATCTTATACATATGAACGAGGATTAGTTTGTATATATATAGATATATGGATATGTGAATATATGTATTTATATCCGTATGAATATGATTGTATGGATATATTTATGTTGTGGATATACATGATATGGATATTTAAACCTTATGTGATGGTTTAATATTTGATCATATGATGGGATCATATGGATGTGTATATATTGTGCGTGAGAACGATATATATATACTTATGTGGTTAAGCATACCCCGCTCATGCTATCATTGGGAAGTTTCCGCGCAGAGGGTGAGCATCCTGGCTTAAGGAGCAGGGCGTGGATATTCTCCAGGTCATAGTCGTCCAGTGTGTTATTATGTGATATATATATTTTTGGGATGAGACGTGGTGGGTATGTTTCGTCTCATTGCCAGTTAGGAGTTATGACCGCTTCTCGGGGAGTCGTGTGTGTGAGTTACCACGAGATGGGTGTCGTTGAGCCCCACCATGGTGGTCCCCAGTTGCTACGTGAGTCGGGCACTGGGAAGATGATAGCATGGTGCAGTTTTATCGGCGATATATATAGCCGGGTGGATTATGTGCATGTCCTTTGTAAATCAGATATGATATGTACACTTGGTCATGGGTATGGATGATTGTATATATATATATATATATGGTTAGAATAAAATGCCTATATATATATATGTTTATATATATCCTATAGATGAAAGGATATGAACTTTTATGGAGTATATCTTGGATGATTATGGTGTACTAGATGATTGGGGGTTGATGTATTGTATTTAAGGAATATTTCGGTTACATCATCCCAAGGATATTATTGGAGATTTTAGTTATTTTCATAATTGTAGTATAATATGGTATGTATGACATTATGGATCTCTAGGATCGACGTTGACAAGGAGTAGTGTAACGGGGTGGTTCCTTGTTTGGATTTCGCTCTGCGAGACACCCCACGCACGAAACGCAGCGCAACGTTGAAATTGGAGAGAAGTTTTGTCATTAATAAATGTTGTATGCCTATTATTTAGAAATTAAATCATATGTTTCAACCCAAATGCATATGGGTAACTTATTAAGATTTATAATTGGTTAAATTATAAACCGGAATCCATTAAGCCTAATATGGCATATATGTTTGTAAAAATACTTAAGTGTGGTTAGAAAGAGTGGATTCTTGGGTTATGGTAGGAAGACAAATCTCGTGAGTATAGGCTAGGCCTATGATAAGTTAGGTTGTCCTTAAAATTGGGGTAATTTAACTAAAATCTGAAGACGCGAATAGGTGCGCGCCGTTAGATGAGAGGTGAGTTGGGGTTCCACGAGAGTGCGATTCCACTTTAATTATGAAATATGTGCACCGATATTTATTATGCACGGTTAACACACTTGCTAAATATTTTTCACACTCGGGATCTGGCCCATTTACTTTTCTCTCCTGCTTATATATATATATATATATATATATATATATATATATATACTTCTTTAAAAATCTAGGTAGGATTCATGTTGTGTATCGGGTTTGTACCCAAGGGATAGTTATATACATATTTATATTTACTCCATTTCAGTTATTGTATTGGCTGTAACCCGACAGCTTATTCGGGTATATTCAGTTGTAGATACTCATTTCATTTTATTCTAGCATTTCATTTCTCATAGTTCTTTCATGCATCTTTCTTTCCTTTATTCGTAGTGTTATAGTGTTGGGTTGTGGTATGTTGCATATTTTATTTAATTTTAACATCTCGCTTATACAATATCGGCCAGTTAGTCCTATATTATATAGTACCGACAGTTGATGTTGAGACTGGACCATCTGAAACTCCTGATTTAATGTAGTATAGGGCTGGTCACCCATTATTATTTTAAGCGGGGTGTTACACTACGCACATACCTACGCACCCACGTAACCGCAAACTTATCAACTCACAGATAAGTCTTTCCCTAACCTATGTCCTGAGGTAGCAATCTAAAATCCCCTCGAAGGCTCATCGAGATAAGATTGTTCCCTTCCTAAGACCTCTCGTGATAGCAAGTATGATAGGTATGTCATACACATAAGGATTCATACAATAGGTAAACATTACCCATATAATTAATAGGATTATACCCATTAGAAGAAAAAAGTTTTTTTACAACGGCTAAAAAGTGTCATAAAAAGCTACTTACATCACTTTTAATTTCAAAAGCGTCTTAAAAGCCATCGTTATAAAAAAATTTTAAAAACGTCTTAAAAAATAAAGCCTTTTAAGACGCAATTTTTACAAGGGGTGCAAAAAACTCAAAAAAAGCGTCTTAAATACAGAGTTTTTTAAGACGCGTTATTTACAAGGGTTGCAAAAAAATTCCTCGACTACCTACTACTTGCCCAAAAGCGTCTTAAATATTTTTTTTTTATAGGATGCTTCACTTGATGTATATCCATATATTGCATTCGAAAGTTGTCTTACGAAATAAAATCAACATAAATGTTCTCAAAATCAATTCTAACTAGTCAGATCCATGATTTTAATTAAATATTGAACCTAACATGCTTTTGCCACGATTTTAAACCGTGTCAGATTTTCATTTTCTGGCACGCTTTTGGCACGATTTTAAACCGTGCCAGATTTTTCAATTAATAAAAAAATATTATTTGAAAACAAATCAGGAAAATCAACAAATTCCAAATCTGGTAGGAAAAATATTTATTATTTGCAAAAAAAAATCAAGAAAATTCACAAATTACAAATATCGCACGTTGATAAACTAGTGTAAAATAAACTTCAAAATCTTAAAAGTCTTAATTGTTCACAGGCCAAAAAAAAATTGGGCAAATTTTTTTCTATTTTTTGGACATTCTAAAACCTGTTAATATAAAACATGTGTAATGTAAAGCCCGCACAACCATAAAATATAACAATAAAATTACAAAAACTCGCACGGCCATAAAAGTTAACAATAAAATTACAAAAGCCCACACGACCATGACACAAAATATATAATCCTGAATATTAATGACAGTAAATAAGCAACCCCTTGTGGTAAACCATTGACGTCTTCGTGTATTCCATGTGGCTAAACGCTAACGATAAATGTTATCCTGCAAAAAAATAGGATACAAAAAGAGATGATATCAGTAACCAAGTAATTTTAAAAAAAATCGTATTCAAGCTGAAAAATTGCATATACGAGTTATAATTATCATCATATTCTCAAATCAGAAGTCTCATGACTACGTGGTCAATTCCTATGAGTTACATTGATCCCGTGCGAGGTGTTAATGCCTCCTAGGGGACCATTTGAGTGTTGGTTTGGATTTTCACCCTCTAACGGCATGTTTTTAAACCAAAGTAAAGATATTTTCAAATTATCGTCTTAGATTATTGTGTCATAAAGATATTATTTTGCAGAGGCTTCTGAATGAGCAGATGTGAAGCGACATTGACATCAAGCCATTGTTCAAAGATATGGTAGTTTGAGATATACCCCATCATATATCCATGGAAATCAATAGCTGATGGATCTTGAACTGTTACATCTTAAGTTTCTATGGGTCACAGAACCCACAAACTTTGTTTTACAAAAAACGAAGCCTCATCGCTCTGATCAAATATCCGGTGGTTCGTGGTCAGTCACCAAATTCCTAAGTGATACACCATGAAAATCGACCAATCTTTGCTGCTAAGAGATTGAATGAGAAGATTCTTTGAATATTCCTAAAACGAGATAAGGAATCTAACAGTGTAGTTTCACATTAAATTCCAAAAAACTCCAATATAACTTGTTTACTGGTGATATAAATATGACGTGAGGGAGTGAGTATATTTGACTGATGGGTAATAATATATGTAATATTTAAAATTACCTCATGTAGCCGAAAATATTTTCTGAAAAGAGTATGGAGCACTTACCACTGTTTATTAGTCGTCAGGAGTGTCACGTGCTGAAGGGTAATTAGTGGAAAAAATAACTTCCTATCCCAAGATTTCATCGAGTACTAGTTTTAAAAAGACAAAAAGATTTGTGTTACAGCTTTTATACTAGTTAGTTAATAGTACAAACGCATGTGCCCCATAACATATGTCAAACTCTTAACACTAGAATATTGTTTAAAACATGTCATATCCATATGTAGGTTTGCTTAATTATGACTCTGATATTAATTACGTTATGATACAGAGAACATAATTACATTAATTGTATACATCATACATGAAATCTTGAAATGAATTATATTCTGATTGGTTAAAGATTACGATTTAATTACCATGAAATAAATGATTAGCACTGATATGGGTTTGGGGTGTGACAATTAGTGGTATCAGAGCAGCGAGGTTATAAATTTTGGACGTGTGTGACAGTTAGATGGCAGTTATCGGTTTGATTTGATATTGTTCAATTGTTTATGTACTAACCAATGATTTAGTATTATAAATTATTTGTGTTGGTTGCTATAACTCTGTTATGAAAGGTGGAAGCTCGGGAATGGACCAAGCCAGTGGTTCCAACCCAGGTGGATGACTCTTTACGATGTAAGAGGATCAGGTTACTCTGAGTGTGGTGACAAGTCAACAAGTGAAAGTGGATCACCAGAAATTTATGGAGAAGGCATTCCATGGAAGAAGCTACATCGTAAAGTGAGGATAGAATGAAAATGCGTTACCCGTAATTATTTTATTTGAACGACCAAGGTATGTCAATTTCGGGGATGAAATTTCCTAACGGGGGGAGAGTTGTGACAACCCGGATATAATTAGGGACATGGACAATGTGTATTAATATATAATACTAGTTAATTATGCTTAGTATAATCCTACCTTCATAAATCATGAAATATTAAATTAGTTACAAACATAAAATTTTGAAGTTTTGGGTAAGAATGCTCAGGTTGGAGACTAGTTTTGACCCTTATAATATAATAATTGACTTGAGGTGAAAACTACATAGTTGTAGATATATAAGTTAGGTTTGTAACACAAAAAACGGTGTGTTAAACGGAGGTCCGATCAAGAAGTTATGCTGGAACTACGAAGCAGGAGCAAATTTATCCATTCATTAAATGATATTTCGTCATATTAGGATAACAAATGGTGGATTTTGATTGGTTAAGGAAGGACGTGACTTTGGCCGACTTTACACCCTCTAGATTACCTCTTCCTTCATCCAAAACTCATCCATTAAAGAGTTTGACTTGAGAGGAAGCGAAGTGGGAAGTTGAAGAAGAAGAAGAATTGAGGAGAAAAATTGGAGAAAAATTCGTGGGGAATTACGAATAAGTCCTTAAGGAAGGGAAGAAGAATTGGTAGAACAAGTGCCGAAAAAGACAAAGGAAAAATCCCATTAAGTTTCCAAGGTGAGTGTACTTACTGAGTTGAATATGGGTTGTTATTGAGTTGAATATGTGTATAGATATGATATACTTACTGAGTTGAATATGGATATGATATGGGTGGCTATTGAGTTGAATATGGGTGGTTATTGAGTTGAATATGTGTATAGATATGATATACTTACTGAGTTGAATATGGATATGATATGGGTGGTTATTGAGTTGAATATGTGTATAGATATGATATACTTACTGAGTTGAATATGGATATGATATGGGTGGCTATTGAGTTGAATATGTGTATAGATATGATATACTTACTGAGCTGAATATGGATATGATATGGGTGGCTATTGAGTTGAATATGGATATGATATGGGTGGTTATTGAGTTGAATATGTGTATAGATATGATATACTTACTGAGTTAAATATGGATATGATATGGGTGGCTATTGAGTGCAATATGTGTGTAGATATGATATACTTACTGGGTTGAATATGGGTGGTTATTGAGTTCAATATAAGTATATATATGATTTACTCACTGAGTTGAATATGGATATGATATGGGTGGCTATTGAGTTGAATATATGTATAGATATGATATACTTATTGAGTTGAATATGGGTGGTTATTGAGTTGAATATGTGTATAGATATGATATACTTACTGAGCTGAATATGGATATGATATGGGTGGCTATTGAGTTGAATATGTGCATAGATATGATATACTTACTGAGTTGAATATGGGTGGTTATTGCGTAGAATATGTTTATAGATATGATATACTTACTGAGTTGAATATGGATATGACACGGGTGGTTATTGAGTTGAATATGTGTATAGATATGATATACTTACTGAGTTAAATATGGATATGATATGGGTGGCTATTGAGTTGAATATGTATAGATATGATATACTTACTGAGTTGAATATGGGTGGTTATTGAGTTGAATATGTTTATAGATATGTGAAGCACCTTATACCTTTGGCTTACTTAAGTCTACATTGTATAAGTGCTCAACTAGTTTGGAAATAGTGACAAAATTTGTTGTCTATCCTAGAATCCAAAAAGCCTCAGAACCTATCTCTCTTATCCCCTTCTATGATCTATGAAGATACAAAATGAATCACACTACACACAATTAGAAGTGCATACATGTTTTCATATTGCTTAAAATTGAGTGTGTGTTTAATTCCCCTTGTATTGGAGCTTTAATATTTTTTTGGGAATTTTTAAATAATTTTTAAACCTTTTTAAACTTTTTTAAACATTTGTTAATAATTGTTTTTATTAATAGAATGGGTTAATAAAGTTCTTGGGGTTAATTTACTATTTTAGAAACTTCTTTTTTCACTGAATTGTTTGGTTGGGTACGATCTCAAAGCGCTAGAGACTTCAGGGTGAGGTTTTGTAATTATTTTGACGCGCGTGTGAGAGCCTATTAACAGCCAACACTTGTCATCCTTCGGGCTTATGTATTTGTGCTTCTTATGTGAGAGGGCTGGATGCATTATTGTTGATCGTTGGATCATTTCTTATCAAGGGCCTGCATGCGTTCTTGGTTAATCCCAGTGCATACATATGAACCAATCACAATGCTTTTAAGCCACCGCTTTTCTATAACCACTGGATCAAGTCAAAACCCTTAAAGACTTGATCTCAGCCTTTGATTTGCCTCGATCATCCAGAACCTTCCCCAGGCACTATATATACCCTTCCATTCTCTGCCTTAGAGAACTTTTGGGCATTCGTCTTCCAGAGAGAAAAAAATAAGAGAGAGAAGAGAGAAGTGAGAGAAGAGAGAAAAGAATAGAGAGAAGAGAGAGAAAGGGAAACAGTTAGCCAAAAACCAAACCCTAACCCTAAACACTTCGTCTCTGAAACAAACCTTCAAATAAGCCTTACTCCAAACACATCCCGAGTGTTTGAAAGAGAGAGAGAGAGAGAGAGAGTGGTTTGTTCATATCGTTGCTGTAACCTCGTGATTTCTGATCCTGTACACAACTTAAACGTTAGAGTAAAGATCTAGTTTCTTTCTCCATAGAAATATTAGATCTATACTCTGCATGTTATATTTTTCACTAGATCTGCATATTTTCGACTTGGTTTAAGAAAATCATTTCTGTTTTGGTTTGAAAAATGTTTTATAGTTTCTGTTTTTACAAAACTTAACCTGACCTAGTTGGATTCGCACTTGGAGGGTTTTCAATCTCCTAAATATTTTCAAAAGAGATTGAGAAAGGTCTTGACCGATTTCTTAAGCAAGATCTCCGTGGAATCTGGGTTATATTGAAAGGTCAAAAGGTTTTTAGTTTTGTAAGAAAGAAAAATAACAAACTCACTGCATATAGACTTTATATGTAATTTGTATAGGACTTTTTGTAAATCTAAGTGTGTGTGAGTTCATGCATGTGAATAGGAATCACTACACAAACACTTAACACACTACTACACTGGAAGTGTTGTTTTTAAGATCTGAGATCTTTGAGTCTACGTAAAGAAGCTAAAGCAAAGGAAGTTAGCAAACCGGAGAACATCATCAACAAATCAGATCTATCAGAAGTTAGAAGGAGCCAAGTGGGGTATATTCCTAAACTTAGTATAGGTTGATTTGTGTGCTTGCATGTTGTGTTGTTTATAACTGATTTTTTGTTCTTAGTGGATTTTTTGCTTTTGTGACTTAGAAGTCACCGTGGATGTTTCCTCTGTTGGGAGAGGTTTTACTACGTTAAAATCTTTGTGTTGATTATCTTCATCTACTCACCTCATTCTTTAAGTGTGCTGAATTTTTGAAACTGCCTTAGTTTTAAAAATGATTACACAATCTTAATTAATCTCGTACATAAGTTTCTTTGTAAACAAATCTTGTTTATAATTTTTATTTTCAAAAGAAAAGGGTTTCTCCAACAAACTTTCGGAGTTGCTTATACAATTTAACCTTGTGTTAAACGACATTAGCAACGTTTTTCAATTGGTATCAGAGCCCTGTTAACTTTTATTTTAAAAGATCTTGTGTTTCTGAAATCGTTTTCTGAAAAACCTAACTATGGACGAGAAGAATGAAAGGTTTGGTAATCTGTCCAGACCTCCTCTCTTTGATGGAAACAACTTTGCTTACTGGAAAGTAAGGATGGTTGCCTTCATCCAAGGGACTTTAGGAGATGATGTCTGGGATATTATCGAAAATGGATACACTTATCCTACAAAACCAGCCACTGAAGGAAGTGATGAGAGGGTAAAGAAAATCTTAAGTGAATTTACCCAAGAAGAGAAAACCATTTCTCGAAATAACAATAAAGGCAAGAATGCCATTTTTATGTCCATTAATGAGTATTAGTTCAAAAGAATCTCATCTTGTGCCACTTCTAAGGAAGCATGGGACACATTAATCACTGCACATGAAGGAGACTCAAGAGTCAAAGCTGCTAAAACCCAAATGCTTATTCAGCAGTACAACTCTTTGATCATGTCTGATTCTGAATCTTTTGATGATTTCTACATGAACTTAACTGATATAGTCACTAAGTTGCATGCTAATGGTATTACTTATGATAGAAATGAAATTATTTCTAAAATCCTAAGGTCATTACCACAAAAGTTCGACAGTAAGAGGTATGCTATTGAGGAAATGAATGATCAAAACCTTACTCCTGAGTTACTCAGTAGCAAACTTAGGACCGTGGAAATGGAATTAGACTTTAAGAAATAATTGAATCATTCTCAAAGAAAACAACCTAACTCTAACTTGAGTTTTGCCTCTAAGATACCCAAACTTGAGTCCAATTTGACTACCTCTGACTCTGATGAGGAGTGTGATATAGACAAACTAGATAATCAGATTGCCTTGATGTCTAAACAATTTAAGAAAATTGTCAAATTTCGAAACAAACATGCAACTAAACAAGGCAATCCTAATTATCCTACTCTGTCTAATCCCAAACCTCATGAGAGAGGACTTGACAAACATCCTAAGGACAACAATTCCAGACCCACTAGAGACCTTAAAAAGATTGAATGTTTTAGATGTGGGAAACTAGGTAACATTGCACACGACTGCAGAGTTAATCTGAATAAAGCCAACACACACAATAGAGCCAATGTCTGTAAAACTTGGAATGATTCAAGTGACTCTGATGAAGAGGAACTTGAGTCATCTAATGTACTTGACCCTTGCATGTCTTTTTATGCTAAGATCATTTACAATGATGATACTCATGTGTGTGATAATGATGCTCCTACTTCTGCTTGTGTGAATACTGCTTTGATTGGCCAATATGCTTTATTGTCTGAAAATGTTGCTAGTTCTAGTTCCGTGTGTGTGAGTCAAAGTGATCTCGATAATGACGATGCAAATGGGTGTGTGAGTACTAAAACTGAATCGTTAGGGGTCACTACACACACTTCACTTAGCGACTCAGACACTGATGACCTCCCTGATATCCATACCTTGTATGCTAAAACTCTTAAAAAAGGCACTAGACTGGAGAAGACTGTTAGAGAACTGACTAAGAAATTAGATGATCTAAGTCTTATAGTGAAGTTGAATGCTGAAGAATACACTAACCAGTGTCTGACTCATCAATCTGAAATTGAAACTTTTGATCAAAAATTAAAAGAATTGACTAAAACTAATGAAATCCTGGAAATGAAATATAAGGGAACATTATTAGAATTAGAGGAAGCAAAAACAAAGACAGCTACTGTTTTCAAAAAGTTTTCTAAGTTTGAAAACAATTCAAATTGCTTTACTGACTTTGTTGTTGACTCCAAGACCAATTCTGATGATAGAACCGGTAGTGGATTTTGCCCTAAGAACAAACCACAAACTACTAAACTTGAACCTATTAAGTTTGTGTCTGGGGGCAAAAGACCAATTGAAACATGTCCAGACTTTCATTTGATTAAAAATGAATTTGATAAAAAATAACAACAGAAAGACATTGGAGAGTCTAGTAATTCTAAGGCTGAGACTTCACTTAAGACTAAATACGTCTGTCCTTTGATCAGAAAGGCTGATTCTACCTATAAGACCATACCCCCTAGGAATAGGACTTCTGAACAGAATGCTGTCAAACCTATTTTTAGAAGTTTTCCTAAGGAAATTCATCCCTCAAGCAATCAATATTGATCCTACTGTGACATTTATGGTCACTCCTTTGAAGGTTGTTATGCTAGGCGTCTAAATACCCCTGTTTACAACACTTCTGTCTACAAGAACTTTAACTATTCTAGGCAAAGTCGTAACAATTATGTCCTTTCTAGACAACCTGATAAGAACTCTAACTACAGAAATAGAAAGACCAAGACTAAGAGTTCATTTAAGAGAAAGGCTTCCAGAAACTTCCCTAAACCAAAAGCTCAATTTTTCCACAATAATAAGTTTGTTGCTCCAAATGTTTTTCGACAAAAAATTGTGTCTCGAAAATTTTATCAAATGAGGGCAAACTTGCGCAAAATTAAAACTAGAGCTATTTGGGTTAGAAAAGAGGATCTCTTACCCCAAATGAAGTGTAACATTGTCATCACTGCTTTCAAAGCTGAACACACTTCATCTGGTTGGTACTTAGATTCAGGATGTTCCAAACATATGACAGGAGATGAAACAAAACTTCTAAACAAAACCAGATTTGCTGGTGGGAAAGTAGTTTTTGGTGATGGTGTCTCATCTCAGATCATAGGTAAAGGAACCCTAAAAGAAGAAGGAATGCCTGTTCTCGAAAATATTCTATTAGTTAAAGGCCTTAAAGCCAACCTCCTAAGTATATCACAATTTTGTGACTCTGACCATACTGTCACCTTTTCAAAGAACAATTGTAAAATTCTAAATGATAAAGGTGAATGCATTATTACAGGATTTAGAACACCTGACAATTGTTATACTGTCAAGACTAGTTCTGAAACCTGTAACATTGTCAGAATGGATGACAATGAGATCTGGCATAATCGTATGGGTCACTTAAGTTATGATATCCTTGGTAGATTGTCTAGTCAAGAGATAGTTAGAGGTATTCCTAAAATTAAACCTATTTCATGTGTTGTCTGTGGCCATTGCCAGGAAGGAAAAATAGTTAAGACTTCGCATAAAAAGGTTAAATACATCCTTACCTCTAGACCTCTAGATCTCATCCATATGGACCTTATTGGTCCCTCTAGAACTGTTAGTCTATGTGGACACAGTTATATCCTTGTCATGGTTGATGATTTCACACGATTCACTTGGGTTGCCTTCTTGAAACATAAATCTGACACGTTTCAGAATTTTTTGAAAATTCTTCGAAGAATTGAAAATGAGAAGGACACACAAGTCAATCGCATCCGTAGTGATAGAGGGGGAGAGTTCATAGACACAGGAATAGTGGAATATTGTGACTACAACGATTACAAACATGAATTTAGTGCCCCAAAAAATCCTCAGCAGAATGTTATTGCTGAAAGGAAAAACCGAAGTCTTCAAGAGATGGCACGTGTCATGTTGCATGATAAATCCCTACCTAAATACTTTTGGGTAGAATCCATTAGAACTGCCTGTCACATCACTAATAGGGTCTATCTTAGGAAAAACTCTAAACAAACCCCTTATGAGTTGTGGTACGGTAAGAAACCTAATCTGAAATACCTAAAACCTTTGGAAGTCAGTGTTATGTCTGTAAAGACAGAGAACATCTGTCTAAATTCGAAACTCGTGGTGATAAAGCCATCTTCTTAGGATACTCACCAAACAGTCGTGCTTATCGTATATACAATCTGCGTACTAAGGCCTTTATGGAATCGATAAATGTAATTGTAAGTGACACTATTGTCGAAAATAAGATATCTGAATCACCTATTGTGGTTGAATCTGAAAATGATTTCAAAACTGATTCACCAGAAATAGATGACTCATTACCTATTGAGAGTCCCGAAGTACCTGGCTGGGTCTCTAAAGATCATCCAATTGACAACGTGGTCGGTAATCCTAATGAGACAGTTCGTACTAGATCCCAGTTAAGAAATTATGCTAATTATGCATGTTTCGTCTCCCTTGTGGAACCGAAAAATGTTAATGAAGCATTGAATGACACATACTGGATTTCTGCTATGCAGGAAGAACTTTTACAATTCGTCATTCACGATGTCTGGTATCTCGTACCTCGGCCTCAAAACAAAAATGTTATTGGAACATGTTGGATCTTTAAGAACAAATCTGATGGAAATGGGGTGATTCTTAGAAACAAAGCTAGACTAGTTGCTCAAGGCTACTCTCAAATAGAAGGGATAGATTTCAGCGAGACATTTGCCCCTGTCACTCGTCTTGAATCTGTTCGTCTTCTTTTCGCCATAGCGTGTTACTTGAAATTCTCACTTTATCAAATGGACGTAAAATCTGCTTTCCTTAATGGAATCCTGTCCGAAGAAACATATGTAGAACAACCTAAAGGGTTCATTGACCCTAAATACCCTAACCATGTCTTTCGTCTGAAAAAGGCTTTGTATGGCTTAAAACAAGCTCCTCGAGCTTGGTATGAACGCCTTTCCAACTTTTTGTTGGATAAGGGTTTTAAGAGAGGAGGAAATGACCAGACTCTCTTTGTCAAACATTTTGACAAAAACATTATTATAGCCCAAGTCTATATAGACGACATCATTTTCGGGTCAACTTCAAACTCTGAAGTTAAATCCGTTTCTGCTAGTATGCATAAGGAATTTCACCCTTATGGGGGAGTTACAGCTTTTCTTAGGATTTCAAGTGAAACAAAATTCTGATGGTCTATTTGTTTCTCAAACTAAGTATGCCTTAGAACTTGTTAAGAAATTTGGTTTAGAGAATGCCAAAGTTGCCAAAACACCCATGAGTACTTCCATTAAATTAAGCAAAGATGAAAATGGTAAGTCAGTTGATTCCACTCTATACCGTAGTATGATTGGTAGCCTACTCTATCTAACTGCATCACGACCAGACATAATGTATGCTGTATGTCTGTGTGCTCGTTACCAGAATAACCCTAAAGAGAGCCATTTATTGTGTGTAAAACGTATAATAAAGTATATAAAATGCACTCTCAACCTTGGACTTAGGTATACTAAGGATACATGTAGTTCCATCATAGGTTATACTGATGCTGATTGGGCCGGTTGTACTGATGATAGTAAAAGTACATCAGGTGCCTGTTATTATGTCAGCAATAATTTAGTTGGTTGGAGTAGTAAAAAACAGAATTGCACATCTTTATCCACGGCTGAGTCCGAATATATAGCAGCTGGCAGTTGTTGTGCTCAATTATTATGGATAAAACAGATGTTAAGCGATTATGGAATTAAAGAAGATCAATTACAATTATATTGTGACAATCAAAGCGCCATCAACATATCTAAAAACCCGGTTCAACACTCGCGAACTAAGCATATTAAAATAAGGCATCATTTTATACGCGAACTTGTTGAGACTAAGGAATTAAAAATTCATTACCTGCCTACTGATCTGCAACTTGCAGACATGTTCACTAAACCTTTGGACTATAACAGATTTCTGTATTTGCGTAATTCTTTAGGCATGGTATGCACTGATTAAACTCTTATGACCTTACTTTTTACCCTTTGTCCATTTGAGACAAAATGGGGGAGAAATTTGAGTTATATGAGTTCATTGTTTTTCACATTTCATCTAAACTGCTTGATCTTAGTGTGTATATTTGCAGGAATCTCTTCTACTGATTGTCTACCGTTTCTAGTGTATAAATTTGTAAATAGTTGAGTTATGTAATTTTTGTCTTTCTAGGAAATGGGTAGATAGAATCTTTTGTATAGGACTAGGTTTTATTTATTTTTTGTTCCCTACGAGTTTTAATCTAACTCAAAGGAGATTTTGTCTCATATTTCCAAAGGGGGAGATTGAAGCACCTTATACCTTTGACTTACTTAAGTCTACATTGTATAAGTGCTCAACTAGTTTGGAAATAGTGACAAAATTTGTTGTCTATCCTAGAATCCAAAAAGCCTCAGAACCTATCTCTCTTATCCCCTTCTATGATCTATGAAGATACAAAATGAATCACACTACACACAATTAGAAGTGCATACATGTGTTCATATTGCTTAAAATTGAGTGTGTGTTTAATTCCCCTTGTATTGGAGCTTTAATAATTTTTTGGGAATTTTTAAATAATTTTTAAACCTTTTAAAACTTTTTTAAACATTTGTTAATAATTGTTTTTATTAATAGAATGGGTTAATAAAGTTCTTGGGGTTAATTTACTATTTTAGAAACTTCTTTTTTCACTGAATTGTTTGGTTGGGTACGATCTCAAAGCGCTAGAGACTTCAGGGTGAGGTTTTGTAATTATTTTGACGCGCATGTGAGATCCTATTAACAGCCAACACTTGTCATCCTCCGGGCTTATTTATTTGTGCTTCTTATGTGAGAGGGCTGGATGCATTATTGTTGATCGTTGGATCATTTCTTATCAAGGGCCTGCATGCGTTCTTGGTTAATCCCAGTGCATACATATGAACCAATCACAATGCTTTTAATCCACCTCTTTTCTATAACCATTGGATCAAGTCAAAACCCTTGAAGACTTGATCTCAGCCTTTGATTTGCCTCGATCATCCAGAACCTTCCCCAGGCACTATATATACCCTTCCCTTCTCTGCCTTAGAGAACTTTTGGGCATTCGTCTTCCAGAGAGAAAAAAATAAGAGAGAGAAGAGAGAAGTGAGAGAAGATAGAAAAGAATAGAGAGAAGAGAGAGAAAGGGAAACAGTTAGCCAAAAACCAAACCCTAACCCTAAACACTTCGTCTCTGAAACAAACCTTCAAATAAACCTTACTCCAAACACATCCTGAGTGTTTGAAAGAGAGAGAGAGAGAGAGTGGTTTGTTCATATCGTTGCTGTAACCTCGTGATTTCTGATCCTGTACACAACTTAAACATTAGAGTAAAGATCTAGTTTCTTTCTCCATAGAAATATTAGATCTATACTCTGCATGTTATATTTTTCACTAGATCTGCATATTTTCAACTTGGTTTAAGAAAATCATTTCTGTTTTGGTTTGAAAAATGTTTTATAGTTTCTGTTTTTACAAAACTTAACCTGACCTAGTTGGATTCGCACTTGGAGGGTTTTCAATCTCCTAAATATTTTCAAAAGAGATTGAGAAAGGTCTTGACCGATTTCTTAAGCAAGATCTCCGTGGAATCTGGGTTATATTGAAAGGTCAAAAGGTTTTTAGTTTTGTAAGAAAGAAAAATATCAAACTCACTGCATATAGACTTTATATGTAATTTGTATAGGACTTTTTGTAAATCTAAGTGTGTGTGAGTTCATGCATGTGAATAGGAATCACTACACAAACACTTAACACACTACTACACTGGAAGTGTTGTGTTTAAGATCTGAGATCTTTGAGTCGACGTAAAGAAGCTAAAGCAAAGGAAGTTAGCAAACCGGAGAACATCATCAACAAATCAGATCTATCAGAAGTTAGAAGGAGCCAAGTGGGGTATATTCCTAAACTTAGTATAGGTTGATTTGTGTGCTTGCATGTTGTGTTGTTTGTAACTGATTTTTTGTTCTTAGTGGATTTTTTGCTTTTGTGACTTAGAAGTCACCGTGGATGTTTCCTCTGTTGGGAGAGGTTTTACTACGTTAAAATCTTTGTGTAGATTATCTTCATCTACTCACCTCATTCTTTAAATGTGCTGAATTTTTGAAACTGCCTTAGTTTTAAAACTGATTACACAATCTTAATTAATCTCGTACATAAGTTTCTTTGTACACAAATCTTGTTTATAATTTTTATTTTCAAAAGAAAAGGGTTTCTCCAACAAACTTTCGGAGTTGCTTATAAAGTTTAACCTTGTGTTAAACGGCATTACCAACGTTTTTCAATATGATATACTTACTGAGTTGAATATGGATATGATATGGGTGGCTATTGAGTTGAATATAGATATGATATGTGTGGTTACTGAGTTGGATATGGATATGGTTACTGAGTTGATTATAGATATGATATGTGGTACTTAGTGAGTTGAATATGGATCTGATATGGGAGGTTATTGATTTGAATATAAATATGATATGTGTGGTTACTGAGTTGAATATGGATATGATATGTGTTGTTACTGAGTTGGATATGGACATGGTTACTGAGTTGATTGTAGATATGATATGTGGTACTTACTGAGTTGAATATAGATATGATATGGGTGGTTATTGAGTTGAATATATATATGATATGTGTGGTTACTGAGTTGAATATGGATATGATATGTGTGGTTACTGAGTTTGATATGGATATCGTTACCGAGTTGATTATAGGTATGATATGTGGTACTTACTGAGTTGTATATGGATATGATATGGGTGGTTATTGAGTTGAATATATATGTGATATGTGTGGTTACTGAGTTGAATATGGATACGATATGTGTGGTTACTGAGTTAGATATGGATATGGTTACTGAGTTGATTATCGATATGATATGTGGTACTTACTGAGTTGTATATGGATATGATATGGGTGGTTAGTGAGTTGAATATATATATGATATGTGTGGTTACCGAGTTGAATATGGATATGATATGTGTGGTTACTGAGTTGGATATGGATATGGTTACTGAGTTGATTATAGATACGATATGTGGTACTTACTGAGTGGAATATGGATATGATATGGGCAGTTACTGAGTTGATTATGGATATGATATGTGTAATTATTGAGTTGTATATAGATATGATATTCATGTATTCTGAAGAAAAGTTATGTCATTTTTATAGCCAAGAGATGTTATGGCTTATCAACAACGAGGAGATGTTATGGCTTATTTATAGCCAAGAGATGTTATGGGTTTTTAACTGCCAAGAGATGTTATGGCTAATTTATAGCCAATAGATGTTATGGCTTATTAACAGCCAAGAGATGTTATGACTTATTTATAGCCATTCCAAGAGATGTTATGGCTTATCAATAGCCAAGAGATGTTACGGCTTATTAACAGCCAAGACATGTTCTGGCTTATTTATAGCCAATAGATATTATGGCTTATCAACAACCAAGAGATGTTAATAAAATTAAGATGTTAATATAGTACTTTTACTATATAGAGATGTAGTACATTCACTAAGTTATTTTTACCCATGGTTTTATATGTTTACGTTTTCAGGTTTGTATATTGCCAGCTAGGACACCCTACGATCGGTAATTAGGAGAGCTGCACCATTAGAGAGAGGAGGGGTTTAAATATGGAATTTTTTTTATTGTCACACTGATGACTTTACTCCACTCATACATTGGATATACTGAGATAGAGTAGTTTAATTTGATGAGAGTACTAGTTAATCATTGTGTGGTAGGTTTGCTTAATTATGACTCTGATATTAATTACGTTATGATACAGAGAACATAATTACATTAATTGTATACATCATACATGAAATCTTGAAATGAATTATATTTTGATTGGTTCAAGATTACGAATTAATTACCATTAAATAAATGATTAGCACTAATATGGGTTTGGGGTGTGACAATTAGTGGTATCAGAGCAGCCAAGTTATAAATTCTGGACGTGTGTGACACTTAGATGGCAGTTATTGGTTTGATTTTATATTGTTGAATTGTTTATGTACTAACCAATGATTTAGTATTATAAATTATTTGTGTTGGTTGCTATAACTCTGTTATGAAAGGTGGAAGCTCGGGCATGGACCAAGCCAGTGGTTCCAACCCAGGTGGACGACTCTTTACGATGTAAGAGGATCAGGTTACTCTGAGTGTGGTGACAAGTCAACAAGTGAAAGTGGATCACCAGAAATTTATATAGAAGGCATTCCATGGAAGAAGCTACATCGTAAAGTGAGGATATAATGAATATGTGTTACCTGTAATTATTTTATTTGAACGACCAAGATATGTCAATTTCGGGGACGAAATTTCCTAACGGGGGGAGAGTTGTGACAACCTAGATATAATTAGGGACATGGATAATGTGTATTAATATATAATACTAGTTTATTATGTTTAGTATAATCCTACCTTCATAAATCATGAAATATCGAATTAGTTACAAACACAAAATTTTGAAGTTTTGGGTAGGAATGCTCATGTTGGAGACTAGTTTTGACCCTTATAATATAATAATTGACTTGAGGTGAAAACTACATAATTGTAGATATATAAGTTAGGTTTGTAACACAAAAAACGGTGTGTTAAACGGAGGTCCGATCAAGAAGTTATGCTGGAACTACGAAGCATGAGCAAATTTGTCAATTCATTAAATGATATTTCGTCTTATTAGGATAACAAATGGTGGATTTTGATTGGTTAAGGAAGGAGGTGACTTTGGCCGACTTTACACCCTTTAGATTACCTCCTCCTTCATCCAAAACTTAGCCATTAAAGAATTTGACTTGAGAAGAAGAGAAGTGGGAAGTTGAAGAAGAACAATTGAGGAGAAAAGTTGGAGAAAAATCCGTGGGAAATTACGGAAAAGTCCTTAAGGAAGGGAAGAAGAATTGGTAGAACAAGTGCCGGAAAAGACAAAGGAAAAAGCCCATTAAGTTGCCAAGGTGAGTGTACTTACTGAGTTGAATATGGGTGGTTATTGAGTTGAATATGTGTATAGATATGATATACTTACTGAGCTGAATATGGATTTGATATGGGTGGCTATTGAGTTGAATATGTGTATAGATATGATATACTTACTGAGTTGAATATGGATATGATATGGGTGGTTATTGAGTTGAATATGTGTATAGATATGATATACTTACTGAGTTGAATATGGATATGATATGGGTGGCTATTGAGTTGAATATGTGTATAGATATGGTATACTTACTGAGTTGAATATGGGTGGTTATTGAGTTGAATATGTGTATAGATATGATATACTTACGGAGTTGAATATGGATATGATATGGGTAGTTATTGAGTTGAATATGTGTATAGATATGATATACTTTCTGAGTTGAATATGGATATGATATGGGTGACTATTGAGTCGAATATTTGTGTAGATATGATATACTTACTGAGTTGAATATGGGTGGTTATTGAGTTGAATATATGTATAGATATGATATACTTATTGAGTTGAATATGGATATGATATGGGTGGCAATTGAGTTGAATATGTGTATAGATATGATATACTTATTGAGTTGAATATGGGTGGTTATTGAGTTGAATATGTGTATATATATGATCTACTTACTGAGTTGAATATGAATATGATATGGGTGGCTATTGAGTTGAATATGTGTATAGATATGATATACTTACTGAGTTGAATATGGGTGGTCATTGAGTTGAATATGTGTATATATATGATATACTTACTGAGTTGAATATGGATATGATATGGGTGGCTATTGACTTGAATATGTGTATAGATATGATATACTTACCGAGTTGAATATGGATATAATATGGGTGGTTATTGAGTTGAATATGTGTATAGATATGATATACTTACTGAGCTGAATATGGATATGATATGGGTGGATATTGAGTTGAATATGTGTATAGATATGATATACTTACTGAGTTGAATATGGGTGGTTATTGAGTAGAATATGTTTATAGAGATGATATACTTACTGAGTTGAATATGGATATGACATGGGTGGTTATTGAGTTGAATATGTGTATAGATATGATATACTTACTGAGTTGAATATGGATATGATATGGGTGGCTATTGAGTTGAATATGTGTATAGATATGATATACTTACTGAGTTGAATATGGGTTGTTATTGAGTTGAATATGTGTATAGATATGATATACTTACTGAGTTGAATATGGTTATGATATGGGTGGTTATTGAGTTGAATATGTGTATAGATATGATATACTTACTGAGTTGAATATGGGTGGTTATTGAGTTGAATATGTGTATAGATATGATATACTTACTGAGTTGAATATGGATATGATATGTGTGGCTATTGAGTTGAATATAGATATGATATGTGTGGTTACTGAGTTGGATATTGAGATGGTTACTGAGTTGATTATAGATATGATATGTAGTACTTACTGAGTTGAATATGGATATGATATGTGTGGTTACTGAGTTGGATATGGATATGGTTACTGACTTGGTTGTAAATATGATATGTGGTACTTACTGAGTTGAATATAGATATGATATGAGTGGTTATTGAGTTGAATATGGATACGATATGTGTGGTTACTGAGTTGAATATGGATACGATATGTGTGGTTACTGAGTTAGATATGGATATGGTTACTGAGTTGATTATCGATATGATATGTGGTACTTACTGAGTTGTATATGGATATGATATGGGTGGTTAGTGAGTTGAATATATATATGATATGTGTGGTTACTGGGTTGAATATGGATATGATATGTGTGGTTACTGAGTTGGATATGGATATGGTTACTGAGTTGGTTATAGATATGATATGTGGTACTTATTGAGTTGAATATAGAAATGATATGGGTGGCCATTGAGTTGAATATAGATATGCTATGTGTGGTTACTGAGTTGGATATGGATGTGGTTACTGAGTTGATTATAGATATGATATGTGGTACTTACTGAGTGGAATATGAATATGATATAGGGAGTTACAGAGTTGATTATGGATATGATATGTGTAATTATTGAGTTGATTATAGATATGATATTCATGTATTCTGAAGAGATGTTATGTCTTATTTATAGCCAAGAGATATTACGAATTATCAACAGCCAGGAGAAGTTATGGCTTATTTATAGCCAAAATTTTTTTATGGCTTTTTAACAGCCAAGAGATGTTATGGCTTATTTATAGCCAAGACATGTTACGGATTATTAACAGCCAAGAGATGTTATGGCTTATTTATAGCCAAGAGATGTTATGGATTATTAACAGTCAAGACATGTTATGGCTTATTTATAGCCAAGAGAGGTTATGGCTTATCAACAGCCAAGAGATGTAATGGCTTATCAACAACTAAGAGACGTTAATATAATAATTTTACTATATAGAGATGTAGTACATTCACTGAGTTTTTTTTACTCATGGTTTTATATGTTTACATTTTCAGGTTTGTATACTGCCAGCTAGGACACCCTATGGTCGGTAATTAGGAGAGTTGCACCGTTCGAGAGAGGTGGAGTTTAAATATGGGAATTTTGTTATTGTCACCCTGATGATTTTACTACACTCATACATTGGATATACTGAGATAGAGTAGTTTAATTTGATGAGAGTACTAGTTAATCATAATATGGTTGGTTTGCTTAATTATGACTCTGATATTAATTACGTTATGATACAGATAACATAATTACAATAATTGTATACATCATACATGAAATCTTCAAATGAATTATATTCCGATTGGTTTAAGATTACGCTTTAATTACCATGAAATAAATGATTAGCACTGATATGGGTTTGGGGTGTGACAGTTAGTGCCTCTTACAGTCCGTTTTGGGGTGGTTTAGGGCTTCACCCTCTAACGACGTGTTTTTAAGCCTAATCTAGATATTTTCAATTTATCATCATATTCACAAACCGAAAGTTCCGTGACTACGCGGTCAGTTCCTACGAGTTACATTAATCCCGTGTGAGATGTCAGTGCCTCCTACGGGGCCGTTTGGGGGTTGTTTTGGGTTTCCCCCCTTTGACGTCATGTTTTTAAGCAAAATTCTTGATATTCTTATATTATTGTCATATTCTCAAACTTCATGTCCCATGACTACGCAGTCAATTCTTACGAGTTACATTGGTCCCGTACAAGGTGTTTGTACCTCTTACGGGGTCATTTGGGTGCAAGTTCGGATTTTTACCCTCTAACGACATGTTTTTAAGCCAAAGTATAAATATTTTGAAATTATCATCATATTCTCAAACCGAGAGTCTCATGACTACGCGATCTATTCCTACTAGTTATATTTATCCCATACGAGGTGTTCATGTTCCTACAAGTTACATTGGTCCCATGCGAGGTGTTCGTGCCTCATATGGGACCGTTTGGGTGGCATAAAGCTATCACTTATCTAAAATTGACATGTTTTTAACACAATTCATTATTTATAATAGATAAAAGTAACTAGAAACAATTATTATTCTGGTAATACTTTAAGTTCTAGTTTGGTTCTAGTTTTGTGCTGTCCAAGAATCTAAATTGGATATTTCACATGTAAAACTTAAACAGTAAGGAAGAAATTGAAATTGTGCTACTTAAGCTTTTAACACGAATAATGAGACTTCATATGTAAATTTACCAATTCGGGATTTTTGATGACCACAAAAACACGAACCTAATGAACACTAATTATTAACTATAATTCATGTATATATATAAACTAACAAACATTTAATTGGCACACTTGAGAGATTGAGGATGGAGGACCTGCATCCAAGGGAGAAAGTGAGCGGGCTTTATCCATTACATGGACATCGTATCACTTTTTGAATTTTAATAAACCAAGGAAAAAGCTCTTGTATCACACAAACACACATACATATTATTATTTAATAGTATGCATGGCACATGAATGGCCTGTGTACCATTAGTTAGTTCATATAAATATCACACTTATGAGGGAGAGGGAGACTTACTATGTTTTGAGGTGCCTTAAAATGAATTGAATGAAATTAACTCGTACATCTTCAATCTCATCCTTTGTGTATGTCTCTTTCTTATATAGCATTCTCATCTTAAACAATCCAAGAATAAATGATGAGTTTGTAAAACCTATATTAAGAGATGATGGAAATAAGTATAATTAATTACCTTTGAATCAATAAACTTAAAAGCACTATCTATTAATTCTCTGGTATATTTCATCACATAGTATCCGCACTCAACGTTCGCTGGTTGTTTAGGGCACTAAATGACACAAGAGCTAAAATGTTAGTAATAGGAAGTGAGGGAAGAAATATTACAATATTACTATTACTAGTTGGAAACCCGCGTTGCGCGGGATATATGTTAGCATTTTTTAAATCAACATAGTAATCGTAAAAATGAATAAAATATGTGAAATTATTAAAAAATAAAATAAAATTTGGAGTATATGTGAATGGTAAACATGTAGAAGATGAAACAAATCATATCATGATTCGACATATGCTAAAAATAATTATTTATATGTTTATCCTTGTTGCAAAAGACTACAAATCATCATGTATCTAATGCACCCTCTTTTTCCTTTCGTCCATGTTCCTGCAAAAAATTAAACATAATTTCCTTTCGTCAATGTAAGGATATAAAATTTCGATTAAAGGTTTTCTTTTTAAAAAAAAAAAAGAATTAGGCAAAGTTACCTCTTTAGTTCTAATGGCTCAGATAATTAAAGCAAATCGACCTCAAATGGTTTGCTTCCGTACAAGAAAAGTTACTGCTTATTACCTTTATGGCGTCATCAACGCCATCAATCTCATCATCCTCTTCATCATCAGCGCCACCGGTATCCTCATTTTCGTCTTCAGCCTGAAAAATTGGTTCCCGCAATTAGGCTTCAGATAACACACGCGCACGCATTAGAGTTCAGGGGAGTAGGCTTACATCAGAATCAACTGGATCATCCTTTGATTCCTAAATAAACAGAAGAATTGGGGGTTAAAAAGGAAGTGAGAGAGAGAGAGAGAGAAAGAGAGAGGACATATAGTTCCATAAGACAACGTCACTCAATACTATGAAGCACGGAATATGGTCTCTCGAAAACCTCTTGAAAAATATTTTTCAGTGAAGTGTCCTCAACATGGTGTATCCTGCTTTCTTAAAAAATAATTTTTAGTGAAGTGTCATCAATATTGTGGTGTCCTACTTTCTTAAAAGAATTCGTGCCAAAACGTCAGTGTCGTACCATGTTTGTTCTTCGCATGGCGCTCATTTGGATCCATCCTTTTTCTTTCTTTCTTAAATTCCATCTAAATTCGCATACAGATAATATTAACAAAGGAATAGACATCCTCTAGTGATTCAATCTTTATATAAATTGTGGAATTTATAAATTTGCCCATTTGGGATTTCAAGAAAGAAAAAGAAAAAAACATGAATTAAACGAAGAGTTAGTGAATGCACAATAAAGTGATTCATAACAGAAAATCATGTTAAGGGCATATGCATATTTCTCTAATCTCGTCAATATACGAAATAACTTGTAATTTGTAAATCTAAATTCGTTTTATGGATCTTGACAATCTTGAATATTATTCAAATCGTGGAGGTAACACCAGAAATAAATAAAACAGTACCTCGACCTCTTTCTTCTTTTCTGCCTCGTCAAATGTTGCCTTCTCAACCTATTAAATCAACAAAATAGGAGCAGTAGATGTTTACACAAACAACTGGATTCGTAGTGTTGGAAAGAATCACACGCCTTTGTGTTTGACCCAGGTTTCTTCAGTTAGTGTCTTGGCATATTAATCATCACAAATCAAGACATTGTCAAATATTTTACCTGAAAAACGTTTATAGATTTTCTCTTAGTTTCAATTTCAGTTTCAATTCCGTGGGAGTAATAACACACATATAATATGCTAAAACAAAATTACCTGCCACAATTCTATGCCTACATACTTCAATTTTGGGTAGACTCAGATATCTGAGTCATCATTGAAATCTGGGTTGTCAATCATAGGTGCCTTCCACTTTCCTTTGTAGTTGGGGTTTTTTATTTTCTTTTGAATCATGAAGACAACTTTGTTTGTTTTAAAAGGTAAAAATGGTGATGGTCATTTGGGATGATACAATAATTAATATAAACGGATGCATTGTTTGATTTATAAACATGCATTAAATTCAGATTCTCATTTGAAAATTAGGGGCATACCTTCAAATCGGCCAACTCAATAACGTAAGAACACTCGACCACATCCACCTCAACACGCTCTATGATAAAAATTAAATTTTAAAAAAAATGTGAGTATTAGCGGACTTCAGTAACGCAGTGTATAAGATGGTGTATAAAAAACTGTATATACAAAATCCATTGTTTATAGAACAATAAGTGTTGGAAAACAGCTGCTATACAGCTGTTAGTTTCAAAAGTTGAAAAAGCAAAACTCCTTCTTGTCCCACATCGGTGGATTCATAGAAATGGGTTGTGTATATTTACAATTTTTTGGGAACAAAGGTTCAGCGCTTTGGGCATTCAAGTTTTTGTGGGTATGTGGGGCAGACCCAATGGGCCAAGTCACACGCGCGCGCCGCCGCCGTCCGGCCCGGTCCGGACAAATAAATTAACGTTTTTGGGCTTTAAAAATTATTTTTTAACGGTAATTAATTCCGAAAAAATTAAAACGTGGTTTATTGCGTGTTGATTTCTTCAACCGAGTTGCCCACTTCTTCCAGTTTTTTCTCCACGTTGTTTACCAACGTCTCTTTTCTTTTTGCCCCATAAAAGAGCTGGTTGCCTCCGGTTTTGGCACACAGTTATCTTCTTCCAACACAAAATTTTTTTCTCTACAGTTCTGAAAAAATTTTCTTCTCCCAGAATACTTTTTCCAGAATAATTAATCTCATTCGTGTACAGATTAATTATAGAATCGAGCAATTAATACAGAATGGGTGTATACTGACCGGATTAATTCTTGTGCTATCAATCCGTAATATAATTGGAGGCTGTTTTATCCTGGGGGTGACGGGGCTGCACACTGTCGGCACAATTGGAGGCAGAGCCGCGAAACACCTTAAAGAGAGCGACCTAGTCCGCGACTCAGCCGTGTTCTTCGCTGTCCAGTTTCCGGAATTCTTATATAATTTTTCTGCCCCAGAATTATTTGCTCCAATTAGGTAATTTCGTTCCTGAATTTAATTCTGCATTTAATTGTTTATTACTGCAACAACAATTTTAAGGTGTTCTTATTCTGCCATGGACGAAATTAACTCTAGTAACCTAAATAAGCCTTTCAAATATGAAGGCACTCATTTTAAACGTTGGAGCAAAAAATTGCTATTTTATTTAACTACGAAAAAGGTCGCATCATGTGTTCAATTTGACAAACCCGTAGTTAATAATCCACCTACTGTTGAGGAAAGCAAAACAATTAGAACTTGGGAGGAAAATGATTTTTTGTGCAAGAACTATATTCTGAATGCTCTAAGTGACGAACTTTATGACTATTATGCCAATTATAAATCTGCGAAAGATGTTTGGGACGCACTTTTTAAAAAATATGACACGGAGGAGGCGGGTGCTAAAAAAAAAATATGCCGTCAACCGTTATTTGAAATTTCAAATGACGGATGACAAATCTGTTGTTGCTCAAACCCATGATTTGCAAATGATTGCCCATGAAATTATTTCCGAGGGCATGGCTTTAGATGAGCAATTTCAGGTGGCTGTAATTATTGATAAATTGCCTCCACTGTTCAAAGAGTTTAAAAATATTTTGAGGCATAAGTCTAAAGAATTCTCACTAGAGTCATTAATTACTAAATTGAGAATTGAGGAGGAATCCCGAAAACAGGACTATAAAGATGAAATTCTTGTTGTGTCTAACAACAAAAATCAGAAAAAGAACCACACTCCAGTTGTTTTAAAGGCAAACGGAAAAAATATGAAAAATCAGAAAAAGAGCCACAACCAGAATTTTAAAAATCAGACTCAGACTCAGAATAAGTATAAGAACCCTGAAAATGGACAGTCTAGCAACTCGGGACAGTTTCTCTGTTTCAAGTGTGGCAAGCCTGGACATATGACTCGCAAATGTCGCAATGTGCCACAAGCACAAGCGAATTTGACCGAAGAGGACCTATGTGCTATGATTTCAGAAATCAACATGGTTAGCGGTGCCGATGGGTGGTGGTTGGATACTGGCGCTTCCCGCCATATCTGTTATGACCGTAGTCTGTTTAAGACTTATTCTGAGACTGCAGATAAGAAAGTGTTGTTGGGTGATTCTCATTCCACTGAGGTTGCTGGTACTGGAAATGTGGAATTGAAGTTCACTTCGGGAAAGACTATTATCCTCAAAGATGTTCTTCACACTCCCGAGATAAGGAAAAATTTTGTTTCGGGCTATCTTCTCAACAAAGCTGGCTTTACTCAAACTATTGGTGCTGATTTATTTACTTTGACCAAAAATGGAATTTTTGTAGGCAAGGGTTATGCCACTGATGGGATGTTTAAATTGAATGTTGATGCAATGAATAAAATTTCTCCTTCTGCTTATATTGCTTGTTCATTTAATATTTGGCATGCTAGGCTTTGTCATGTTAATAAACGACTTGTTAAAAATATGAGCACTTTAGGATTAATTCCCGAATTATCATTAAATGATTTTGAAAAATGTGAATGGTGTAGTCAAGCAAAAATCACTAAGACACCACATAAATCTGTTATTAGAGAATCTGAACCACTTGATTTAATTCATTCGGATATTTGTGAATTGGATGGTGTCACAACTAGAAATGGCAAACGTTATTTTATTACTTTTATTGATGATTGTTCCGATTATTCATTTGTGTATTTAATGAAAAATAAAAGTGAAGCGTTTGACATGTTTAAAATTTTCCTTAATGAAATTGAAAATCAATTTAATCGGAAAATAAAAAGGTTACGTAGTGATAGAGGCACCGAATATGATTCTGGACCATTTATTGAATTTTATAAAACCCACGGTATAATTCACGAAAAAACTGCCCCTTATTCGCCCGAAATGAACGGTAAAGCCGAAAGAAAAAATAGGACATTAACTGAATTAGTAGTGGCTATTTTATTAAATTCCGGGGCTGCCTCACATTGGTGGGGTGAAATTATTTTGACTGTGTGTCACGTGCTTAATAGAATTCCTAAGACTAAAATGAAAATATCTCCTTATGAAATTTGGAAAAATATTAAGCCCAACGTGTCATACTTTAGAACGTGGAGGTGCTTAGCCTATGTACGTATACCCGACCCTAAAAGGTCTAAATTGGCAAGTAGAGCATATGAGTGTGTTGACGCCGATTTTTATGAAGATAAATTTCCTTTTAAATTGAGGAATAGTGGGGGCGAGTCATCCACTAATATTTCTTTAAATAAAAATAAAGAAAATAATGAATCCATTTTAGAAATTCGAAAAAGTAAAAGGGCTCGTGTAGAAAAAGATTTTGGTCCCGACTTTTATGCTTACACCTTAGAGGAGGATCCTAACACTATTCAAGAAGCCTTATCTTCTTTAGATGCCGATTTATGGCAAGAGGCTATTAATGATGAAATGGATTCTTTGGAAACAAATAAAACTTGGCATTTAGTGGACCTTCCTCCTGGATGTAAAACAATTGGGTGTAAATGGATTCTTAAAAAGAAATTAAAACCTGATGGCACTGTTGAAAAATATAAGGCACGTCTTGTTGCTAAAGGTTTTAGACAAAGAGAAAATGTAGACTTTTTTGACACATTTTCACCCGTGACTAGAATAACGTCTATACGTGTACTATTTGCTATAGCTGCCTTAAATGATTTAATTGTACACCAAATGGATGTTAAAACTGCTTTTTTAAATGGAGAATTAGAAGAAGAGATTTATATGGATCAACCTGAAGGTTTTATTGTACACGGTCAAGAAAATAAAGTATGTAAATTAGATAAATCTCTTTATGGACTCAAACAGGCACCTAAACAATGGCATGATAAATTTGATAGCCTAGTCATCTCTAATGGGTTTAAAATTAATGAAAGTGACAAATGCATTTATTATAAATATGTGGAGAACATTTGCACTATCATATGTCTTTATGTTGATGACTTGCTCATTTTTTGTTCCAATAATCATGCCGTAGAAAATGTTAAATCATTATTATGTGCCAACTTTGATATGAAGGATTTGGGTGAAGCTAGTGTAATATTAGGAATTAATATTACTAGGTCAGAAAAGGGACTTTCTTTGGATCAATCTCATTACATTGAGAAAGTTCTAAAGAAATATAATTACTTTGACTGTAAACCTGCTAGTACTCCATTTGACCCTAGTGTAAAGTTATTTAAGAACACTGGCGACAGTGTAAACCAAAATGCTTATGCAAGCATTATTGGTAGCTTACGTTATGCTACAGATTGCACTAGACCTGACATAGCTTATGCTGTGGGAGTACTATGTAGATCTACTAGTAGACCTAGTATGGAGCATTGGCATGCTATTGATAGGGTTATGCGGTACCTTAAAAGGACGATGAACCTCGGATTACACTATAATAAGCATCCCGCTGTCCTTGAAGGATTTAGTGATGCAGATTGGAACACCCTATCTGATGATTCTAAGGCTACTAGTGGATATATATTTAGCATCGCTGGTGGTGCAGTTTCTTGGAAATCTAAGAAACAAACTATTTTGGCTCAATCCACTATGGAGTCTGAGATGATAGCGCTAGCTGCTGCTAGTGAAGAGGCAGGTTGGTTAAGAAACCTCCTGTCAGATATCCCATTATGGGAAAGACCGATTCCAGCCGTTTTGATTCATTGTGATAGTACCGCGGCTATTGCAAAAGTTGAGAACCGTTATTATAACGGTAAGAAACGACAAATACGTCGTAAGCACAATACTGTTAGAGAATTTATCTCTACGGGTGCTGTGAGGGTGGATCATATACGGTCTGAACAGAACTTAGCTGATCCTTTGACGAAAGGACTAGCTAGGGAAAAGGTGTGGAACACCACGAAAGGGATGGGACTAAAGCCCTTGGATAAATGAGTCATTTGTGATGGTAACCCAACATATAGACTGGAGATCCCAAGAAATATGTTCAAAGGGTAATAACAAGTCACAAGTGATATGGGTTGAATCATGCGATTATTAATTAAAATAGAACGGGGTTTTACTCCGAGTCCATCCCTAAGGAGCATGATATCCTGGAGCGAGTTAAGGATGAGTTATGATAACTCTTAATGAGATCTATAGCTTTATTTTGAGTGGGGTACTTAGCTACAGGAGTATTCTTGATAGACTCACCTATGTGAATGTGGAAGTGTGGCCGCTTCCTATGGATATTTTGGGCAAATTCCTAAAGCGTTCACTATACTGGGATAGAAGCACATGGCCGTAACGTGCTAGCTATTAGACTTACACCCAAGTAGGGTTGTGTGTGGGATGTTGTCAGAGATAGAGTTCAAAACTACGGTTACTCTAGTATATTCTGAATCATCTTTACTACGTAAAGGTTCAAGTCGAAAGACACCTTTGCTTATGCACAATTCTATAGATTAATGCTCGATAAAATGTTTTCAAATTTTGCAAGTGGGGGATTGTTGGAAAACAGCTGCTATACAGCTGTTAGTTTCAAAAGTTGAAAAAGCAAAACTCCTTCTTGTCCCACATCGGTGGGTTCATAGAAATGGGTTGTGTATATTTACAATTTTTTGGGAACAAAGTTTCAGCCCTTTGGGCATTCAAGTTTTTGTGGGTATGTGGGGCAGACCCAATGGGCCAAGTCACACACGCGCGCGCGCGCCGCCGCCGTCCGTCCGGCCCGACCCATGCCCGTGTCCGGGTCCTGGGTCTTGGGATTGGGCTCATTAAGAATTAATTTTTTGGACAAATAAATTAACGTTTTTGGGCTTTAAAAATTATTTTTTAACGGTATTTAATTTCGAAAAAATTAAAACGTGGTTTATTGCGTGTTGATTTCTTCAACCGAGTTGCCCACTTCTTCCAGTTTTTTCTCCACGTTGTTTACCAACGTCTCTTTTCTTTTTGCCCCATAAAAGAGCTGGTTGCCTCCGGTTTTGGCACACAGTTATCTTCTTCCAACACAAAAAAAATTTCTCTACAATTCTGAAAAAAATTTCTTCTCCCAGAATACTTTTTCCAGAATAATTAATCTCATTCGTGTACAGATTAATTATAGAATCGAGCAATTAATACAGAATGGGTGTATACTGACCGGATTAATTCTTGTGCTATCAATCCGTAATATAATTGGAGGCTGTTTTATCCTGGGGGTGACGGGGCTGCACACTGTCGGCACAATTGGAGGCAGAGCCGCGAAACACCTTAAAGAGAGCGACCTAGTCCGCGACTCAGCCGTGTTCTTCGCTGTCCAGTTTTCGGAATTCTTATATAATTTTTCTGCCCCAGAATTATTTGCTCCAATTGGGTAATTTCGTTCCTGAATTTAATTCTGCATTTAATTGTTTATTACTGCAACAACAATAAGTTTATTAACAATACAAAGAAAATATATTGTGAATAAGATATCCTCTTAATATTTATTATACGGATAAAAAAATCAATACAAAAAAACCCTCAAATCTACCCGTATATCCGAAATAGGCACCTACCTTATTACTCTGGTGAGTAAGTTTAAAAACTACACTCTTTAGGAAGAAGGGGGAAGGATATTTACATAGTGGGGAAAATATTAAACGATTAAATAAGACTATCAACCTTTGTGATTAAGTTTTAGATATAATTAAATATTATCACATTACCAAGTAGCTTGGTTGCAGCAAGCAAGGTTCCCCCAGTTGCAATGAGATCATCAATCACGAGGGTGCATTCTCCTGCTTTACGGCTCCTACATGCATATCTATTTTGTTTGTTCCGTACTCCAAGGAATATTCTTCTGAAATTACTTTCCCTGATAAAATGATCAGATCATTTGCAGTCTGTCTTAAAAAGATTTTACTAAGAGTACAAAGAATCTATCAGTATATATGCTAAGCAAAAGGAATGATGAATTTGAATTTAAGGCCAACATAGGAACTGCCACATACCTTAGAAGGAAACTAGGCCACCACTGCTTAAGGTCACAAAACATCACAATCACAATATAATAAAAAAGACAATGCTCAAATTTTAACTCATGATTACGTTAAAAAAACATATCATACTTGAAATGAAGATGTTGACAAGAAATCTACAAAGCAGTACCACAGACATGACAACGGGAAACAACAATCACAACAGAACAACCATCGACGCTCCTACTTAAAAAGCAATAGATTTTGCACGAATCAATAATCATAGTTCTTTTATATGAATATTTAAGTTATATATGACATAAAATAACTTAATAATTACGTACAAAATAACTACAACCAAATTATGAGTCTCGTGACCCTTGAAATAGTGAACAAATCCAAATTTTAATATATTTGATAATCCCTTCAACTAGAAATAACATTAATCCCACTAAAAGTCTTAGCTTATAGTTATAATCCTACTGATACTCAACTACCTAAATAATCATACAAATTCTAGTCCTAAAAATAAACCGTGATGGTAGATTCTGATCATGTGCATGTGTCATTCTCCTCAGCTTTGAAAAAACTCATGATTATCTGTAATATTTCTTCATAGTTATCCCAATCCCCCCCTTCAGTTTTGTTACCTCAATTGTGATAAAATGAGTCAACCTAAAACCTCACTAAGAAAGGAAACGTCATGTGATTCTGAAGAAGTATTTTAGATCCACGTTACTCGCCCCATCACATGAACTGGATTTATTTGTATGTGTGCAGGACTATTTTTAGTGAGAGTTTACGGAGAAATTTCAGCAATAGAGCATCCCTTCAGTTAAAGAAGGAATTAGCACATTGGCAGATTCATTCATGGTCTCTAACCCCCCACATTCGGCATAAGCTCGAATAGAGGGATATCTCCACTCTAGGGAAAGATGTAGAGTATAGGGTCAAAACAAGACCCTACAGTTGTGGCCATCCACGAACCTCGTGGAGGGAGAGAGATGATGATGATGAGGGGGTATCATCTCCGTGGTGAGAGGATCCTGGTCCCGCGCATCCTTCTCGGGAGCGCTTCGGCCGTCGTCGGCGATGTGTGAGGTGAAAAAGGTAGAGAGATGGAGTCGCCAGTGTATTTTACTCAAAATAGACAAAAGAAGATGGAGCCATCCCTAAGGACAACATCCAAAGACATACTGATACATACAAAACCAAAATTGATTTAAAAAGAGTTCAGAGGCTAAGTTACGAAATGGGAAGGTGTTAGGCACCCATTCCGCCCTTGCGATCACTCATGGATTGTTACTATTTTCCTTTATTTCCCCGTGATATGTATGCATGTGTATATGTAGTGGAGATAGGAATCATCGACTTGTATCATGGAAGAGATAAAGTGAGTCATCCATAGGAATGTTCCTAAAAGTAATATTAGAAAATATGATTTATGTGGTTACCCTTGCATTAACGTTATAAAGGAACGATAACGCGTACGGAATAATACGCCACTAAGAAAAAATATATGTAGATGTAAATATATAGAATCTACGAGAATTAAATTAAAGAATTAGAAAAATAAAAAATGGAAAGAAAAGAAATAGGACTCGAGTCTCGGGTTTTACCCCGAGACGCCTACGTAGCCTATAGAGGCATCAAAGTCCACGTAATTCGTATACAAAACGAGGGGTGGGATTCATCCCACAAATCCAATCGGGGACTTATCTTATGTGTGTGTGTGTGTGTAAAAATAAAGTATTTTAGTTGTGAGAAAAGTGTGAGAATTCTCGTTTGGAATTTATGAGCAAACCCTTTTTTTCTTGTTTTTTGGGTTTTATTTATATGAAAATAGGAGATGTGCAATAATACTAAATAAAAAGTATATTAGGATATGTGAGATGGAGAGAATAAAAGTGCTAAGTAATAAAATAAGTTAAAGCAAATTTAGGAGAATTTGAAGAGAGAGTTGAGAAAGTTGGACCTTCTTGAAGATCTTGAGCTTGATCTTGAATGTTGGAGAGCAACCCTTGCACTTGGGTGATGATGAAGGATAGTTAATTCACCAGGTTTGATGTAAAATATGATGAAAAGTGAGGGTTGGAAAGGGATTTGGATGTGGAAATCACGCTGACTTCGAGAGAGGTTTTTTGAGTTCGCAGAGAGTGATGGATTTCAGATCTTGGGTCCTTTTGCAATGAGGTCAGGCCCTCATTTTTATAGGTCCAGGGTATTACCGATCGGCATAGGCTTGGTCCTGCCAATCGGTAGGTGTGTTTTTTCACACTGCCAATAGGCATGGTCCTACCAATTGGCAGGTGTGTTTAGTCACACTACCGATAGGCAGGATCTGGAACCTGCCGTTTGGCAGTCTCTTTCAGGTTCCTTCGGAAAAATGGTCGTAAATGGCAAACCATTAATCCAAATCGTGCATGGGGAAAACTGATGGAAATGCACTTTAGAGACCTTCGAAAGTCCTTTGGACTGCTCCCGGGTCCGGGAGTTGACTTCAGGTCAAATATGGCTCGGAAGCGCTCATCGATCCTTTGGACGGGGGATTGTCGGACGCAAATGGATAGTTCGTCCGTATGGTAAGTCAGAATCGCGCACGGGGAAGACCGTTGGAAAGGTTAGGATATGTACTTCAACATTCCAAAAGGTTTGACTCAATTCAGGGAGTTGACTTTGGTCACCCAGGGCCTGGGAGCGCTCGGTGACCTTTCGGAGTAAAATGGATCGTTCGCCCGTACCGTAAGTCAGAATTGTGTATGGGGTGGACCGTTGGAAATGGGTTTTAGCGCCCTTTGAAGATTCATTTAGTCTCGATTGAGCTGAAGAGTTGACTTTGGTCAGACGGAGCCCGAGAGCATCCGACGACCTCTTAATCATGTTTCGGGGGGAAACGGGTCATTCGTCCGCATCGTAAGTCAGAATCGTGCACGGGGCGAACTGTTAGAAAGGGGTTTCAGTGACCTTCGAGGATTCCTTCAGTATTGGTCGAGCTTAAGAGTTTAACTTTTGGTCAAATGGAGCCTGGGAGTGCCCGATGGCCTTTAGGTCAATACCCGGGGTATGACTTAGGTTTATAGTGATGAAGGGAGGTGCTAGGGACCTAAGGAGAGGTTAGGGAGTGCTAGAATGGGGTGTCTACAGAGCCCCTCGACAGGTGAGTTTGGAAGAAACGAAAGTCATCGAATAGAAACTGCATGTTGCCTTTGAAAGAGGATGATCTATTCAGAGGGTCGAGGTCGATTCTGAGGACCTGGGGATGAGGATGACCGATTCAGAGGGTCGAGGCCGATTCGGATGACCTAAGGATGAGGATAATCGAAGATTAAGGTCAATTCTGAGGACCTAAAGCAATGCTGCGGGTGACCGATTATGTGGGTCGAAGCTAATTCTGAGGGCTTAAATTGAGATGACCAATTCTGCGGGTCGAAGCCAATTGTGAGGTCTTAAATTGAGATTACCAATTCTGCGGGTCGAAGCCAATTCTGAGGGCTTAGGTTGAGATGACCAATTATGTGGGTCGAAGCCAATTTTGAGGGCTTAGGTTGAGATGACCAATTCTGCGAGTCGAAGCCAATTCTGAGGGCTTAAATTGAGATGACCAATTCTGCGGGTCGAAGCCAATTCTGAGGGCTTAGGTTGAGATAACCAATTCTGCGGGTCGAAGCCAATTCTGAGGGCTTAAATTGAGATGACCAATTTTACGGGTCGAAGCCAATTCTGAGGGCTTAAATTGAGATGTTCTTGGGGAACTCTGTCGGGAAAATTACCTCGTGACCTTTTACCCTTGGGGGGCTTTGCGGGGTAATAGCCAATTTGATGCTGTAAATTTAACTGGGGATGTGATTAGGTGGTCCATGGTTTGGACGCTTTGCTCGGGGAGACTCTTGGGGGACAAGAGATAACCTGAGGCTTGGGATACTTCAGGGGTTCTCTGGGGATGTTATCGGGGGGAGATTCTCTTGGCTTTTGAGAGTTTCGCTGGGGAAATAGGGGTTCCTCTTCAAGGAGTGTGAAATTTTCTTGGTGAAAATGTTCTAAACCCTCCCCGGGATTTTTAGGAATTTTTGTATGAAAATTTAAGGGGGTGCTGGTCGGCATGGTGTGGAGGGTGCCATTCGGTAGTGGCACGGACTTTTGGACTGCCTCGAGAAGGTGGAAGGTCAGTTCTGATCGGTAGGTGGGGGTGTCGTGTCGATCGGCATGACCCTTGTCTTCCTATAAAAAGGGGTGGGTTTCCCTCATTGTTCACAGCTTCTTGCCTTCTCTCTTTCTGTGATTTTCTTTTGCGAATCATTCTAACATTTCGCAACCTAAAAAATGGCCGCTTTTATGAGCACTGCGGTACATAGGGAGTGGTTGGCTGTTGATGACTGGGCGAATGTGGAGTAGAGGGCCAGGGTGCCTCTTGCTTTAGGGAGTGAGAAATATTTTGATGCATTTGAGCCAGTGGCGGATGAGCGGACTTTACTGCGGGAGCCGTCGCGTCATCGCTCTTCTAGGGTGGTGTGAACCCTGGTTGTTATGTAAGTACAAAATGACTTTCCATTTTTGTTGATTTCCCTTTTTTCTTAGATTTTGACAAGGTTTTCCTTTGACAGTCCGATGTTTCTTTGTCGACTATGCATGCCCGCGGGACGACGGGGCTTAAGGATGTCTGGGAGCACCTTCCACCTGTGGTGCGTTGTGTGGTATCATCGTCAGGCTTTGGGAGGTTGGCATCTGTGATGGATGAGACGCCCCGTTCGACGACGGTATTATGCGCTTCGGGGGAGAGGTGGTGAGACACTACCCACACCTTCCATTTAGGCTTTGGGGAGATGACTGTGACTCCCATAGATGTGCAGCAGCTACTGGGGCTGGATTGCGATGGAGTGAAAATAGAGGTGGATCGCTCTTTGTGGGTGAGGCCGGAGGCGGTGCGGGCGGCACTCGGTGATGTGGGGAGGATAGTATATGGGGACTCCATTCGATTGTCACTGTTGAGGGATGTTTTACTGAGTAGGGTTATAGATGTGGAGGACGGTCTGCAGGTAAGGCAGATGTCCCGGTTGTTTATTTTGTTGGTACTGGGGGGATTTCTAGTAGCATCGAGCGATGACGTTGTCCACTTTTATTTTTTGCCATACTTGAGGATGTTTTCGAACATCCCTCTCTATGATTGGGGGAGCCTGACTTTGGCGACCCTTTATTTTTCTCTGGATGCATTTAGTCGGTGCTGCCGGTAGACCTTTACTGGAGCCACGTATCTTCTTGAGGTATTCTTTAGTTTGCGCATTTTCTTTTCATGCATTCACATTTTTCTTGTGCGTATCTTTTTTTATGACGGATTCTTATCTTTAGCAGACGTGGTTCTATGAGGTGATTGGGTGTAATACCCCGCTGATTTCTCTGAATGATAAGACTGTTGGGGACTTTTACCAGTTGTATCGATGGCGGAAGGCCAATAGGCAGTCGAGGAAGTATCTTTCTCTTGAGGCGGTGCATCAGGTCTTGAATGGCCTGACCAGTGATAGGGTAAGAGTTTTTCCTTCTTTAGTCTTGGTCTTTGTGTGCTCTTATTCTGTATTGACTTAGATCTACTGGGGATTTTCAGGTGACCTTTTACCCTTGGGGGGCAGCTCTTCAGGACACGAGGTTGACTGGGGTGAATTTACAGATGAGGCATTTGTTGGTGCATGAGTTTAGCCACTCTTGGTATCTTGGGGAGAGGTTGGTTCGACAGATTGCTGAGGAGGAGGAGGTGGTGGTGCCGCCTACGAGGCCCCCTATAACTATGAGGCGGGAGCGGCTGCTGTCAGAGGACGCAAGGATTACGACGATGATTGGCGAGTCCTATCTATTGTATACCGACACGGTTGTGCCATATGATTATATGGACTTTCTAACGAGTTGGCTAATGGCGCCTAACATATATGATGCACTGCCTTTCCCTCATGCGGGTTCGAGTTGGCCAGTGGGGTTCTCCCCACAACGGTGGTGGTTCGTCGACATCTGCAGCGATGGTGACTTCAGAGGTTCCCTTTATGCAGTTGCATACCCCTTCATATAACATTCGGCGGGCTGATGGAGGGATGGTGCCTATGTTGCATCGTCCTCGTACGATGGACCCGGAGGAGTTGGGTTTGACAGAGGAGGTTCTTCGTCCCTTGGTATACCTTTCTGGTCTTTTATTCTTTATTTTCTCCTTTCTTTTTATCTTCTTTGCATGATACTGATTCTGCCTTTTCTTGCAGCAAGCTCGGGTGTCCACCACTTGGCTGAGGGAATTAGGGACTGGATATCTTCAGTGACTGCCCATATTCGGGATGCGGTTCCTGTTCCTTCCTTCTTGGTGTTGTCTGCCTCATTCAAGGAGGAGTTTGGTTCGGGTAGTGGTGGTGTGTCATCTCGCCGCAGGGGACAGAGAGCACATCGCAGGGATGGAAGCTCTTAGAGAGAGAGGAGAAAGGGTAGGTGAGAGAGAGAGAAAGAGAATGTGGGTTCGGCCTGAGTCCCATTGTTTTTCTGCTTTTCTTTGATTTCCTGCAAAAATGATGTAACATAGAAAAATATCTATGCAATGCAATGGAGTTTTTTATTATCTTCTGTTAATGATGAATGAATGCATGCATATGCGCTTTTTACTTTGCTGCTGGGACCGTAAAAAGAAATATTTTTGGGAGTTTTCAAAGGAAGTTTTATTCACAATGAGGAATTATATAAAGATGAAAATGGAATTTGAAATTCTAAAAGACTCCGCTTGGTGACTCCTTCGAAATATCCTTTGTCGAATGTACCCAACTTCTTTTCGTGCCATTTTACCAGCATTGGCCTAGATATTGAGAGCTGGGAGGACTAGCTTGTGGAGCATGGGGCTCTAAATCTGTGCTAGTCAGTGCCTTGGTGGGGACAGTTTCTGCCTATTCTGGAGCTGGAGGAATACCCGTACGTTCGACTGGTTGGTATCAGACATACCTCTTTCTATTTCCCTTGGCGACTTTTGTGCCAATTTGGCTGGGAGAAGATCGTGCCACCTCGAACACTAGACTTATTTCTGGTAGAAGAGCTGACAGAGCGTCTGCGCATGCGTCTTGGCTCTTTGTGGGAGAGTCAACGTCCGTTGATCCATCCCTCTCTGTCTGTTGGGAGAGTTTGGCACATCCCTAGGGATTATATGAAGTGGTTGTGGAGAAGAGTAGTCAGTAAGATATTGTAGTGGAGACCGGACAAAGGTGGCTTATCTTATCCGATACCATAGAGGGAGGTGTTGTGGTTTTCCGAGGCTAGTTCGAGCTTATCGGTCCATGGAGCATCTGCAGCACTCCATTCAGGCAGGGGAAGCTTGGGGACCTCAGGATCTAGATGATGACGGAGTGGGCTCCTCTGGTAGCTGTGGGTAGGACTCTTGGAGAGTTTGTAATTTATTTGGCTTTTTAGGAAGGTAGGGGGAAGGGAGTTATCCTTTCATTTTCTTATGTAATTGCACTGTAACTTCTTATTAGTGAAATAAACAAGTTTTTTATCATCCAGTTGTGCCTTTTGATGAATTTTGTATATATCTATACCGATCGCTAAGGCATGCATAATCCTTTTGTTCAAGTATATTTTAGAATGAACTGTCATTCTCGGAGATAAGAAAAGAGTAGTTTTTTGTGAAAAAGAAAGGGTCATGCTCATGTAATATGTATGAACTGCCTGCGTACCTCTGGGGGTTTTTGAAAAGTTTTAATTTTTTTGAAAATGATTTTTTTATAGAGGATCAGGCCCACGTAGTTCTGGGTAGAGGGAAATGAAGTTTTTTTTAGAATAGAAGGGAGATGAGGAGAGTCGTAGCGCGTCGAGATTTCGGACTAGGGGTAGAACTTCTTGAGACGGTCCAGGTTGACTGGACGAGCCATCTCTTCTCCATGTAGGTCGACAAGCATAGTGGCACCGCCGGATAAGATCTCCTTCACAATGTATGGGCCGCTCCAATTAGGCTTGAATTTCCCTCTAGAATCCCAGATGGGATCTACTATTTCTTTGAGAGATAAATCCCCCTCTCGAACATCGTGGTCCTTGGCTCTCTTATTGAATGATAGCGCTATACGGTGATGGTACCCTTGTATGTGATACATCGCTTTCAGTCTTTTTTCGTCCAAGAGCGATAGCTCGTCGAGACGACTTTGATGTCAGTCCTCCTCACTGACTTGGCTTTCGAGCATGACACGAAGTGAAGGTATTTCTAGCTCCACGGGTAGGACTGCTTCCATGTCGTATACTAAAAAGTAAGGGGTAGACCCAGAAGAGGTCCGAATTAAGGTTTGGTAGCCCCAGAGGGCGTAAGGGATTCGATCGACCCAATCTCAACAGCTTTCGGTCATCTTACTGATGATGGCTTTGAGGTTTTTGTTGGCGGCCTCGACTGCACCGTTGGTCTAAGGTCGATAGGGAGAAGATTTGTGTCCCTGAATCCCGTACTCATTGACCACTTCTGTGACTTCTGCCTCGAAATGCAACCCGTTATCTGACACTAGCTCGTGCGGGACCCCATATCGGTAGATGATGTTCTTCTTAATGAATTTGGCCACTTTCTTGGCGTTCATAACTGCGTATAACTCGGCTTCGACCCATTTGGTGAAGTAATCAATGGCAACTAGGATGAAGTCATGCCCGTTAGAAGCTTTGGGTGTAACCTTCCCTATGATGTCGATACCCCAGGTGGAGAATGTCCAGGGAGAAGTCATGTTGTATAATTCTCGTGGAGGAAGGTGCTAAAGGTTGGAAAACTATTGGCATTTGAGGCATCTCTGAACATAGGCGGTGCAATCCTGGACCATGGTGGTCCAGTAGTAACCTTGCCGGATGATCTTCTTGGCAAGCATGTGACTGTTCATGTGGGGCTCGTATTCCCCACTTTAGATTTTCTGGATTATCTCTTTAATGTCATCCCCTGCGATGCAGTGTAGATAGATGGGTTCCATCGAAGTTTCTTTTGAACAGTGCTTTATGACAGATGATGTACTGGGTGGCCAGTCTTCGGAGGGTTGCTCCGTCTTTCTTGTTGGAACCTTCGGGATACCTACCATGCTTGAGGAGGTGCCAGATATCATAGTACCAGCAATTGGCTAGCTCGGGATCTTCTTTGGTGATGAGCTCAATGTCGTAGTAATGGGTTGGTTTATCTTGCTTTTGGACTAGGAAGGGGGTCATTATTATTCCTTCGGGCATGTCGACCATGGAGGCTAAGGTAGTAAGGGCATCAGATGGGTTATTCTTTGCTCGAGGTAAGTAGTGGAACGTGATATCTTGTAATTGGGAGTCTAGTTCTTCTAAGTGGGCATGGAAGGGTTGGAGTTTCTCATCCTTGACTTTCCATTTTCTGAGCACTTGACCGATGATGAGAGCAGAATACCCGTGGACATCTAGGCATTGAATATCTTTCTTGAGAGCAACTTTGAGGCCTACCATACACGCCTCGTATTCGGTCATGTTATTAGTGGAAGGGAAATATTATTTGATAGCGATGGGAGTGTGGGATTCATCTGGGGCGATCAGAAGTATCCCAATGCCATATCATTTTTTGTTGGCAGCGCCATCAAAGAACGTTTTCCATCAGAGGTTGTCTTAAGCGGTGTAGAGGATGTTTTCATCTGCGAATTCGAAGATCCAAACATCAGTTTCTTCCATGAGGTAGTCAGCGAGGTAGTCAGAGATGGCTCTTCCTTTCATAGCTTTCTGTGTGACGTACATGATATAAAACTTGGCTAGGAGCATCAACCATCGAGCCAATTGATTGGATAAGGCAGGTTTCTTAAGAAGGTTCTTGATGGGGTCCATTCGGGATACAAGTTTGGTGGGGAAGGCGAGCATGTAGTGTCGTAACTTTTGGGTGACCCAAACAAGCGCGACACATAACTTTTCCAAAGCAATGTAGTTGACTTCGTACTCGGTCAATTTGTGACTGGCATAATAGATGGATCTTTCTTTGCGGGAATATTCAAGGTATTGGGCTAGCAAAGCCCCAACTGCAGTATCGATTGTGGTTAGGTATAGGAGCAAGGGGAGACCAGGCTGTGGTGGCATGAGTACCAGAGGTTGGGTCAGATATTATTTGATTCGGTCAAAAGCTTCTTGGCAGGGCTCATTCCAAACCTTGCTTGAATCCTTTCAGAGGAGTTTGAAAGTAGGTTCGCAGATGGAGATTAGTTGGCTGATGAATCGGCTGATGTATTATAATTTTCTAAGGAAACCACAGACTTCTTTCTCCATTCGAGGAGGTGGCATCTTAAGTATGGCTTTCAGCTTGGCAGGATCTTCTTTTATCCCCTTCTCACTAATCATGAATCCCAAGGGTTTTCCTTTTGTAATACCGAAGACACATTTCTATGGATTGAGTCTCATCTGATACCGTCGCAATCGTTCAAAAATATTTCGTAGAGCGGGAACATGACCTTATCTAGTTATGGATTTGATAATCATATCATCCACGTAAACCTTGACTTCTTTGTGAATCAGATCATGTAGGATGGTTATGGCATCCCTTTGGTAGGTAGCCCCAGCATTCTTGAGACCAAATGGCATAACGGTGTAGTAAAAGGTTCCCCATGGGGTGATGAATGCGGTCTTTTCTTTGTGATATGGGTGCATTTTGATTTGGTTGTATCCGACAAACCCATCGATGAATGACTTGAGAGCATGACCGGCTGTGTTGTCCACGATCATGTCGATATTGGGTAACGGATAATCATCTTTTGGAGAGGCTTTGTTCAAGTCCCGGTAGTCTACATACATCCAAACTTTCCCTCCTAATTTCGGCACAGGCACTATGTTGGCTAGCCATGTGGGATATTCGATCACAGGAATGAAGCAGACGTTCAGCTGTTTTACTACTTCTTCTTTGACTTTGAGCGACCATTCGGTGCGGAGCTTTCTCAATTTTTATTTGACAAGCTTATAATCTGGGTGAGTGGGGATCTCATGTTGAGCTATTTCAGGATCAATACCGGGCATATCGTCATAGGACCATGCCAAGACATCCACGAATTCCTTCAGTAATTCTTCATGTTGTGCGCACTCATGCTCGTGAAGGGTAGCCCCTATCCTAATCTCGTGCAGTTGGCTACTATAACCAAGGTTAACAATAACAGTTTCTTCTTCATTAACTTGAACGCGATTATGTTGTTTGTTATTAACCTTATTTAGATCAGTTAAGAATTGTTCATTTGCAACATCATCATCATCATCAAAAGTTTGATTAGAATCTAAACAATTAATGTAAGGCACAACAAGATACTCAAAATCTTCATTTATTTCATTGATAGGAAAGCATCATTGAGAACCTCATCAAATGAGGTCTCGATTACATTTGAGCAAGGATAGACAATAGAAAAAGAGATTGGGTAAACATTGGGGTTAGGTGGGATTTCAACAGGTAAAACTGGCGCAGCATGCCAGTTGAGGAGAGGTGTATCCGCAGCTTTAATCAGGGGGGATGGATCCGTTGATGTAGTGCCTGAACAAACCATGCAAAGTGTCATCCCTAATGTCTGTAAGTCAAACGAATCCTCGGAATCATGTGACACCCCGCCTAATTAAATACCGGGTGATCAGTCCTTGATTAAATTATAACCAATGTTACGGTTGGTTCATTCTTAGCATCACTGTCGCAAAATAACTTTTCGAATTAAACACCCTAAATAATTAAGCTAAGTGACAAAACCATTTTTTTAAAACATTAATTCCATATTTAATTTAATGCAATAATAAAAACCTTTCATAATTCACAGTTTAAGTGACACACAAATAACTGGACTGGAAAAGATCATCCATGCAATTTAAGCATTCAAATAACTAATTCCAACTTTAAAACTTCAAAGGAAAAACATCCTGACAGAAACAAAACCCAAAGGAAAAATACTGAAAGTAAATGAATCACAATCTCTGACAAAAATCAACTGAATAAGGAAAAAGGGCGACACATGCCCAACTGAATAAAATAGAGTTAAGAGTGGAGTCGATAACGAGGTCGTCTAAGCAAAAGGCCTGCATCTCCCACATAAGCTGCAGCGCGTTCTGACCAAAGGATCCTAAGCATGACGCCCATGTGGCTGGGAACCTGTAACATACATATATATATACAAGAGAGAAGAGATAACAGGAAACGGGTCAGAGCCCGATTGTAAAAAAGTTTAAAAATTCAGTTTAGCAAGTATTTAAAATGCTTACCGGCTAATGCAACAATCATATTAGTCTGTGTCACTCTCTTGAGAAATTCTCACCTCTCTTCTAATGTGCACACCTACCGCACTATTAATCCCCACACGTTTAGATTATCTTAAATTTCTCATAAGGTTTCATGCCGACAATTAATGGGGCTAAGATAATTAATTTCTGAAAGCTAACTTTTCACATAAATCTCATTTTATTATAAAATCTTTCAGTATTATCTCAAACTTTTCAAACACTTATAAATTCGGAGTATTTATTCATTACTCAACTAATTTTAATCAGAGTAAAAAGTTTCCCAATTCCAATTTTATATATATATATATATATATATATATATATATATATATATATATATTATCGGCACCCCACATAAATTTATGGTGTTGGCATACTCTGCTACCAAGTCCCCGTATCACTCGTACTAAGGGAAATACTAGTTCGGAATCACTCTCGAACTGTATTAACACAAAACACATACAAATTGAGGCGAAGCATAGTACCAAGTCACTAAGAGGTCAGTACATACCCTCACGTCTCTTAGGACCGTCTGACTGTCGATCAGATAGCCTGTAACAAGGATTCCTATGTTCTAGGGTTTAAGTCAATATCCCCCATAAAGGTCCCATCGAGATAAGACTGTCCCGGCGCGATAACCTCAGAGATAGTAAGTAGCGCTGGCATGATTTCCTTACGTATATAATATATTCACAAACACAGTCACATATATATATACTACCATTCCCATTTCTAAATTAGGTACACCCACTACCCATACTTATGATATTTATTCTTAGTACACATTACTAGATTATCCCGTATAACGGCCCGTCTCTTTTATTCTTATTTATGGGATTATTCCAAACTTACTTCGTATCACTCATAATATCCTATCTCCCTAAGTGTAATTTCAGTAGGTGATCTTTTATATTACGACATAACTTCCTTACGAGCTTCACCCTTTAGACACACGTTCCCATTATCCCTTGAGTGTAAAACACTTCCTTTAATGTTAATCTCGTCTTACATTAAAGGTTTCCTTTTTATAAAGTCCTATTGGTCTTCTTTATATCCCAAAATGTTTTAACAATAATGTCCAAGGATTTCTATTCATTTACATTTGAATGAACTATTTAAAAGGGGAACATGAGTTTTCCAGGAGGGGTCGATCGATCGATGGCAGGGGCTCGATCGATCCATCCATCCATCCATCGATCGATGCTCTTGGGTCGATCGATCGATCAAGCAGTTATGTCGAAACTGCAGAATTAACAGTTACGAAAATCCTATTCCAAAATCATCCAAATCATCCTTTTTCACTCCCAAACTCCCAACAATTGATACTACAAGAGTTATATACCCAAATAGATAATGTCCTACGTAACACATGCGAGTTTCATCAAGTATAACGAATTAAAGGGGCCAAAATCCATATAAATATCAAGAACCCTAATATTATCTTTAACTTAGTTCTTCCCATTCTTTTTCCAGATTTTCTACTCCTAACTCAATGCAAATTCGTGGTTCAACCTCTACATATGAATTAGATTTCCAAAATACGATTTTTACCTCTACCACATGTAAATTCTAGTCTCCAATATGATTTTCTTTCACGAAAACTAGTTCTAATCCACCCTAGAATAATATAATTGAAGCATTAACTAAAATAAAGAAAGATAGATACTTGCCTAAAAATCTTTGTTTCAGATTTGTGGAATAAATTGGTGTGGTATTGATCCTCGTCGTACGATCTACAATTTGGCAGTGGCGGCGGTGCAAACGGTGGAGTTCTTGGCCTAGAACTCCTTCGAAAGCTTATCCTCTTCCTCTCCAATGACCGTACTTGGTTTTTGGTTATGATAACCCTAGAAGACAATCCCTAACATCTGATAAAGCCTTAGAAAATCCGTGGCTTTCCATGCCCGAAAATACAAAATGTCTAAAACGCCCTCCCGGGATGTTAATTAGGCCCTAAAATGTCCCGAGACCCAAACTAAACCCCCGGGTACATTATTTTGACTATCTCGACCCTTCCGGATACATTGACGCACTCAAAATGACCATACGGATGACTTATGATTCATTCACTTTTAATAGTTTAAATTTAATCCCGACACGACACAAGCGCGTCCCGATAAAATTTCCAAAATTATCAAATTCGATTCTCTTGATAATTTTACTAAATTTAATATACATATTACTTTACCCAGAAAGTAATTTACAACAAAATTCCAATAATTACTAACTCTCGTCACGCTAGTAAATATTTAAATGATTTCCGGATTAATATTAAATTAATATCTCTAATTAAATTTAATAAATCCCCAAAATTTAAAAGTCATAAAAAATGGGGTATTACATACTTCCCCCCTAATAACGGAATTTTGTCTCGAAATTCGAAAAATGAGGCATATCCGGTAAAAATTTTGGATACCTTATCAGTATGCAAACTAACTTCAAAGTAAGGCGCCCAATCACTATATCCCCTGTTTCACATCAAGCTTGTTTAACACTCTCATTAACGACACTTCCACAATATGCTCCTATCCGACAACATTCGCATAAGACGGGTCTATACCTCACTGACTCCCATTATTTCAACATTTTTGGGAGTCCGCACTACCCTCCCTGACACTTACTCGTATTTATCTAAACACCAATTCTCCCATTCTGAGAGAAACCACACGAACATTTGACCACAACTTGCTTGCCCAAAATAGCCGGGGTGATTCCACCATAAACATTAGATTCTAACTCGACCAGTCCAAAATTCTGATTACCCGTCTATCTCTTAACATTCATAGTGTTAAAAGTTAAGGTTTTTCCACATCAAAATCTCAATAAGCATCTTGTTCACAATAAACAGGTACAAGTGATCCCACGAAACCCTACCATTAGGTAATATCCACCCAAATTACCGTATTGTACTCCATTGGTTAGCTAGAACGGTTGTGGAAGAAGAAATGATCACCATGAATTCAAAAATTACTTTTACATCTCTCTACTAATGGTCAATCACCACTCGCTTACTCCCCGAATCATGGGTGATACAACCTGCTTAAAATGAAATTGATATCCCCGCTGCTTCCTGAATTCCCATATTGGAGGTGGGGTCCAAAAATCTCAACCGAATTCAAAAAAATACCGTGTAGGACCACGTACCGGCGCGATCCTTTACTTTCAAAGGGAGACTGGGGCACACTAGCTAATATTGTGAATTACCCCAAAGGAATATCAATCACTTACTTCTTGGGCGACTTGCTCCACATGTTCGGATGAACCCTTAATCTTACCTTAAAGATGGCAACCCATCCAAGGAACTTTACCGACTTTATCGCCCTCTTCCGTTTCAGGAATTATTGATAACCACAAAATTCTCTAGTTGATCCTCTGATTCCAATGAATCTCTATCTATGAGTGGTGCATGCAGAGACTACTCATAATGTCCCGCTCAACATCGACTTCCATTTGAAATTTCTCACATTAAGGGACACTTAATACTCCCCTTATTTCCTTGGCGTATACCGAAAGTTTCGACCCATGCACTTTTCTCCACGATGTGCACTTCTGGACCTTTTATACCATACTAACATCATCGTTCTTTGTACGCGCAACTTGCTCTCAACATTTGAATAATTACAACTCCTCTTCGAGTGTTCTCTATAATAATTAAATTCTACCCTTCTCATGGAATACCTCTTTTTAAATGGCATCCCACAGCCTTTCAACCAAGTTCGAGTGTGCTACTCTGATCGCACTTATATAAATGGATTTATCGTCTTTCACACGACGCTTAATTTATTCTACCACTTCCACTTCGTTATGCTAGTCCCACAAACATATATTCCACACGTCCATTCCCATGTACCTTCCACTCTAACTATTCTAACATCAGTTTACTAGGATGTCAACATTTTGCGACACCTCGACTGCCCGGGGAGAGCGAACATCACTCTACTCATCGGTAAAACTACACGAATCCATAATATCACAAGGTATAAAGTGTCTAAATCCCATGACAACAAAAGAGAAACTACAAATATCAATCTCTTCATATAAGTACCACAATTCTCACGAATAAATACAATAACTAAAGTAATTCACCTATGCTCTATACATCAAAATAAATACAAGCCTTCTCTCTTGTTATGAAAAATTCTTCCCAGATAATCCACGCTAAAAATCATCCAAGTTCTTTATTTCCTTTGTGCTCAGAATGCGGTTACAATACTCGGATATTCCCAATCACCCTAGAAATTGAAATTTCAAATTTTCCTTATCATCATTCCACCTCTCAACTCGTGGTGATAAAATAAAACTTTTAATGCTTTCTTACCACACAACCGGTTCCACTGGCCTTAATTCATAATTCAACTTCCCATTTACAGACATAATTACCTGCTCCTACTATGACCGAGGTACTAAACTTATAGGCTAATAACCAAACATCTTTCTACTTCCAACCTTACGCTAAGTTTCATGCGTGGGATGTCTCGCAAAGTGAAATCCAAACAAGGAACCCCCCGATACACTACTACATATCATTGTCGGTTATCGAAATCTGTTAGGCCCTTCGTCCATAACATGTACCCCTTTATTCCGTCTCTTGACAGAAAAGTTTCAACACCTCCCGTAATTACACATACACAAAGAACATTTTGCCAATCCACTATCATTCAGTATTGGTGGTAATCACTATTCGCAAACCTCGTACACATACAATCAGGACTCTCAAAATCCTGATCCCAAACATATGAGTCTAACTCTTAACTATCACATCTCTAAAGGGTAGATATATCAGTGCTCTCTACCTATCACCAAGTCCTGAGCGCTCCAGATAATAATGAGTCAAATCTTTTCACTCAACAATAAACCCAATATATACTGAATCATAACAACAAAGTCCCTTCACACACTAGAATCGAATATCTCGAGCCCACTATCCCCTCCGAAGTCTCTTAAATAGCTAATATAAGTGCGAGTCCGACCCTCTCGCAGGAGAGGTATCGCCAGAACAAAACATGCTGCACCAAGGCAACCACTCCGATAGCCTTGCAATTACTTCCTACTATGGTACTAACCATTACTATAAAGTTATAACCAAGATAATATCATACTCGTATATCACACTACTAAAACGAGTAACCTCAATAAAGTATATAACACTATTAATACACACATTCATCCTCCTCGGATAACACTAAACATAATCCCGCTACACTAGGGAAAATATTCACATAATAATAATGTTTATAGTTATACGCATTAAACTTGTCTCACATGCAAATCTAGCAATGAACAAAATATATTGACTCGCTCGTGTCACATAAAACACGCCTCATCCTCCGAGGATAAAACTCATACTTCTTCCTTGCCAAACGCCTTGACTGTACAAATGGTTTCCGGACGTAACACGCATGTCCAAACCAGAACAACACTACTTTAATCGTTCTCCTTTACTCGACTCTAGTTTCAGGAAAAAAAAATTAGCGCGTGTGATTTCACTCTCCACAAAATACCTCAATAAATAATCCACTCATCACCTGTCATACTAACCATGTTAGGATTGTCATTCTCTCATACTTTGGTAAACTCGATTTCTGATGGCTACCCCCGTTATTCCCATAGCCTTATAGGCCCCAAAGAACATGTTACTGACTACAATAGTCCTTACTAAATCTACCATTTTTGGTAAGAATTCAGCTATTCGAATCATTTAAATGGGTCCCCTGATGTGTATCCACACCCCCTTGTGGTGGTACACTACCACCGTTGTATCTCGTCTTATTCTTGACTAAATTCTTTGATTCTTTTAGCTTCCCAAACCAAGAAGCATTATCATCTTCATTGACAAAGTACGACATTGTCAACCTCTGAATCGACCATCCAGCAAAATTCCCTTTTTGAGTGTTATCAACTATTATTACGAGTCGATCTCCCACTTGGAGTTCTTTCTTCCCTTGTATCTACATCTTCCGATACAAGATTCGCTAACGGTTTATATTCATATTCACAAATGAACCTCTGTCACGTCCTCATGTGATGAGTTCAGAACAACATTCACTTCTTATCCTGAACATCTGATGAAGGAACTTGCGGTCACTGTACCTAATATTTTCCTATAGGCATAGCATTCCACTTCTAAAAGTAGTGGTTGACTCCCACCTTGTTCCGACAAGCCAAGAAAATTTGTCTCCAAATTTTCATCTTCAGTTAGCCACACTTCGTCCTATGTCCAAGCCTTTGGATACTTTACCTCCTTGGGCTAACACACACAATTTTCTCATTTCTAGAATTTTCACTAACAGTTATCTACAATGCTTCATCTGACTTTTCCCAGTCAGACCACGTTGGGTGAGTCTACTCTCGCACCTCTTTCGACTATAAAAGCACTTGGAAATCATAGGCTGTGACCTAGCCGTCTTTACAGTCTTGTCTTCCCGCGCCATAGTAGGGGTGACCTTAACTACGGTCATCATCCTCGAATATGCTCTAAAACCTCAACTAAGCCTTGCCTCCTGCTGTCCGCCCAACGGCCTTTACCTTCCATATTTAATTGTTCGAACACGCACGAACGCAATTAAGATTCACTAAGGTACATACGTTATAGTAGGAGAACGGAATCTCACCATAGAAAACAACAATCTTAAATATAAGGCTCTATATCAAACAAAGTAACGCTAGAAGCATAATAAGCCACACGGATCCTAAGGACACTAGAACCTGATGCTCTGATACCACCTGTGACACCGCGCCTAATTAAATACCGGGTGATCAGTCCTTTATGAAATTATAACCAAGGTGACGGTTGGTTCATTCTTAGCATCACTGTCGCAAAATAACTTTTCGAATTAAACACCCTAAATAATTAAGCTAAGTGAAAAAAACCATTTTTTTAAACATTAATTCCATATTTAATTTAAATGCAATAATAAAAACCTTTCATAATTCACAGTTTAAGTGACACACAAATAACTAGACTGGAATAGATCATCCAAGCAATTTAAGCATTCAAATAACTAATTCCAACTTTAAAACTTCAAAGGAAAAACATCCTGACAGTAACAAACCCCAAAGGAAAAATACTGAACGTAAATGAATCACAATCTCTGACAAAAATCAACTGAATAAGGAAAAAGGGTGACACATGCCCAACTGAATAAAATAGAGTTAAGAGTGGAGTCGATAACGAGGTCATCTAAGCAAAAGGCCTGCATCTCCCACATAAGTTGCACCGCGTTCTGACCAAAGGATCCTAAGCATGACGCCCCTGTGGCTGGACACCAGTAACATATATATATATATATATATATATATATATATATATATATATATATATATATATATATATATATATATATATATATATATATACAAGAGAGAAGAGATAACAGGAAATGGGTCAGAGCCCGATTGTAAAGCAATTTAAAAATTCAGTTTAGCAAGTATTTAAAATGCTTACCGGCTAATGCAACAATCATATTAGTATGCGGCACTCTCTTAAGAAATTATCACCTCTCTTCTAATGTGCAGACCTACCGCACTATTAATCCCCACAAGTTTAGCTTATCTTAAATTTCTCATAAGGTTTCATGCCGACAATTAATGGGGCTAAGATAATTAATTTCTGAAAGCAAACTTTTCACATAAATCTCATTTTATTATAAAGTCTTTCAGTATTATCTCAAACTTTTCAAACACTTATAAATTCGGAGTATTTATTCATTACTCAACTAATTTTAATCAGAGTAAAAAGTTTCCCAATTCCAATTATATATATATATATATTATCGGCACCCCACATAAATTTATGGTGTTGGCATACTCTGCTACCAAGTCCCCGTATCACTCGTACTAAGGGAAATACTAGTTCGGAATCACTCTCGAACTGTATTAACACAAAACACATACAAATTGAGGCGAAGCATAGTACCAAGTCACTAAGAGGTCAGTACATACCCTCACGTCTCTTAGGACCGTCTGACTGTCGATCAGATAGCCTGTAACAAGGATTCCTATGTTCTAGGGTTTAAGTCAATATCCCCCATAAAGGTCCCATCGAGATAAGACTGTCCCGGCGCGATAACCTCAGAGATAGTAAGTAGCGCTGGCATGATTTCCTTACGTATATAATATATTCACAAACACAGTCACATATATATATATACTACCATTCCCATTTCTAAATTAGGTACACCCATGACCCATACTTATGATATTTATTCTTAGTACACATTACTAGATTATCCCGTATAACGGCCCGTCTCTTTTATTCTTATTTATGGGATTATTCCAAACTTACTTCGTATCACTCATAATATCCTATATCCCTAAGTGTAATTTCAGTAGGTACTCTTTTATTTTACGACATTACTTCCTTACGACATTGATTCGAAAAGGGTTCGGAGGCTAAGTTACGAAATGGGAAGGTGTTGCGGTCTCTCACGGATTGTTATTATTTTTCTTTATTTCCCCGTGATATGTGTGCATGTGTATATGTAGTGGATATAGGAATCATTGACTTGTATCATGGAAGAGATAAAGCGAGTCATCCAAAGGAATGTTCCTAAAAGTAATATTAGAAAATATGATTTACGGGCTTACCCTTGTGTTAATCGTTATAAATGAACGATAACGCATACGGAATAATAAGCCACTAAGAACAAATATATTTATATGTAAATATATAGAATCTAAGAGAATTAAATTAGAGAATTAGAAAAATAGAAAATGGAAAGAAAAGAAATAGGACTCGAGTCTCGTATTTTACCCCGAGACGCCTACGTAGCCTATAGAGGCATCAAAGTCCACGTACTTCGTATACAAAACGAGGGGTGGGATTTATCCCATAAATCCAACTGGGGATTTCTCTTATATGTGTGTGTGTGTAAAAAAAATGTTTTAGTTGTGAGAAAAGTGTGAGAATTCCCGTTTGGAATTTATGAGCAAACCCTCTTCTTCTTATTTTTTGGGTTTTACTTATATGAAAATAGGAGATGTGCAATAATACTAAATAAAAAGTATATTAGGATATGTGAGATGGAGAGAATAAAGGTGCTAAGTAATAAAATAAGTTAAAGCGAATTTAAGAGAATTTGAAGAGAGAGTTGATAAAGTTGGACCTTCTTGAAAATCTTGAGCTTGATCTTGAATGTTGAAGAGCAACCCTTGCACTTGGTTGATGATGAAGGATAGTTAATTCACCAAGTTTGATGAAAAATATGATGAAAAGTGAGGGTTGGAAAGGTATTTCGATGTGGAAATCACGCTGACTTCGAGAGAGGTTTTTTGAATTCGCTGAGAGTGATGGATTTAAGATCTTGGGTCCTTCTGCAATGAGGTCAGGCCCTCCTTTTTATAGGCCCAGGGTATTGCCGATAGGTATAGGCATGGTCCTGTAATCGGCAAGTGTGTTTAGGCACACTTCCGATAGGCAGGATCTAGAACCTGCCGTTTGGCAGTCTCTTTCGGGTTCCTTTAAAAAATGGTCTTAAATCGTGAACCGTTGATCCCGCTGGAAAGTTACTTCAGAGACCTTTGAAAGTCCTTTGGATTTCTCCCGGGTCTGGGGGTTGACTTCGGGTCAAATGTGGCTCGAAAGCGCTCGTCGGTCCTTTGGACGGGGGATTATCGAATGCAAACGGATCGTTTGTCCGCATGGCAAGTCAGAATCATGCACGGAATGGACTGTTGGAAAGTTTAGGAGATTTAATTCGACATTCCATAGAGTTTGACTCAGTCCAGGGAGTTGACTTTGGTCACCCGGGGCCTGGGAGCGTTCGGTGACCTTTCAGAGTAAAACGGATCATTCGTCCGTACCATAAGTCATAATTGCACACGGGACGGACTGTTGGAAAGGGGTTTCAGCGCCCTTTAAAGATTCATTCAGTCTCAGTCGAACTGAAGAGTTAACTTTGGTCAGACGGAGCCCGAGAGCGTCCGATGACCTCCTGATCAAGTTTCGAGGGAAATGGGTCATTCGTCCGTACTGTAAGTCAGAATAGCACACGGGGCGGACCGTTGGAAAGGGGTTGTAGTGCCCTTCGAGGATCAATTCAATCTCGGTCAAGATGAAGAGTTTGAATTTGGGTCAAACGGAGCCTGGGAGTGCCCGATGGCCTCTAGGTCAGTACCCTGGGTATGACTAGGTTTGTTGTGATGAAGGGAGGTGCTAGGGACCTAAAGAGAGGTTAGGGGGTGCTAGAATGGGGTGTTTACAGTAGTAGCTACGGAAGATTAAATTTTTCCCGCGCATTATTCCATTCTAATTAACCATTGAATGATTATGTTTTCTCTTTTTCCAATTCTCATTACGTCTTAGGCCCAAACCTCAAGCATCTGTTCAGACACAAGTTTGATCAAGAACCATTTTTAAAACATCATAATTTTACAACCTTAAAGTTCCACCCTAATCACAATCTTTTTTTAGGAGAACAAATCTCATCATGATTCATGTGGCTAGAATAATATTTGGTAATGCCCAACTATGATTAACATTTCACTTTAATGCCCGTGGGTTTTCTTCGTTCTTACATTAGCTACAAGTTACTAGTTAAAAACATCTCTAATAATTTTTTCTTGACCAGCAATAGTTAAAAACATCTCAGACAATTTTTTCTTGATCAATATATAAGAGAAAATAAACACATTTGTCAATATACGGGGAACCTAAAGACCAGCAATAATATCCACATGCCTTCAAAAAAAATGAACAGCATCCACAGGTTAAGAGTTTGATGTCTTCTATAATACCTTTACCATCTATAGCATCAAAGAAAGAAATTTTTAAGGGGGTCCCCTTTGCCTGATATTGCTTTAATAACTTCATGTGAGACCATAGAGAAGGTAAACATAAAGTTAGGTGAAAACGCATTTAAGAACTCAAGTATAGTCTAGAGAGAGAGAGAGTTTTGATGTAATTACCTGCCCAAGAATTCCTCCAATTACTGCACAAATAGGAGGGAATTCTCTTGAAGATGCTACCAATCTCTCTAAGAGAGAATCAGGAGTTTGAGACTCATTCAATGACTGGAAGGGGATAAAAGGTTGCCTATTCAAGTAGAGGCAGGGGCATGGCATCAATCATTATAAGAAATTAATTGATAAATTTTAAGTAATTAATATGCATGCGCTTGACAAAGTTCCTTCTTCAACTTTAGAACATTAGGAAGGTCTGCAGTTGAAGTCTCTCCTGGTATACGACTATCAACCTCTTCGAACCTTTTAATCACTGCAAATAATCGGCAAGAATAAATTAATGATTATACATCATAATATCAAAAGAAAATACAGAAGGTATGAAACCTATGAAGAACGGATACTTTGCTAGGGTCCCCGTACCGGTATCGTATACTCATATACATGAATATCTTCCCAATATGCATCCAAGGCGTATCTAAAGCGCATCCCACATTGAGTTTGTGGACAAACTCAATCTAAGGGGAGTTTGATGTAAAAAAATATATAAGTTTTATATGTAATTACCCTTCTAGCGTTGTAGCAGTAATCCCTCCCCCAACCCCCAACCCCAACCCTTGTTTTGTTGTTTTGCTAAGATCAACTGAAACGAAGGAATAAGAGGCCATACATTATAAGATATTTTTTACCATGAGATAGAATGATAAGAAAAAGAGAGGTCCTTTTTTATGGTGTCAATTTGTATGCATGTTGACAAAAAATTCAGAGGTTTACTAGTTCTGCTAATAGTTTACTTGTTCTACTCCATTTGATAATTATTCTACTACTTAGTCAACAACCAAAGATGTGTAGGTATATGTCATAATTGAGGACAACATCCCTATTGTCATTCCTATTGATACCACTATTGTTAAGTCTTCTCATACCAAGTCAATTAGACTTCAGAATTATTCAAGTCCTTAAATGTTTAGTGGGAGTTGACTTTTACGTTATGGATTGAAAGAGGAATTGAAAATTACGCTTAGAAGGGTAGGACAACGAGGGACTATACTACAAGAAATCCAAGTCCTCCATATCTATAGTGAAGGTTTACCTTGTGCGGATGAAAGCACGGGCAAGGAAAATGTAATTTATATAGTTCAAATGTAGTAAACATGTTAGCTACCCTAAACACCAAAGTTTCACAAATTGGGTTCTGGTCAAGCTCCGCCAGAGAAGGCCTAAACAGAACCGATGCCTTAGGCTTTTTTCGAGGTGATGACTCCACCAAACACTACAAAACATGTATCGATGATGCAACAGAGGAAATAATGGATTATTGCTCAAGCTAGAAAAGTGCTCATTTCATATGATAATTTCCTTACAAAATACTCAGACGTGGATTTTTTTAACAGATAGATAAGGGTTATATGTTTCACATGTGTAACAGTGAGTGTTTGACTTTTCTCGAGTTTTTTAATCATAAAACAGACGAGTTGTTAAGAAAGTTAGATAATGATGTTTATGGGAGTCCGAATATATATACTGTTGGAGAGAGAAAGGTAGAAGAATCGAATAAACTGCACAGGTTGGTTCAATGTACTCGGGATATGTCTGGTCCTGATTATAAGAAGTGTTTGGATGATGCAATTAGTCATCCTAAATGTTGTGATGGGAGACGAGGAGGGAGAATGATTAATGGCAATTGCAATTTCAGTTATGAGCTTTACTCATTTGTTAATGATTAGTTATGATTGCCAAAAGCAATCAAATTTAGAACTATTTAAACTTTATGTCATTTTAGGGTGTAATATATATTATGTGTGTATTAAAGATGAAACTTGTGTGGAGTCTTTGTATGATGGAAATGGTAGCAAATAAAATGAAGTGTGTATCATGCATGTATTGCAAGTGTCCAAGAAAGTAAGGAAAAAAAATTTACCACTTTGGTAAGCATTATATTTGAAGGTCTTATTTAAGGGAGTTTTTGAATGATTTTACTCTGCGGTAAAATCAGTGAGAGTAGGAAACTTAACAGCATAATCTGTTGGTAATACCCAACTTCAATAATCATTGGAGTACGAAGCCAACTTTTTATCCAAAGATTAATCAATGTACCATTGCTAACTACCCACTAAGCATATAATTCAACGATATTGTATAGTTGACTATAACATTAACAAATATAACTAATCTTATAGGAATCATACCCCTTCATAGGACTAAATCTCTCTTCAATAAATATAGACCATGGAAAGTCGGTGTGAAGTGTATTCCATGCTTGCTTCAAAATAACTTCTTAATTAAGTGTTGGAAAATATATAATTCCCAGCTCTACACTTTTTGTGCACAAGTGCTTACATGAATCTATTATTGGTTTGGAGGTAGTATGATAGGCCATATGAAGTTCATTATCCATTTTTAGTACACTTCACCAACAATCTATCCATTCGTAAATCATAGAACTGTAGAGAATTTTAAGAATGACAACTATTTTAACCAGCACCGCCCTACCATCAAAGTTTGCCTTGCCAATTATCCATTTTAATTTTCACCGCGTCAATAAGAGGTTGAAGGTGTATTCACCGTTACCCCCTCCTCGTATATTGATATCTTATTTTTTAAATATCCAAGTGGTATAATTAGTATTGCAAATAAAGAGTTATGGGATTCAAATTCTATAATGGGATTCCTATAAAAACACACTCATACATATACATACACATCCTTGAATTTTATTTGAAAAGAAAGATTGGGTACTTTGTTGACACATAAATTTTGTCCAACAAACTGGCGACTCTATTTCATCATACTTGTACTATATTTTCAAAAATTCAAGATGCGCATGTAGGCACGGGCATTCGCTTGTAAGTATCTATGAGAGGGACAATATGTTTAATAAAAATTAATGTGGGCTTATATATATGGTTATCATACACTTGAGGTGAGTATCTAATGGCGCTAAAAATTAATTCAAAAAATTGTATAAACTAATTGGAAATAAATTATTCAATGATTAAGTATCTTTTAATATAGTAATCAATGCAATTAATGAAACAAATGACTTGATTAGATGATGAAATTGTAAATGCTAAAAACTTAATTTTAAGTAGGGTTTAAATGTAAATTAAAGGAAACGGAGCTAGGGATTAAATGTTCAATATACCTGATGTGATTGCCTAAAGCTTGCAGCGAAGAGGCAACGAGATGCGGATTTGCGGAGATTTACGATGGCTTGCGGCAGAAAATTAGAGTTACGATCAAATTAATCAAGTAATTTATTTATGTGGGAGTGTGATTTGGGGCCAAAACAGAGTGTGTTATGTGGGATTTGTGTAAATAGAATTAAACTAGTATAAGAGAAGGAGATAGAGATGGACTTATAATAAAGAAATCAGGAGACGTTGTCGAGATGAAAAGAGAGCAGAGATTGAGGGGAGAGTTTGTGATTGAATAAAATTCACAAAAGGTCATACCCCTTTCCTTCTTCAATAATATCAACCTACAATTTCTGGCATGAGTCAATGTAAAAGTAGGTAAAGTAATTAAAAGCATTTCCATAATAAACAATACACACACAAATCCCATACTTCCACAAACACAAAGAAAATAAAAATCAAATTACTAGTTTAATTCTATTTCATAAATTTTATCTAACGCACTCTCTCTCCAGTAGGTTAAAATTACTATTTTAATTCTACAATTTCTGCTTTGTAGATTTCTTGTCAGCATCTTGATTTCCAGCGTGATATGTTTTTTAACCTAATCGTGAGTTAAAATTTCAACATTCACCGAAAACACACACATTGAAAATGAAGAATCAAAATTGGCATTCGTAAAAAACCTAATTCTCAACTAGTACCACGAAGACCAATCCAAACACAGAAGACAATAAGTAATTGATAAAGGAGGCAAGAAACACAATAGATCATTTAATGCCTGGTATTCTGGAAACGATCGATTTTGTTTACATAAAGGTTAACTTGATCTCCAGGTCGGATATTTCTCGGATTGGATGAGAGGGTGTCCTGATGAAGAGTGGGAGAGAGACAGATCGATGGGGGAGTTCAGATAGGAGTGGGTGTCGTGATGGGTTTGAGCGGGAGTTAAGTTTAGCTTTTTTTCAATTAAATCGTTGTAAATGAACCAAAAAAAATTATTTAGGTGATCTAATTTTAAAGGAGATGTAAAAACAAAAGCATGAAAATGTATAAAACGGTTCACTTACAAGTGATGTAAATTAATTTATAGAAGCGTCTTAAATAAGTGATTTTCTTGTAGTGACCACCTATGTATTCCAGATTTGAGCGAATTGTCATTCTTTACAATATTCATGATGTTTCCCAATTACGATTATTATCGCTATCGTATCGCACTACTTATAATGGATATCACTAAGGAGTCCCTCTCATCCTTATACACTTCTATACTCCAGGTTACTCGCTCAAGAAATGTGGTTACCCTACCTAACCTTAAGCCGTTCATTATTCTTGAATTATTTTCACAAAATTCCAGCTCGCCCCGTAAATTTCTAAAAAAACTGAAATCTCGTTCGAAGTGCCCAGTATCTCATTAGAAGGAGTTCGTTCGAACGAACTAAGCTCTGAATTCTCGTTGGATTCTCGTTCGAACGAGGACGTTCGAACGACTTTCCTATTCCCTAGGTCGTTCGAACGACCTTTGACCAGTTTGTCCTCTACATTAGGAAACCTGCGTTTTTGCCCATTTTTGTTCATCCAATTCATATCAAACTTTACCCAACTCACAATTAATAGTACTAAATCCATTTTACATACAGTTAGATGATCCCTAACATTTTTTAACCATCAAACCACATTAAAGCTCATATATGGGTGAAGGAATTTAATCAAATGTCAAAGCCCTAGTTTTATATCATCATTTATTTTGTCCACCCAAAACCCAAAATTTAATCCGTTTTTTTCATGTGACAACCCATATTTATAGCCTCTATGTATAGTAATTCATCTACATCCAAAATCCTACCCAAAATCTTGATTTACAATTCAATTTCATACCAGATTTCATCATATCATGTGTATATCATCAATTCTACACTAACATGTATAATATATGCACTAATTAAAGCAAGATAACCACTTGACTTGTTGGGAAGGTCTAAATCGTTGAATGAAAGTGGTATAGATGCGTTCCTTTCTTCCCGGTCTACTCGTTGATGGTATTTTTTGTGAAAGATGGGTGGGTTTGGTCTTGAAGCTCCTAGGAATCTCTTATCCTTCTTCCTCTTGGACTCTCTCTTTTCTTCTGCAGATAAAATATAACTTCTCCCATGTACATGCAGATATAATTCTTCCAATTTTCTTCCATTAATTTACCTCAATTTTTTAAAAGACAAAAATACCCCTCCGGGGTGTCGGCTTGGCCTAAAACTATCCCAAAACCCAAACTAAACCCCCGGGTAGACTTTTCTGACTATTTTGACCCTTCCGGACACGTTGGCGCACTCAAAATGACCATTTGGGCGATATATAAATATTTTACTTTTTATTCTATTAATTTAGTCGTGACATGACTCACATGCGTGTCCCGACTTAAATTCCATATTTGTCGTATTTCTCTCTCACGACAATTTTCATAAATTCATAATCACATTTAGTATCATATATTACTTTATTCGTTCAGTAATATTCAATGTGATCCCCAATAATAAATACTAACTCTTATCTCTCTAATTAATATTTATTTTATACCGGATTAATTATCAATTAATTCTTCTCACATTTAATTCAATTAATCCCACAATTAAAATCAGTAAAATTATGGGGTATTACATACTTCCCACCTAATTATGGAATTTTGTACCAAAATTCATAAATAAAAGGTATACCTTGTAAGAATTACTCTGGTTATCTCTAGCGCATATCATCCTCGCGCTCCCAAGTCGACTCCTCGATATCGTGATGTCGCCACTGTACCCGAACTAACGGCACTACCTTCGACCTCAGTTTCCTCTCACCACGGTCTAGGATAGCACTTGGTCCCTCCTCGTAGGAACCATCGGGCTGCAAATCAATTTCCTCTAAAGCAATATGGGTGTGAGCCAAATCATCCCGAAGGTATCTCCTCAGTGAAGATATGTGAAACACATCGTGAATACTATACAGGTGCTCGGGTAACCCAAGCATGTAAGCCACTGGCCCAATCCGATCAATAATAGGGAAGGGACCTATATACCTCAGTGCTAACTTCCCTTTCTTTCCAAACCGCATTATCCCCTTCATAGGAGATACTCTCAATAATACATGGTCCCCCACACTGAACTCCCTGAAGAACCTCTTGGCATCGGCGTAGCTCTTCTATCTATCCTAAGCAACTTGTAAGCAACTCCTGATCATCTCTATTATGGCTTATATATCCTGAATCACTTTCGGTTCGAGCATCTTGTTGTCCCCCACCTCTAACCAACAAGCAGGAGAACGACAAGGCCTATTGTACAACGCCTATAATGGAGCCATGCCAATGGTAAACTGATAAGAGTTGTTATATGCAAACTCTACAAGCAAAAGGTACTGCTCCCAACCTCCCCCAAAATCCAGAATACACATACGTAACATATCCTCCAACATCTGATTAGTTCGCTTGGTATGTCCATCTATCTACGGCTGATAGGCCATGCTCAAGCGCAACTCTGTACCCATGGCCTCTTGGAAACTCTCCCAAAATCTGGACACAAAAATCTTATCCCAGATGGACACAATATCGAGGGTCACCCCATGGAGTCTCACTATCTCAGCAATGAAGATCTGAGCATATTGCCCCATAGTATAGTCGATCTGAACTGGTAAAAAGTGAGCTACCGTGGTCAACCGATCCATAATTACCCATATGGAATCATGACCCATCTACGATGTGGGCAAACCTACGATAAAATCCATAGAAATTCTCTCCCATTTCCACATAGGGATTTCTAATGTTTGTAGGATCCCTGGCGATCTCTGGTGGTCCACTTTTACCAGCTGACAAGTGGCACATTTCGAAACAAACTCGACGATGTCCTTCTTCATTTCACTCCACCAATACTATTGCCTCATATCTTGGTACATCTTATTACCATCAGGATGTACCGTAAATTGAGATCCATGAGACTCTGTCATCACCGCATGTCGTAGGTCCTCCCCCTCTGGAATAACTAGACGCCCAGTAAATCGTAAACCCCCATCTGAACCCACGGAATAAGACTCAGCTCCCTCGACTAGAAGTTGTACAATACGATCCTAACAGAACGTGTCAGTTGACGATCTGGGGTGTAACAGTCATGATCGACGTGAATGATCGGGCTACTGCATCCTAGTATCCTAATTCCTTCCATTTTTGGTTCCACACCTCAGCCACGTCACCTGCTGGCCTCCGGCTTAACGCATCAGCTACTACATTATCCTTCCCCGGGTGGTAATGGATATCGAACTGATAGTCCTTCACATATTCAAGCCATCTATATTGACGCATGTTCAATTCTCTCTAAGTGAACAAATAGTGTAGTGACATGTGATCTATGAATAGGCCAAACTTTTCCCCCAACAGATAGTGTCTCCAGATTCGAAGGGCAAATACGACTGCTGCTAGCTCCAAATAGTGGGTGAGGGAATTCCTCTCGTGAGGCTTAAGCTTACGGGAGGCATAAGTTATAGCATGATCCTCCTGTTGAAGTACACCCCTAAGTCCTGGTATGGACGCATCGGTATAGACTAAGTACTCCACTCCCAGTCTGGGTAGTGCTAGAACTGGTGCCGAAGTCAACTTATCCTTCATCTCATCGAAAGCCAACTGACAAGCGTCATCGCAGATGAATGTGTAACACCTCATAATTTTTGGGTGATTATTTTAATTAATAAATTCGGTAATTAGTAATCCTTTATTAATGAGAATTAATTAATGGGAAAAATTAAAAGTGAAAATATTTAATAAAGTTAACGAGTGAGGAGTTAATTTTAGAAATTTATTTTGAATGGCGATTTTAAGTGCGCGGTTGAGTACGGTAGGGTCGAAATAGTCCAAAAGAAGTGGGTAATTACACATATTGGGTATTGAGGTCCAATTACACATGTGTGAACTTAATAAAGAGAGCTTGGATCATTTTAATTAGGGCCCATGGGCCCAAAACGTGAATAGCGTTTTAACCTTAAGGTGTGTAAGGGGTTAGGAATCATTAAGTCATAATAGAAGACTAAAGGGAGAAAAGAGAGGGAAAGCCAGAGGAAAAGTTAATTTGGGGATCTTGAAGAGGAAATTGCAATCCAAATTCATCTTTCAAAGCCCTAGATCATCTTAGTTAAGGCAAGTGGTTTAAATTTTGAGTATTAAATTGTATCTTGCTATTCATATCATAAGAGGTGGAATCCAATTGAAATTCTAGGGTTAGTTTTTGCATAAATTGGGATTTTCTCTTTATAAGGATTATTAATCTGTAGATGATTTGATAAATAATGCATTTGATGATTGAGGATCTGAAAATTTATGAGATTATTAGGGCTAGAATTGTTGTAATGGAGAATGGGACTTAAGATGAACTTAGGGAACGTTTCTGCATAAACTTGTTCAAAACGGGGATTTTAAATTCATCAATGGCAGACATGGTCTATGAAGAAGCAAAAAAGAGGGGGAATTATCTTGGTCACTCGAACAATATTATAATTTGTTCGAACGAGATCCACTATCGTTCAAACGACATGGATCTTCGTACGAATGACCTTCGATGGTTGCCGAAATTCTGAGATCCCCTAGTTCAGACCTGCTGTGTTGGAAATTGTAATTTTAGCCAAACTGAAATTGTGAAATTTAATATTGAATTAGGGTTAATTTGGGAATACTTAACCTTGGCATTTATGTGACTAAATTACATGATATTGGAGATGAAGGTTCATGATTTAATATGTTATAATCTTGTTGTTCAAAGTAATTAAACTTGATTGTAAAAAATTAAAGAGTGGAATAGAAACACTAAACTTCGGGCCAACTGATGGGGAGTCCGGTTATATTTAAAAAAAGGGTTACATTATGATAGGAGAAATTAATGTGTAAATAATAACAATAAGAAAGTCGGGGGGTAGACTTAAATATTTTAGGCTTGGGTATGGGGATAATACTCCAATAGCCTGGATTTCTATATATGTCGGTATGTACTACATATATGAGTTATATATATTGGTGTGAATTATATATATAGTAAAGCTATACCAATGAATGCTATCATAGGAGGTTGCGCGATGTGGGTGAATCTCCTGGCTTGAGGAGCAGGGTGAGTATAGTCCCCATGCCATATCGTTCGGGTTCAGGAGTGAGACGAATGGTGCCTAATTCGAATTCACTATCGTGGTAAAATATGGCTGCCTCCACAGTGATTGTATGTTTTGTTCTGAAACGGGGAGCTAACCGTATCAGGGTTTCGGTGGATGAGAATACCCGGTTATGATAGCATCTAGCGAATACCCGATGAGTGACTACTCGGGGGAATAGTATTTACATATATACGGCATATACGTGTTAATGTTGTAGTATGATTTCGTATATATGGTATAAGTATATATGGGTTAGTACATAATGGTAATCGTGTTAATTATATAGCTTGTGAAACGATTATATGGCATTAAATGAGAAATGATGCTTTTTATAAGTTAATGTGTATAATAACTTAATAAGTGAAATACTATACTCACTTGGGGTGTATTAGTGGGGTAATTAGTATATTATTTGGGAAAGGCTAGTTACGAGGTAAGTGGCTAGGGACATTACGTTTAATCTGTTAGGCGTTCACATTAGTTAAGGGGTGAGGTGAACTCAAAAGAGTGTGCGACACTAATTTAAATATTAAGAGCATTTACATATTTATTTCTTGCATTTAAATTCACTTGCTAAATGTTTTTAAATATTTTTGGGTACTAACCCTTGCTATAAAATCTTTTCAAAAACCTTTCGATGTCCTCTTACAAGGGCGCCAGACATGATTCCTTCCTACATGGTACGTGGCTGCAGCTATGTGGAGTGTTGTGGTTTCCTTGATGTTGTCGTTTATTTCATTCTATCTTAGAAAGGGATCCTGTCAGTTGTACTTTTGGACTTGTACTTTTATATTCGGTCTTAGCATGTATCGAGATACTTTTATATTCGCATATGTGGATGGCTTGTAGTCGACGTTGTTCGACAGACTATTGTACTTACTTTGTGGCATGTTTCAGTTTTATTCTTGTATTGGATTGGTTGTTGTTTTCTCGTGTTGGTTTTGTTGGATTGATAAAGATAAAATTTGACATCAGCTTAATGAAACACTAGGTGTCTAGTAATTAATGAATAAACGACAGTGATGCTAAGAATGAACCAGATAAGATTCTTATTTAATATAGGACTGATCACCCAGTATTTTATTAGGCGGGGTGTCAAAGATGGTATCAGAGCATCAAGTTCTAGTGTCCTTAGAATCTGTGCGGCCTTTCACATTTCAGCGTAGCATTCTTTGATATAGAGCCTTATTATAGGATTGTCATATCCCTTTACATATGTGAGTTACATTCTCCTGCGATAAGGTATAGTTTATGTGATTCACATACGGTTTTGGTCAAGTGTGGTAGATCGAACATTATATGACAACCAACGTGAGACGTTTGAAGAATTGCAGGAGGGAGGACTCAACAGGAGCCATGGGGCATTCTAGAAATAGTGACGCGGTAAGAGTCACCATGATAATTGTTTGAATAATTGAAGTTGGAGAAACCGTTGGGTGCAGTAGTTTCCTCAAGAATTGTCGGGAAGGACGATGGTGCAAAGTTAAAATCCCAAGTGAGGACGACGAGGGATGAGGGTCGAAGAAAATTTTATTTCAAGAGAGAAACCCGATAGGATTCGAGGGAAGTGCGAAATAGTGATTTACCATTGGGTAGAGAACATCCAATTGGGATCACATGTGGGGGAGTGTAATGTCACTCAAGTCAAAATTTCGGGCAACGAAGTTTGCTCTTAGAAGCAGTATGGGGTAATAGAGCCAGTCACCACATTCATGGGGAGATACTGTGAATAACGAGGAATTAGGTGTACAAATTATTATGAAATCTCTTACTAGTGGTTAAATATAGAGGCAAGGAAAATTTTAGTAATCTTTCCAAAAAGGGTCGGACAGTGTCCGGATGGGAAGGAAAGTTGACGGAATTCGCAAACTTAGTATCCAATGAGATGGGTACGAAAAATCAAGTAGGGTTTGTAAGTTGATAGTAGACTCGTTGGGTAAATTGTACAAGCATGGATATGAGACCTCTCCAGGACAATTGGTATAGTTATCGTCAAAGTTGTACTATTGCAATTGGTATCAATGCTCTCAAGAGAGGGGAGCTAAGGGAGTAGGAAAATCTATTAGAGGAGTAAGATTGGATTTTTAGTGCTAGTAAGGTTCCAAGGGAAGGAATACCCAATAGAGGACCCAGATTAATAATCGAGATCAACAAACTCTCTACCGAGTGACGATGGGCTTAATTAGGACCATCGGGGCTAGTAAACCGTCAATTGGATTAACGGATCCAAAAGGACATTTGGAGTAACCAATAGGGTCAAGACTACCAGGTTCGTGAGAAGGACAACACCAACATGGCCGATGGGGCCAGAGAAAGGAGAATGGAGGATGACATAGAGAGGTGTCATATGTGTAAAAGAGTATAAACACATGGATAGATTTTATCCGCAACGAGTTAGGGGACAGGAGCTAGATGCCTAGTAGGAGCATCTGTTGGAGAAGTTTTTGGTTTGGTTAGTACGCGGGTGTTATGTCTAATAACTGTTGACCGGTAGTGTTGTGAGTAACTAAAACTAAAAGACTTATGGCGAGATGATTGGGGTATGTTTTATGTTATGCAAGCGGGTCACAATAATGTATTCGTACTAGATTCGCGTGAGAAAAGAATTTAGTGGAAATATCATTAATGTCACTTGTATGCATATTTTTAGCATAGAGTAACGGGGTACTCTTCGGTTCCACCTAAGAGGAATGGGTGGGGTACAATGAGACGATGTGTTTCTTGAGAACTAGCTCCTTTGTGAGGTGATAATTGAGGTATGGTTTTATCTTGGGTAAGGATGAGATCGCAATGGGGGAGGCGATCATAGAAAGGCTATCGTGTTTGTTGTTTCAGTATCGGATGTATATTCTATTGAGATGTCTCACCTGGGCGAGGGTTGAGAAATATCATAGCGACAAAATTATGTGAAGCATGATTCATAAAGTACAATTGTCTAGTTATGTTGGATCCCGGTGCATAGGATTTCTACTGAGGAGATTCAAGGGATGTAAGTTTGCCGTGGAGCGGAGAGATTTAGCTCGTTATTAATGTTTAGCATTGAGGGCTTAGTGATAGTACGAGCGCAGTAGTATATGACTCCTTAGAGACGCGAGGGTTCATAATAGACTTGTGAGTATAGGGGCTAGATTCGAGAGTCCTGGGGCAATGCTTTGGGTTCTGTGGAAATCAAGGACCAACGATGCTGAGGAATAATGCACTAGGAAAAGTTATTTTGGGCTTTGCTGGGAAGTGTATATGCGTAAGCCCTAATGAAATATCGAAAGGTGAAGACGACATTGGATTCTAAGTCATTAGATTTAATGATAATTAGCGAACGTGTGGAGAAAATGCGTTGAGCGAAAAGCCACAAAGTGATAGCAAAGTTTTGGCACCACAAGTTACTATGTTGTATATTGAGATGTGTTTTATGTGATTTATTTTAGCCAATTTTGCCATCGCAAGGACCCTTAGGTATGAGACTAAGGGAGAAATTTGAGGATCTCACATCGCTAATAAAGGTGGGGTAATATCGGGGAGAATAGAATGGTAATAAGTGAGTCATCGGAAGTATTTGGAGGATATAGCCACGCCGATAATGCACGGGCTGAAATTGAGAAAAATATAGATACGTTAATGATGACTGAAGGTTTGTAAACTTAGGCTCGAGTTACAGGGTGTATGGGCACCCTGGGAGGAGCCAAAACCTCTACGATGCAAATACTTAGTATATTCAGGGAGAAAGCGCAAAGGCAATGATTTGGGAATATTTCGGAGGAATGGGAATAAGTGGTTCACCAAATTATGGAATAATTAAGCATGGATATGTTTAGAAGTGACAGTAGGTGCATCACAACCTATGTGTACTAGCACTAGGATTCTTGAGTGCGACGAATATTAGTAGATGTGTTAACCGTAATGGCCATAATTTATATATTTAAGTATCGTAGGATATCGGGGATTCCTTGGTGTTAACCACGTGAGGGTGGAGGTTACACTAGGAGGATGGTTGTATAATACGGGAGATTTTTACGATTACGGGAGTAGTGTGGATGTCTTTCCAAGTCTCAATGGTGTAGCTATAGTTGGGGCTATAGTGAATAACTATAGTAAAACTGGGTGTTAGTGGTACCAGGGTATGAATTATTGTTCCGAGGTATCAACCGAGAGGGGGTCTAGCGTATATATATGGTAATGTATGATAAAATGTATTGCATGCTAATGTGTTAATATTGTTAAAAATTTAAATCCTGGAGAATAGGGTTATCTCGGAGGTTATTCTAAGTAGTTGGACTTATTGTCGAGCAGGAAGATATAGCTCAGGTTTTACTTTCGCACAAGGAAACTAGTGATGGTAAGGGCGCGGTAGTAAGTGTTGTCTTATTAAATAAGAGTGGATATGTATAATATTATGACGAGAAAGGGGTAGGGGGAATGTTATAAATGTGGGATTAATGTTATACTACGATTTAAGTGTTGGTAAAAGTCGAGTTTTATTACGTGCGTTTAAACAGGGCATAGGGTGTAGGGGCACTCTTGTTAATTAATCTGATTATTGCCAATAATTCGCGATTAGAAGTGAGTGAGGATAGGAGTAGTACATTCCTTGGGTGGAAGTTCGCGTATCACAACTCGAACCAATTTACTTTAGGTATGGCCCCATTTGTGGCGTTGTACGGTAGGTATTCTTAATCACCAACTTGTTAGTTGGAGGTGGGGACAACAAACTTTTGGGACCAAAGATGAGTCGGCGTGTGTAGAGTTAGAGATCTGTGATCAGGTGTTAGTGCGGGTATCCCATATAAAACGGGTGATGAAATTTAACAAAAAGGGGAAGTTAGAGCCAAGGTATGTGGGCCTTTCCCCATCATTGAAATAGTTGGAATGGTAGCGTACCGTTTGAGTTTACCCCATCATCTTCAGCGTATCCATGATGCATTTCATGCTGCGTCATTGAATAATCATAAGAGTAGTCCAAGGGCATTTTGGCATGACCCACTTGAGGAAATAGATTCGCAATCGATATTTCTTATGAGGAGAGGCCAGAAGTATCGTGGTGAGTGAAAGTTACGATTCAAAGTAGTATCGCTTGTTTGGGTTCAGTGGGGATCATCATAGTGCCGACGAGTCCGCTAGGAGTGTGAGGAGGATATGCGGGAACAGTATCCGGAACTTTTTACTACAGGTACGTTCGAATTTCGAGGACGAAATTCCCTTATAAGGGGGGAAGTATGTAACACCTCATAATTTCTGGGTGATTATTTTAATTAATAAATTCGGTAATTAGTGATCCTTTATTAATGAGAATTAATTAATGGGAATAATTAAGAGTGAATATATTTAATAAAGTTAACGAGTGAGGAGTTAATTTTAGAAATTTATTCCGGATAGCGATTTTCAGTGTGTGGTTGAGTACGGTGGGGTCGAAATAGTCCAAAAGAAGTGGGTACTTACACATATTGGGTATTGGGGTCCAATTACACATATGTGAACTTAATAAAGAGAGTTTGTGTCATTTTAATTAGGGCCCATAGGCCCAAAACGTGAATAGTGTTTTAACCAAAAGGTGTGTAAAGGGTTAGGCATCATTAAGTCATAATAGAAGACTAAAGGGAGAAAAGAGAGGGAAAGCCAAAGAAAAGTGAATTTGGGGATCTTGAAGAGGCAATTGCAATCCAACTTCATCTTTCAAAGCCCTATATCATCTTGGTTAAGGCAAGTGGTTTAAATTTTGAGTATTAAATTGTATCTTGATATTCATATCATAAGAGGTGGAATCCAATTGAAATTCTAGGGTTAGTTTTCGCATAAATTAGGGTTTTCTCTTTATAAGGGTTATAAATTTGTAGATGATTTGATAAATAATGCATTTGATGATTGAGGATCTGAAAATTTGTGAGATTGTTAGGGCTAGAAATGTTGTAATGGAGAATGGGACTTATGATGAACTTGGGGAACGTTTCTGCAGAAACCATTTCAAAACAGGGGTTTTAAATTCATCAATGGCGGACTTGGTTTATGCGGAAGCAAGAAAGATGAGGAATTATCATGGTCATTCGAATGACATGATAATTCGTTCGAACGAGATCTACTGTCGTTCGAAGGACAGGGATCTTCGTTCGAACGACCTCCGATGGTTGCCGAAATTCCGAGATCCCCTGGTTCAGACCTGCTGTGTTGGAAATTATAATTTTAGCCCAACTGAAATTATAAATTTAATATTGAATTAGGGTATATATGGGAATACTTAACCTTGGCATTTATGTGACTAAATTACATGATATTGGAGATGAAGGTTCATGATTTAATGTGTTATAATCTTGTTGTTCAAAGTAATTAAACTTGATTGTAGAAAATTAAAGAGTGGAATAGAAACACTAAACTTCGGGCCAAGTCATGGGGAGTCCGGTAATATTTAAAAAGGGGTTACATTAAGATAAGAAAAGTTAATGTGTAAATAATAACAATAAGGAAGTCGGGGCGTAGACTTAAATATTTTAGGCTTGGGTATGGGCATAATACTCCAATAGCCTGGATTTCAATACATGTCGGTGTGTAGTACACACACACACACACACACACACACACACACACACACACACACACATATATATATATATATATATATTGGTGTGAATTATATATATAGTAAAGCAATATCAATGAATGTTATCATAAGAGGTTGTGCGATGTGGGTGAATCTCCTAGCTTGAGGAGTGGGGCGAGTATAGTCTGAGAAACCGAATAGGTTCGGTTTGTGATAATGATTTAAATTAAATTCGCAAGTTTCCAAGAACCCTTATTTAATTAGCGTCTACTTTTAAACCAAATAAAATCAACCCTTAAACATGCATCTAAATCAACCCATCAAATATAAAGCATGCGACACAAAGTGAAGGAAAAATCCCCGAAGGGCAAAACCTTTTATTTCTAGAACTTTAAAGAATTTACAAGACCATTGACTTACATACAACCTTATAATCGCTCACAAGTGGAACGCACGGTGTCTTCGGTAAACCTTCAAAGCAACGGCTAGAAACAGTGTGACACAGAAATACTCGCAGGTGTCGGTTCCTATGTCGGCGGCTGGAAGTTTCCCTTTCCAGGAGGGCAGCAATGAAGAAGAGAACGGCTTCTCCACAAGGGTTGAACAAACTCAAAGTTGTGTTCTTGGGTTACCAAAAAGATTCACAAAGGATTGGCAATTGTGTGAATAAAAAACCTAGAGTCTTGGGCTCAATAGGTGAAGACTTAGAGTATTTAGGACTCTGAAAATCATCTTGAAAAGTCTTAAAAAACAACTCCCCGAAGTTGGCTTTAAATAAGAAAACTTTGAGCCTAAAAAATCTCTGCAGATCTGGCGAAGTTTATCCCAGGCGGACCGGTCCGGCTTGGGGGCGGATCGGTCCGGTTGACCGGATCGGTTCTTTTATCCTGAGGCGAATCGGTCCGGTTGTGATCGGATCGGTTCTTTTATTCCAGGCTTCATCGATTCGCTTGCGGTCCGGGGTATACTGGATCTGCATCAAGCGGATCGGTCTGGTTGAGGGGCGGACCGGTCCATTGGCGGATCGGTCCGGTAGGGAGGCGGACCGGTCCGGCTGTCAGACTTTGATTCCTCTTCTTCTTTTGATATTCGGATCCGTTGATGAATGTATGAATCTTGAATTTCTTCAACGGTGTAACGGTGTGCGACATAATAAATTGTTAATGGACAAAAATGTCCTTACAAATCTCCCCCTATGTCTATGCCGGTACATACATAAAAACAAAATATCCGAATTATCAAACAACTAAAAATGCCTATACAAATCTACCCTTCCATGAACCCAAAACTGGAAAGATACAGCTGAATAAGACTACAGCGTTTGCTCTTCAATTCTTCAGGAATCTCAACACTTTTCTCATCAGGGTGTGCAATCCAGTGATAATCCATGTAGTACCTACACACATGAGACAAAGCAAAATACCAAGTGACATATCGAGTTTGAAATGAGATAAATATATATACCAATTTATGAGCAAACTCAAACTTTCAAATCTCCCCCATAATAAGATAATTCTTTCTCCCCCTTTTAATGATGTCTCCAAATAGACAAATAAGAAGAATGAATCAAACAAGCAAAATCGGGGTGTCACGGTATACAAAAAAAAACAAAAACTATTTTTGATTTTTCAAATTTTTCATACGAAGATAGGATACCAATATGAACAAATATGATACAAAAATCACACCATGGTTTTAGACTCAAACAACCAAGTCATGGAAATGGAATGAATGGGTGTGAACACATTCGATAGGTAAATTAACTCAATCAATCATATGTGCACGATGCATATGTGTACCCCTAACGAATGAACATCAAAGGTATCCTTAGGTGTAAAAATTTGTTGAATTTAGATGACATCATCTTATGCAAATCAACAAATCAAAGTCAAATGATTTCCACACCAATAACGTCCAAAACTATTTAGCGCATTTTCAATAATTTCAAGGACGTGCAAACCCGTTTTAATTCTCCAATCAAACTCCCTCATATATATATTCTTTTAGAGGTGATCTAAATTCTCAAACTTTGGAGAATTGGTGCAAAAACCTAAATGGCCCATATTTGGCATGAATTTCTTTTTATGGCCTTTAAATTTTTTCGGGGCTCTTTTAAACCTCTTTGGACCTCGGATATTAAAATTCCTCCACTTTTTAGGTCCAATGTAAACGGTGGCTTAGTATTCGCAAAGGCAAAATGAACCTTTCGCAGCCCTTCCCCGTTTTCAAACAAAGCACACAATCTCACAAAACGGTTCTAAAATGCACAATTTCCTTATCGAAATTTATCGCGCTTGGTTCGTTTTAAAGGACAGGATTGAAGTGAAAACACCCAACCAACATGTGATAAGACAAGCACAATAATCAAACAAATCCGTGCAAGTGTGCATAAAAGGAAACATGAGTCAAACATGTAGGAAGAAACACTTAATTACATCTTAATGACTCCAACATTATAAAGCACATGGATGAATTGACCTATTGTCTCAAAACACTATCAAATAGTCACATGAAAATAATGGAATGATGTTGTGACTAGGTCATCCTAAGTGTTCATCCATAAACGGTGCAAACAAAAAACAAAAAATCTTTTTGGATTTTTCAAAAATTTTGTCAAAATAAAATCTTTTTGTATTTTTCAAAAAATTTCAAAAAAAAGATAAATCATACAAAAAGATACATACTAGAAATAGGCAAACAATGACATCATGAAAATCACCCTATGCTAGTAAACAAGTCAAACCTCAATCATTAGGTGCGGAGGGGTTTTCCAAAGGTGGTGACAACTTATGAAAAACCTCCATCAATTCTTGTGAAGTTTTGACTAAGAACTTAACTTGCTCACCTAAATGTGCAAACTCTCTCATGTCGTCTCCGGGAGCGTGTAAAGTATCATGTGAGGGTGCATGTGTGCCAGAAACACGTGTAGAAGCAAAACGTGACACATAACCCAACTTAATGCAAAATTCCCTAAGGTGTCCTCTCCTCTTGCAATGGGAACAAACATAAAAAGGCCTAGGAACACCTCTCTCAAAAACTCTAGGACGCACTTTCCTAATAGGAATGGGACGCCTAGGTGGGTTAGGGTGAGACATATGTGAAACTTTCACTAAAGTGGGAACCGGCTCGGGTGCTAATTGGGAAGAGGAAGCACCGTCATGACTTATTCCTAACTTCTCACCTTTACGCTTAAGAACCACCTTTTCAACCTTCTTAGGTGCGTTCTCAAACTTGACTTTGACCACCCTGGCACGTTCGAGATCACTCTCGAGTTGGGATACACGTGTCGTCAGACTAGACAACGTGTCGGCCAAATCACACTTCTCCTTTCTCAAAACCTCCTTCTCTTTATCCAAATCTAAAACCCGACGACCTAAATCCCTATTATACTTTTTAGTTTTCAAGGTCTCGGTGTACAAATCTCTAAAAGCTTTTTGGAGCTCACTTTCGTCTCCACTCTCCTCCTCACTTTCTCCCTCACTCGAAGAACACAAATCACTATTATCGCTCTCGTGTGCACTCTTGTGAGACCAAGTGGGTGCGCTCGCACGACTAGAAAAGGTGACAACCATCCCATGTCCCAAACCTTTATCAGACAAAAGAAAGTTCGGAAGAGATAGAGAAGACCCGCCACCGTTACCTTGTACGGTGGAGGAGGCTGTGAGTTGCTATAACGCAATGGTCCAAGGCGGAACGGTTTACGAACCAAAGGGCGTCCCGGCGGAAGAGCCCGACGCGGCAACTAGGGCCAATCCCAAATATTGTCAGGTTCATCTAAAGGTCCAGCATCCAACAGAAAGCTACTTCACGCTGCGAAGAATCATCGATAAGTACATGTAGGCGGGAACATTACAAATCCCCCTGCAGAACGTTAACAATAACCCACTCCCGTCACATGGGGCCAATGTAGTAACGGCCTACGATAAGGAGGCAGAGCGGGAGAGGGGAGGGGCAACAATGGAGTTCGATAAAGCACTGGAGCATTGCACTAAGGGGATGGCTCACGTAGTTCTGGCTTATGATGAAGCAAGTGCTAGGGACGTAGAAGACGTCTACAGCGTTGAGGGTGAGGAAACGGACCCAGTCATAGAGTATAGCGCAGTTTCAAAATCTCCAAAGTTCATTTGGTTCTTCGACCAAGTGGGAATCCCAAAACAGAGAAGAATGGAGATAACACAGGCGATCTTGGATATTGCAAGAAGAAATGCGGTCCCCTCGCTAAGGTGGAGGGGACCCATGGCTAGGCTGGTAAAGAAGTTCCTATCAGAGGTAACGTTCAGCGATGCGGATAGAGCTGTAAGGTTCCCCCATAATAGGCCCTTGTATGTAACGGCTAGTATTAACGGGGTTAGCTTTGCCAGGAATCTTATGGACGGGGGTGCTTCCATCAACATTATGCCAATCAACTCCTTCCACGCAGCTAATATTCCGGAAGAAAGGTTGGTTGCCATGCCCTTGGTAATCTCGGTCTACGATAATCAATCTTCCAAGTCCATTGGGTATGTAAACGTGGGGATAGTGATGGGAAATCTGAGTTCCCATATCAAATTCCATGTAATAGAAAGCGCAACTTCCTATCATTTGTTAGTAGGGAGAGTATGGATGCACAACCAAGGGTTAGTTCCCTCAACTTACCACCAATGTGCTAAGGCGAATATCAAGGGGACAGAAGTAACTATTAGGGAAACTAAAAGGCCTTTCGCTATCGAAGAAGCACACTTGGTGGATGCAGCCTTCTATACAGAGCTCGAAGAGGACGTGCGGGTCCTAATGAGGAGAATGGAGGGAGCATGGGTCCCCTCAATTAGAGAAAGAATGGGACCTTTAAATGAGAGTGGCGAAGGGAAGAGGATCGAGGAAGCATATCGGTCGGTCCCTCGACCCCAGAACATCTCGAAGTAGCTCAAAGAAAAGATGAGACCTAGGACAGACCCAGGCGAGCATGAGGCCCAACGACAAAGCGTGTTAAGTCATTTTTCAGGGGAAAGGATCGCTGAGGCTTCCAGAGAAAGGAAGAGAAAAGCCGTAGCAACAGCCACCAGGAGGCAATGCAAGAAGATTGTCACTGAAGAGGGAAAAGTGGTGTACCGCTTGTAATGGTGTGAACGGGCGGCCGAAAAGACTGACAATGAGGTTGACCCGATATATGAGTGTTTTTTAGTGGATCAACGGGGGCAGTGTATGGTGATAGATAACTCCAGCATACAAGAGTTCATAGAAGATGTCGCTGAAGAACCAGACTACATGACAGACCAACCAAGGCCCCAGGCACAAGGGTTGGAGCAACTAAACCTAGCAGAAGAAGGGGAAGACCCAAGGCCTATCTTCATCTCGAAAGATCTTGTTAAGAGAAACAAAAAGCCTTGGTTGACCTGATTCGGGAGTTCATAGATGTCTTCGCATGGAAGTACACTGAAATGGAAGGGCTGGATGAGGAAGTGAACTGCCACAAGTTGAACGTGATCCCTTCGGCCATTCCAGTAAAGGAGACAACAAGAACGTATAAGCCTGAAATAGATTTAAAGATTAAAGAAGAGGTCCAACGCTTGTTAGCAGCAGGGTTTATCAAGCCTATACAACATCCCCTCTGGCTATCTAGCATTGTGCCAGTAGGGAAGAAAGACAAAAACCAAATAAGGATATGCGTGGATTTCAGAGACTTGAATAGGGCTTGCCCTAAGGATGAGTTTCCCCTACCCTCCATCGACAGCTTGATAGACACCACGGCTGGTCATGAGATGTATAGCTTCATGGATGGATATGTGGGATACAATCAAATCAAGATGGACCCCTCTGACGCAGAGAAAATAACATTCAGAACGCCGTTGGGCAACTTCATGTACAAGGTAATGCCGTTTGGACTCAAGAACGCCGGAGCTACGTACCAAAGAATGATGATGGCCATTTTTCATGACTTCTTTCACAAATTTGTGGAATTCTACGTGGACGACTTGGTCATCAAATCAAAGAAGGAAGAGTCCCATCTGAACGATTTAAGGAAGGTGTTTGCTCGGTGCAGGAGGTACAAGTTAAGGATGAACCCGTTAAAGTGTGTCTTCGGGGTAACAAGTGGTAAGTTTTTAGGCTTCGTGGTTAATCGACAAGGGGTACAAATGGACCAGGATAAACAGCGGGCAATCTTGGAGATGCCATGTCCAAGAACGGCGAAGGAGCTGAAAAGTTTTCTTGGAAAAGTCTCCTACCTTAGGAGATTTGTGCCCGGATTGGCCGAAATAACACACCCACTGATGCAGCTGCTACGAAGGAACACGAAGTTCAGATGGGAGGAGATTCACGAGAAGTCCCTTGTTGGGCTGAAGAAGCTGCTCGTGTCACCACAAATAATGGTTCCTCCCCAAGCGGGAGCTCCGTTGCAGCTATACCTCACATCCACCACGAGGTCCGTTGGGGCTCTGCTAGCACAAGAAGTAGACGGGTAAGAACGGCCGGTTTACTACCTCAGCAGAATTATACATGGGCCAGAAGTTAGATATACTAGTTTAGAAAGGCATTGTTTAGCCTTGGTCTTTGTAGCACAAAAACTTAGGCATTATATGCTGTCTTTTACCATTCATATTGTAACTAGATGCGACCCAATTAGGTATTTACTCGCAAAGACTATATTGATTGGTAGGGCAGCTATATGGTTCCTTATTCTCTCTGAATATGACTTAAAATGTGTGGTCCCTCGTACAATCAAAAGCCAGGCGTATGCTGACCTATTGGCCATCTTCCCTTCAGGAACCTTCGAGCCACCTAGGGAAGACATTCCAGGAGATGATTTGCAGGCCAATTACCTGGATGCAACTGAGGAGGAATGGACGATGCAGTTCGATGGATCTTCGGCAGAAAAGAAGGGAGGAGCAGGGGTTGTTCTTTCAAAAGGGATGGAAGAGATTTGCCTTTCCTACAAACTAGATTTCCCCTACTCTAATAACGAGGCAGAGTACGAGGCGTTGGTACTAGGGCTTCTAGAGGCTCTTCGGAGGGGAATCCGTTCACTCTACATTAAGGGTGACTCGAACTTGGTAATTCAGCAGGTAAACGGAGAATATGCGTTGAAACACATGAGCCTGGCACCCTATCGAGCAATCATTCAAAGGCTCCTCAACCAGTTCCATCGGACCAAGATCAGGAGACATCCCAGAACGATGAACCGCCATCCCGACGCCTATGCCACTATTGCCCAGAAGATGATAATGAAAACCAATGAGACTACAGTTGTGATCCAACGAAGAACAGCCCCTTCGGTAGTACAATCAATACTACCAATGGAGGAAGAAGTGGGTTGGAGAAGAGATATTAAGATACAATTGGAGTCTGGTGAGGGGCGATGGGGCTAAGAGAGTTGGCCCAATATTTTACATGCCAGGGGAATCTCTATTTTAGAAATACAGGAGGATGGCTGTCGAGATGCGTTAGCCCAGAGGATGCCGAGCAAATATTGAAGAAGACGCATAACGAACACTGCGAAATGACTGAGATACCTCTATATAGGAGAATTCAAAGTGAGGGGTATTTCTGGCCTAGAATGAAGCAGGATGCGACAGAGCTATAACGGAAATGCAACAAGTGTCAGTTATTCTTCGAAGCAGCTGAGTGCCTTTTTATTGAAGCTCAAACGGACTGGAGACAGCCCTACATCGACTTCATTCAGGAGGGGGTTATCCCAACGGAGAAAATAGATGCAATGGGTCTAAGGCGAAGGGCTCCAAGGTTCTACGTCCAGGAGGGGCAGCTTTATCGAAAGGGGTACTTTAACAGGCCCTTGCGATGTGTCACAAGGGAAGAAGCAGTGGAGGTCCTCAAACAAGCGCACGATCCAGCACATATAGGAGGTGCCAAGCTGTATGATCAGTTGATGACATTGGGGTACTATTGGCCAACAATGGAGAAAGACTCTGCTGAGTTTGTTCGAAAATGCAAGGCTTTCCAACTTCATGGGAATATAATCCATGCCCCATCAGCAGACTTGCACTCTCTATCAACGCCCTATCCATTTCATACTTGGGAGTTCGACCTAGTGGGGGCAATCCACCCCTCTTCGAGAGGCAAGATATGGATACTAGTAGCAACAGAATGTTTCACAAAATGGGCCGAAGCAATACCACTCAAATGGGCAACGGCTGAGGTGGTGAGCAACTTCATCAGAGAATACATCATTTGCCGTTTTGGGATCCCAAAAGTAATTCTCTCAGATAATGGGACCCCCTTCGTCAATTCTGAAGTAACAATGCTCACGGACAAATACTCCATTGTTCATCACACTTCAACGGTGGCATATCCAAAGGGAAATGGTCAGGCCGAAGCAACTAACAAAACCCTGATTAATATTTTGGCCAAAATGATGGAAGACTTTCCAGGGGCGTGGGATGACAAGATACCAGCTGTCTTGTGGGCCTATCGAACAACCAAGCGAAAACCCACAGGATACACGCCGTTCTCTCTTGTCCATGGGGCTGAGGCAATCCTCCCAGTAGAATTGGAAGTCCCCTCTGCCCGTTATGCCTTGAGAAGTAGCATGCTCCCTCATAGTAGACATGTACAGCTGGAAGCGTTGGATGAGCACAAAGATAACTCGATGCAACACTTTCAAATATATACGAAACAACTCTCCAGGGCATATGACAACTTGGTGAGACCAAGGAAGTTCGTGGAAGGAGACCTCGTATTGAAAGCGGTAGTGAAGCACATCAGGGGACTTCCTCTACCAAAGTTCGCAGCCAACTGGGAGGGACCTTTCGTTGTGAAGGAAGCTCATGACTCAGGTTATTGCGTAATTTCGAAGATAGAAGAGGACAAGCCATTTAAGATTAACAATAAGTGGCTGAAGGTTTATCATGTGTAAACAACCAAGTTTAAACTGATGTTATGACTAGCTATCTTCATAAATATACAAGTTTTGGGTGACATTTTTTTAGCATAATGGAAGAATTGTAGAAATACAAACCTCTATAGCACACAACAACAGTCACAACACGCGAAGGGATTAAAAAGTATATGTTCTTCATTCATAAACAATAGAGCATTACAAAATTTCTTTTGGGAGCTATTGCCCAAGAATTACATAGACAAAAGCAGTAAAGGATCTGTATACAAGAAGTAACTACTCTAAAAGAAAGAATAATCTGGGGAAGAAAAAAAATCTCCAGGCAGTCCCGAGGAAGCTGCTGTGAAAGACCGTTGGGCGTGAATGGAAACCTCCAGCATCGTTTGCACTTACGTACGTTCGATCAGGAGTCTCCCACGCTTCAGTTTGGCCAGGCACAAAGCTTCTTCGGCATCCTTCACCTCTTGATCCACTGCTTCCAAAAGAGGTGCCAATGCGACCAACCTAGCTTCCTCAGCTTGCTGGTCCTCCTGGTGCTTTCGTAACACCTCCCTCTGGCCGATCAGTTGTTGGTTCTTCAAGGTCTTCAGGTACGTTATAAGCCAGTTAAAACGGAAACCATCACGTCCCAACTCCTTCAGAAAACCCAGAAATTGGTTAAGAAGGGATCTGGTAACACTTGCAGTGGGGGGTACTGGCAATTTCAGCAACAACGATCGCCATGCCTTGCAGTCTGTGACTCATCACATGAATATTGGAGCACAGGCAATCTGGGGTGAAGGTCTCAGGATGGCGATTCACCAGTTGCTCGATCACCAAGCGATGGTTAACAGGCATTTGAGGAGACTGCCGAAGCACCATTAGGCAGAACGCATGAGGAGCCAGGTCGGGAAGAGGCAGTTCGCACCCAGACTCGCTTTCGGCTGCAGCACCAGTCGTAGAACCTTGATCATTATGAATAGAATTTTTCGAAACATCAGGTTCTCGGAAGGGCGAGCCTACAGGTGAGAGAACTGGGGGCGAATTTTCCCGAGCAACCTGAAAAGAAAAAGCCCAAATAATGGAATTATGAATAAAAAACTTAACAAGTGGTAAGTTGTTAAGTCACCGTTATAAGGTGGAGTTTGCAATAAAATCTTAACAAGTGTTTTCGTTGTTAAGTCACCGTTATAAGGTGGAGTTTATGAAAAATCTTAACAAGTGTTTTGTTTGTTAAGTCACCGTTATAAGGTGGAGTTTTATGAAAAATCTTAACAAGCGCTTTCGTTGTTAAGTCACCGTTATAAGGTGGAGTTTGTGAAAAAAAACTTAACAAGTGTTTTCGTTTTTAAGTCACCGTTATAAGGTGGGGTTTGTGAAAAATCTTAACAAGCGCTTTCGTTGTTAAGTAACCATTATAAGGTGGAGTTTGCGAAAAAAATCTTAACAAGTGTTTTCGTTGTTAAGTCACCGTTATAAGGTGGAGTTTATGAAAAATCTTAACAAGCGCTTTCGTTGTTAAGTCACCGTTATAAGGTGGAGCTTGTGAAAAAAAAACTTAACAAGTGTTTCCGTTGTAAAGTCACCGTTATAAGGGGGAGTTTAAGAACAATCTTATGAAAAATCATAAGATGGAGATTATGGAAAATCTTAACAAAAGATAGCAAGAATAATATACCTCAGTCACAACGGGAGCATTTGAGGCAGCCACAGGGACAGGAACCGTTGGGGGAGCGATTATTACCCCAGATTCCATAACGGGGTCCCTGGACGCAGAAGCCTCCACGCTTGTCCAAACCTGATCACCCGTATAGGGCACAAGGGCCAGCATATTGGGTTCATCATGAGAAGACACTGAACCCTCAAACAAAGCCACATCAGGAGGGGGTGTAAACACACCAACCTGGGCCCTCACTACAGGAGTTGGTGCAAGATCAGGAGAAAACTGTGCACAAAGCCAAGTGTTAGAAAAGAAGAATGGGCACAGAAAATATGAAGAAATATCTCGACGTTTTACTTACCTCGGTTATGGTGCTAAACAAAGGAATGACAGTCGGGGGCCTCATCAGCATCGTTGGAAGAAGAATGCTTGCCAACAATGAGGACATTTCCACCTGGGGTACCCAAAACATATCACAATTCAGTAAGCCAAATAAGAAAAGAGTATGACCGAAAGGACTACAACAAATAAATTATAGAGCACGTCATACCTCGGGCTCACTCTCCTCAACAAGTACAATGGGCAGAAGAACCTCAGGTGAGGCCTGTGAATCAGAAGGGACCAAGGTTGTTATCTCGGGATGTGCCACTTCGGGCAGGGTTACCACTTCAGGCGAGGAATCACTCGCAGGATCAACGGCATCACCTCCCACAATGACTTCCCTCGCACGTTGGCTGACTCCACGGCGAGAATACGTAAGCCCTGTCATGGGGGAACGGGGAGGAGTCACATCGGTATGAGATGCACCGAAGCGTCCCCCCACAAAAGGGCTCACGGGAGGACTGGAAGGGTCTGGTCTTTCTATTTCAACTCCCTGCAAAATAGTTGTCAAAAAAAAGGGGGGAGGGATAAATATACACATAAGTAAAGACAGTCGTCCTTAAGCAAAAAGGAGATAATAATTAAGTCAGCCATACATACCTCCGATTCAGAAGGAGAACGAGAAGACACGACCACGGGTGAAGAGGGAGGAGTAGCAGCAACTGATGGGGCAGGGGTGGATTGCACCTCAGGGGTCGAGTGTACCTCAGGAGTCCGTTTCTTCTGGGACTTGGTGCCCAAAGTCTTCTTCCTCGAGCTAGCTGCACTAATACTGACCCCTTGAGGAACCTTGGAACTCTTCTTCTTTTTAGCCGTTAGCTCTTAAGGATACACCACCACCGTGGGGAAAGCAACGGAGGTAGGGACAACGACTGCATACCATTGATACTCGGCATTTATTCGGTCTAGTTCTGCTTGGGCCTCCCTCCTCACACGCTCAGCCATCTCAGCAGGCATGGGAGGGGGAACGGAGGCTATGGGAAGAGCTGCCATGGGAGTTTGGGGCTTCTGGGACTTCGATTTCGATTTCGATGTCCCACTCTTGGCCGTTCTTGCCTTCTTGGCATGTGGTTGAGAAGCCCCCTCGTCGGTAGTAACTGCAGTAGAGGGGGCAGCCTTCTTCGCAGCAGCAGTTTTGGACTTTGGCGTGGCAACTGGGACCATGGCACAAAGTGGGGGAAGCTCGTTGGGAGGGGCTTTGTGGGTTGAACTTAGAGGGAATTCTATCCCAAGTATAGAGTTGCCTTTTAGCCCCAACTCCAGGGCAGAAAATGAAGAAACGGGAGGATACACAGGCTCTCCCTCAACGAACTCAGCAATTTCAGCTAGTTGCTTCGGCCAATACTTGGTGGCAAACAGAGGGGTCACATCCCCATGCCTGGTAATACTGGGAATGATGACACGCCCAGCCATTGTTGAAGATATCCCCCACGCAGCAGTCGAAGAAAACAAGGAGCGTGCCTCGCCAAAGGAGACTTTGGGGTTTGATGATTGGAAAACTGGACGTGCCACCCCCTGGTCAAACCCAAACTGACGGCTGTATCGGTTGGGGTTATAATGCTCGCTCGAGTATCCCCACTCGGTGTAGGAGGGCAAATATCCAGGAGAAAGGAGAAGAACCACGGCAAGCGAGGGATCCTCAATGTCGGGAGAAGGGTCCCGTATCACTCTGGCATCATGATGAAAAAATTTACAAGTATGAAAAAAGGCCTCTTCTTGATAGGGCCTCATAACGAAACTCTCAAAACGATCAATCACGGAAATCAACTCCTTTCGACTTTGTCTCTTATGATAAATGAAGGACCGAGGAGGCAAAATTTTTTTAGCCGAAGGAGGACTGTTGGGCTTGGCCGCTACGACAGGAAAGCGAAAGTAGAGAAAGCTAGTCAGAAGCACACTGTTGGCAAAAATTGGCTAAGTTATAACGGCCAATGGAGCGTTCCATGTCAAATAATGCCCTATCCAACCAGGTGTACAGGGATCCCAAGGCAATTGCAGCCAGGGGAAGCTTTATGCCTCGAGCTAAGCGAAGGGACAGGTTGATGAGGTCTCTTCGGGGCTGATCGTTGGGCTTGCCCGTCAAAAGGAAACGGGACAGAATCACAAGAATGTAAGCGGGAAGCTCCAACGGCGTACCTTGACCAGGGGCAGTTGATGACGAACTGCCTTCATTAGAACTCTGGAAGAAATAATTGATCAAGGGAGAAAAAGTAGCTTTGTTGGAAGAACCGATGCAGCTTCGGCATATGCAATCCAACTCCAAACGATCCGCAGTCTCTTGAGCATCAAGAGCCTCATCGGTGTAAGGCTCATGGCCTGTTGCATCAAGGCCCAGGAGCTCACACACATCCTCCAGAGTTATGGTAAACTCACCCCAGGCAGCAATGAACGTATGAGTATCCACGTTCCAGCGAGAGACCAGGACAGGCAGGGCAGCGTTGTTCTTTGATAGAGTAAACTCACCAAACTACCTCGCTCGTTGCAGCCCAATCTTAGTAAGGACATCAGTATAGGAACTCTGCATGTGAGAGTTCCAGGCAGCAAAGTGCGCGGGGGATCCCCCGGGTGCTTCGAAATCAATATGGGACCATGGGAAGTCTCCTCGCTCCAAGCGAAACCTGAGAGTTCCTTCTGGGGGCAGAAATTCCCACTTAGATAATTCTTCGTCCTCATCACCCAACAGGAGGGAGTCAAACTTGGAGGAAAAACAAACAGCCTTACAGGCACCAGCAAAGCCATCACCCTCCCCAAAAATGGGAGAGCGACGGTAAAACCTCAGCTGTTCTTGGCGGGCGGCACCCAGGGCGGAGGCAGCAGTGGTGGTGGCAGACGGAACACTGGTGGCGAAAATGGTGGGGTTGCTTGAAGACGCCATGGCAAACAGTGAAGCTGTAACAGAGAAAGCTTTGAGAGAAAAGGGATTGAGAGCAAGAATGGAGACGGACGATCACAAGTGGTGGTATAGCAGATGAAGAATAAAGCTCTTGCAACAATGGAGTCTCTCTCTCTCTTTCTAGAAAAGAAGCGACAGTCTGAGGAAGAAGATAATAACGAAGTAAGAAAAAAAAAAAAAAGGAGAAGGTTCAAAGTATTTTGAATATGGCTGTTGAGAATTTCGAGTTTGGCGTTTAGATTTCCCCACCCTCGCACGTGCACGGCCGCCTGTAATCATTTCACATGAACACGTGGCACTTCGAGAAGCGCTTTGACAGTTGAAAAGACAGCGCCACGTCATTAATGAAATGACACATAGAGAACAGGAAGCGTTGCCTTCTTCAGCAAGCTTGAGTTTTTGGCGCCAACCTTTTTGTCAGATTTATCTAACAAGGCCCCAACGAAGAAGATGTCCCAACGGTTACACAAAGAAAAATCCATCAAGTTGAGTCATTTCGTGCAGACATTTCTTGTCCCAACAAATCTCTCCACGAGGGGGCAAATGTAGAGGGGGCTTGAAGGTAATCCTGAGATTAGGGATAATTCCCTAAATTTGCAACAGTGTTTGAGGATTAACGCAATAAGTGGCAACTCAAGCGTGGCAGCTTGGTGAAGGCAGCTTAGCATGGAAACTCAAGCGTGGCAGCTTGGCGAGGCAGCTTAGCGTGCAACTCAAGCGTGGCAGCTTGGTGAGGCAGCTTAACGTGGCAGCTTGGTGAATGCAGCTTAGCGTGGAAACTCAAGCGTGGCAGCTTGGTGAGGCAGCTTAGCGTGGCAACTCAAGCGTGGCAGCTTGGTGAGGCAGCTTAGCGTGGCAACTCAAGCGTGGCAGCTTGGTGAGGTAGCTTAGCGTGGCAACTCAAGCGTGGCAGCTTGGTGAGGCAGCTTAGCGTGGCAACTCAAGCGTGGAAACTCATACTTCGGCTTGTTGTGATAGTCATATTGTATCTTTGGTTACATTTACTGTAAGCTATAACGGTTGTAATGACGTAACGATAATAATAAAAGAGTTTGTATGAGGTCAAACGGTACTCGTGAGAGACCAGGCTTGGTAGGGCCTGGGAGAGCTTCCATGCTCTATCGGATGACCTCACCATGGGAACTTTAGAGGGACCTGGTTTGGAGGTTTGAGAAGTAAGGCACCGTTGGGGCTTGTCCTGACCATACTAGATACACCTGGTAAAACACCGAAGGACCCTGGCCGTGGAACCTCAAGCGGAGCAGCTTGGAGTCCCATCGGGCGTTGAGTTATGAACCAAGAGTATCACATCTACTATAGGTGATGTCACTAGCCAGCTAAACAATGTCAGGTCTGCACTTGAGTAAACCACTGTGGTATTTGGGGCTGTCAGGCAGTTGGTGAGCCACCTCTGCGACAACAGCCCCCTAACACACAGTGGTTAGGCAAAAGGCATGTCTTGGCATTTAATGTTTATGACATGGAGACAACTAGTGCATCAGGCATTAAATGTTGTGACATAAAGTATGAGGGATGTCTTTTCATAGTTTTAATGACTGAGTTGCCTCGGGGGTGGTGTGGAGGGCTATTTAAGGACCCCAACCACCTTTGAGGAAGGAGAGACTTTTTGGAGAGTTCAGAAGTTATTGCAAAACCAGAGAGTTTACTCACTCACCATTGTCATTTATTATAAAGCTTTTAATACTTGACAGAGATTTGTAGAGGGTGTTTGGTGTGTTTCTACCTGCCTACCAAGGTGTATCTAGGCTGCTTACTTCTCTCTCCCTCTAGGTAAGCCACTTCTAAAGTTCATTATTATTCCCTGAGTTATACACGAGAGTTTTGTGAGTTCAAGTTGAGTCTATCCTCATTGGGTTCATGTTTATGCGTTCTATCATTAATCCAAAGCTTTGGCCAATTAACTTGTGATTACCATACTCAATAGGGGTTACGCCTCCATATATAATCTAAAGTACCCTCTTACATCCTTTATCACCCTCATCACCCTTACTATCACTAAGAGTGGCGGGCATAGCAGTCTCTTTCCCCTTTCTCCTTATCCTAGTAGGACACTCTCTAGCTATGTGCCCTTTCCCTTCACACTCAAAGCACCTGATCTCATCCTCATTGTCACTATCTTTGGCCTCCTCTTTCTTTTTATTTTTCTCAAAAAAATTCTTTTTATTGGAAGAATTATTTTTGTTCATGTTGAGAAATTTTTTAAAATTTTTCGCAAACAAGGCCATATCATTAAAATCAAAATCTTCCTCAGAATTGGACTCACAAACTTTTTCTTTCTTTTTCTTAAAATGAGTCTTTAAAGCAATGCCATTATCCTTAGCCTTAATGGTTTTGGGAAACATATCAATCTCATAGGTTTGAAGATCTCCTACAAGTTCTTCCAACTTAAGTGATTTCAAATTTCCCAAAGAGTTCAAAACAGTGACTTTAGGAATAAAGCGTTTTGGGAGAGATCTCAAAATCTTTTTAACGACACGCGTGTTATCAATCACCTCACCCAAATTAAAACATGTGTTAACAATGTCCGATAAATGTGCATAAAAATCATCAAAGCATTCGGACTCAGACATGGTGATAGTCTCAAATTGAGTGGCCAAATTTTGTAATTTTGACTCTTTAACCGCGTTCGTACCCTCGTGTGTCAACTTCAAAACATCCCAAGCCTCTTTAGACGTGGTGCACGTCATAATTCGGCGAAACTCATCAGGAGAGACAGCTCCAGAAATAGCACTCAGACCACGGGAATTAAAATTGGACAATTTATAATCATCTTCAGTCCAGGCTGACACGGGTTTTAAAGTGGTGATGTTATTAACAGTGACCGTGGGAGAGTCCAACCATTTTCGTAAAGCAACCAAACACGCTCGTCAATAGATTTTAAAATCGATTTCATACGAGCTTTCCAGTAGGCATAATTAGACCCGTCAAAAATAGGCATCTGATTATATAAGTGCTCCATAAGAAAAAAAATGCGAATTTTCACAAAACTGATTTTTCAAAAAAAAATCAATATCACGCGATTTTGAGGAAAATAGGAATACGCAATAAATTAGCGCAACCTGCTCTGATACCAATTTGAGAAACCGAATAGGTTCGATTTGTGATAATGATTTAAATTAAATTCGCAAGTTTCCAAGAACCCTTATTTAATTAGCGTCTACTTTTAAACCAAATAAAATCAACCCTTAAACATGCATCTAAATCAACCCATCAAATATAAAGCATGCGACACAAAGTGAAGGAAAAATCCCCGAAGGGCAAAACCTTTTATTTCTAGAACTTTAAAGAATTTACAAGACCATTGACTTACATACAACCTGGTAATCGCCCACAAGTGTAACGCACGGTGTCTTCGATAAACCTTCAAAGCAACGGCTAGAAACAGTGTGACACAGAAATACCCGCAGGTGTCGGTTCCTATGTCGGCGGCTGGAAGTTTCCCTTTCCAGGAGGGAAGCAATGAAGAAGAGAACGGCTTCTCCACAAGGGTTGAACAAACTCAAAGTTGTGTTCTTGGGTTACCAAAAAGATTCACAAAGGATTGGCAATTGTGTGAATCAAAAACCTAGAGTCTTGGGCTCAATAGGTGAAGACTTAGAGTATTTAGAACTTTGAAAATCATCTTGAAAACTCTTAAAAAACAACTCCCCGAAGTTGGCTTTAAATAAGAAAACTTTGAGCCTAAAAAATCTCTGCAGATCTGGCGAAGTTTATCCCAGGCGGACCGGTCCGGCTTGGGGGCGGATCGGTCCGGTTGACCGGATCGGTTCTTTTATCCTGAGGCGAATCGGTCCGGTTGTGATCGGATCGGTTCTTTTATTCCAGGCTTCATCGATTCGCTTGCGGTCCGGGGTATACTGGATCTGCATCAAGCGGATCGGTCCGGTTGAGGGGCGGACCGGTCCGTTGGCGGATCGGTCCGGTAGGGAGGCGGACCGGTCCGGCTGTCAGACTTTGATTCCTCTTCTTCTTTTGATATTAGGATCCGTTGATGAATGTATGAATCTTGAATTTCTTCAATGGTGTAACGACGTGTGACATAATAAATTGTTAATGGACAAAAATGTCCTTAAAAAGTCCTCAGGCCATATCATTCGGGTTCAGGAGTGAGACGAATGGTGCCTAATTCGAATTCACTACTGTGGTAAAATATGGACGCCTCCACAGCGATTGTATGTTTTGTTCTTAAACGGGGAGCTAACCGACCCAGGGTTTCGGGTGGATGAGAATACCCGGTTATGATAGCATCTAGCGAATACCCGATGAGTGACTACTTGGGGGAATAGTATTTACATATCTACGGCATATACGTGTGAATGTTGTAGTATGATTTCGTATATATGGTATAAATATATACGGGTTAGTACATAATGGTAATCGTGTTAATTATATAGCTTGTGAAACGGTATTATGTCATTAAATAAGAAATGATGTTTTTTATAAATTAATGTGTATAGTGCAATACCCCGTACTTTTATGGATATTTAAATTACTTAGGTGAGAGTAATTTGGCTATTAGAAGAATTTCTGTGAATATTAACTTTGGGATTTATGAGTATTAGATCATTACGGATGTGCGTTACATTTGCTGTCGGGACTAAGTAAATGAGTTGGAATATTTTATATCATGTCGTAGCTGGGAAAAGCGACGGGTAACATTTCACATTTAAGGAAAACACGGGTTAAGTTATGTTGATTCTAATTAGTGAATTTTAGTTAGGTGACTAGGATGGAAATTCGAGTGCACGGTTGGTTTCAGATTGGCTAAGATAGTCAGAATAGAGTATCCGGGGGTAACGTTTGGGTTTCGAAGACTTTTGGACTAATACGAACTCGTAATTGAGTAAACGAGTCATTTTTGGGTTTAATAAGGGATAAACCCTTTTCTTCTCCTATAAGATCACGATAAAAGAGAGAAAGAAAGGAAGAGGAAAAAGGAAGAGAAGAAAGGAGATTCGGGGCCAAACTCCTCGGTATTCGACTCGAGATCGTCGGGTTTCAACCACGAAGCAAATGTTTACTTGATTTATTCATTTGAATGTGTATCTCATATCATAGTTGGTGTAAACTATATAATTTTGGGTTGAAACCCTTGAAACAAATTTAGGAGAATTAGGTTTTTGAAATCACAAATAGGTGTATTGTTATCTCTTGATGATTTCTAGTGTTAAACCCGTGTTAATGGTGTGTGTATATGTGGATTGAAATGGAATAAAATGACATAATTGGAGTTTTAATGATTTAGGGTTCAAATCTAAGAGAAATGGTTTAATACCACAAATTAATTGATGTGTTAGTTGTAAATCATGGATTAGATGATTGTAGTGTTGTTGGTCGAAATTTGAAGCCATAAAAATGGAGGTTGGGTTGATATTTGGTATTTTGGAGATTTACGTTTGTAAGAAATCGAGAGATTGGCCAAAATATCTGAAGTGACCGGTCGACCGCGGCCAGGTAGTTGGTCGATCGGTAAAAGAGGAAAAGGCCACTGGTTAGCTGGAAAGGCAAAATCCCATTTCGCGGTCGATCGGGGGTCAGAGACCGGTCGATCGGTACTCTGTTTTCTGCCCAAGATTAGGATTTTTCTACTCCTTTTTCTCTTTGGGTTTAAAGCTTATGGACCTTCTTAATTAGTGTATTATATATGGTTATGACCTAAAGGACTTGAGGAGTTGTTTATTAAGCTTGGGTTAGTTGAGTGTACAATCCGGGGTATGAACTCAGTGAATGTTTAGGATGAATAACATTTGAGAGAAGTCTTCGGCAAGTGTGTTTACATAGATATTTATGCGTTGGGAATAAATATGGGTCGAGTATAATTGAGTGAGTCCTAGGATGCGAGTAGGATGGAATTTAGGATATGAGCTAGAGAGGATTTAGCTACTATTTGGTACGTCTATATTGACGACTATTATTATAGGTGATACGATACCTATGGACATAAAATAAGTTGCTTGTATACTTATTTATTATTACGAATTGGTATATTCGGGTTTATATAAAATCCTTAAAAGTGATTCAGGTGTGAGATAATATTAAGTAAGAGAATACTTATAGGTTTAGTATTTTAAGTGTGTAAATACTTATATACTATTTCTAATGTGAACATTCGGGATTTTGGCTTTCGCTATAAGAGTTTAGCAATTATAGCCAAGGTATTTTGAGAAGTAATATATATTATATATACGGGTGTTGTTACGGTATATATACATATATGATTTGGTAATATATACATATATATATATATATATGGGGGGGGGGGAGGTGTGTGTGTGTGTGTGTGTGTGTGTGATATATTTATATGCTCATACCTCTCTAGTGCTATCATGGAAAGTTGCACGACGTGGGTGATCCTTTTGGCTTGAGGAGCAGGAGAGTATAGTCCCTAGGACATAGCGTCCGTTTACTATATTGTGTGATTCTTATTAGGGGTGAACCGTCTTGGGTATGATTCGGTATCACTTTTGGGGGTGGAACTATGGTCGCTTCCCATGCATTTTTTGTTATGGTTTTTCTCAAGAGCATAAGTGAGTTTGCCTTGAGCTCAGCGGCTGTTGTACGTATGCCTGGAAGATGATAGCCCTTTGAGACTGCATCCTCGAGTTATAGCTTGGTCGGATGGTTATTATACTTATAGTGTGTGATATAGTTATAAATACACTTGTTACGTGTAATATATTGCATATGTATATGCAGATGTGAAATCACTTAATTTATACTTGTGTAAAGTGTAGAATGAATAAGGGTTTGTGTTTTCTTCCGAGAGAATTACATCCGGATTTATACAAATGTAAAACGTATATTAAAGTGATAATTATATATATATGGGATTTTATATCCTAAAGTAAAAAAGGTATTTTAAACTAGTGAAAGTTTCAGAATATGAACTAATATATATATATATATATATATATCTTGGATGAGGACATCAATTAAATCTTAGGTGATAGCTTATGGTATAACTTATATTATATCACATTGGGTTAGTGATAGTTATGAGAATTCAGAGGATGGATAAAAGATTAGTTAGGCAAAGTAACTTAACTAGGTTGTTTAAAATATATACGTTAGATGTGCAGTATTAGAGGAGGGTGAGGTGTATCTCATGGGAGTGAGATACTAGTTTAAATATGAGAGATTTCATATTAATTGAAATATTGTATTGGATGCACTTGCAAAATATTTTCAACCCTCGGGCTCTGACCCGTTTCTCTATTCTTCCCTCTCTCTTGATATATATGTATATATATAGGTGTCCAGTCTGAGGGACGCCTGGATGATGATTCTTTCGAGTCAGACGCTGCTACAGCAGATGTGGATGCAAGAAGGTTATTGTATAGTTATGCTTCCATATTTGTGATCTAGATAGGAGGCACTGTATAAACATTCGGGTTGATGGCCCAACTATATTCATTTATTCTTTTACCGCCTTTTAGTTGCGGTTTCGATTTGATTATATAATGTGTACCGAGAGCTCGGTTCTTATTTATTCATTTTAGTTCTTTGTATATAAACTTTGTGATTGTTTTACTTGGTTGGTTTGATTAAAAAGATTAGTTAAAGAAAATTTTGACTCCAGCCTAATAAGTTATTAGTAATTAAATTGGTTTTCGACAGTGATGCTGAGAATGAATCATATGACATTCCTGTTTTAATCTGGTATAGGATTGATCACCCAGTATTTTATTAGGCGGAGTGTCACAGATGGTATCATAGCATCAGATTCTAGTGTCCTTAGGAATCTGTGGGATGTACTACGCTTTTAACGTTGTTTTTTATTTGATATAGAGCCTTATGATTAGGATTGTTGATTCCTATTGTGAGATTTTGTTCTCTTGCTATCATATAAGATTATAGTAAATCTTTTGCACGCTCGTGTGAGATTCATGTGCTGATCGATGAAAGGTGGTCAGGAAGGCCGTTGTAGGGATAGCAAGAGGCGGGGCTTAGTTGGAGTTGTGAGTTGAAGTCAGGGTACGATGATCGCAGTTGAGGTCTCTCCCTTTGTGGCATTGGCATGTATTACTGCAGTGACTACTAGAATGTAGTAGTTATATTTATCCAAGTACCGCTGCAGTAGAGAGTGGTGCTAAACTTGACTTACCCAGGAAAGTAAATTGGGAGGAGGTATGAAAAGTCTTTGATAAGGACCATTCGTTGGAGTTTAAGTTATGCGAAGGTAGTGTAACGTTATCCAATGGAAGTAGATGCTCTGAAGCTTTGGCTTAGACTCGGGTATAGAAATGCCCTGATGTGAAAATTTGAGGAAAAAATTTTCACTCGTTGGAGAAATGTTGAAAGGATGGAAGCGGTGGTCACTATGTTTGGAGGAGCAGAATGTTTTGCTCATAGAGGAATCTTACAGATGGTTTTAATCGTGAGTTCCTTTAAAGTTGACAGAAATGAAAAGAAACCAGTTTATGAATTTCTCACATAAGGATCGGTCAGGAGCCGACAGTGAGCAAGAGTTATATGGTTAAGTGAACTTTGTACCCAAGGAGACATGTACAATGTAGAAGAAATTCTTCAGTGGAATGAGGCTCACTAGTAAGTGTTGCTACTACTGACGATGGGAACGCTTCCATGAGAGTGGAGCAGGATGAGTTAAAGGATTTAAGTCAAAGGTAAATACTGAAAGTGTTTGTGTTCGTGAAGCACCACTGGTGGACATCAACCCGGTGATTCATTGAAATAGGACTGTTGAGGTCGGTAATATGTTTCCTTTTTATCGGAGGAGCTAAGGTAACGGTGAGGGGAATTGTCAGGATCAAGACTATAGAAAGGTCCGAGATACTGATAACCTTAACATGGTCAGAATGGCCAAAGATGGGGAATATTGTGATGTGGGGCGTTGGACCTCACGCGTTGATCTTGCTTGGTATGAGATTAAAGGACAAAAGTAGGGTGCCTATATGGGGCATTGATTTAAGTAGTTTTTGGTTCGGTTAAGGCAAGTATACTATGTCTGGGAACCATTCAGAATAGCCTGGGTGATTGGCAAAGTTGTTATTATGAGTCTCACCTCGGAAGATGGAGGTATATTTTGTGTGGCAAGATTGAGTCACAGTATCATGTTAGCCCTAGATTCATGTGTGTGATTCGAGTTTAGCGGTGGTACCGATAATATAATAGATTGTATATCTATATGTTGTTCCGCGGTAGTGGGGTTCTATATTTCTCTCCATTAGCTAAGAAATCAGGTGTTGTTAATATGAGTTTATATTTGGTTTGCATTACTCGTCTTGTGTGTGTTATACGAGTATAGTATTATTCTGAGTATAATTTGTTCTTGCGTGGTCGAAGCGATAGTAGGCTAGTGATTGCAAGGCTATTGTATCCATGGTTCCAGGGTGGAACTGGCTGTTTCTGCAATACTCGCCTTTAGTATATGTTTAGATGGGACTTCGATGAGTAATGTTTCATTATCAAAATTATTATGTGTGAGGACCTTATAAATGTGATTTAAGGTATGTAGGATTTATTGTTAAGCTGTGAATTAAGCTAATTGTTGTTCGTGCAAAGAACTTAGTGTTAGTACAAGCGCTTTGCGATTGGACTCCTTAAGAGAAATATGAGTTCTGACCATACTTTGTTGGTAGATGGGGTAGGAATATCTCGATTACATGAGTTACGTTGACTGACCTCCACGATCGATAAGGTTAAGCAGTAGTGTATCAGAGGGGTCCTTATTTGGATTTCGCTTGCGAGACACTCCACGCATGAACCTTAACGGCGTCGGAAGTGAAGAGATGTTATTGTATGCTTGGATGATTATTTCGATGATAAATTAGCTGAGGGTCATAGGATGATTAGGATCCAATGCAGACGAAAGTGCTGTGGAAAAGCACTGAAATATTTTCTCTCATCGTAAGTGATGGGTGAGGTAAGTTAAGAATTGATTTGAGGCTTATAGTCATGCCTTGATTATAAGGCAAATTCAGAAGTAATATGTTTGGGGTGTGATGTTCGTAGCACTTGTGTAGAGGATAAGCACCCCGATTAATTAGACGTTCCAATTTGCCGAAATGGAAAGACGTAGAAGTAGAAGCGCGTTAGTATGGTTGGGAGGTAGGATTTTGAACGTCCCAGTTGTGTGCCTTAGGCCGTTATATCTTGATGACCGATGATGCAAGGTAGAAGTGTAACGGGAGGGTTCCTTATTTGGATTTCACATTGTGAGACATCCCACGTATGAAATCGAGCAAATGTCGGGAGTTGAGAAAGGTAGGTCTTGGCTACTAGGGACATAGTTAATATAGTAGTCGTGGTACGAGGGTAAAGAAAACACATTAACCTTAGGATTACCATTAAGTTAGGACAGTGGGGACATTAGTGCTGTAATAAGGAGATTGTAGTGAGTTAACCACGAGAAGATTGGTGGGTTAACTTTGAGAAGGATTGAATTTCCAGGTATAGAAAGATTTGAATCTCTAGTAATTCGGGTTGAGATTACCCTGGTGTTAGCACCAGGCCGAGAAAATGAGGCCTATTTGTTCAGAGAGAGTTACGTGTGTGACGTTTGTTAGTAGTTGTGCTACTCTGCACGGGTAGCAGGGTGGAGACACACCTTGGTAAGTTGAGTATATATATATATCATCTGAAGTAGAGTGCGTGAAGTATATATAAGCTAAAGAATATTCTGTGAGGCGGTTAGAAGTGGAGTTGGAAGGTGTTAAATGGAACGTCGTATGAGGCACGCGATAATACAAGTATAGAGGTGCACCAGAGACGAGATGTAAGGATGGCGGGAGTAGTCAAGCGCTAGTGTAGTTTCCTTTGTGGGGAAATTCGACACTATGAGGTAAATGAACGAACGCTTAGAGTGGCGGCTTTTCGATGGAAATCATTATGTTAGAGTTGTGATTATAGGATCATTTTCTTTTTATGCGGTTATAGAAGCACTAGGTGCGTTGTGTCGTTGTTAGAGTTAACCTTACGACAGAGGTAGTGTTTTAGCCGGTAGAGTTTTGGTAAAGCTTGTTGTTAAGCTAGTGCATTAGAGTACAAACCTTGAGATAGGTCGGTACCGGGAACGAGTATATGGTAGAGTACCATTGTGTGAGTACCGTTCGACTTCTGTGTACGAAGATGTAGTGAGAATAGCTATTCTAGGTTGGTGGTTCAAGTCGTATTCGAATTTCGAGGACGAAATTCCTTTGTAAGGGGGGAAGTATGTAATATCCCGTACTTTTATCGATATTTAAATTACATAAGTAAGAGTAATTTGGCTATTAGAAGAACTTCTATGAATAGTAACTTTAGGATTTATGAGTATTAGATCATTACCGATGTTCGTTACATTTATTGTTGGGACTAAGTAAATGAGTTAGAATATTTTATATCATGTCGTAGCTGGGAAAAGCGACGGGTAACATTTCACATTTAAGGAAAATACGGGTTAAGTAGTGTTGGTTCTGATTAGTGAATTTTAGTTAGGTGACTCGGATGGAGATTTCGAGTTCACGATTGGTTTAGAAATGGCTGAGATATTTAGAATAGAGTATTCGAAGTAGCATTTGGGTTTCGAAGACTTTTGGACTAGTAGGGACTCAAAATTTTGTAAACGAGTCATTTTGGGGTTTAATAAGGGATAAACCCTTTTTTCTCTTATAAGATCACGAGAAAAGAGAGAAAGAAAGGAAGAGGGAAAAGGAAGAGAAGAAAGGGGATTCCGGGCCAAACTCCGCGGGATTCGACTCGAGATCGTCGGATTTCATCCACGAGGCAAGTGTTTACTTGCTTTATTCATTTGAGTGTGTATCTCATATCATAGTTGGTGTAAACTATATAATTTTGGGTTGAAACCCTTGAAACAAATTTGGGAAAATTAGGTTTTTAAAATCGCAAATAGGTGTGTTGTTGTTAAACCCATGTTAATGGTGTGTGTATATGTGGATAAAAATGATATAATTGGAGTTTTAATGATTTAGGGTTCAAATCAAAGAGAAATGGTTTAATACTACAAATTAATTGATGTATTAGTTGTAAATCATGGATTAGATGATTGTAGTGTTGTTGGTTGAGATTTGAAGCCATAAAAATTGAGGTTTGGTTGATATTTGGTATTTTGGAGATTTAGAATTCGTAAGAAATTGAGAGATTGGCCGAAATATCTGGTGTGACAAGTCGATCGTGGAAAGGTAGCTGATCGACCGGTACAAGGGGAAAAGTCCACTGGTTGGCTCGCAAGGAAAAATCCCATTTCGCAGTAGACTGAGGGTCAGGGATTGGTCGACCGATACTCTGTTTTCTGCCCAAGATTAGGATTTTTCTACTCCTTTTTCTCTTTGGGTTTAAAGCTTATGGGCCTTCTTAATTAGTGTATTATATACGGTTATGACCTAAAGGACTTGAGGAGTTGTATATTAACCTTGGGTTAGTTGAGTGTACAATCCGGGGTATGAAGTCAGAGAATGTTTAGGATGAATAACATTTGAGAGAAGTCTTCGGTAAGTGTGTTTACATAGATATTTATGCGTAGAGAATAAATATGGGCCGAGTATAATTGAGTGAGTCATAGGATGCGAATAGGATGGAATTTAGGATATGAGCAAGAGAGGATTTAGCTATTATCCGGTATGTTTATACTGACGACTATTATTATAAGTGATATGATACCTATGGACTTAAAATACGTTTCTTGTATACTTATTTTATTATTACGAATTGGTATATTCGGATTTATATACCTTAAAATTGATTAAGGTGTGAGATAATCTTAAGTAAGATAATACTTATAGGTTTAGTATTTTAAGTGTGTAAATACTTATATACTATTTCGAATGTGAACATTCGGGATTTTGACTATCGGTATAAGAGTTTGACAATTATAGCCAAGGTATTTTGAGAAGTAATATATATTATATATACGGGTGTTGTTACGATATATATATATATATATATATATATATATATATATATATATATATATATATATATATATATATATATGTGTGTGTGTGTGTGTGTGTGTGTGTGTGTGTGTGTGTGCATGTGTGTGTGTGTGAATGATATATTTATGTGCTCATACCCCTCTAGTGCTCTCATGGGAAGTTGCGCGATGTGGGTGATCCTTCTGGCTTGAGGAGCATGAGAGTATAGTCCCCGGGCTATAGCGTCCGTTTATTATATTTTGTGATTCTTATTAGGGATTAACCGTCTTGGGTATGATTCGGTTTCACTTTCGGGGTTGGAACTATGGTCGCTTCCCATGCGTTTTTTGTCATGGTTTTTCTCAAGAGCATGAGTGATTTTGACTTGAGCCCAGCAGCTGCTATACGTATGCCTGGAATATGATAGCTCTTTGAGACTGCATCCTTGAGTTATTGCTCGGTGGGATGGTTATTATACTTATAGTGTGTGATATAGGTATAAATACACTTGTTTCGTGTAATATATTGCATATGTATATGCAGATGTGAAATCACTTAATTTATACTTGTGTAAAGTGTAAAATGAATAAGATCTTGTGTTTTCTTCCGAGAGAATTACATCCGGATTTATACAAATGTAAAACATATATTAAAGTGATAATTATATATATGGAACTTTATATACTAAAGTAAAAATGGTATTTTAAACTAGTGAAAGTTTCAAAATATTATATATATATATATATATATATATATATATATATATATATATATATATATATTGATATCTTGGATGAGGACATCAATTAAAGCGTAGGTGATAGCTTACGGTATAACTTATATTATATCACGTTGGGTTAGTGATAGTTATGAGATTTCAGAGGATAGATAAAAGATTAGTTAGGCAGGGTAGCTTAACTAGGTTGTTTAAAATGTATACGTTAAATGTGCACTATTAGAGGAGGGGTGAGGTGTATCTCATGGGAGTGCAATACCAGTTTAAATATGAGAGATTTCATATTAATTGAAATATTGCATTTGATGCACTTGCAAAATATTTTCAACCCTCGGGCTCCAACCCGTTTCTCTATTCTTCCCTCTCTCTTGCAATATATGTAGGTATATAGGTTTACAGACACAAGGACAGCTGGATGATGATTCTTTCGAGTCAGACGTTGCTGCAGCAGCTATGGATGCAAGCAGGTTATTATATAGTTGCGCTTCCATCTTTGTGATCTAAATATGAGGTATTGTATAAACATTCAGGCTGATGGCCCAACTGTATTCATTTATTCTTTTATCGCCTTTTAGTTGCGGTTTCGATTTGATTGTATAGTGTGTACCGAGATTTCGGTTCTTATTTATTCATTTCAGTTCTGTGTATATAAACTGTTGTGATTGTTTTACTTGGTTGGTTAGATTAAAAAGATTAGTTAAAGAAAATTTTGACGCCAGCCTAACAAGTTATTAGTAATTAAATTGGTTTTCGATAGTGATGCTAAGAATGAACCATATGAGATTCGTGTTTTAATCTGGTATAGGATTGATCACCCGGTATTTTATTAGGCGGGGTGTCACATATAATAACTTCGTAAGTGAAATACTATACTCACTTGGGGTGTATTAGTGGGGTAATTAGTATAGTATTTGGGAAAGGCTAGTTACGAGGGAAGTGGCTAGGGACATTAGGTTCAATCTGTTAGGCGTGCACAATAGTTGAGGGGTGAGGTGAACTCAAGGGAGTGCGCGACACTAATTTAAATATGAAGAGCATTTACATATTTATTTCTTGCATTTAAATTCACTTGCTAAATGTTTTTAAATGTTTTGGGATACTAATTCTTGCTATAAAATCTTTTCAAAAACCTTTTAGGTGTCCTCCCACAAGGGCGTCAGACATGATTCCTTCCTACAGGGTACGTGGCTGCAGCTATATGGAGTGTAGTGGTTTCCTTGATGTAGTCGTTTATTTCATTCTATCTTAGATAGGGATCTTGTATGTTGTACTTTTGGACTTGTACTTTTATATTCGGTCTTAGCATGTATTGAGACACTTTTATATTCGCATTTATGGATGGCTTGTAGTCGATGTTGTTCGACAGACTATTGTACTTACTTTATGGCATGTTTCAGTTTTATTCTCGTACTGGATTGGTTGTTGTTTTATCATGTTGGTTTGGTTGGATTAATAAAGATAAAATTTGACATCAGCTTAATGAAACACTAGGTGGCTAGTAAATAATGAATGAACGATAATGATGCTAAGAATAAACCAGATGAGATTTCTATTTAATTTGATATAGGACTGATCACCTGGTATTTTATTTGGCGGGGTGTCACAGAATGGCACTCCATTGTGAGTCAGGTTAGTCAATAGACCCGCTATCTTTGAGAATCCTCGAATAAACCGCCTATAATAGCCTACTAACCCCAATCAACTTCGCACCTCCGTCGGTATCTTGGGTTATCCCCACTCCCTCACCGCTGACACCTTGTTGGGGTCCACCGATATTCCCCTATACGATACGATGTGTCCTAAGAACTATACCTCCCACAGCCAGAATCCACATTTCTCGAATTTAGCGCATAACTCATTCTCCCATAAAGTCTGTAAAACCCTACGTAAGTGCTCAGCATGATCCTCCTCGGTCTGTGAATAAATCATGATGTCATATATGAAGATAATGACAAACTGATCTAAGAACTCTCTGAACACTCTGTTCATTAAGTCCATATGCGTTGGTTAGTTCGAATGGCATAATTCGAAACTCATAGGATCCATACCTCGTTAGAAACGCAGTCTTAGACACATCCTGCTCCCTGATCCTCAATTGATGATACCCTGACCTCAAGTCTATCTTCGAGAAGAAAGTTGTTCCCCTCAGCTGGTCGAATAAGTCATCGATTCTGGGCAATGGATACTTATTCTGTATTGTGACTTTATTCAACTCCCGATAATCTATGCATAGTCGTAAGTATCCATCCCTATTCTTCAAAAATATAACTGGGGCACCTAAGGTCAGGTATTTTGACGGATGAAACCCAATCCCAATAACTGATCAATCTGATGCCTTAGCTCCCTCATCTCCGCAGGATCCATACGGTAAGGTGCACGAGCTATCGGTCAAGTGCCCGACACTAAGTTAATCACAAGTTATATTTCTTTACTCGGCGATAGCCCTGGTATACTTGAAACACATCGGCATAATCACGGACGATTGGAATTGAATAAAGGGAAATCGTAACTCCCATAGAGGTATCCTCCTCTATATAAAAAAAGTGCATCGCCACTAAAAACATCTCCTGACCAGGGATAGTGAAAATTATGTTCCTACTAAAGCAATCGACCATGGCCCTATACTCGACTAGCCAATCCATAGAGATGATAGCATCATACTCGTGCATATCTAAAATAAGCATATCGGCCGGTAGGATCAATCTCCCAATCTCTATTCCCATTTCCTGATATATAAAGAATATCAATGACCCATAGCCCAATGGTGAATCTACACTAGTGACGTGCTCTCCGTCGTGTTTAATAACCCTGTGGCACGTGCAAAACTAGTGGTAATGAAACTATATGAAGCCCCCATGTTAAATAATATCCGCCCCAAAGTCCCCTCGATAGAAAACGTACCCTCAACCGCTGGCGGTGCCTTTAAGACTGTGTCCTGATAGACGTTGTAAACACGCCCGTACTGTAGTTGCCCCTACTGAACCGGAACTACTGAAATGGTAGGCAAGGCTGGGACTGGTGCTGGCACTAGAAGAGTGGCTGGGAAGATCGGTCTTTGGGGCTCCTAGTGATCACCCTGCTGTTGAGGATACTTCCCCTTATCGGGCCATTTAAATCATTTGTGGCCAGTCTTGCCGTAAGTAAAGCACTTCCTAATAAAATTTCCCCCTCTCTGCCCCTATTGGCCTCGGTCCCGATGGTCATTGCCACCTCTCCCTTGGCCTTGATGGCCCTGCTAAAATTGTTATTGGCTCGGGTAACCCTACTGTCCCTAGTGGCCACGTCTGAAACCTCCATGTCCCTGATGGAAGCCCCCTGATCTGAACCTCTTAGCAGAATCCCCCTGGTGGGTACCCTGCTCACTCTGCCTCGACTGACTCTGAGCTGCTTGTGCCCCACTGGCACTACCTCCACACATCCTACCCTACTGGCTGGAGTCACCTGCTCATTTTCTCCCCTTAACGTGGAAGCGGTGATCCTGATAGTGTAGTAAAGCAGCATTAAGTACATCGGTATAAGACTGCAAAGGGAGGTTACTCAGAAGATGTTGTTGAATCCTCCAGGTCAGACCATCCATGAACATCCGAATTTTTTTCTCTTCAGTAGGCACCTCAGTTGGTACCAACTTCACCATTCTAGTAAACTCCTTCTCATACTCGGCTACAGTCTTCCCCTCCTTGGTGAGGTCCAGTAATTTCCACCTGATCTCGGTCTGAACGGTGGAAGAGAAATATTTACGGTCAAACCGCACCTAGAAGTCCTGTATAGTCATAGCGTCGCACTCATTTGCGATAGTAGTGGACTCCTACCACTCTAACGTTTCCCTTACTAGCTTGAAAGTAGCTAATATTTGCTTCTGCACCTCCATGCACTCGTACATCCTCAGATGCCTCTGAATGTATTTCTTCCATTGGCTAGCGGTAACAACATCAGAACCCCATGTGAACTTTGAAGGATGCGACTTCTAGAAGGCATCCCTAACTCGCTCCCATGTGGAAGGGAATGCATGAGTTGGTTCTGGTGCCACCGCCTGTGCCTGTGGTGGGGCTTGATGAACCACAGCTAGTGCTGCGTTAACTGCCTGAGCAACGATGGCAGCAACCTCGGCAACATTCACTATACCCTGAGCTGGTGCTGGCTGAGGCTCGGGTTGGCCATTTTTTGCCATAGGTGCACATCTGGGAGGCATCTGAAACGAGAAAGAGTTTATAAGTCCACAGTTATCAAATCTCAATTAGCTGAAGACGTAAACACATAATCAAGAATGCAATAATCCTAATAATAGGGCTATACATCAAAGAACGCTAAGCTGAAAGCATAATAAGTCGCACAGATCTTGAAAGACTCTAGAACCTGATGCTCTGATACCACATCTGACACCCCGCCTAATTAAATACCGGGTGACCAGTCATTTATTAAATTAATTCAAAATATCCATTTGGTTCAGAATATGCATCGCCATCGAAAAACTTTATTATTAACACTAACCACCTAATATTTAAAAAGGTTGATGTCAAAATTTTATCTTTTAATTAATATAAAACCGAATTAACCCATTACTAACCATACACCATTCAAACGAATCTCATGTGAAATAAAATGACTAAGGTAATAAATGAGATTGGAGCAAACACTTTCAGCCTAAATCCCAAATACAATAATTCGACAAAATAAATCAACAACTGAAAGGAGTAACTAAATAGATCCACAAATCTCTGAATGTCTGAATAAGAAAGAAGGGGCAACATGCCCTAACTGAAATAGAGAAACTCAAGATGCAGGAATGAGAATCGTGGAGGCATCTACTACCAAGTCATGTAACTTTCACAACAGCTACAACTCGTCAAATGAATAGAACTCCTATACTTGGTGTCCCTGTGGCTGGGCACCTAAAATAATTTGACAAAGAAAAGAGATTTGCAATAAATGGGTCAGAGCCCGAGTTGTAAATGGTTTAAAAACAACAAGTGTTTAAAATGCATTAAACAATAAATATTATATCCATGTTAGTTCCTCGTGCCCTCACTTGAGATTGTCAGCTCTCAACTAATATGCACACCTAGCGTAGACTACTAACCCATCCTAGTCACGCTATCCCACTTATCTAGTTTAACCCAGGTCCTTTACTGAGTTGCCTAAGTTATTGTACCCAATTATAACACCTGAATAATACATTCTAATAATTATAACGTCAATTTAATCGGATTCAAATAACTTATTAATCATTCAAGTTCCCACATTGTTGATTAATATTAAATATCGTAACCTTTCTCATAAACTAAGTAGCAATGTAGAATAATCTCAAGTGTATATACATATATATCACTATCATACATATATATACTAATACGACACCCCAAAAGGCTAAACTTGCAGTGCACACATACTCTGCTATCAGTCCCAGTACATCACGCACATAAGGACTACGAATTCCGAATCACTCTGGAATCGTATCAACACGTATCACACATAGGGCTGTGTTTTTTTTTCGAACTTTCCGATTTTTCCAATTTTCGATCCGATTTTTTCTGAATTTGGAATAAAATTTTAGTTTGCCGATTTTCAATTTTTCAATTTTTAATTTTTTTCAAAAAAAATCAGATCGGAAATCGAAAATAATTCTGAATTTTCGATTTTTCCTATCCAATTTTTCCGAAACTATGCCGATTCGATTTTTCCGAATTATTTCCGATTTTTTTGGAATTATTTTTTGATTTCTTTTCCGATTTTTTGAAAGTTTCCCATATCCCACATCGTTTGGGAGAGGGAGAGGGAGAGGGATCCAAAATATGCTCTATAAAAGGAGAGTATCCTCCTAGCTTCTACACAAATGAAAAAATGGGTCAAATCCTCATGTATTTACATGTTGGGTTAAGCCATTTTCTTTATTTCTTTAAAATGAGAATTTCGAGTAATCGAAAATCCATAATTTATTTTTTGAAATTTTGAAATTTTTGAAATTTCTGGATTTTTAATATATTTTGTGAATTTTCGATTTTTGCTGATTTTCTGATTTTTTCGAATTCGAATTTTTTTTTAATTTTTTGAAAAAATCGGATCGAAAATCGGAATAGTTATTTTATTTTCAAAAATGGAGGTGAACATAGTTCCCGACCCTGTGGGCTACGCACATTCTTATGCTCCCACGTGACCGCAAGCTTATCAACTCACAGATAAGTCTTTCCCACACCTATGTCCTGAGGTAGCAATCTAAAATCCGCCTGAAGGCTCATCCAGATAAGATTGTTCCATTCCTAAGACCTCCCGTGATAGCAAGTGTGGTAGGTATGTCATACACATAAGGATTCATACAATAGGTACACACTACCCATATAATTAATCGTATCACACCACCTATATATTCCAGATTTGTACGAATTGTCATTCTTTACAATATTCACGATGTTTCCTAATTACGACTATTCTCTCTATCGTATCACACTACTTATAATGGATATCACTAAGGAGTCCCTCTTATACTTATACACTTCTATACTCCAGGTTACTAGCTCAAGAAATGTGGTTTCCCTACTTAACCTTAAGCCGTTTATTATTCTCGAATTATTTTTACCAAATTCCAACTCGCCCTGTAAATTTCTAAAAATTTGAAATCTCGTTCGAAATGCCCAGTATCTCGTTCAAATGAGTTCGTTCGAAGGAGTTCGTTCAAACGAACTAAACTCTGAATTCTCGTTGGATTCTCGTTCGAATGACTTTCCAGTTCCCCAGGTCGTTCGAACGACCTTTGCCCAGTTCGTCCTCTATATTAGGAAACCTGCATTTTTGCCCATTTTTGTTCACTCAATACACATCAAACTTTACCCAACTCACAATTAATAGTCCTAAAGACAGTTTACATACATTTAGATGATCCCTAACATTATTTTAACCATCAAACCTCATTAAATCTCATATATGGGTGAAGGAATTTAATCAAATATCGCAGCCCTAGTTTTACATCATCATTTATTTTGTCCACCGAAAACCCAAAATTAAATCCATTTTTCTTCATGTAACAACACATATTCATAGCCTCTACATATAGTAATTCATCTACATCCAAATTCCTACCCAAAAGCTTGATTTAAAATTCAATTCATCCCATATTTCACCATATCATGTGTATATCATCAATTCTACACTAACATGTATAATATATGCACTAATTAAATCAAGATAACCACTTGCCTTATTAGGAAGGTCTGAATCGTTGAGTGAAAGTGGTATAGATGCGTTCCTCTCTTCCCGATCTACACGTTGATGGTATTTTTTGTGAAAGATGGGTGGGTTTGGTTTTGGAGCTCCTAAGAATCTCTTCTCCTTCTTCCTTTTGGACTCTATCTTTTCTTCTGCAGATAAAACCTAACTTCCCCACGTACATGCAGATATAATTCTTCCAATTTTCGTCCATTAATTTACCTCAATTTTTCAAAAGACAAAAATACATCTCCGAGGTGTCGATTTGGACTAAAACTATCTCGAAACCCAAACTAAACCCCCGGGTAGACTTTTCTGACTATTTTGACCCTTTTGAACATGTTGGCACACTCGAAATGACCATTTGGGTGATCTATAAATATTTTACTTTTTATTTTATTAATTTAGTCCCAACACGACTCAGACGCACGCCCCGACTTAAATTCCATAATTGTCGTATTTCTCTCTCATGATAATTTTCATAAATTCAGAATCATATATTACTTTATTCGCTCGGTAATATTTAATGTAATTTCCAATAATAAATACTAACTCTTATCTCGCTAGTTAATATTTATTTTATACCGAATTAATTATAAATTAATTCTTCTCACATTTAATTCAATTATTCCCACAATTAAAATTAGTAAAATTACGGGGTATTACAGTGTGTTTAGACATATCAATTTCTTTTTATTCATCGTGAGCCCCATATAAATATTTTAAAAAAATCAAAAATTTCAAATTTTGTTTTCTTTATTCCTTTTCTCTTTCTTGGGCTTCTTGCCCTTAAATCCTATGATAAATGTCACAACTGCCCCACCCAATTGCTAATTTAATGATTCATTTTCTATTTATTTCATGTTATTAAACTTTAGTCCCAAAATTATTCAATATTAGGAATAAATGCATGAATTAAACCTTGAAAATCCATGAGCACGTGAGCATATTTTCTAAATGATTCGGTTGGACAATTATAACTTGGTATCTGTTTGTTGATTTGTGTACACTAAAAATCGAGTGAGCTTTCGGCTTGTCTTCGTTTGTGAGCGTTTATACACACTCTTTCCTCCTTGAAAACGTTGATTTCATCGATAATCTCACTATTCTTTCATTTGATTGTTCATTATTTGAGTCCATTTATGAAATGTGTTACTGGAGCATGATTTTCAAAGTTATTTTGACTCGAGAATTGCGTAAATTAGGAAATGATCATAGGCCATCTTTGTTATATCACCCATATTGACCTTGACCTCACCTTATATATTTCCCTAGTCAACCCCTTTAAACCTAAATATACCCTTTCATTTCATTTCTCAAAAATCCCTTAACCAACTCCAAATTGGAGTGATACACCGTGAACATTACCTTCCATACCTTGGTTTGGAATATTACTTGGGATTAAATGATGTTATTGCAATTAAGCAAGTGAGTGTGTGAAAAAGGAAAAAGAAAACAAAAGGAAAAGAAAGAAAAAGTGAAAAAGCAAAAAGAAAACAAAAGAAAAATATGAGGAAACGGAGAAAACAAAAGAAAGAGAAAGTCTCTACATGTTGTATATAGTGTTCTATAACCTTACTCACTTTCCATTATTATATTCATTGCTTGTTATGACAATCATTTTTCAATTTTGAAATTGCCTACAATTTTTCGTTACCCCAAGTGTTTCATCCATAAACACCTTTGAATTCGTACATATTCCCTTAATTTCGTAACTCCAACCCCAAACCTATATTACAACCCTATAAAAGTCCTATGTGACCCGAGGGTACATTGTAATACCCCGTAATTTTAATACCTTTTAAAAAGGAATTTATTTGGAATTAATTAAATATTTGAGATTAATTCGGATTAAATTATTACTTGAGAAAATGGTAATGTATGATATATGTTAAATATTACTTAGTGAATCAAAGTAATATGTGTTTATGACTTCACTTATGATTAATTTTAGAAGTTGTCACGAATAGTAAATACGGCACGAATAGTAAATACGGCAATTTCGAGTAAGTCAGACGCATGTGAATAGTAGTGTCGGGACTGAATTTATATAAAATAAAAGAGGAATATTGTTATGTCATCCAAATGGTCGTTTTGACCACGCCAAAGTGTTCGAAAGTGTTTTTATAGTAAAAAAGTCTACTCGGACATTTGTATAGGGTCTCGAGGCACTTTGGAGTAGTCACCCCGGAGGAGTAATATGGTCATTTCACTTGGAAGGTGAATAGTGTACACGAATTTGGGAGGTTAGTTATAAGTCTAAGGGGCTGAGATTATTCATTTCATTCTACAAACTTAGGGAGAAAGAAATTGAGAGAAAGTGAGGAGTTTTCTGGAGAAAAGGAAGAGTCTTTGGGGAGAACCAAGAGCCAAAGTTCACCACCACCAACCACCACCGGAATTTGATCGGAGAAGAGAGAACCACCAGTGGACATTCATCCCCAAAGGATCAGATCTTAAGTAGAGGCAAGTGATTTGATAATTGCAATCTAGTTTGTATAATGTCCATGTGAGGATAACTAGGAATGAGGAGAAATTACATGTTTTGGAGATAAACTAGTTAATGGTAAACCATTTCTGGAAAGTAGAGATATATAGGATTAATCTCATGTTGTTAGTAGATATTAATCCACGAAATAATCATCACATGTTGGAGAAATTCAGAAAGTTATAGGATTTTTTCTTGAGATATTAGATATTTTAGTTTTTCTGGAAAATATGGAATATATTCACTTTAATCCAAACTCTTGATCATTCTAGGTTGTTTAGAATAGTAGAAATCATTTACATATGTTACTATATCATGTGGTATGAAGTATAAGGAATTTGGGACGTTGAAATAGAGATTTGAATGATCAAAAGTTGTGAAACCCGTAGAACAAAAGTTGCAGAATTCTGGGTTGATAACTGGGTGATCGATCGATCGACCCCTGACCATCGATCAATCGACCTCCCCAGAATTGATGAACTTGTTCCTTTTTAATTGTTATTTTAATCCCAAAACTTTTAGGAACTTTTAGTGATTATTATTTGAACATAATGGGATTTATAGAAGGGTAGTAGGCCATAGTTAAAACCCGAATTTATGTTATTATGCTTGGGATTTAAATTGGAGAGAATTATGTTAATTTATCGAAAGAATTATGGCTGTTAAATTCACGTTTTGGGTTGTGAATCGTTTTTATGGAGATTAAGGATAGGACAAGTAGGTAGGGAATCCTTTGAATCACCTACAAAATCCTAAGTCCTTATGTGAATAAATCTAAGTGAAAGAATATACAGTTATGAGAGAATAGGTTTTATTGAATATAATTCCAATTAAATATGAGATTAATTCACAATAATTCGGGGAGTATGGTGACATGGACCAGTAGGGTGTAAGTGAAATTATTACTGAATATATATCAAAGCGAACTTGTTTAATCTTCGAGAAGCTAGATAGGATCGGGAATAATAAATTAAGGAGTAAAGTCAAAATATTTAATATGTAGGATTTGAGAGAAAGATAATACTACGTATGGGAATTATCTTATGGTTGTGTGAATACCTTATTGATATTATATATATAGGTGGACGTATACATATAGTATAGTTTATTATGTGTATGACATACATATGCTACTTGCTATCGGGGTGGAGGTTTCGCGTTATGGACGGTCTTATCCTGTGCGCCCAATTTGGGAGGATTTTTAGAATCGTACCCTGAGCATAGGACCTTGGATATGTGCTATCGGTGAGATTGATAGTTTCGACGGTTGAATGGGAACGTAGGTATGTGCGTGACCCATTTGGCTGGGGAGTATGCTCGCCTCCAATATATGTGTGTTATGTTATTTATGATTCGGGAAAGACACCGAACCATTTGTCCTTTAGACAATGAGAATTATAACTGGAGTTGACTTTGAATAAAAGAAATTGAATTTAAGGAAGTAAAAGAATACTTAATCCTAAGACTTTGCAAAGTCAATTTCATATTAAAGAGAATAAAATGTGAATAATTATAATACGTTTGGTATGGGACATACGGGATTATTCTATGGGATATAATCATGTCGTGGAAACTTGTTAAAAGGAAGTTACTCAGATACGCACTTTAGATGAGATGTGAGAATATCAAGTGAGAGCCTGGAATCTAACATGTACATAATAAATGCTTTATTACACTTCTTAAACACTTGCTATTTTAAAATCATTTATAATCGGGCTCTGACCCGTGTCCTTGCATATTCTCTTCTCTACTATATCTATATAACAGGTGCCCAGCATCAGGGACGTGCAACTTAGGGTATGGATGTTTGATCATGAGTTATTATTCTTGGAGATGCATACTTGTTTAGATGCTTCATTTCTTTAATTCCTATATCTTAGTAATTTCCTCATTTAGGGTATGTTGCCCAGGATTCTAGTTATTTCATTTACCTTTTTTTCAGATATTGTATTTAGTTTATGTTAGTACTTTCATTTTGGTTTGTTGGATAGTGTTTGATGTTTTAAACTGGGAAGTTTTATCCAGTTACATTTAATCTTGTTAGTCAGTATTCAATTGTGTTGAGACTTCTCTATTATTGTTCAGTATTGTGGTAATGGTTTTAGATTGTTGTTAATCATGGAAAATATTTTTAACACTTAACTTAATTAAGTATTGGGTGAGTTATTTTAAAAATAAAATGTGTTTTTCGACAATGATGCTGAGAATGAACCAACTGTAAATTATGTTTAATTTAATAGAGGAGGAGTTACCCGATATTTAATTAGGTGGGGTGTTACAGGTGGTATCAGAGCATCAAGTTCTAGAGTCTTTATGATCTATTCGGCTTACTTATGCTTTCTGCTTAGCGGTCTTTGATATAGATCCCTATCATTAAGATTATTGAGAATTATATTTGCGCTTTTACGACTTCAGCTAATTATGTAGTATTTTAAAAATGCTGATTTTGATGTATCTCGTTTCAGATGCCTCCACGACGTGCACAAAGAGCCCCAGGTGCCGCGCAGTCAGCAACACTGCCCGCTCCAGCACAGGGCACTATAAATGCGGCAAAAGTTGCTGCCATTGTTGCTCAAGCAGTAAATGCTGCCTTGGCGGTTGCCCAGTAAGCTCCTCCACTAGCACCAGCGCAAGGGTTTCCCACTGTTTGGGAACGTGTTAGGGAGGCCTTCCAAAAGGCACATCCACCAGAGTTCAAAGGGGGTTCCGACGTCGTAACTGCTAGCCAATGGAAGAAAAACATCCAGCGGCATCTGTGTATGTATGGATGTACGGAGGTTCAGAAACAAATGCTAGCTACATTCAAGTTGTTTGGTGCAGATCTATAGTTGTGGGAGTCCACTAGAACAGTAGAGGAGAGGGATACTTTGCCTATTCTGGACTTCTGGGTGCACGATTTGACCGCAAATACTTTCCTTCTGCATGCGGAGGAAACTCTTAGACCTCACCCAGGAGGGAAATCAGTTGCTGAATATGAAGAAGAGTTTACTATACTGACCAATTTGGTTCCAGGAGAGGTACCTACTGAGGAGAAGAAGATTCAGTTGTTCAGGGATAGTCTTACTTGGAGGATTCGCCATCATCTGTTGGGAAATATTTCCTTACAGATCTATAATGATGTATTGAATTTTGCCTTACTTCACTACCAGGACCACCGTCTTCATGTTAATGGAAGTAAAAGGGGAACTTAGTCCAGTCAGCAGGGCCGTACTGGAGGAAATAATTGCAGTGGATCATCTTCAGCTCAGGGACATCCAAAACAGGGTGATTAGAATTCGCAGCCGGGGGATTATACAAAACGTCTGAGGCCAGTAAGATTTCATTTTTAGGCAGGGTGGTAACAGGCAAGGCCACCAGGTCCAACAACACAATCAACAGGACGATCAGGGCCCAGGCAGAGGTGGGAATGGTCAACTAGGCCGTGGCCAATAGGATCATAATGGGGGCAATTTGCAGGTAGATGCTTCACATGTGGCAAAGCTGGTCACAAGAAATAGGATTGCACAAATAAGGGTAAGATGCCCCAACAGCAGGGTGCGCACCGAGAGCCTCAGAGGCCTATGTTTCCAACTGCTCTTCCAGCACTGGCCCAGATGCCAGTCTTACCGGTCATTCCAGCAGCTCTGCCATAGCAGGGGTAGCAACAGTATGGACGTGTGTACAACGTTCAGCAGGTGGCAGTTCAGCAGCCACCACCAGCGATTGAGGGTATATTTTCTATCTCTGGACTTATGGGATGAATTTTGTTTGATACAGGAGCATTTCATTCTTTCATATCCACTAGTTTTTCTCAGTCCATAAGGTTGTTAGACACAACCAACAGTACTATAACTTATGTAGATTCACATATGGGTCATGGCACGCCTATTTTCTTTAAATGTCGAAGTGTGAGTATAGAGATTGGGAGTTTGATTTTACCAGCTGATATGCTTATATTAGAGATGTCCAAATACGATGCTATTATTGGGATGGACTGGCTAGTCGCTTAATGAGCCACGATCGATTGTTTTGGTAGGAGTATTATTTTCGCAATTCCTGGTCAGGAGATGTTCATAGTAGCGATGCCTCGACCCGAGGGAGGATCGTCCATCCTTTTATATTACTTAGAGGAGGAGACCTCTACGGGAGTTTTAATTTCCCTTGATTCAATTCTAGTTGTTAGAGAATTTGCCAATGTATTTCAGGATATACCTGGAATACCGCCTTGTAGGAAAATTGAGTTTGTGATTGACTTGGCACCGGGTACTCGACCTATAGCTCGTGCTCCCTACCGTATGGCTCCTGCAGAGATGAGAGAATTAAGCAATCTAATCGAGAAGTTGTTGGGACAAGGTTTCATCCGTAGGAGTACATCACCATGGGGTGCCCCAGTTCTGTTTATAAAGAAGAGGGATGGATCCTTACGACTGTGTGTTGATTATCGGGAACTTAATAAAGTCACGATTTGGAATAAATACCCTTTACCCCGCATAGATGACTTGTTTGATCAGTTGAGAGGTGCAACTTACTTCTCAAAGATAGACTTGTGATCTGGATATCACCAATTGAGAATTAGAGAACAGGATGTATCGAAGACTGCTTTTCTGATTCGATATGGATCTCATGAGTTTCGGGTTTTACCATCCGGTTTGACCAATACGTCGACTGTATTTATGGACTTGTGAACCGAGTATTCAGAGAGTTCCTAGATCCTTTTGTCATTGTCTTTATAGATGACATCCTGGTTTACTCTGATACAGAAGAGGAGCACGCCGAGCATTTCTGGAAGGTCCTACAAACACTACGTGAGCATCAGTTGTATGCCAAGTATGACAAGTGTGGGTTTTAGCTCCGAGAGGTTCAATTCCTGGGGCATGTAGTGTCAAAAGGAGGTATTTCAATGGATCCTACCAAAGTATAAGTGGTGAGGGAGTGGAAACAACCCACAACACCAACGGAAGTACGCAGTTTCTTGGGATTAACTGACTACTACAGACGGTTTATCAGAGGCTTTTCAAAGATTACGGGACCGATGACAAATCTAACCCGTAAAGGCGTACCGTTTATTTGGAATGATGCGTGTCAGTTAGCGTTCGATGAACTTAAGGATAAGTTCACTTCTACTCCGGTTCTAGCGTTTCCCAGGCCAGGAGTGGAATATCTAGAATACACTTACGCATCCTTACAGGGACTCGGTGGGGTGTTACAGCAGGAAGCGAAGGCTAAAACTTATGCCTCTAGAAATCTTAAGCCTCGTGAGAAGAGCTACCCTACCCACGACTTAGAGCTTGCAGCAGCCGTATTTACCCTTCGAATATGGAGACACTATTCATTGGGTGAAAAGTTTCGCTTATTCACGCATCACAAGTCACTACAGTATCTGTTCACTCGGAAGGAGTTGAATATTTCGGCAGCGCAGGTGGCTTGAATTAGTGAAGGATTAAAAGTTTGAGATACATTTGTGACACCCGATTAATTAAATACCGGGTAGCTACTCCTTTATTAAACTAATACAGAATATCAAGTTGGTTCAGTCTTAGCATCACTATCGAAAACGTATAGTTACTTACTAGCCACCTAATATTTAAAATACAAATATGCCAAACTTTTATTAATTAAATTAACAATAACCAAGTAATTAAATCATCAATTATCAATCGCATAAACACTCTCATATGAATAACCAACGAAATAAAATAAATTGGGTCCGGAGTAAACACTCTAATAATAATGCTAGAGTAAAATAAAATCCCGATACAAGAGTCTGAATAAATAAACCAACATCTAAAATAAAACTGAAAGTCTGAGAATGTTATCGCTATGGAAATGGGCAACATGCCCTAACAGATGAGTAACCCTGATTAGAATCAAGTGCATAATGTGCAGGCGTCTAATTCCGAGATCTTGTAACTTCCACAATAGCTACAACACGTCAATGTAATGGAACTCCTATACTTGGCGTCCCTGTGGCTGGGCACCTAAAATGTTTTTGCGAAACAAAATAGATTTGGAGGAAGACGGGTCAGAGCCCGAGGTGAAAACAGTTTAAAAAATATATCAAGTGTTTAAATTACAATTAAACAACACATATTATAAACATGTTAGTTGCGTACTCTCGCATGAGTTTCTCACCTCTAACCTAATGTGCACGCTTAACGTATACCCTTAACCTATCCTACTTATGCCACTATCTAATTAGTCCATACTAACCCCTGCTATCACATTCTAATATAAGGTGTCTACTCGTATTACACAAACAAGTTATATTTATAACTCACATCCACATTCATTAAATTACTTATCACAACTGTTATTTAAATTCTCATATTCGTAGCCCATTCAAATATCTTAGTTATTCACATCTACTAAGCAATAGTGAACCAGTCACAAATATATATATATATATATATATATATATATATATATATATATATATATATCACTCTCAATACATATATACATATACGGCACCCAAAGGCTAAGCTGCGGTGCACGCATACTCTGTTATCGAATCCTGATACATCACATACATAAGGACTACACGTTTCGAATCACTCAGGAACCGTTTCAATAAACAAAATCACACATATTGGAGGCAAACATAGTTCAAATACCCATGGGTCACGCACATCCCTACGCTCCCATGGTCAGCTGACTTATCAACTCACAAATAAGTCATTCACAGTCCTATGTCCTTAAGGTACCAATCTAAATCCCCTCCGTAGGCACACAAAGATTAGATGGTCCTTTTTCGAAAGCCAACCTCCCGTGATAGCAAGTATGGTAGGTATGTTATACACGTAAGAAATCCATACACTAGGCATTCACACAACCCAAGTGATCATATATCAATATTGGTATTCACACATTCCATCTTACAAGTCTCATACGTAGTAAGTTTATCCCGAACATCCTACGTAATATATATTTAGCTTGATAACTCTCTTGTCGTATCAATTTGAGTACCTAAAACTATCCCAAAAGGTTACTAGGTCTCCTATTAGTTCCTAATGTTATCTCAGTAACTTAAAGTCCCTCCGTTACTGTTCTTATCCTAACATCATCATTCATTCCCATTATAGTTTCAATTCGAACGAATCGTACCTCACTCGGTAGACCCTCGTAAGTAATAGCATTCAATTCCATAAGGTAAACCATTTTTTCGGGCATCAACTAAGACCCTATTGACTTAACTAAGTCCCACAATATTGCATTAATCACCCTAAGAATCATTATCGGCTTTGGGATTTTCATTAAACCTTAAAGGAAAGCAATTACCAAAAATCATAAGAGGTCGATCGATCGAAGAAAAGGGGTTGATCTATCGATCAGTCGATCGATCGACATTCTTGAGTCGATCGATCGATCAAGCAGGTATTTGCCCAGAATTTCCTTAAACAGTTACGGGTTTCCTCTTTTTACACCTCTAATTCTTCATTAAAACGTCCCAAACTACCAACCAAGTATACTAATCATCATACCAACATGTTTACATAATTTCTATCGTTATTAGAATCATTAAATCATCCTCAATTAACAGTTTCTTGGATCAAAAGTCATAATTATTCCTCTAAACCTAGTTCTTCCAAATTTCTTCAAGAACATCATAAATCTTGATTAAATTTCCTACTTCCCGACACATGAAGCATGATTTCATATCTAATATACGATAAGAAGTTTTAACTACATGCAACCCAACCGAGATTCAATGTTTAATTCTCCCATTTCACAATTTATTTTATTATCCATGATGAATCTTCAAATCTACACTATCATATAAAATATATGCTTTGAAACTTTGCAAGATAAATCACTTGCCTCTGTTTAGAAGTTTTGATCCATTGATGACGGTATTGGTTGGTTCTCCCTCTCTTTTCGGTCACAAATCGGGCGATGGTGGTGTTGTGTGGTGGTTGTTTTGCCTTGGAAACCCTTGGAGTTCTCCTGAAACCCTTTCTTTCTTCTCACGTTACTCTCTCTTATGTTTAACAAATAATGGCCCTAATAACCGTAAGTGTTGGCTGATAAATAAAACCTAATTTCGTAGGTTATTATTCACCAAAAATGGGAATGACTAAAATACCCTCTCAAGTTGTCGGTTAGGCCTAAAAAGGTCCCGAGACCCAAACTAAATCATCGGCTAGTGTTTTCTGACTATTTCGACCCTTGTGGACACATTGGAGCACTCAAAATGATCATACAGATGATACAAATGTAATTTACTTTTAAATTCATTCAAATTGATTCCTGACGCGACTGACACTCGCGTCTCAACTTAATTACCGAAAATGCCATATTTTCAACTCACGACAATATTAATAAATTCAATAATCATATATTTCCATATTCACTCAGTAATATTCAACATTATTATCATAATCAAATACCAACTCTCGTCTCGCTAGTATTTAAATCCAGATTAACTTCCAACTAATTATCTCAAATTAATTTAATTAATTCCATAATTAAAAGCAATTTTATTTAATTAAACTCGTAATTAAAAGACATAAAAATACGGGGGTTTACATACTTCCCCCTAATAACGAAATTCCGTCCTGAAATTCAGAAATGTAAGGCATACCAGGAAAATTAGGTATCCTTTAGTACTCAAAATAAAATTCAAAGTAAGGCCCAATCACTACAGCCCCCGCTTCACAAGAAGCTTGTTAAACACTATCGACACTTTATCAGTTATAGGGTCACACCTCAATAAATGCACCTCACCTTGTGTTCTTACTAAACAACGTTCGATTAAGAATAGCCTATACATCATTGGTAGCATTATCTCAATATTATTGGGAGGTCGCACCTCCTTCGTATCGATTCCCGTGTTTATTTAAACGCCAAACTTTCATCCTGGGAGAAACCATAGGACATCTGACTACTCTTGTCCGTTCTTCGAATCTCCGTTCCCGGCGGTGTAACTTTTACAAAAGGAAAAAAAGCCACCTAAGACGATTTGTGGTTATGCCATTATAGTCATCGGACTCTAACTTCTGAATGATCTAAAACTCTGATAATCCGCTCACCTCTAAACATCCAGAGGAAGAATGGTAAGGTTTATCTACACAAAACCTCAGTAAGCACCTTGTCCACTATAAATAGGTACGGGTGCTTTCACACAACTCTACTATTAGGTAATATCCTCTCCTTATTACCATATTGTACTTCACTTACTAGCTATACTTGTTATGGAAATGAAATGATCCCAATGAGGCTAAAATTAAATTTCATACGGCTTCACCAGTCGTCAATCACTCTGCGCCTATTACTCGGGCTATAGGTGATACAACCTGCTCAAAATGAAACGTTATCCCCACTACTTCCTGATAGCCCATGTTGAAGGTGGATTTTAGGGATCTCATCCTAGTTCAGAATAATGTTGGGTAGGACCACGTACCAGCATAATCATTATCTAATAGTGTAAATCATTCAAGGATACAACAATTACTTTCCTTTTGGACAATCTGTTCCACACATTCGAAGGAACTCGTTACTTATCTTTAGGTTGGCAACCCATCAAATAAATTTACCTACTTGACTCTTCCATCACTGGAATCATCGGCTTGATACAAATTTTTCTGGCTGATTATCTCACTCCAACTGTTTTCTATCTATGAGCGGTGCACGTGGAGACTACTTATTATGCCTCGCTCAACACCGACTTTCACTTATAATTCTTCTCGTTAAGTGATACTTAATAACCCTCTTCTTCCCTTGGCGCATACCAAAAGTTTTCACCACGATGTGCACTTCTGGACTCTTCATATCTTATTGACATCAACATTTTATTTACGCGCAAGTCGCCCTCAATATTCTACTTGGTAGAACTCTGCTCTAATTTGTCCATAATAGTTAATTATTTATCTTCTCAAAGGATACCCCCTTTTTTTAAATGGCTTCCCACTGCCTTTCCACCAAGTTCGGACGTGCTACTCTGATTGCACACCAATATACTGCTTATCATCCTTCTCTTACGATGCTTAATCCATCCTACCACTACCATTTTGTAATACCGGTTCCACAAGCATAAATTTCACCCATCTATATGTCTCTTCTTCCGGCGATCCAGACACCAGCAAACCAAGGTGTTCATACACCCTATAACCCGTGCATACGAGTCTAAACGTCATATACGCTTCACACGTACGCTTAATTTTTTATTTCCCCTGTATTCGTAACGTGGCTATACTACTTGGGCATTCTAGATTACCTCAGAATTTGAAATCCTAAATCCTACTTAACATCATTCCATCCTTCAACCCACCGTAATAAAACAAAATTTTCAGTACTTCCTCACCACATAACTGGCTTTACTGGCCTTATATTGTAATTTACCTTTTAACTTACAGTTATAACTACATACTTCCATAACGACCGAGGTACTAGACTCATGGACGAATGGCCAAACATCTCCCTACTACCAACCTTATGCTAAGTTTCATACGTGGAATGTCTCGCAAAGCGAAATCTAAATAAGGAACCCCCCGATACACTACTACCTAGCATTGTCGGTCAACGAAATCCACATGCCCTCAGTTCATAACATATACCCCTATATTCCCGTATCTTGACAACAAAGTTACATCTCCTTCGGCAATCACTTAAACAAGGAATTTCTTTCGAAAGACACTGTCTCTTAACATTTATGGTAATCACATTCCATAAACATCATGCAAATATAATCGGGGCTCTCAAAATCCCATCCCCAAACATACAACTATGAGTATTAACTTCCACGTCTCTAAAGGGTGATATAACAATGCACTCTTCCTATTACCACATTCCGAGCGTTAATTATAATAACCGGCTAAATCTTTCCGCTGAACAGTAAACCAAATACACTTTGAATCATATTAATAAAGTCCCTACACATACCGGGATCAAATATTTGAGACCATTATACCTTTCGAAGTCTCGATAATATATATATATATATATAACATATAAATGCGAGTCCAACCCTCTCGCAGATGAGGTCTCGTCAGAATAAAACATTCTACCCCTTGGTAGTAACCCCGATAGACTTGCGACATGCGCCCACTATCGGTCTAAGCATCACTATAAAATCATAATCAACATAATATCATACTCATATAACACATCACTAAAATGAGTAATCTCAATAAAGTATATACCACTATCGATACACCCATTCATCCTCCGCGGATAACACTAAAGGTAACTCCACTATACCAGGAAAAATATTCATATAAATAATAACATTGTCGATATACGCACTAAACTCGTCTCTCATGCGAATATAGCAATAATAAAAATGTAGTAACTCGTTCCTGTCACATACAACCCGCATCATCATCTGAGGATATAACTCATACTTCTACCTTGCCAATCGCCCTGGCTGCTCAAATGATTCCTGGACTTAACACACCTGTCCGTACCAAATCGAAAACTTCAATAACTATTGCCCTTGCTAGGCACCATACCCTTATCCTTATACTTGATTCAAAAAAAAATTAACGCACGGGTTTCACTCCCCATAAAATACCTCTAAACATACTCCACTTATCTCCGGTCACACTGACTATGTTAGGGTTGTCCTTCTCTCGGACTTTGGTAGTCTCGACTCTGATGGCTACCTCCGTTATTCCCTTAGCTTTGATGGCCCTAAGGAACACGCTACTGGATTCAATAACTCTTACCGAAGTCACCATCGCTCGGTAAATTTTTTGCTATTCGAATCATTTAAATGGGGTCCCTTGATGGGTCTCCTCCTTGTGGTGCTTCACCAACACCGTTTCCCCCCAGTCTTACTATATGACTAAATTCTTCGATTCTTATAGCTCCCCACACAAGGAATTCCCCAGAAGTGCTAGCAATTCTTCTTATAAGTTAATTTTCCCCTTCTCCGTTGCACCTACTTCATTCGGTGTAAGGTTCGCTAATTAATTAAATTTCTTTTCACAAAGTGACCTCTGTTTGACCCTCTTGTGTGAGTTCAGGACAACGTTCGCATCTTATCCTGAACATCTGATGAAGGAACTTATGGTCAAACCCTACCTATGAGCCTTCTCTTGACAAAACATTCCACTTCTAAGTGTGGTGGTTGCCTCTCACCATTGTAACTCTGCTCTTATGAGCCAAGAAAAATTTTACCCAAAATTTTCACTCCCGATTAGCCATACTTCGACATATGCCCAAGCCTTTGGATATTTTACCTTCATTAGCTAACACACGCCATTTTCGCATTTCTAGAATTTCCACTGCTAGTTCTCTTCAATGTTTCGTCCGACTCCCTCCCAATCCAACCTTACTGGGTGAGTATAATTTGACCCCACTTTCTACTATAGTTATACCTGGAAGTCATATGTTGTGCCTTAGCCGTCTTTACCGTCTCGGACTTCAGTGCCATAATGGGGGTGACCTCAACTACAGTCATCATTCTTGAATATACCCTATAACCTCAACTGAGCTTTGCCTCCGGTTGTCCGCCCAACTTCCCTCGCCTGACATAGACACGCGAGCACACCCGAATGCAAATAAGATTCACTATTATATGGATTATAGCAGGAGAACGAAATCTCATAAAAGAAATCAACAATCCTAAACATATGGCTCTATATCAAAGAAAGCTACGCTGGAAGCATAATAAGTTGCATAGATCCTAAAGGACACTAGAACTTGATGCTCTGATACCACCTGTGACACCCCGACTAATTAAATACCGGGTAGCTACTCCTTTATTAAACTAATATAGAATATCAAGTTGGTTCAGTCTTAGCATCACTGTCGAAAATATTTAGTTACTTACTAGCCACCTAATATTTAAAATAGAGAGATGCCAAACTTTTATTAATTAAATTAACAATAACCAAGTAATTAAATCATCAACCATCAATCGCATAAACACTCTCATATGAATAACTAACGAAATGAAATAAACTGGGTCCGGAGTAAACACTCCAATAATAATGCGAGAGTAAAATAAAATCTCGATACAAGAGTCTGAATAAATAAACCAACATCTGAAATAAAACTGAAAGTCTGAGAATGCTATCTCTAAATAAAAATGGGCGACATGCCCTAACAGATAAGTAACCCTGAATAGAATCAAGTGCAGAATGTGAAGGCGTCTAATACCGAAATCCTGTAACTTCCCCAACAGCTACAGCACGTCAATGTAATGGAACTCCTATGCTTGGTGTCCCTGTGGCTGGGCAACTAAAATATTTTTACAAAACAAAAATAGATTTGGAGGAACACTACACCAAAAACAGCAATTTGGCACACCCTCATATTAAAAATCTGGCACATTTTCAAACTGTGATAGATTTTGGCACGGTTTAATAGAAATTTGGCACACTTTAAAACAGTGCCAAAATTTGGCACTATTTTAAAGTGTGCCAAAATTAAGAACACTTTACTAGGGTATAAAATACCTTAAAATTTTGGCACACTTTAGTTTCCCTCTTCTCTCTCCTCCCTCATTTTCTCCCCCGCTCCCCCTTCTCTCTCCACCAAAAACCCAAGCCCTACCCCTCTCCCCCGCTGCCGTCGCCCCTAGTCCTCCTCGGGTCACCTCCCCCCTTGGGTTTATCTGGTGTCGTCGCCCCTATTTTCCAGTGTGGTTCCGGGTTTTTGTTTATCCGGTGTCGTGGTGTCTCTTCCGGCGACCTCGTGTTTTCCATTTCTCGGTTTGGGAGTTCGGATCTTTGAAGGGGTTTCCAACCTGTTTTGCGGCAACATCGTTTTTTTTTTTTGCTGTTTTGGCATCTTAAGTTGAGGTAATTTCTTTCCTTCTTTATATATATATATATATATATATATATATATATACTGATTTGTTTAATAAAATTATTTTATTTTATTTTATTTTAAATTTAATTTGATTTAAATTGGAATTAAAATCTGAAATTGTTTGGGTGTTTGGTTTGGAGAGTTTATTTACACCCATTTCAGTTTGTGTGTACACTTTGTTATCAAGACTTATTTTTGGAATGTGGAGATAACTTTTCAATAGTCGAGTTTAGGAAAGAGAGAGAAAGCCATGTGCAGCTAACATTTGCAGTCTTGGGGTGGGTGATATAGGAGGTGATTGTGTTTTCTTGGCAAGATCTGATGGGGGTGATGGGATTTCCAAGCATGTGAGGTGATTGTGTTTTCAAAGGTCCACTCAGGGAACACTCCCTCCGAGGCTGTTGTCGCCTCTCTGAGGTATTTCTCATATTAATTTTTGGGATGGGTTTTTTATTTTCCAACAAAATGCATTTTTTTTGCACAAAAATGGTTCAATGTGCACAAAATGCATTTTAGGGTATAATAATCTCATATTAATATTTAACTGTTTAAATGCTGATTGTGCCTGTTCATGTTTGTGACAATGTTAATGTGCACATAGAGGGGTAAATCTTGGATAGTCCAATTGTTAGTTGTGACCCGTTTCTCACTAGCAATAAAAATGGAGGAGATTGAAGTGCCTCCCATTGTTGATTTACAGGTGAGAGAAAAATTAATGTGAATATTTGTTTATTTCATTATATATTAAACCATTTGCCTTTTCTGATATGTTCTTATATGTAATGGACATATGGATTTTTGTGAGTAGGTAGGAGATCCCAAGTTTTTATTTGAAGGCAAAACCATACAAAGAATGGCGCTTCTTGTTTTGAGCACCTTGAATGGAGATCCCAAGTTCTTTCATAGACTACTTTCTTAAAAAGATTAACCATGATCATCTTCCATCACAATCTTTGATCTCTATTTCACACACGTGTGTGTATAATCATATATGGGTACTGTAATATTAAAGAGTTTGATCCTGGGTGGGAATTGAATGCAGGTATTGGGGTGGTTTGAAGATCAAAAGGCCAGCATAGGCTGCCAGTGATTTGTTTGGTTTTGTTTTACAAAGATTTAACTCACGCAAGTTCCATCCAATCTTAATCAAGTTACTACAGGTAGCTATTATTTAGTATAACCTTTTAAAATGCAATGAATTATTTCTACTCAACATTTATAGTTTGTCTTTTTCATTCTATATCTAATCATTCCTTTTAAAGTTTGAAAATCACTTCATGGCTTACTTTATGAGCTTATTAAGGTAAATTGGTGGAAGGGATTTGCTGGTGGTTTGGTTCTGGAATTTGCTGGTGCTGTTGAGTTTATTTTAAATGTTAAAACATGTTGGATTTAACGAATAAACAAATGAAGTGACCGCGTAGTTGCGGGTCTCCCCGTTTGACAATATGACGATAATTTCAAAATACGTAGATTAGGCTTAAAAACAAGCCGTTTGAGGGTGAAAACCAAAATCAGCCCACAAATGACCCCGTAAGAGGCACGAACACCTCGCACGGGACTAATGTAACTTGTACGAACTGACCGCGTAGTCGCGGGTCTCCCGATTTGAGAATATGACGATAAATTACAAAAATCAACACTTAAACTTAAAAACAGGCCGTTAAAGGGTGAAAACCTAAACCAACCCCCAAACAGACCCGTAAGAGGCACGAACACCTCGCACGGGACCAATGTAACTTGTAGGAACTGATCGGGTAGTCACGGATCTCCCGGTTTGAGAATATGACGATAATTTGCAAAAATAACACTTAGACTTAAAAACAAGCCGTTAACGGGTGAAAACCTAAACCAGCCCCAAACGGACCCGTAAGAGGCACGAACACCTCGCACGGGACAAATGTAACTTGTATGAACTGACCGCGTAGTCGCGGGTCTCCCGGTTTGAGTATATGACGTTAATTTACAAAAATAACACTTAAACTTAAAAACAGGTCGTTAAAGGGTGAAAACATAAACCAGCAATCAAACGGACCCGTAAGAGGCACTAACACTTCGCACAGGACCAATGTAACTTGTAGGAACTGATCGCGTAGTCACGAGTCTCCCGGTTTGAGAATACGACGATAATTTGTAAAAATCAACACTTAGACTTAAAAATAAGCCGTTAAAGGGTGAAAACCTAAACCATCCCCCAAACGGACCCGTAAGAGTCACGAACACCTTGCACAGGACCAATGTAACTTGTACGAACTGACCGCATAGTCGCGTGTCTCCCGATTTGAGAATATGACGATAATTTGCAAAAATAACACTTAGACTTAAAAACAGGTCGTTAAAGGGTGAAAACCTAAGCCAGCCACAAACGTCCCCATAGGAGGCACGACTAATGTAATTTATACGAACTGACCGCGTAGTCACGGGTCTCCGGGTTTGAGAATATGACGATAATTTGCAAAAATAACACTTAGACTTAAAAACATGCCGTTAAAGGGTGAAAACCCAAACCAGCCCCCAAACGGACCCGTAAGAGGCACGAACACCTCACACGGGACCAATGTAACTTGTACAAACTGACCTCGTAGTCGCGGGTCTCCCGATTTGAGAATACGACGATAATTTGCAAAAATAACACTTAGACTTAAAACACAGGCCGTTAAAGGGTGAAAACCTAAACCAACCACTAAACATCCCCATAGGAGGCACGAACACCTCGCACGAGACCAATGTAACTTGTAGGAACTGACCGCGTAGTCCTGGCTCTCCCGATTTGAGAATACGACGATAATTTTAAAAAATTAGCACTTAGACTTAAAAATAAGCCGTTAAAGGGTGAAAACCTAAATCAGCCCCCAAACGGACCCGTAAGAGGTACGAACACCTCGCACGAGACCAATGTAACTTGTACGAACTGACCGCGTAGTCACAGATCTCCCGGTTTGAGAATATGATGATAATTTGTAAAAATAACACTTAGACTTAAAAATAGGCCGTTAAAGGGTGAAAACCTAAACCAACCCCCAAATGACCCGTAAGAGGCACGAACACCTTGCACGGGACCAATGTAGCTTGTAGGAACTAACCGCGTAGTCGCGAGTCTCCCGGTTTGAGAATACGACGATAATTTGCAAAAATAACACTTAGACTTAAAAACAAGCCGTTAAAGGGTGAAAACCTAAACCAGCCCCCAAACGGACCCGTAAGAGGCACGAACACCTCGTACGGGACCAATGTAGCTTGTACGAACTGACCGCGTAGTCACGGGTCTTCCGGTTTGACAATATAACGATAATTTGTAAAAATCAACAGTTAGACTTAAAAATAAGCCGTTGAACGGTGAAAATCCAAGCCAACCCCCAAACGTTCCCGTAAGAGGCACGAACACCTCGCACGGGACCAATGTAACTTGTACGAACTGACCACGTAGTCGCGGGTCTCCCGATTTTAAAATATGACATTAATTTGCAAAAATAACACTTAGACTTAAAAATAGGCCGTTAAAGGGTGAAAACCTAAACGAGCCACCAAACATCCCCGTAGGAGGCACGAACACCTCGCACGAGACTAATGTAACTTGTAGGAACTGATCGCGTAGTCCTCGGTCTCCCGGTTTGAGAATAAGATGATAATTTGCAAAAATAACACTTAAACTTAAAAACAGGCCGTTAAAGAGTGAAAACCCAAACCAGCCCCCAAACGGACCTGTAAGAGGCACGAAGACCTTGCACGGGACCAATGTAGCTTTTAGGAACTGACCGCGTAGTCGCAGGTATTCCGGTTTGAGAATACGATGATAATTTGTAAAAATAATACTTAGACTTAAAAATAGGCCGTTAAAGGGTGAAAACCTAAGCCAGCCACCAAACGTTCCCGTAGGAGGCACGAACACCTCGCACGGGACCAATGTAACTAGTAAGAACTGACCGCGTAGTCCCGGGTCTCCCGATTTGAGAATATGACGATAATTTCCACTCTTATATGTAATTTTTTAGTTTGACTAATTTTTTTTGTAAATTACTGGGTTACTAATATCGTATCTTTTTTGTAACCTATTTTTTTTGCAGAATAACATTTTATCGTTGGCATTTATTCACGTGGAACACACAAAGAACTCAATGGTTTACAACAGGGGGTTTATTTATGATTCTATTTTTTTGTGTTATGATCGTGCGGGCTTTTGTAGTTTTATTGTTAACTTTTATAGCTGTGCGGGCTTTTGTAAGTTAATTGTTATATTTTGTAACCGTGCGGGCTTCATGTTAGGCAGGTTTTATATTAACAGGTTTTGGAATGTCTAGAAAATAGAGGAAACTCTACCCAATTTTTTTCTTGGCCTGTGAACTATTAAAGACTTGTAATATTTTAAAGTTTGTATGTACATTAGTTTATCAACAATGTGCAATATTTTCAATTTGTGAATTTTCGTGCTTTCAAATAATTTTTTTTCTTTTTATAAAAAATTTGGCACAGGTCAAAACCGTGGCAAAAGTGTATCATATTTTGGCACGGTTTTGAACTGTGCCAAAAGTTTTTCAAACTGTGCTCAATCTGGCACAGTTAAAAAGTGTGCCAGAAATATCAAATTCAGGCACGGTTTAAAAGTGTGCCATAAGTGTTCCTGTTTGGCCAAATCTGACACACTTTTGAGCCGTGCCAGAAAAAAATGGCCATTTTGGAACACCTAATTCTGGCACAGTTCAAAACCGTGCCAGATTTGATCTGGCACAGTTTTAAATTGTGTCAGATTCCTATTTTTGGTGTAATGGAAGACGGGTCAGAGCCCGAGGTGAAAACAATTTAAAAATATAGCAAGTGTTTAAATTACAATTAAATAACACATATTATAAACATGTTAGTTGCGTACTCTCGCATGAGTTTCTCACCTTTCAACTAATGTGCACACTTAACGTATACCCTTAACCCATCCTAGTGCCACTATCTAATTAGTCTGAACTAACCCCTGCTATCACATTCTAATATAAGGTGTCTACTCGTATTACACAAACAAGTTATATTTATATCTCACATCCACATTCATTAAAATACTTATCACAAGTTTTATTTTAATTCTCATATTCGTAGCCCATTCAAATATCTTAGTTATTCACATCTACTAAGCAATAGTGAACCAGTCACAAGTATATATATATATATATATATATATATATATATATATATATATATATATATATATATAAATCACTCTCAATACATATATACATATATGGCACCCAAAGGCTAAGCTGCGGTGCATGCATACTCTGTTATCGAATCCCGGTACATCACGTACATAAGGACTACGCGTTTCGAATCACTCAGGAACCGTTTCAATAAACAAAATCACACATATTGGAGGCGAACATAGTTCACATACCCATGGGTCACGCACATACCTACGCTCCTATGGTCAGCTGACTTATCGACTCACAAATAAGTCATTCACAGTCCTATGTCCTTAAGGTACCAATCTAAATCCCCCCCGTAGGCACACAAAGATCAGATGGTCCTTTTTCGAAAGCCAACCTCCCGTGATAGCAAGTATGGTAGGTATGTCATACACGTAAGTAGACCTGTCAAAATACACGATAACCCGTTAACACGACACGACACGACACGAAATTATAAGTTAATGGGTTTACCTTTATTGGGTTTGGGTCATTAACGGGTTGACACGGTAGACCCGTTAACACTAACGGTTCGGGTTTGGAAATTTACCTGTACCCATTTTAACCCGTTTCTACCCGTTAACACTAACGGGTACTATAGGGTCAGCCAACCCGTACCCAATAACAATAACCATTAAAACCCATTATTTCTAAATCTTTAAAGACTAACGGGTGCTATAGGGTCACCCAATCTATACCCAATAAAAATTACAATTAAAACCCATTATTTTTAAAGTATTGAAGACTAACGGGTATTATAGGGTCACCCAACCCGTTACCCATTTCGACCCAAAATGATTCGTTAATATTAACGGGTGTTAACGGTTTGGGTCGTGTACCCGTTAATATTAACGGGTCGTGTTTGGGTATTGTTATTAGACCCGTTAGGCTTAACGGGTCGTGTATGAGTTAGGGTGTTTTGACCCGTAACCCGTAACCCGTACACGACCCAAACCGACCCGTTGACAGGTCTACACGTAAAAAATACATACACTAGGCATTCACACAACCCAAGTAATCATATATCAATATAAGTATTCACACATTCCATCTCACAAATCTCATACGTAGTAAGTTTATCCCGAACATCCTACGTAATATATATTTAGCTTGATAACTCTCTTGTCGTATCAATTTGAGTACCTAAACCTATCCTAAAAGGTTACTAGGCCTTTTATTAGTTCCTAATGTTATCTCAGTAACTTAAAGTCCCTCCCTTACTGTTCTTACCCTTACATCATCATTCATTCCCATTATAGTTTCAATTCGAACGATTTCTAACCGTACCTCACTCGGTAGACCCTCGTAAGTAATAGCATTCAATTCCATAAGGTAAACTATTTTTTCGGGCATCAACTAAGACCCTACTGACCTTAACTAAGTCCCACAATATTGTATTAATCACCCTAAGAATCATTATCAGCTTTGGGATTTTCATTAAACCTTAAAGGAAAACAATTACCAAAAATCATAAGAGGTCGATCGATCGAAGAAAAGGGGTCGATCAATCGACATTCTTAAGTCGATCGATCGATCAAGCAGGTATTTGTCCAGAATTTCCTTAAACAGTTACGGGTTTCCTCTTTTTACACCTCTAATTCTTCATTAAAACGTCCCAAACTCCCAACCAAGTATACTAATCATCATACCAACATGTTTACATAATTTCTATCGTTATTAGAATCATTAAATCATCCTCAATTAACAGTTTCTTGGATCAAAAGTCATAATTATTCCTCTAAACCTAGTTCTTCCAAATTTCTTCAAGAACATCATAAATCCTGATTAAATTTCATACTTCCCTACACATGAAGTATGATTTCATATCTAATATATGGAGAGAATTTTTAACTACATGCAACCCTACCTAGATTCAATGTTTAATTCTCCCATTTCACATTTTATTTCATTGTTTATGATGAATCTTCAAATTTACACTATCATGTAAAATATATGCTTTGAAACTTTGTAATATAAATCACTTGCCTCTGTTTAGAAGTTCTGATCCATTGATGACGATATTGGTTGGTTCTCCCTCTCTTTTCGGTCACAAATCCGACGATGGTGGTGGTGTGTGGTGGTTGTTTTGCCTTGGAAACCCTTGGAGTTCTCCTGAAACCCTTTCTTTCTTCTCACGTTACTTTCTCTTGTGTTTAACAAATAATAGCCCTAATAACCGTAAGTGTTAGCTGATAAATAAAACCTAAATTTCGTAGGTCACTATTCACCAAAAATGGGAATGATTAAAATACCCTCCGATTAGGCCTAAAAATGCCCCCAGACCCAAAATAAACCCCCCGACTAGTGTTTTCTGACTATTTTGACCCTTCCGGATACGTTGGTGCACTCAAGATGATCATATGGATAATAAAAATGTAATTTACTTTTAAATTCATTCAAATTGATTCCTAACGTGACTGACACGCGCGTTCCAACGCCATAATTGAAATGATCAGAAGTCGTATTCGTGTTGCACAAGATAGACAGAAGAGCTATGATGATGCTAAGAGGTTCTTCAGGGAGTTTAGCGCGGGGGACTAGGTTCTTTTGCGAATATCTCCGATGAAGGGGATAATGAGATTTGGGAAGAAAGGGAGATTGGCACCAAGATACGTGGGACCATTTCCTATCATAGAGAGAATGGAGTCAATAGAATACGGAATTGGGCTGCCGGAACACCTGCATCGTATACATGACGTGTTCCATATTTCTTTGTTGCGACGGTATCTTCGAAATGAGTTGGATCATACTCATATTGTATTGGATAAAGTGGAATTGCGGCCAGATAGTTCTTATGAGGAGCGACCAGTGATGATCTTAGACCGCGCTAAGAAACGCTTAAGGTCGAAAGTAGTTTCGCTTGTGCGTGTCTAGTGGGCACATCATAATGTGGAGGAATCTACCTGGGAGCGTGAGGACGATATGCGCGAATGTTATCCAGAGTTATTTGTACCATGTATGCTTTTTCCTTTCCGAATTTCGGGATGAAATTTCGTTATTAAGGGGGGAGTGTGTAATACCTCGTAATTTTAATACCTTTTAAAAAGGCATTTATTTGGAATTAATTAAATATTTGAGATTAATTCGGATAAAATTATTACTTGAGAAAATGGTAATGTATGATGTATGTTAAATATTACTCAGTGAATCAAAGTAATACGTGTTTATGACTTCACTTATGATTAATTTTAGAAGTTGTCACGAATAGTGACTACGACAATTTCGGGTAAGTCAGACGCATGTGAATAGTAGTGCCGGGACTGAATTTATATAAAATAAAAGAGGAATATTGTTATGTCATTCAAATGGTCGTTTTGACCACGCCAAAGTGTTCGGAAGTGTTTTTATAGTAAAAAAAGTCTACTCGAACATTTGTATAGGGTCTCAGGGCACTTTGGAGCCGAATAGTCACCCCGGAGGGGTAATATGGTCATTTCACTTGGAAGGTGAATAGTGTACAAGAATTTTTGAGGTTAGTTATAAGTCTAAGGGGATGAGATTATTCATTTCATTCTAGAAACTTAGAGAGAAATAAATTGAGAGAAAGTGAGTTCTCTGGAGAAAAGTAAGAGTCTTTGGGGGAGAACCAAGAGCCAAAGGTCACCACCACCAACCACCACCAGAAGTTGATCGGAGAAGGGAGAACCACCAGTGGACATTCATCCCCAAAGGATCATATCTTCAGTAGAGGCAAGTGATTTGATAATTGCAATCTAGTTTGTATAATGTCCTTGTTAGGATAACTAGGAATGAGGAGAAATTACATGTTTTGGAGATAAACTAGTTGATGCTAAATCATTCCTGGAGAGTAGAGATATGTAGGAATAATCTCATGTTGTCAGTAGACATTAATCCACGAAATAATCATCACATGTTGGAGAAATTCATAAAGTTATAGGATTTTTTCTTGAGATATCACATATTTTAGTTTTTCTGGAAAATATGAAACATATACACTTTAATCCAAACTCTTGATGATTCTAGGTTGTTTAGAACAGTAGAAATCATTTACATATGTTGCTATATCATGTGGTATGAAGTATAAGGAATTTGGGACGTTAAAATAGAGATTTGAATTATCAAAAGTTGTGAAACCCGTAGACCAAAAGTTGCAGAATTCTGGGCTGATAACTGGGTGATCGATGGATCGACCCCTGACCATCGATCGATTGACCTCCCCAGAATTGATGAACTTGTTACTTTTTAATTGTTATTTTAATCCCAAAACTTCTAGGAACTTTTAATGATTATTATTTGAAAATAATGGGATTTATAGAAGGGCAGTAGAATATAGCTAAAACCCGGATTTATGTTATTATGTTTGGGATTTAAATTGGAGAGAATTATGTTAATTAATCGAATGAATTACGGTTGTTAGATTCACGTTTTTGGTTGTGAATCATTTTTATGGAGATTAAGGATAGGACCAGTAGGTAGGGAATCATTTGAATCACCTGGAAAATCCTAAGTCCTTATGTGAATAAATCTAAGTGAAAGAATATACGATTATGAGAGAATAGGTTTTATCGAATATAATTCTAATTAAAGATGAGATTAATTCACAATAATTCGGGGAGTATGATGACATGGACCAACAGGGTATAAGTGAAATTATTACTGAATATATATCAAAGTGAGCTTATTTAATCTTCGAGAAGCGAGATAGGATAGGGAATAATAAATTAAGGAGTAAAGTCAAAATATTTAATACGTAGGATTTGAGAGATAGATAATACTGCGTATGGGAATTATCTTATGGTTGTGTGAATACCTTGTTGATATTATATATATATAGGTGGATGTATACCTATAGTATAGTTTATTATGTGTATGACATACCTATGTTACTTGTTATCGGGGTGGAGGTTTCGCGTTATGGACGGACTTATCATGTGCGCCCAATTTGGGAGAATTTTTATATTCATACCCTGGGCATAGGAACTTGGATACATGCTATTGGTGAGATTGATAGTTTCGACGGTTTAATGGGAACGTAGGTATGTGTGTGACCCATTTGGCTGGGGAGTATGCTCGCCTCCAACATATGTGTGTTATGTTATTTATGATTTGGGAAAGACACCGAACCATTTGTCCTTTAGACAATGAGAATTGTAACGGGACGTGATAGAAGAGTATGCCTACACCACAACTGTGATTGGGAGGTGCTATATTAGTATATATTATAGGGTGAATATATATATACTGTAATTAAATCTATTGTGTGATATTGTAGTTGACTGTGAATAAAAGAAATTGAATTTAAGGAAGTAAAAGAATACTTAATCCTAAGACCTTGGAAAGTCAATTTCATATTAGAGAGAATAGAATGTGAATAATTATAATACGTATGGTATGGGTCATACGAGGTTATTTTATGGGATAGAATCATGTCGTGGAAACTAGTTAAAAGGAAGTTAATCAGATACACACTTTAGATGAGATATGAGAATATCAAGTAAGAGCCTGGAATCTAACATGTATATAATAAATGCTTTAATGCACTTGTTAAACACTTGTTGTTTTAAAATAATTTACAATCGGGCTCTGACCCGTGTTCTTGCATATTCTCTTCTCTACTATATCTATATAACAGGTGCCTAGCATCAGGGACGAGCAGCTTAGGGTATGGATGTGTGATCATGAGTTGTTGTTCCTGGAGATGCAGACTTATTTATATGCTTCATTTCTTTGATTCCTATATCTTAGTACTTTCCTCATTTAGGGCATGTTGCCCAGGATTCTAGTTATTTCATTTACCTTTTCAGATATTGTATTGGGTTTATATTGGTACTTTCATTTTGATTTGTTGGATGGTGTTTGATGTTTTAAACTGGGAAGTTTTATCCAGTTACATTTAATCTTATTATTCAGTATTCAGTTGTGTTGAGACTTCTCTATTATTGTTTAGTATTGTGGTAATGGTTTTAGATTGTTGTTAATCATGTAAAATATTTTTATCACTTAACTTAAGTAAGTATTGGGCGAGTTATTTTAAAAAGAAAATGTGTTTTCGACAGTGATGCTGAGAATGAATCAACTGTATATTCTGTTTAATTTAATAAAGGAGTAGCTACCCGGTATTTAATTAGGCGGGTGTTACATACATGTAATTCAAATGTTATAATAATTGCGATAATCTATGAAAATGCATTTCAACTCTTTAATGAACAGTATCTTTCATTGAGGTTGCAAATTTTTTATTTTATATATAGCGTTCTTCATTGATGACATGTGTGCGACCTAGCTTCCATTTATATTTCTCATTATGCCCGCATGTCCCGTGTGTTACACCATTTTCTGAGTGCTTCTATTTATTGAGTGTAATATCCGGAGAGGATTGGGAAGCATGCTCTAATGTTTATCCGGGCGGTAGTCATTTTTACCAAATCAAAGCTTTTTTAATGTGCATGCACGCCACTCACATTTGAGGTTTAAATTCCATGTAGTTATTCTTTTAATGTTGATAGTTTTGGATTATTGGGCAAAATTCTCTATTGCTTTGTTAATAATATGTTGAAATATCTAATTGTTGTTGAGCTTGGCATATTGGTTGGTTGGATATATTTAGAGAAAATTTGATGTTTGTGGGCTTCATCCCTGAAAACCCTCACGAGACAACACTTGTCCACTAGGGTAACCTAAGAATTCAACGGCTTGTTGCATTCGCTAAATACAACTGTGCGCCCGTGAAATGGAACTTTTTTAGTATGCATATTTTTATTTTTCGTACCACTCTCTGTGTCGGGTCTTGTTTTGTTTCATCACTAGGGACTAGCAATGTCTAAATTAATGGGTGTGATTAGTCGCGAATATTGTATATCTGCTCCCGTTTCTTAAGCATGCACGCACATTTGTAGCAGTTATTTCACTTATTAAAGCTCTTGTACTGTATAACCTTTGATTTTGATTTATAGATGTTTTTCAAGGTTTATTTGAGTTTTTGTAAGGATTAGAATGCTAAATGGTGCAAGTGTGCGCTTTCCGGGAAAGTTATAACGCTTTATGCAACCTCGGGGGAAATTTAGTCATTTATGCATCCGAGCTTTGTGCCCGAACTCTCTGCAAAAGTTGTAGCTCTTCGAGTTATCTTTGTATAGCCTCCAACTGCGTCAATCCGGTTCTTAACGAACAAGTTATGGTCAGTCTACTCAGAGGTCCCTTGTGTAGATTCAAATGAAAAGAAAAGTCCTAGTTTCTAAGGTCCTAATCGATCGGACCGTGGCCCCCGATCGACCAGTTATTCAGCTTTTGCCTACAAATCAAGACAGAGCGCTTTGATCAAGACCCCAGTCGATCGGGCCCTGACTCGCGGTCGACCGAGGCCTTCGGACATGCGAATCTTTTTGTTAGTTGGTTTGGTTTACACTTTTTGGTTTTGGTTTTAAACTTCTTGTTTGGTGGTTTTTTCCCACTAACTGTATATAGTAAGTGGTTTGTAGCAAGTAGGAGGTTGATTCAATCTTGTAAGAGCAAAGAAGAAAAGTTGGATTTTGTATTTGTTCTCTCTTCTCTCTCCTAGGGTTTGTTCCAATTTCTTCTTGCTTTCATCATCTACTTCCTTATTTGTAAACCAAATTCCATTTTAGTTGTACGTTGTTAGCTACTGCCATCTTTTGGTTAATTAATATAGTTGGTTTTTCTTGAATGCTTTCTTTTGTAATGTTTTTTCCCCTTGTAATTAAATCCATGGTGTGTGTGTGTGCATAGTTAGTGTTATGAGTAGCTAGTTTCCTTAGGTTGGGAGCATAAACCCACCTTGGATGGTTTCGCTTCTTGATTAGTTCAATATTTGAATCCAATAAATGGGTTTATGTGTTGATATTGGAGTTTCATAGGATTTTAATATCTCTTATCACATAAGAGTTGTTTTTAAGACTTAACTCCAACATCAACGCATTTGTTCGATAATATATTGTAACCTTCATCTCGTATCGTTGGGATGACACCCTTCATGCGGGATTGTTGAGAATGACTTTTTATTCCTATTTGATTGTGATTCATTCGTAAGAACCGTTTGAGTTGTGATAATTCGAGGTGGGGGAATGCTCCTCAACCTTTTGTTAAGAATCTTTTTATAATCCATTTTATAAATCTCGCTTACTTTTTAATCTTTAGTTAAGTGTTCCAGTAATTGTTGTTTGCTTTGGTTCATTATAACAATCGAAACTCAAATCATCTTTTCTTTTATCTTTTATTCTTGTTTATCGACTTTTACCTAAAAGAAAATCTTTGGTACTTCATATAATTCCCTGTGAAAATCGACTCCGATCTTACCAGGTTTATACTACTCTCGCGATTAGCGTGCACTTGCGCTATACAATATTTTGAGCGGAGTCAACGATAAACATAATACCATTTTACATATCATTACAGATCTGAAATAACATTTTACATATCCGAGAGTGTTTATACATATACATATAACCACAAATATACAAAGTATTATTTTTTAATTATTTATATTCTACAAAACTGTTTTTATAAAATTTATTAAGATCCAAACAAGGGATTTGAAATTCTACTAAAATTCCTTTGGAATTGAAATATAATGCCATGGAATTGGAATTCATTGAATGTCGGATTTGTATTCAATTCTAGCTCCGCGCATCCAAATGAACCCTTAGGGATGTCTGTTAACGAAGCTTATGACTCTCCTAAACTGCCTTATAAATGTAAACTCACTCTATATGAACGAGGCATCTAATATTTAAATATAATTTTGGTGTCTCCTCTCATAGAATCGACACGTGGCTTACTTAATAAATGCTTAGATATGAAAATGGCGCTATAATTGAGAACAACCCCATTTGGAGTCTCTAAAATGTATTAGGACACGTATACATATATTTACTCTTTTCATCTTCATACTTCTTGGTGTCTGAATTTAGTGCCATATTCCATTCCATTCGTTTACAAGCCATATCTCACCTAAGGAGAGGCATCAAACGACTATTATTTGGCCATTTTCTTTCCTCTTACTTTACTGTGGTTTTCCTCTTCATTCTCTCCACTCCCTCCAACTCACTCTCTCACAAGCCATTTCTTCCTTTGTAAGTTCCAAATCTATCAAAATCCTATCAAAACTATACTATTATATGATTCAATTTCAGTTATTCCTTTTATATGTCATTTTAGGCTTTATATCGGATACTTTATTATGAGCATGATTTTTTCTTTTGACCAAATCTTGATCTCGATTCTCAATGAACTGATTTACTCTTATTTACCTCTAGATTTTATTTTTATTTTTATTATCAATGAATTGATGAATCTTACTACTTAGTATAGTTTTCTAATTTCTTCTTTTTGCAATATGAATTAATTAACATTAGATTAGTAATTGAAAGTTACATGCCTTCATTCGACTCAAAAATTACAATTTCAGTTGGGATATTTCCACCTAGAGAATTTCATGTGGTTGCATAGGAAAGCATGCTGAAATATAGATTTAACAAATACAATTAAAAGTTTCCAGGTTGGTGTTTTTGACCGGTTAATGGTGTTGATTATTTGAAGTTGATAATTAAGCATTCTTATTTCAAGGAGTCAACTATCATTCTTATTTAATTACATATGAGAGTTTTTTTTAATAATATTTTTTTATTGGCGTAAAGTAAAAATTTTGCAATTAATTATGTATACCTTTTCCCGGGTTAAAGTGTTGATGTCATTCGCGGAGGGCGCGTGAATATGACCCTGACATGGCTTTGATAAGTGTTGCGCAAGGCTCGTAGCGTGTCAAAGACATTTAGCGCAAGAAAGTGTGTATGTAGATGTATGGATCAATTTATGTTTCTTTATTGTGTAGAGCAAATTAGATATTCCTGTAAATATATGTCGGTCATAATTTGCACAACTCATGTTTGGTGAAATGTTCTCTTTAAATATAGAACTCAAACTTGATAGATAAGTTATATCAGCTTTAGATTCCTGAGATGATTTACATTTGATCTTTTTCCCATAATAATGTTCACTTTTATCTCTTCTCATTATGCTAACGGTGTTGAAAGTCATTCATTCTAGTTATGCAATTATTACTTGATTGAGTGTAGTTTATCATATACTTTTAACACTTTGTTGATGGAAGATATTAGGTAACACTTATCGGTATCTCTTTATATAAACTAACAATCATATATACATTACAAATTTAATTTGGTGTGTTCTCTAAAATTATTGTCCAAAAATATATGGTATTCAACTACTTGATTTTTCTTTATATATGTTATTTAATTTTGAAATTACACCCGCCCGCGCATCGCGCGGAGCTAAAAACTAGTGCATTACTGTAACGTCGAGCAATATTACAACTTTATTGACCTGTGTTCTCAATCAATAATAGAACAAACCCTAGCATTCCGTGTACGTAGACAAGTTGCCGAACCACGTCTATCTTGTGTTGTATGTGTAATTTCATAATTTTCAACAATTATTATTGCTCGCTCGCTTGTGTAAATTGAATATCAATACGAGTATGAATTTACCACCTACAATACCCTTAGAAAGATGAAAAGAAAATGATAAAAAATTTCAAAATGAATAATTTAAACTTTATATAACATCTTTTGACAGTAGTATGAAGTATGAAATGAGTTTATGTGGTGATTGAAAATTATTTTAGTTCAATAATATTATAAAATGATTTATTAAACCACATTTGTTTTTGGGGCATACACCAAAACCCCATTTTCCCGAGTTTTTTCCTCATTCATTCATTCATACAATAACACAAACAAATAATCTCCCAAATCGAACACTCTTGATTTCCGTCTAAAACCAAACCAATGTCGTCTATATACGTATCAGAACCCCCAACAAAGGGGAAGCTCATACTTAAAACAACATACGGTCCACTCGACATTGAGCTCTGGCCAAAAGAGGCTCCCAAAGCCGCTAGAAATTTCGTCCAATTGTGCGTCGATGGCTACTACGATAACACAATTTTTCATCGCATTATCAAGTCTTTCATGGTCCAAGGTGGTGATCCCACCGGTACCGGCACAGGTACACTCAATTTATCCACAATTCTACATTTGCAAATGCCCTATTTCTATAAATCGATCATACTCTCTTTAGTCTAGTGTTATATAACATTGTGTCTGCTACTGTTAAATGTAATATAACATTGTGTGTGAGACTTCATATTCATTTTTTTGAATATCAATCAAATTTGGTTCGTTAATTATGTCCAAAAATAGAAGTGGACTCTTAATTTGAGACCGAGAGAGTATTAGGTCGCTGGAATGTGTTGGCGTCTAACTAAAATTGGTATAGTGATTATAATGAGTCTTAGCTTAGTTATACCAATAATTATCTGATAAAGTTTAAGATGATATGGAGTGAGAGAGAGATGAGAGACAAAGAACGAGACATGTTTTTTTCGTGGTTCAGCCTAATATGGTTTAACACCCCGCGTAATTCTGACGTCAGCGGCCACTAAAATTATGCCAGGCGTCACTAAATTAAATACCATTCTTAGCATATGAAAGATATGAGACATAAAATTTTTCATTCACAAGATAAATAATTAACTAAATAATCATCCATGCAATAATAAAACCCATCACCATGCTAAACTCCAAAATAATCTAACTCCATAATTTAATTAAAACTCCAAATGAAATAATCCAATAAAGCATCTGCTTAAAATCATAAATAACTTTGGAACCAAATGGCCTAATAAAATCCATAATGAAGTCTCATAATATAAAGTGACTGAATAAGATAAGCCTATACTAATAAAGCAAATAATTAAGATGGAACTCCATTTGCACCTCCAAAATGATCTCCAATAAATCCTATGCAGCTACTCCTAAACTAATACAAAAAATGTTAGTCAACGCAATGGGTCAGAGTCCACCGCATGGATACCAGCTACTGCTCTCAAATAGGGTCCTTGAACCCAGACAATTGCATTATACGCAATAAACACGACAATTGAATATTTTAAATTAAACGAGATATATTAATCGATAAATAAAATAAATCACGATCTACTTATAGCAAAGTCTACCCAAAATTCAAGTCTCAATATTTAATTTCCAACAACTTCCTATTTTTTTAATTTAATTTATTTACTCAAATTTATTATCATTCTCATTTTGTTAACATCAGTTGCGGTACTCCCGCATTTAAGTCTTACACTATAATAGTTGTGGGACTCCCACTAAGTTTACATCATTTTATTTGTCGTACTCCCGCTTATCGTCTTTCATTATTTGGTTGCGGTACTCGCGCTAAGTTTACATCATTTTATTTGTCGTACTCCCGCTTATCGTCTTTCATTATTTGGTTGCGGTACTCCCGCTAATTCTACACCACACCCATTCTCCTCACTATGACCAGTCAGTCCGGTTCACTGTTAGCTCTGCCCACACTCGTGAGGTTCCACGCACGACACGTTACTATAGCCCTTCAGTCCGTTTAACTGTCAGCGTGCACATACTCGTGACGCCACACACACCCACATCGCTATAGCTAGTCGGCCCGTTTAACTATCAGTCCTGCACATACTCGCGCCGCCAATATATTTTAATACCCGTTTTATCATCTTAGGTATTAATTCTCAATTTATCAAGTTTTTCTCATTTATTCCAAATTAGCCCCACCTTTATAATCGACATAAAATCCTCAAAACACGCTTAGTCCCATACCTAAAGGTCTTCAACACACAAGTATTTTCCAGCCTATTATATAGGAAGAAAACCAACTCACCATCACCACTTAGCCGCACCCCTAGGTTTGCTAATCCATGGAACAATGTAAAAATCAGCCCCACCCCAGAATTTCTATCCGTAAACCGTCACCACTATCTAGTCCCATACCTAGAAAGCGATAACTACCCAAATGTCTATTAACTAGTCCCATACCTAGAAAGCAGCCTAAATAAAGGTGAGCGTCCTATCTATCCCATAACCCCATCGTTCCCGCGGTGTCGAACATATTAAAAATAAATAAATTTCATGAGATTAAATTTCCATTCATCACAATAATTTCACCAATTTAATCCACACACTGTTTAATTATATAATTAATTAAACCATAATTTCGCATCAAATTATTCGTTTAATATCACACGCATGTTTATAGAATTTATACGACAAGAATTTACTATCGTGCGACATCCACAAAATTTTCATTATTTAATGTCATAAAACTTATCAAGCGACATTCCTACGTAAAAATCTACATGCGAATACCTTAACATCCTCTACGGCACCCAAATCTCTACTCTAACATGCAAGGTTTTGAGTCTTCATTTATATTAAAAATTTTCATAAAAACAATCCCGAATTATATGCCACTTTCCCTAATTAATATCTCTAATTTATTTTACGAAAACACATGTATTTAGTGTGTAGGCCATAATTACTACGCATAATACTAAGGGAAAGCAATAGAGGTGACCATGCCTGAGATTTGTTTGAAGAAATCTGATTTTGAAAATGTGTTTCTCGCAAAAAGGTGACAAAGATTCGTTCTTGAATCATCTTGAGAAAACCCGGTTTATCTTGATAAATCTTGAGTTGAAAGTTGTGCAAAATGGGGCTAGGGTTTGTAGGAGGAAGAAGATGAAAATTATAAGGGTCTACTGCTCTTAGAGGTTGTGAAAATATGTTTGAAAAGTCCTAATCCCATATTAATTTAAGTGGAGAAAGATTAGATAATTTAAATGGCATTAGAATCCTATTAAAACTAAAACAGTTCGCCTGCTAGGCACGCTCCAGAACCGTGACAAACAGTTAGTCATGGTTTAAGGTCGTGACAAATACCTGAAGCGGTATTTTTATTTTGGCCCTATTTTTTTGCCTAGAGAGTTTTATGTTTTGAGGACTCTTCTAAACGACCCAAGACTTATATGTACTCATATTAGGAGTCTTTTAAGCTAGCTTTTCGAATTCCGAATTAATTTAATTAATTACCGGATAAAATTACGGGTTGTTACATATGGTGTCTACGTTCATGGATGTGAGGTCACTAAATATTAGGGTTTGAATACAAACTCTTAATAACTTTGTAGGGTTAACTGTATAATTTTTTTCAGTTGCCCCCCCGTTGAAGGGTGTAGTGAGCTATTTATAGTAGTGGAAGGAGAAGAGTCGGAATATCTTTATACATCGATATTTATACCTTTTTACACTAAAGATAACAACTTAGCGTGTGCATGGGTGACTGTAGGAATTTCTACAGTCTACCGACCTAAGGGGATAATAAAGTCGACCACATTAATATCGAGGGATTGGGCCCACTTGATACTATGATAGGTGTCATATTGTTATTGGTAGCATTGTTACTCTAGGTTACAACTACAATACATTTTGTATTGGGTCATAATACATGTTAAAATTACTTACAAACCTAAGGGCCGTAAAAACAAACTAACAAGCTACACACTAACATATGAAGTTAGAGCATCCTCAAATGGTCTAATGAAATGTTGATAGTTGGTCAAGTTAGATACGTGGATTGAAAGCCCTCTTCTGATGGCGTAATAAAAGTTGGCAATGTTTAGCCAATAACCAAATTTGAACTTCCCATTACTCAAATATAACTTCTCTCAATGATCAAAATAGTGGACTCCGCCACTTTTTACCTATTTGACAAAGATAACGATCTTTAAGAAATTGATATTTCAATATTAAGAGTGTGAGAATGTTAATACGTCAACATTATAGTGTGTCCTATTCTTTTGAATTTTGACAGGAAATTATCATTGTAGAACTTGATATTGTTAATATAATACTTCTCTAAAGCCCTATTTGGTTGCACAAATTGTTTGATTATGTAAATTGGTTCATTGTAAATTATAAATTAGTGGATTTGAAATGAGTTAAAATCCAATTTTACCCATTGTTTGGTAAATGAAACTGATGTTAAGGTTTAATAGAAAAATAGCTAAAAACGAATTGAGAGAAAGAGAGGAGGGAGGGAGGGAGAGGGTCAGTCTCATGCACTTTTTGTAACTCCTATTTCAAATGGATGCATTTTATGTATTTTGTGAAATGAATTAATTTCAAATTTTACATGAAAATGGGGCAATTAATGAATTATTTCATGTATGAAGCCAAACACAATAAATGAGCCAATTTGTAAACTGGTCAATCTATTAATGAGCCAATTTATAATTTTGGAACAACCAAACGGGGCCTAAATGAATAATCAAAAGCTTACTTGTCAACTTCTAATTATTTTAATTTACTTATACCAAAGTTGGCTCCTGATGAAGTAGCTCCTTATCCAGTTGGAGGAGGAGTTTACTCCAGGAGATTTGTTTATTCATGTAATTCACAAATCCTAGCTCACTGAGGTGGTGTGCTGTCATGCTTTATATAAGGTTGCTTATCAATCTTTATATATGTTGATACCACAAGTTTTGTTTACACAGAGATTAAGTGTTTTAGGAGCTCTATGTCCTACCTTAGTATTTAAGAATCTTGTACAAGTTCAAGATAAAACCCCTTTAACAAAGACCTTTCCGTTTTGTCTGTAAAGTGGGAACTCGATTGCTCTCTTGTATAGGGGTAGTAGGAATACCTTGTTGCCATAAGATATATTGTGGTTATGATTAATTGAGTAGCATAGGCCTATAAACTGGTGGCACGTGGTTGTCATCATTGAAAGTGACTATACTCATAAATGCTAAAATAATTTTACTAGCTTGCTACTTGTAACGCTCGCGCAAGATTGGTCTTCACTACTTGGATAATTGTGGCCCGCCCCAAGAGGCAATTGTGTCTTCATACAAACTTATCTTGGTCTCCTCTCTCCAGACCTCACCCTACAAAAGTTACCCTCCATTTTCAAGCTTGATCTTTGAGTTCTCAGAAGAAAGGAATTATAGCTTTACTTGTAATGGCGTGTCTTTTTTCTTGTGGCGTTAAAAATTTTAGTATATAATTGTTGTCGATTATATGCCCTTTTACAATTATGATGAAACCCTCATTTTGTTATTATCTTGTGTTCAAGATTTTGGCATTTTTCGGGGTGTTTGTGACGAAACTACACGTCAATGGCTAAAAAGAAATACCAAACCCTAATTTTAGGGAGAGAATCAAAGTTGTCTTATATTTCAAGTATTGCAAAAGTGAGTACAAATGAGATTACAAGCTTATTTATAGAGGCTGAATTACTTGCTAATCAAGTAATTAGCTAAAATGACTAAAAGGGCCTACTAAAAATAAAAGAATGCCTAATTAGTCCCAAACATGCTTGGAGACTAATTAAGGAATGAAAAGGCCTAAAAAGAGTTAAAAATAGAAAATACAATGAAAATAAAAGGAAAATAATTATGGATTCCCATCACTCTCCCCGGCTTCGAAAAGGTCGTCCTCGAGCGTAGGAGATGAATAGCCAAAAACTAAAATAACCATCAAAGAGATCTCCACTAGAAAGAAGAACCGTCTTCGGACACGTCCTTTGTACCGGCTTGCAATAAATCATCCAAACATGTCCGATCAACAAAATCTTGGCCCAAGATTCCCATGATGAACCCCTTCAATGCTTCGACGCGAAAAATTTCTTCCGAACGCGTATCAAGAGATACCCCGAATGGTCCACATACCCACCATCTATCACATCACCTTTAATCTCCACCTCAACCCCAAAAAAGATAACATCCGATTTAACCTCATCAAGATCATCATCCCCATGCTCAAAGATTGGGAAGAAATCTCCCAACTCAAATATTTTCGGCTCACGAAAGTGCGTGCGAGTCACCCAACCATCCCCGACAAGAATGTAAAAAAAATCTCCAATACATAACCCAATGTCATCGTTTTGATCGTTCTTGCAATCAATCGGGTTGGGAGGGTACTTTTTATCGTTGATTTCACTCGATTGGAGGATTGAAGGAGGAAGAATGATTGGATGAAGCAACCAATCTTGGACTAGCCGTTGGCAATCTTGAATCGAGCCTTGGGAGTTAATCGGGGCGGAGATGTAATTTTTTTTGAGGTTTAGAAAATTGGCGGTGGGTTGGGAAATGGGTGGTAGTGGGTCGGGATGCAAAGGGAGGAGTCAGGAGGAACTCGGGAGGGGGCGGGATTGTCCATCAGAGTGGCGGGAGGGGGAAACGGGTAGCCTTGGGTTAGAACAGGGGCGGGTTGGGGACGGTATTGGGTTGGCAGGGGTTTTGGGGGTTAGAGGTGGGTTTTTGGGTAGTGGTGGAGTGGAGAGGATGATCGCAGGTGGGGTGGAGGAGTAGGGGGCAGTGGCGGCTTGCCCCCTTGGGCTGTTGGTGGATCGTTTGGAAGGGGAAGAGTGGTCGGCGGCTTTTGGAGTGGGGAGGGGGGCAGCGAGGGTTGGATGATGGTGGTGGAGCCCCTCGGCAGCTGGGTAGGGGTAGGGGAAACTAGGGTTAGGCATAGTTGTCAAATCGCGAATCGTATCGTGAATCGTGAATCGAATCATGAATCGAATCGGTCGAATCGGAGCCAAATGATAAAAACGTAGTAAAACATAAGTAAATGGGATTTAACACTATAGAATTGGTAATTCAGCGTAGTATGACAAAAAACTAATCGTAGGTTCTAAAAAACGTGGGGCGTGATCGAGGCGTAGAGGCTAAGCCTTAAGCCTTAGAAGCCTAGGCGGGCCTTAGGCGTAAAAATGCGTGAAAAGGCGTTTAGGACTTTTTAATATATTTTAATATTTTTTAACTATAACAAGGCTATTAAAATACTAAAATTGTACATATCATAAAAATGTGTCTGAATATTTGCAAATTAAAATACTATTTGATTATTTTGGATGAGATAATGGTTCGGTTTGTAAAAACATCTTTAAAAGGCGATATCGTTTCACTAAAGCATTGTTGTTTTTAGAGAAAAAGTGTGCCTTAAGGGTTTTACCAAGCAAAAGGCGTCAAAATCTTAAGGCGGGGCGTTTCTCCCAAGCCTCAAGCCTAGGCGGGTTTTTTAGAACAGTGATCGTAGCACATGATAATATACCAAAATATATCACAAAAATTAACCGTAGCACATGTTCTCATTCATATTAAGATTAAAAATGTCAAAAACAAAAATATATCATAAAACAACCTACATATTAATTTAAAACAATAAAATAAATACAAAGGTTAATTTAAAACAGTAAAACTGTAAAACAAATACTTTCAAAATTTTTAAATAGGCCTACCTACTAAGATTAACAATATTAATTTAAAACAGCCTACAAAATTACAACAATATTAATTTAACATAGTAAACCATATTAATTTAAAACAATAAAGCATATGCTAAGATTAACTATAAATCAACATTAATTTAAGACAACGTTCTTCATATTAATTTAAAGCAACAAAACAAATATACCTTCAAAGATTTTATAACAAATACAAAAGTTTTATAACAAAAAAAAGAAGCAAAAGATAGAAGAGACTCAGCCAAGAGAATAGACACGAAAAGTCGGCTGAAAATAACCGAGCCAAGAGAACATGCTTTTCTCTAAAACTCAGTATCTTAACGGTATCATTTGTTGTTTGCTTTTTTTTTTTAATTTGTTTTATTAAAACACACGTATGGTTATAAGGTGAAAAAAAATCGCGAAAAAAAAAAAAGTTGAATCGGAACCGAATCGGGAATCAGACCCGAATCGGAAGATTCGAATCGTGAATCGCCGATTCAGTCCGATTCTTTAGACATTTGCGATTCTCAACTCGATTCGAATCGTTTTATGTCAGAATCGAATCGAAACGTAAGATTCGAATCGCGAATCGTAAGATTTTGACAACTATGGGGTTAGGGTTTCTACCCACTCGTTCTTGAATCTCCTCTTTTAGTTGTTTGGATTTCTTTAGAGCCATTACGAGTAGTGTACGATTTTGAATACCTACACACCAATACACCACTTGGGGAACGACACCTCGCTTTGATACCAATTTGACGTAAACTACACGTCAATGGCTAAAAAGAAATAGCAAACCTTAATTTTAGGGAGAGAATCAAAGTTGTCTTATATTTCAAGTATTGCAAAAGTGAGTACAAATGAGATTACAAGCCTATTTATAGGGGTTGAATTACTTGCTAATCAAGTAATTAGCTAAAATGATATACTAAAAATAAAAGAATGCCTAATTAGTCCCAAACATACTTGGAGACTAATTAAGGAACGAAAAGGCCTAAAAAGAGTTAAAAATAGAAAATACAATGAAAATAAAAGGAAAATAACTATGGATTCCCATCAGTTTGGTTGGTTGTTAGGGTGGTGTGCTTCTCATGGTTCCTCATCTTATATTAATGACGATACAATCATATTTTGATGTTGAATGAAATGCACTAATTCTTGGTCTTAAGATTAATCAAGGTGAAGGCGTGGTATTGTCTAGTTGGCAAAATTCCAGGGGTCAACTTAACAGCAGTTTTGGAATGCATGTGTTCAGTGTTGCCAGTTACTTGTATGGATCGTTATCAGTAGAAGATGGGAGGAGTTTTACTAGTTTATCTCCTTGGGCAAGGAGATAGGAAGAGGTTTTTTTTTTGGAGGGAAACATTTTTTACTCCTTTACTGGTGGAGGGTAACAATAGATCTTGATAACACCATGACAAATAATATGACTTCGTGTGGTGCATAATGCAATGTTCAAATGGAAATTCCTGGCTTGGGAGCTCGAGACAGAGCATTGCTTTAATGTTTGGAGGAGGTGGGCTTTCCAAATAGGGAGAAGGATGTAGTAAGGTGGTTGAGTTGCAAGAATGGGCTCTTTTTGGTCCTGTCCTCTTACTCTCTCAACTAGAGGCACGTGGTCTTTACTTCTAGTGCTCTTTGGTATGTCTTGGCTTATGCCAAGGACAGTTGCAAACATGTTTCTGATTTGGCGGGATTGCTGTGTTAGGAAAGTTATTAGAAGTTTTAGAGATGCGATGCCTTTTTGTGTCCAATGGACGGGAAAATAATAGGTGTTGCATTGAAGGAGAGGAAATTATTGTTGATAAATTACAGTATATTTTGATTTTATCCTTATTTATTGGTGCCGAGAGATGTACTCGTCTCGTGTGGGGATTTTTGTTGTGCCCAAATACTAATTTGTTAGGTAAACTGCAACCAATCATGATTATGTATAATCAAGATATGAATGGTTATAATAAACATGCAAATAAGAGAGAACAACAAGCACAACAACAACAAGATATACATGGTTCCTCGATTTGGCTATATCCATATATGAAGAAATTATAAGTACAAGAGAGAATATATATCAAGATAAATTACATTCCCTTTACTCTCTTATCCAAATCCTGGATTTGCCATTGTACACCAAATCTCCACTGAAGTGAATCAAAGTTCTAAGACTAAGACACTCTCTATCTCATGCTTACAAGTTTTTCTCATGTACCCATCTTGGTATATATCACTCCCAGTGTAAGAAACCCCTCACACAATACGTATAGAGCTCACCACAATACATAAAACACTCACCCCTCTTCCACCTTTGAGCAATACCACCTTTGAGCAATACCACGGGTGAGAGGTAATACCTCACTTCTCACCCAAAGCCCTCACCTTAGGAAGAGACTCTCATTTGCCTACGAGTCTCTTTCTCAAACTCTTAAAATGAGCAGACAAACTTAGGTCAAAAGACCCCCAAATGATTTTTCTATAGGTGTGAGAGAACATGTGGCGAAACTTCGAAATACCTGTGCACCTGTTTACTTGTTTACTGCCATGTTCGCAACTTGTTCGCTGCTCCCAAAATGCTTCGCTGCCCACCAAGACAGATTTGCCGACTTTTGCTGCCCGTGAACCTACAAAACTTGAAGTTTCAAGTTTATGCCTAACATCTCGGCCAATAAACCCACATTGTACTCATCCGGGGACTTCGTTTCAAGCCAGAAACCACACTTTCTCTCTTAGAGAATAGTTTTCTTTGTTTAATTTTTGCTGTTGGAGTATTGGGGCTAGTTTGTTGGAGGATTCTTTTGGGCACCTTGGGTGTATAAGTGCGTCCCGGCTCCTTACGCAACCTCTTCCCCATGTGAAAAAAATAGGACTTTTTAAGTATCATTCGGTGGAAGGGAAGAAATTTAATAGGTCTTTAGCCAGGGCAGTATTGAAATTGAAGACTTGTGCTTATGTAACTCAATGTTATTGGGCTAGTGACTCCAGAGGCTTGCCAAAGAAGAGGACGACATGTGGAATTGAGTCACTGCCAACAAATTTGTCTCAATTCAACATGGTTTGGTATCTTGAGAATCTTGACTTCCTTGTTGTATGAGGCTATGTATGATATCCCATTGCTATAGGGCGTGACTTTTTCAACAAATTCATTCTTTTTAATTGGTAATGGCCTCTGTATAAGGTTCTGGCACGATTTGTAATGTGGTGAGGTTTCATTGAGTAAATGGATGCATGATCTTTTTCCGATTGCGCTTGAGAGGGGTTATAGTGGCTGATAATAATGCAACTATTGGCAATAGATTAAATTGAAGTCCCAAATCTCAAAGGCATTTAATATTAGGAGTTAGGGTTCGCGGACTCCTTTTATGGTGTTCTTGCCGAGACTGGTAGTGATATTTGATGTTTTAAGATGGAAGGCAGCTCATGCTGACAGGTTCTCAGTCAAGCCCTACTAAACTTATTATCCTTACAGGAAAATCCACATCAAACTTCGACCGAAAAGCTTTTGAAAAACAAAGGTCCCTTGGCTTCCGTCTTGACAATTGCAAAATATGAGATGGAGGGAAAAGTTCCGTTGTTATTTGTTATTGTATGTGCAAGAGAGAGATGACCGTCGATCATCCCCTCCTCCATTGTGATGTGGCTTGGCTTGGGATCTTTGGGCTGGACATTTTGCTCTTTTCATGTTCGAGGTTTTTTGACATGCGCGTGGAATAGCCCCACCCACGTGGGCCCATTTAATTTCAGCACGTTTATTTTATCTTTAGTATTTCATTATGAGTAGATAAATATTAATTATTATCCAAATTATTATTCGTATTATAATTAGAGATAGTTATTAAGATTTATCTTTTAACTAGTTATCTATTTTAATTAGGTTATTTAGTTCTCTTTTTAATTAGGAGTCTTGCTCCTTAAGTTTAGGATTATCTATAAAAAGGCTCTTGGCCCTCTCTTGTAAATCAGAATTATTATTAATAAAATCTATGATATTCGAGAGAGATGATTGAGAGAAAATAAGGCTTTATTATTATTATTATTATTATTATTATTATTATTATTATTATTATTATTATTATTATTATTATTATTATTATTATTCGTGTGTGTGTTCGCGTGTGTGTCAATTTCCGTTGCGTTCGCATTATTTTCACTAATATTTTTTTGCTTCTTGTGAGCAAGAGTGATCTCTGTGATGCAGCTCATCTTTACTATGGAGGGAGAATATTAATTTTTTAAGGTTGTGAAGATCCCAGTGCACAAGCTTCTAGTTTTTATGCTTAGCATTCCTTTTTTTCTTTCAAGTTTCATGAAGTGAGGTGTGTCCCGGTTATTTGGTTCATTTGTGGATATCTTAGGATTACCTAGTCTAGTGAATGTATTCAGTTTTTCGTATTGTACCCCTGGGTTAGGTCTTGCTTGTGCATTTATTTGGGAGGGGATTGTGCCCTGGCTCATCTTTTTGGAGCATATATATATATATATTCCCCTTATGCTTGTTATACTCTCCATTTACCTGGTTACACCACTCTTGGGTGAGAGTCCTGATAGGAAATAATGCAGTCCATCATTTGTTGTAGCCTGAATAGATTGGATAAAACAATTTTCTCTATGACATGCCATAATTTGGGGCAATGCCATGCCATAAGTGGGGTTAAATAACTCTAATGTGTACGCCGGAGCTATAATTTTATTTTGAGGCCGATTGGTTGCGACCTGCAATTTGAAGACATTTCATTGAAAACCCATTTTTTTTTTTGGCATTTTAGTGTACGGTTCATAGCACTGTTATTGTACATTTTACAAAGATATTTTAGCTACAAGCACTGTATTTTGCAGTTTCACATTGATAATTTTGCATTCACACTTGTTTTGCACTGGTATTTTATGCTACGAAGATATATTAATGGGGACCCCACACTAAAGTTATAAAAACATGAATTGTTTACTAGGTTTACTAAGTCCTAGGGACCTAAAACTATATATCTATTTGTGTTTCATCATATATTAGATTAATGTACTAAGGAATATCCCTTTGGGATATCTACTAGTTTGTAAGGGTAGTTACGTACGTTTTGTATTTTAGTGACGTAAATCAAACAATCAATGGCAATATAGAAAAATACGTAAGTGAGAGAATTAACACTCAATTTTAAGAAGTGTAGAATGATTTACTATATTGGGATAATTGGATATTTTTAGGGGATTGGGAAGGATTTAGAAGGGTGACATCAATATCCTAAATAGGGCCCATGTGATGTCACATAACCTAGGAGCACCCCCTGCACAATATATGCCTAAAATGCCCCTTTTTTGAAGGCTTCCCACTAGCCCTGTAATACAAGCAACAAAAGGTGATACAAATAAAAGAAATTAATAAAATAAAAATACTAAAAATTCTAGAAAATTACTAAAATATCCTCAAGCTTCACCAAGTCCCATCATTTTCCTCTCCATGAAAAGAGTTCGATCTCGAACTCAAAGGGGAACACCATCAGAATCGGGCTCAACGGGGATGAGCATGGCAATCAACGTCTGGTGCTGGATTTCTTCCTCCTTTACCTCCTCGTTATGCGGCTCCGAGTCATAAGTCACAAGCAAGGTCCTCTTTATTGCCTTGGGGCACTCTGCTGCTCGGTGGCTCACCACACCAGAATTGAAACATTTCATAGCAACTGGTGGCGCATTTGCTATAATTGCGAAAGTGGGTTGAGGAATTGGTGTGACTGGAGTACGGTGATAGGGCTCAACCTTAGTCGCGTACTCAACCATCTTGATAAAGGACGGTATCTCGCGCAACCTCTAATCCGGCTGAATATATGGCTGGAGTCCCTGAATGTAGCGACTGATCCGCTGAGTCTCGGTCTCACCGAGACAGGCCCTAGTGCAAAGAAGCTGGAGTTGCTCTTGTGTAGGTGGGGACTGAGGAGGTGCCTGCCCTGTTTGAGGCCTTGGGCCCGAGTGTAAAGCCCGCGCTCGCATGTCGGCTGGATGAAGAAGGTGCGCAATTCTATCTTTAATTGATCCCAAGTTTGGATTGGAGGAAGCTTAGAGGCCGCTCGACGCAACACCGTATCATTCCATCAAATCCAAGCAAATTCCTGAAATTTGGTGGTTATTAACTAAACACACTTGTGCCTCGTGATGCACTTGTAGTTGATCACCGTCTCCATCACATCAATCTAGTTTAAGAGGGCATCCGGGTTAAAGTTTCCATCAAAGATCGACACATCCACTTTAATATCACCTTGGAGGCTCTTGGAGAGAAGCTGGAGTGCTAGAGCCAGGTGATCATCCTCCGATGCCGGATCCATCGGGTCCTCATCCTCAATAAACTCCTCCCGAATGGGTCATGCGCGGGTTCGAGGCCTATGAATCGGAGGTGGCTCAATTGAATCAGTGGCATCATCATAAATCGGATTCTCGGGCTCTTTCGGAGCGTAGTATGGACAATCAACCATCAAGTGGTCACACTTATGACAGAGAAAGCAGTAGCGGTCATCAACCGGCACGAAGGGTGTGACCTTGGGAATGAGGGAGTCGAAAGGAAAAGCGTCGATGCACCATTCTTCATGCATTGGGACTCTTCCATGCCTATATAGAGAAGCAGATTTGGGTGGAGGAGTCTCCCCTTCATAGTGCCCAAATTGTATACGCTGCTGGTTGAGAAGCAAGGGTTGGTGTAGCCACTCTTTAACCCGTCAACGGTAATCACGGGAGGAGTCTCGAGGGTCATTGGGGACGGAGATGGTGGTACGGGTTTTCCAAATAGAATCAGGTTGGGTACTCGAGTATGGTGTCAGAAGGGCCTATTGTGGTCTGAAATGTGGTCGGGTGGGTCAAGTGGGGGAATTGGGTTTGACCCGAGGACTGTTCTGGGGGCAAGAGTAGGAATCGACAGAGCAAGAAGGGGAAGCTCGAACCGAGTCGAGTCTAGAGAGGTTGGAGACTTACGGTGGTGTTCACAAATGGAAGAAGAGGGCGGATCTGAGTCGGCTGGAAGTGGGACAAGCCGAGGTGGAGGGTTGTAGATTTGGGTTCGAGTGGTGAGGGCTTGAAACGCGATGGGGAAGATCCTTATGTGGAACTTCTGAGAGCACTTGCAATATTTTGCAGTTTTGTTTTTTCCACTCTCACAAGCCACATATCTTTGCTCATTGCATACAGGACACTCATCCTTCTTTTCGTGCTCTTTGCGGTACATTATGCAATCCTGCTTGCATGCTTGTATAGATTTGTACTTCAAACCCAAACCCTTGAAGCTTTCATTCATGCTAGAGTAATTGTCTGGTAATGTGTTCTCGTTTGAGAGAATATCTTTAACTAACTTAAGAATTCCGGTTACACTGTTGCTCAACAGACCAAATTGACTCTTTAAATTATATAAACAAATCATTGCATATAATACCGAGTGATCTTCATCATAATATTTATACAACAGTCTTGCCTCATCGGTTTTCAACCGTATGTATTCCCGATCTTCTGGTAATTTATCATCAACTTGTTCATTGACTTGGTCATAATGCACATCATCTGTATCCATAGGTTGGTGGTTTTGATAGTAGTGGATTCCGTAAGCATCATCAATTAGGTCGATTAAAGGACGATGTGTTGGCGAAGCATGTACCACTTCCACTCGGTGGGGTTCCGTTACGCGACCGGGTACCGATAATTCTTCCGGAATATAAGGTACATTATTTTCAACATGGTATGTCCATATCTTATAGTCTTGCAAAATTCTCCACTTTAGTAAATGAAACTCAACGTCTTCTAAAGACTTATATTTTTCGTTCATAAAACGGGTGCACGGACTCGAAATCTTGTCACTTTTTAAGATTTCTATCTGGGTATTTAACAAATTCTCGAACACCCTTTACATAATTATCAAATAATCGGTTACTCACTCCCATTCACTCTTTGTATTGTGGGAAATCTATTAAATAATATTTAATATAATTCACCTATATTAATAGGTTAAAGCAAATGTCATGTTGCATACAAGAACGTTCAATTAATAATTCATTCAAATTATTCAACACAAACGTGACAAACTTAAAAGAACTCAAATTAAACAACTTAAATTCACGTTGCATACACTAAAATTGTCAACAAATGTCCCATGAACTTAAAATAACTTAAATAAACAAAATATTTCTACTTGTTTCTCAAATTAAACATTGTTCATTGCCTAATCTTGATCAACAAATAAACTGGACAAGTGATAAAACAATTCTGATGGTACCCTAAATAGGTAAGTGAGCCTAGGTTCATGTGATGTCACATGATCTGGGAGCACACCCTTTACAATATATTCCAAACTGCCCCTTCTAAAAGGCTTCCCACTAGCGTATAAATAAAGCAATCAAACGTGACAAAAGTAAAAGAAACTAATAAAATAAAAATACTAAAAATACTAGAAAATTACTAAAATATCCTCGAGATCAAGCTTCACCAATTTCCATCATATAGGGCAATATTGACTCTTAGCATTAGGCTTCTAAATATCATGTTTACCCTCCTTTTGTACTCACTAATCAGTTGAATATGAATGAGAGTCAGTTGAGGGTTGAGCCCTAGCATGGTTCAAAGTCTCGGTATCGGCCACTCGATTTTTAACTCGGTCGCGGTATCGGTCACGGTATCGGGTGATACGCAAAGATACACTATTAGGAGAGTGCAAAAAATTCCGAAAAAAATCTAGAAAATTAAAAAAAAATATATGATTAACAATGAGGACTAATCAGATAAGTTTAAAACTATCCTTTAATATGCATAACATTGTACAATTGATTATATTGACGTGCTGCGAACTTGTCAGATTCAATGTTCCATAATAAATCAATGTTTTTTTTTTCACGGAGGATACAAATATTATGTTTTTACAAAGAAAAACAAATGCTACTTTTTTAGTAAAATAATTTTTTTTTTTACAAAGAGGATACAACTATTATATCCTTAGTATTATTTTTAGTAAGAGGATACAAATGTGTTTTTTAAGTATGTTATAGTTTTCTAAAAAGGATAGAAATGTTTCTTTTTTAGTATTGTTATTTTTTTACAAAGAGGATACAAATAGTGATTTTGACAAAACACTACATTTTTTTTACAATCGTTTTTTACAAAAAGGATGCAAATGTTATTTTATTACAAAAAATGATGAAAATGTTATTTTTTTTTAATAACAAATAACATTTGGATCATTTGCATTCTTTAAAAAAAAAAACTGGGCACATATACAACGCACTAGATTAAACCCACACACAGAGCACACTAAATTAAAAAAATAATTAGCATTTCGTAACTCCCCAAAAAAACCACGCTTACCAACATAACACTGGTGAGAGAGAGAGAGAGAGAGAGAGAGAGAGAGAGATTGATGCTTAGTAACTTATACCATTTCGGCCGATATATCACCGATATGGACAGATTCCATCGCGATATCGCCGATATGGGCCGATTCCATCGCGATATGGCCGATATGGGCCGATTCAACTGCGATATCGTCGATATGGGCCGATTGTACCGCTATATCACCGATACTACCGAGAAATTACCGATATAAGGTCGATTCACATCAATAAATGAAAACTCAACTCGGAACTCGGAATCGGATCGGTGGCCACCGATACCTAGTCAACTCGGCCGTATCGTCGCGGTATCGGCCTTGACTTTGAACCACGAGCCCTAGTTTCCTTTATATGTGTGTATATTCTCGTGTTTTCACATCAGACCAACTGCCTTAACCCATGAGGGTGCGATAAAAGACTGATTCTGTATTTCATAGTACCCACCGCTCCTCCGCCCCAAATCCATTCATTTGCATAGCCAAATGAAATATAGGGTAATTTTATCCTATTCTGGACCTCTTAGCTAGCACGTCATCATAGTCTTAGTCTAAAAGGATGCAGAAGTCGATACTGAAACGATTGGGTTGGTTTTGTGAGGTGAAGTAATTATGGTTGAATCTCGAGGGCTCTGTTCTTTCAAAGTAGAAAAGACTGTAGGTGCTGCACTGTAATTCAAATTGCAGTGTTTAAAATACGGTTTTGCTTGCCTAGAAGTGGGTTTGGATGCCACCCAGCCCACTTTGCTAGATGGACTTTCTGGAGACACGGTTTCTTTTAGAATCTTAACTGTGATCCGCAACAGAAGATATACGACTTCTCTGAGGTTTGCCAAACCACACCGGTTGTGGTGGCGGTGGTGGGTGTTCGTGGAACAAGAGATAAAGCGGGCTTTATTTTCAACAATTGAACTTGTTTTTTTAAATTTCTAAAATTCTTCATGGAAAATGAAAACTTGAAATGGAGTAAAATTGGAAACAGAAAATAAAAAACAGAGGCTAAAGAGCTATTACTAGGTTTTGTTTCTAGTATTTGATTGTATGGTGCTGCCAATTATGTCTGAATTTATGCACCTTGTCTGCTATTTTGAAATGACAAGTGTGTGTCTTCGCTACTATGCTATATAGAATTCCATTTTCATCCCTTGATACATTTGCATCCTTCTTGATGCCACTCTTTCATATATGCAGGTGGTGAAAGTATATATGGAGGTGCGTTTGCCGATGAGTTCCATTCACGTCTAAGATTCAACCACAGGGGATTAGTTGCATGTGCTAACACTGGAACACCAAATTCAAATGGAAGTCAGTTCTTTATAACCTTGGATCGTTGTGACTGGCTTGATAAGAAGAATACTATTTTTGGCAAGGTAATCATGATTTTATTGATTTTTTGTCCAACAAATCTATTTCCTACCACCTTGGATATTAATCGAACTCACTCCTCTGTTCACAGGTCACTGGAGATTCATTATATAACCTTTTAAGTTTAGGTGATATTGAAACTGATAAGGATGATCGACCACTAGAAGCCGCCCCAAAGATAATCTCGGTTGAGGTGTGTAGGCTTCTTCTGTAAATTATTACAAAGAATTTTTTTTTTCCTTTTAGTTACCCATCTTTCTCTCTCTCTCTCTTGATGCTGTTGATAGTTGCCTATGGTTATTATGATTTGTATGTTTGCTAATCTTCATGAATCTCCTTTCCTTTGGCAATGATATAGTTATACTTGTGGAAAATATTTTAATTGGTCATTTTTCTTTCAAAAAATTATTGTTTCAGGTTTTATGGAATCCTTTTGATGATATCGTTCCAAGAATCGTCCCTGCTAAGCCTGAGACCTCGTCCACAGTTGATACTAGCAATAGAGATACGAAAAAGAAAGCTACAAAGTAAGTTCTTTTTCCTACCTCTGAATATGAAATTTTTAGGGTGATTTTGACTCGGGGACCTGGCAAATATTTGAAATTAGACTTGGGTACCATCACCATTTTTTGATACCTTTTTGTTGCTAAATGTAAAAGTTTCACCATTAAAAGTGATATTCACTGACAAAAAAGTTCTACAGTGTAAAAAACAATTATAGTGATGCCAATTTATAACTTCGACTATTAGCAAATAATTGTGAGTATCATGCGATACACGATACTTATCCTGATATGATACATGATGCACATATCCAACTATATGAATCAAACCTCTGCATTGTATATGTCCTGTATCCTAAGCGTAACATGATACGATACATGATACACAGTGATATAGAGACGAAGTTCTCGGGCCAAATGCTTAGCAAAAATAACTCTAATTCAAAACTATTTTGGGTTTCCAAATCTACGATTCTTCTCTCGCTTTTGAAAGGAACAGAAAATTAAAAAATAACGTAACCCTAGTAAAATTTTAACCATTTTCTCAACTCCCAATGCACCATTTTTTCCCCTTGTGTGAAACCTCCCTTCACCTTTTCTTTATTTTTGCTGACTTAAATAATGTCAAATGGGAGCAAGAAAAGATAACTCTCTCTCAAATCTCAATATCTCAAAGTAGTAGAATACCTCAAATGTAGGGTATTTATAGGAAGGAGGTTGCTTGGCCTTTAAGCTAAGAATCTAATTACATTTATGTCCCTAAGAGCCAATTAACCTTCCTTCCTCTAAATACTAACAAAAGGAAAAATACAATGAATACTAAAGATAAAATGAATACTAAAAATAACAAAAATACTAAAAATAACCCTTATTTTTCATTCACATCATTCTCTCCGCCTTCGAAAAAGTTCGTCCTCGAACTTTAAATTTGAGGTTGAATGCAAAAATTCCCAAAATTACGGAATAGTCAAAACTTGAGGGGTCAAACATCAATTTGCGGAAAATTTGAGGAAGATTCTTCAAGTATTGCATCAATCTTCATCTTCTTCCTCATGCCACACATGTCAACATCAAAATTATTTACCCCCGGGATAAAAAACCAAGGTTTTTGTGTCAAACCCTTGAACATGTTCTTGATAGGATTGGGGCAAAATGGGCTGAAGTTGAATTGATTTTGTGGGATGAGATTTCTCGGATGGATTGGGATAAAGAAGCACCAATTTTTGAACAAAAAATCTGTCGTTGGCCACCGTTTGGGTGGTCCGAACACTCGATAAGAGATGACGGGACTGCTCAAGGGTTTTCTCCACTGAAATAGGGCTTTTTATGTACGGATTTTGGTCGGAAGGCCTATTCAGAGTCAGAACTATCCTGCTATTTGAAATCAGAGATCGATCGAGGCTGTTCAATGCCGGAAATAGGTCGAAATGCTTGATTGGAACATGCTTAGCTGGTGGAACATCAAGAAAGCTGTCTGGCATTGAGCAACTCTTGCCCGAGTCCACGACAGTGACTTTTGGGCTATGCGATGTTGGCGAAAGATGTACAGCAGTAACAGAGGGTTGCGGTGGCCCTGGCGGGGTTGGTAGGAGGGAAAAAAAGCTGTCGAGGTTGTATAAGCCCTTGTCGACGTCGAAAATGGCTTGGGTGGTTGTCGGTAGTAGGGAAGCGACTGACGGAGGGGCTAGGGGTGGGCGGATGGTACGGTTTAGGCTCAGGGTGTGGTCGGCCGGGGTTAGAAGGTTGTTGTGACAGGGTGGGGTGATCGGGGAGAGTTTTTTTGGACAGGGGAAAGGTCAGCGGGGTTGTGGCTATGAATGGGCAAGGGTTCTGCCCTTGCCGGTAGGTGTAGGTGGCAGCTGAAGGTGGTTGGATGGTGGTTGTGGTGGTGGAGGAAATAGGGTTGGGGTTTTGATATTCTTGGGGTGGTGGGAAAGGGGTTGCGGAAGCGTAGGTAGAGTAGAGGGGTTTTGGGGGCTAGGGTTAGGGTTAATAGTGTTAGTGGTTGGTGGAGGAGTACGCGCATCGAGTTTGTCAATCCGGGCCGTCAATCGGTCGAGGGCCTCCAAGATTTGATTGAAAGGGTTTTCGTCGGAGGTGTTCATCCTTTCTTGAACCCACCTTACGAGTTTTTATTTTACAACAACAACAATAACAACAAAAACAACCGATGGAGCGAACTAGGCTCTCATATCAATTGACGTAAATAACGTCAAATGGGAGCAAGAAAATATAACTATCTCTCTAAACTCTCTCAATTCTCAATATCTCAAAGTAGTAGAATACCTCAAATGAGGCTACATAAGGGGTATTTATAGGAAGGAGGTTGCTTGGCCTTTAAGCTAAGAATCTAATTACATTTATGTTCCTAAGAGCCAATTAACCTTCCTTCCTCTAAATACTCTAAACAAAAGGAAAAATACAATGAATACTAAAGATAAAAGAAATACTAAAAATAACCCCTATTCTTCATTCACATCATTTGCGAATCTCATTAAGCTGTTTTTGTTGGGAAGGGAAGGCTGCACTTTCGTTTGGTCTCAACCCTAGGTCAGTACTTGGTTGTCTTTCTCAAGAAGAGAAGGTCGCGACAGTGTGGGCTTGAGGGATATAAATATCTTACCCTTAGTTTGAATATTTTAATGTAGTCCCCAATATTCTCTTTAACAGTTTGGAGTTAGAGGGTTGGTTTTTATGAACTATTAAGCAATATATATGCATTTGTAGTTTGGTACCACTTGGTGAATATTAATTTTTTCAGGAAATGGGTATGAAAAAGAAAGCTATTGATGTTGACTCCATATGGAATTGTTGTGAAAAGGTGGGTGATGATAAATTACATTTCAAATGCAATTTTTGTAAAATTGCAAAACGGGATTGTGTTTTTAAAATGCTTACCATCTTGCTAGTAGAGGTCAAAATGAAAAATATTGTGCATTTTCTGATATATTTTGATTATTATCTTTTGTAGTATTGTCTGTATAGACTACCTTACTAGTTAGTCGTTACTAGCTTAGGATTCTCATTCTGCTATAACTTGTGGATAAATTCAAAGTTTGAAGATTAATGTTGACTCTTTGCCGTATTAAATCAATTTGAAAAGTTCTTGTTGTTTAGTGTTTTCTTACATTTCTCGTCTTTTTCATGTTACGACATTGCTTCAAAGACAATCTTCATACCATTAGACAATATAATCATGTCATACATCTTGCCAGTAGAGGTCAAAATGAAAAAAAAAAACGTGTGCGTATTTTTGATAAATTTGGGTTATTATCTTATGTAGTATGTCTATATAAGAATGTGATGATAAAAAAGACTACCTTACTAATAATAGTTACTCCCTTAAAAGTTAAATGAATACCATCTTGCCGGTACAGATCAAAATGAAAAATGAAAAAAATTGTGTGCATTTTTTGATATATTTTGGTTATAAATTTTGTAGTATGTCTATATAGGAATGTGTTTGATAAAATGACTACCTTACTAGTTAGTAGTTACTACCTTAGGATTCTCATTTTACTATGACTTGTGGAGAAATTTAAAGTTTAAAGTGTAATATTGACTGTTTGCCATATTAAATCAAATTGAAAAGTCCATTTTGTTTGGTGTATTCTTAGATTTCTTGTTTCTTTCATGTTGCGACATTACCACAAAGGCAATCTTCATACGATTAGACAATGTAATTATGTCATAAAAATTGGTTTAAAACCCTAATATGTCGTATAATTGAGTGTAAAGTGTTCTTAATTGATTTTTTTGAAATTTTTTATGATTTATTTTTTTTATTTTTTGTGCCGTATCTTATGATATGTGTATCCTGATATTCACGATGCGTGATATATAGGGATTCCGATATGCGATACGTATCCTGATTTGACAAAAGTACCCAAGTCAAAATAGCCCAATTTTTTTTTTGAAGAAACTTTATTTAGTCATTGCTCTTTTTTTCTTCTCAAGTATATGTGAACTATGTTTATTATATGTAGAAAGTTGAACTTGCTTTCATTTGGAGAAGAAGCTGAAGAAGAGGAGAAAGAACTAGCAGCCGTAAAGACAAAAATAAAAAGCAGTCATGATGTATTGGATGATCCACGTCTCCTAAAGGATGAAAACCAATTGGTAATAATCCAGTACTTTTATAATGTCTTATAAATATAATTGATGAGGAGCGATAAGGAATTGGATGAGGATTTTATTTAAGATTATGCTATTTTTGTTATTATGATATTAATATATATATATATATATATATATATATATATATATATTAATTTTTATTTTATTTTATTTTTTTTATGTTCAAGACTTTGGGATATTTATCCCTTAGTAATTATCCTGAGAAAAGACTGTTTAGGTGGGTTGAGCAATTATCCCTCAGTATAGTAGTCCTATTTGTGTCAAGATTCTTAATCTGTAAATAATTGATATTTTAATCATTGAAGAGATCTTTTGATTAATGAATTGAATATTGAAATTTTAGGTTAATTATTAATTCTTTTAGTTTCTCATTCTGATAATTGCTCTTCTTTTGATCAATCTTTTTCTTTTCATCAATTTGGTGTAGGGAAAATTTCTTTATGGTTGTCATTCACCAACAATATAATAACATTGCCGAATGACAATATAATAATCAACATGTCCTGTGTTTTAAGGTTCATGTTCTTAACAATGGTGACTGAGTCGTGTATAGTGGTTTCACGTTGTGTATATTTAGGTTCGGGTCACTTTTTTAAGAAAATATATTTAACGCATTAACTCATTAATATTATTAACCTGATAGAAATAGGCATAAACCTGTTAAGATTTTTATTGTATCTGTTCGGGTCGTGTGAAGAGTTGCCAGGTCAGTTGTGTCGGGACAAGTTCTGCATTACTTCCCTATAAATTTAATATTATAACACCCACAGACACGCCCTTTTAAATATAATAATGTCGGGTGGCTGAAAAAGAACATTACTACAACGTAGAGTTTTGGGAGGCTGATTATAGTTTAATTTTTCGGATAAGTTGTAGTGATGATATTGAATTTTGGAATGTGATAAGGGTGAAGGGAAAAGGTAAGGATTTGAACCTTGAAGCTGTTGGAGCATCCAGCTCAGTGTTTTAAAAAGCCTGCAATTGCGCGCAACGTAGAGCGCGATCGTGCTTTTTTGCTCGAAAACACGACATAGATCACTCTGTTTTGCGGAAAGCCCATATAGTGTGCGCGATTTATGACGTGGCATGCGATTTTGACGCGTATTCACGCTATTTGCGCTATCGACGCTCTTTAGCGTGATTTGGGCCCGATTATAGCACAAGTCATTTTAATGCACCAATTACAAAATTATGTTGTTCTGTATGTTTTTTTCATTTTTTTTAATCCTTTAAAATGCACGCTAATATTTTGAAACACCAAGGGTTGTTTATTTGCAAAAATTCACAGAAATGAAAATCTGGAAAATGCGTTCAAATTTATTTTTCCAAATAAAAAGCTTGAAAAGAGTTTTTCAGATTTCCCAATCTTCTAGAAAATTGAAAAACTACTTTAACATGTTTTCAACAAATTTTCAAAACATCATTGTCTTTGAAAATTACATTTACACCCCAAACTTTTTGCAAATTACATTGACTCCTAAAAGTTAAAAAAATCACCTTTTATGCCTAAATTTTTGGAAAAAACTGACGAGTCCAAGACTTTCTGTGAATTACATTTTGGCTCCTGAAATTTCTTTAGTATACATTCTGGTCCCTATACTTTTGGTATGTTAAATTTTGGCCATTACACTTTCTGTAAATTACATTTTAGAGGTCAAACTTTCAGTAAATTATATTTTGACTTTCTTTAAAAAATAGTGGTTTATTTCTAGCAAATGAATGTATCCCTAGTTTTCTAAATTTTCTATCGAAAATGAAAATAAAAATAGAAAGAAAAACTGGAAATAAAAAATAGTAAGTAGATTTTTGTTGGAAATATGGTGGCGTTAGTTGGAATTATGTAGTACTTTATGAATCTATGACCTTATTTCAAGTGATCGAGCATTCCTTTCATGAATAATTATTTAATTTTTTTTTATTATTATATCAAATGTGTGAATTGCTTACGCGATGCGCGACGCTCCCCCAGAACTAAAAGGCGACACCTTGCGCGACCGCAATTTAAAACATTGATCCAGCTACAAAGGCACCCCTAGATCCAAATAAACATCAGAAAAAGCATAGCCAAACTACAATTACAACCACTTCCCCAGCAGCCACAATCACTTTATCAGCAGCTACCAGCTATCGAGCACCAACATTTCCTAAGATTAATGCCAAGTAATGGTAGAACACCACTGTAAAGCTCGGTGCCAGCTGTCACTGTTAGAACCGTAAAAGGGGAACACCATCAAAGGTCAAACTTAGCTTAATGCAGAAATTTAACAACATGAAGGAGGTTAGACTCGGAGGTTCCAGCCATTACCAAGAAACCAATACGCTTTGGCGTGGAAGGGGGGGGGGGGATGAATAGAGATACATACATATAATATATAGATATATATATAGAGAGATCAACAACTATTGCAGCCTCATACCTGCAGTAAAGAAACTATCTGACCTTTCGAGAAACACCACGAGCATTCAACTAGAACACCAATAACCAACATCAGCAATGACCTTGTCCCATCTTTATATCTTATATCCTTATAACTTAAAATATCAGCTCTTTTTTTTTCCCTTGGCCAATGGTTCAATTTCTTGGAATCTAACGTTTCGGAAGAATATGAAGGATAAAGAAATTGAACAATTTCTACTCCTACATTATGTGTAGCTTCATTGTTCTGGGGGGCTAGTGTTTTAAGAGATGGAAGCCGACAAGGGAAGGGTTCTCTCGGATGTTCTTACAAAACTCTCTTCATGTGAATACTTTTGCACTATTGAAATTCGTATGGTTAACATGTATTCCCTCAAAAGTGGAGGTGTTTTCGTTGCTTATGGGAGAGTCCGTACTTGTGCTTGGGATGCAAAATAGTTGGCCTTATTGTTGCCTCTTTGTCACGGAAACTCTAAGCCCATGACATCTTGCTGTATTGGTGTGTTATGCGGAAAACTGGAGAAAGACATTGATCATCTTTTAATTTGTTGTTCCTTCACGAGATTTCTTTGCCACAAGATCTTGGTCCAATTCGGTATTGAGGGAAAAACAATTGTTTGTGTTGGAGATGGTGAGGCATGGTAAAAAAATAGAGAAGAAGCTTCTTCTAGAGATGTATAGTTATGGCTTTCTTTTGTATTGTTTGGATGAGAGAAATGTCAAGAGTTTTAGAAGGTAAGTGTAGGGAGAAAGAATCGGTCGATGACTTGAATTTATGGCCACCTCATGAGCCCATTCATCCAAAGCATTTGTTAATATTCCGTTTTCTATGTTGATGTTGAGTAGGATCGATAGCATTTTATAAGTGGATATCTATGAATGGCGTCTTTGTGTATGCTTGCAGGGACATCTTGACCCCTTCTTTCGCAATCTCTTTGTTGTCAATTAATGAAAATATCTCGTTTTTGATTAAAAAAACCAACACCACCAATTTAGTGTCAAGGCACGATCGACCCATAACAAGGACCAAATCACGCCTACCCGCCCATACAGGTTCAAGTGGACTTTTAAGCACCTCATCTTCCAACGTAGGCGACAGAATAGATGTACAAAGAAGCCAGCATGCCAATATGAAGCAAAATAAAACAAAAGGGATAACAATGATTGCAGCAAGGAGGCTCCGAAACCTCCACTGCCACATTAGAAGAAAAATGCCGAGAAACAACCCAATACAGAACCCTTATACTACTTGACTAGCCGATACTGATTTAATCCATGTGCATCTCAACTCTGAATTCTCAGGAGGTTGACAACAAGGTCCTGCCAGAATTAGAGCATGTTTCTCAAGTGTAAAGACCCAAAACAAATGAAAATAGATTGGGAATCCTGCCCCCCTAAAAAATGTTTTCTCGACTTTAAACCCCCTGATATAATTGCCTATGTAGACTTTCGTATTCAAAAATTAGACTTACCCCTGTCTAACGGCAGAAATTTAACACCGTTTAAATATATTGTAGGGGGTATGTCTAAACGCAAAATTATTTCATTGTAAAGTCACGCCACCCCCCTCTTCACACGAACAAAGAAAGAAAGAAACGTGCAGTTGTGGTCTAACTCAATTCTGAAAATAAGTTGTGGCCGTTTTACCAAGTCTTGCCAGATAGAAGATGATAGTGGGACAACTATCGTTGTGTTGCACAAGATGACGTCGTTCCTTTGAATATGACAGTTTTTTAATTTTATTTTCCAATATGCGACCATCAACCGTAATACTCGGAAGTCTTAGTGGATTTTACTGAATGTGGCAAACACAAGTCTAATGAATATCTCAGATACATTCCTTTCACTGTACTTATCGTAATGAACAATAATATAGGACATGTATCTAAAGTAACTTTGTAAATGCAGCACTCTTCTGAAGTCAAAGCAGTAAGGGATTTACAGTTAAATGTCAGAGAAACTCTAAGATCAAAGAAGGAAGAGTTGCGAAAGGAATCAGCTGGATTTTATGAATCCCTCGATCATAGTGACGATGATGAGGCTAACTTTGATACCCGGATGCGACTCCAGATACTTCAAAAAAGGAAGGAGCTTGGAGATGTTCCACATAAGCAAAAGTTGCGCAACGGTACGTAAACATCTATAGTAAAAATTACTGAATCGATCATCAGGATATGCTTCTTATCATACATCTTCTTTTTGGTGTTAATTTATTATACTTAATATTTGGAGTGAATTACTCATATGACCCCTAAACTTTCAGAGTGGTTTTGAAATGGCCTTTAAACTCTATATTCGGGTTCAAGTCAGCCCTCAAACACCGCCGGACTGGAATTCTGAAAAGAAAGGATAACTGGCTTTTCCTATTTTAGTACAGGTTCTTGATCGGTATAAATCGCTTCACTTCGAGTTGGTTTGTCGAATAGGGGCATTAGATCAGAGGTCCATGGGCATGAATTGTATTTGAAGCACGAAAAGTGCTGCTTCGCTTAGACAGTCCAGCCCCCCCCCCCCCCCCCCTCTTGTAACCCCAAACACCAAAGTTTAGGTGTTGATTGCCAATAATTTTTGTACAAAAATTTATGTACCGAAACTACTTGCAGATCTTAAAATCTTAAAAGTAAACTTGAATATTAATGATAATAACTAATGTTCGGGGTTATTTCAATGTTAGACCTGCCTTTTCAATTTCTGCAATGTTACCTTCGACGTATTAAATTTTAGCAATGTTAGCTTCAGGTCTAACTTCCGTTAAGAGAGTTAACATAAATACTTACTAGACATTATGTGGAAAAGTTTATTTAGTTCTTCAATAAATTAATACACTTAATATGATTTAAACAAGGTATCAATTCGAAACCTTAATTACTTTCTCTCCCTCCCTCCCATGCCCGCTGGACAAAAACCTTAAATTACTCTCTTCTCTCCCACCGACGGGGCGCTGCCTTCCAGCCACCTCTCTATATCCGGTCTTCCCTCCAGCCTCCATCTCTTCCCCTCCCTCTGCAGATTAAAGATGAAGGAATATTTATTCTTCCCTTTGTCCAAAGCTAGGATTAGAGTTCCCAAGGTATCATAGTCGCCGGTATCTAGTTCTTATGGAAAACCAGCCTATTATTCAGATCTTTTGTTCGAGAGATTGCCTTTTCCGGTGACATTCCCCCCTTTGTCTAATTTCTGGGAAACCATCGTCATTCTTTGTTTTCTAGTACAAAACCAACGCCAGAAAATCAAACCCAATAAGCCCAATAAAACAACCAACAAAAATAATCCCCATTTGTGCCTTCATACTTAGTTTGCCTTTTTCAGCATTTTTATATTTGGGTTTTGATTCATTACGGGGAACAAGACCAGGATCGAGAAGCAGGGGAGTTTTGTAAAGAAATGTTGTTACCAACGAAAACTGACCTTGGAAATTTTGAAGTGATGTGGGTGTAAACAGAGTAATATTATTGTTTGATAAGTTCAGCAACTGCAAACCGGGAAATTGAGTTCTGGGATTTCACCAGAAAGTGACTTTTCGAGATTTAAAGCTAAAAGGTTAGTCAAATTAGAGACCAAATAAGGAATTGTACCATTAAATGCTTTGTTTGACAGGTTAACAACGGTGATATTCTTCCATCACGATTTGGCCATGTTGCTGTTGGCGAATTGGAGGTGGTGGTTTTGATACGAGTGTTGGTGTGTTGTGTTGGTTGAGATTTGGGAGGCTGTTGCAGTGGTATGTTGTTGGTGTTGGTGGTTTGCACATAAGACATCTAGTAAGCATTTCCTTTAAATATCTTAAAAGGAAGTTAGATCAGGGGGCAACCAATGCGTATAACTAAAACGTCGGGTAAAAATTGCAAAAATTGAAAAAAAAGGGATTGACATTGAAAACCTCCCCAAACATCAGAGTAAAATTGCAATTAATCCCAAGTATTATTATGATAAAAATGCTACGTATTATTCCTTAGGCTTCTCCATTAATAAATATGATAATAACGCTTCATAATACTAATTAGGCTTCACATCCTAAAATTAAATAGAATTGTATCGTTATACAATCTTCAATTTTATGTAAAACCATATGCGACTAAGTTGAAAGAACGAGAAGATATTGATCTTTTTTAATAATCTTTTCTTTCACTCCGGCTACCGGGTGCTGAGCAGAATTCCCAAATAGGAAATTTGGAATTTGAATTGTGTAAATGCTAATGCGGTTGTGATATCGATTGCTCAGTGATTTGCAAATTTCCAATTAAGAGACTTATTTAATTAGATGCCAATTTTAATACAAATTAATTAAACCCTAAACATGCATCTATGTGGAAAAAATCATGCCATAACAAAATTGCTAATTCGTAGATTTTAGTAAAAAAAACCCAAAGGGAAAAACCTTTTATTTCACTATGCAAAGGTAAATCGCAACTTACATACACAATGAAATCTGCATTGAATATCCGCAGGCACTCGCATAGACCGCAGCTTAGAATCAACAATGGATCAACCGCAGCAAACCCACAAGAACACGCAGCTCTGTCTTCAGCCAGGAACACCCTCAAGCACTCCCAATGACCACAGTCTAAATCATCCAGCACCTCCCTCAAGTGGTACCAAATCGACCGTAGAGATATCTTCCCTACAAGAGAAACTCCAGTAAAATTGTATCTTGGGTTCCAAAATTGATTTACTAAAGCTATTGGAATGATTTGTGAATCAAAACAAAGTTAAAAACCCTCAAAAAGTGAGAAGACAAAATGCTGCAAAAGCAATTTTCGTAGAATGAAATACTCACGTCTTTTGAAGCAAAAAGGCCTCATTTAACAGGAATTTATGGAAAAATTGATCCAGTGACGTCGCTTGAACGAGAAAGCCAGGTCGCTCGAACGACATGCGATGTCGTTTGAACCACCCTTCGCGCGACCTATCAAACGAAGTAATAAAACTAAGCAATATGGTGTTGTTTGATAAACTGATCAAGCGAACTTCAAAAGAAGTATCACGCGATATACACTGTCGCTTGATGTTGTCGTTTGAACGACATCAACGAAAAATAATTCTTATTAAAACTCTGCCTCAACACTTAGAAAAAATTATTTGACGAAAAACGCCTCGGATGTTTAAAAACATTTTAGAAAAAATATCCCAACACTTTAAATGAACCATTAAGGAACTTAAACACAACCTTACCAAAATCTATCTCGCAGAGGCTTGTCTGTTGAAGAATGTTGATGTTCGGATCTTGATGCATGATTGGACTTGAACTTTTCTTCGACGGTTGGAGCGTTATACGACATACTCTAAAGTAAACAGGATTATGTAAAATATATCCTTACAAATCTCCCCTATGTCTATGCCGATACAAATTAAAAATATCCGAATTATCAAATCAAATATCCTATACAAGTCTAATACCCTTCCCATGAACCCAAAATAGAAAAGGTACTAAAAATCTAAGTCTTAAAACTTTCTTAAAAAATCTTCAACTTGAAATCTTCAAATCTCTAACTTTTCTTTGTCATCATCAGGGTGTGCAAAATGATATTCAAAATTTGTACCCACACACATGAGATAAGAAACAAATACCCTCGTGACGTATCGAGTTTGAAATGAGATAAACATAAATAAAAACAAAGATCAAATCTCAAATCTCCCCCATAATACAAACTCCCCCATGACATTATAATTCGTTTCCACCGTTATTTTTTTTTATTTGTCCGAAATAGACAAGGAAAAGAATAAACAAAATAAATATGGAGTGTCACGATAAGCAAATCAAATCAACTATGATCATCAAGGATAAACTTGAAAGCTTCCACCAACTATTTGTGACTTTTCAATTTTTTCAAACAAAAATGCAAAAATATTATACAAAAAAATCACACACCATGAATTTACACTAAGATAACCAAATCGTGAAAACGAAATGAATGTGTGTGAGAAAATTTCGATAGGAAAATCAATGCAATCAAACATAACATATGTGCACGATGAATATGGATACTCCTAACGAATGAACTCAAAATCGTCCTTAGGTGTCAAAATGTGAATTCATATGACATCGACTCAATCTAATCGACACATCAAAGTCTAAAATGATTTCCACACCAATAACTTCTAAAACTATGTAATGCTTTTTCATGACTTTGTCAGGACGTGCAAACCCGTTGTTTAATTTCCAACCAATCTTTAATTTCCAACCAAACTCCCTCAAATATATATTTCTTTTTCAATTTCTTTTGAGGTTTCTATTTCTCTCCTTAGAGAAATCCTATTGGCCCCATTTTTTGGCATATTATTATTTTTATTGCCTTAATTTTTATCTTGGGCTCTTTTAAACCGTGGCTTTCACGACGTGATTATTATTCACTCGCAGCCCTTTCCCATGTTCACTCATCATTTTTTCAAGTTTTAAACAAATTCCTCACGGGCAACGGTTCTTACATGCACAACTTTCATTGTCAAGTTTTATCGCATTTGGTTCGTTTTAAAGACAAGATTGAGATGGAAACACTTCGACCAACATGTGATAGACAAGTACAATAATCAAACAAATCTGTGCAAGTGTGCATTAAAGGCGACTAAGAGTCAAGCATGTAGAAAGTAGTCTCAAATTACATCTTAATGACTCTAAACATTATAAAGCATAAAAATGGAATGATGATGCATATCAAAACACTATTAAATAGTCACATGGATATGGAATGAAATTGTGACTTGCCATCCTAAATGTCCATTCATAAACTTAATAAAACAAAATACAAAACTTTTATCAAAATAAAATCTTTTTGCCTTTTTCAATTTTTTCTCAAAAAATAGAGAATCTTTTTGTTTTTTTTGAAAAATATATCAAAAATGAAAAATATGAATACAAAAGTGGTACACACTTACAATAGGCATAAAATATCATCATGCAAAATCATCCTATTATAGCAAACAAGTCTAAACCTCAACTGTTAGGTGCGGTGGAGTTTTCCAAAGGTGGTGACATCCTATGGAAAAAATCCATCAAATCATGTAAAGTTTTGACCAAGAATTTTACTTGCTCCCTAATAGATGCACTCTCTTATGTAATCATTCGGAGCATCATGTGTGGGTGCATGTAGCAAAACTCTACGTGACACATTACCCAACTTAAAGCAAAATTCCTTAAGGTGTCCTCTCTTCTTGTAATGTGTGCAAACATACACGGGCCTAGGAACACCTCTCCTGAAACGTCTATGACGTACTCTCCTATCCGGAACGGGACGCCTAGGTGGGTTTGGTTGAGAGCTATACGGATCTATCACAAACTCGGGAACCGGTTCGGGTGCAACGTGGGAAGTGGACGCACCGTCATGACCTATTCCTAGTCTCTCAACATTACCCAAAGCGGGACCGAAGAGCATCTTTCCTACCTTCATAGATGTGTCCTCTAAAGTGATCTTTACCTTCCGGATACGTTCAAGACCTCTCTCTAATTGTGACACATGAGCTACAAGCTCACTCTTTTCCCGACCTACGACGATCAACTGCTCATTCAAAGTAACCTTCACCTTCTCGAGTTAACTCGCCGACGCCCCAAAACCCCTCTCTCTCTCTCCAAATGTAGTACCCTAAAACCCAACTCCTTATTCAACTTCTTCGTCTTTAAGGTCTCGACATATAAATCTCTAAACGCAATTTGGAGCTCACTTTCACCTTCACTAGCGCACTCACTCACACACTCGCTAGAAACACTCAAATCATCCTGTGGAGGCCAAGCCTTAAGCCTTAGAAGCCTAGGCGGTCCCCTTAGGCGTAAAAAAGCTTGAAAAGGCATTTAGGCCTTTTTTAATATATTTTAACATCTTTAACTATAACAAGGCTATTAAAAATACTAAAATCGTACATACATTAAAATATGTCTGCATATATGCAAACTAAAATATTATTTTTGTTAAATACTAAGGAAAAACAAAAAAGAAAAGAAAAAACACGTTTTTTTGGAAGAGAGGCAGAGAGGTTTGGGACACCATTTGTCTTTTGATTATTTTGAATGAGATATTGGTCCAACTTTTTAAAAAAAGTCTTTAAAAGGTGATATCGTTACACTAAAGTGTTTTCGTTTTAAGAAAAAAGTGCGTCTTAAGCGTTTTACCAAGAATAAGGCGTGAAAGGCTTAAGGCGGAGCGTTTCTCCCAAGCCTCAAGCCTAAGCGTGCCTAGGCGCGCCTTTTAGATCACTGCTCACGTGGAGAAGTATCCTCATCGTCGTGGGACAAACTAGGTGTGTTCACGCGAATAGCCAAAAAGGCAACACACATCCCATGTGAAGACTCATCCTCGGAATCCTTCACTTCTTCCTAACTATCGCTAAGAGTGGCTGGCATGGCAATCTTCTTGCCCTTACTCTTTAGCCTAGTGGGACACTCAAACGCCTTATGCCCCTTTCCTTTACACTCAAAGCATCTCTCTTCTTCCTCTTTCTCACCGCTCTCTTTGGCCTCATCTTTCTTTTTATTTTTCTCAAAAAATCTTTTATTGGAAGAATTTTCTTTGGAAAATTTGAGGAACTTTTAATTTTTTTTGCAAGCATGGCCACATTGTCAAAATCAAACTCGCCCTCAGACTCGGACTCACTAACTTTCACTTTTTTTTCTTCTCTCTCGTGGACACTTCCTCTCCCTTCCTAGACTGGGCTCTAAGTGCGATCCCTCTATCCCTAGGTTTGACAGTGTCAGGAAACATGTCAATTTCATATGGAGGTAACCTACCAGTTCTTCTAACTTAAGATTGCTCAAATTTTCTAAGGAATTCAAAACAGTCACTTTCGGGATAAAACGTTTAGGTAACGATCTCAAAATCTTTTATAACCACTCGTGCATCAGGAATATTCTCACCAATATTGAAACTAGTATTGACAATATTAGACAAACATGCATAAAACTCATCAAAACACTCAGATTCAAGCATGGTAATCGTTTCAAATTGATTAGTTAAATTTTGCAATTTAGACTCCTTTACTGCAGTTCATGGGTAAGTTATAAAACAACCCATGCCTCTTTTGACGTGGTGCACGTCATAATACGACGGAACTCGTCAGGGGTGACGGCTCCAGAATTGCACTTAGCCCACGAGAATTAAAAGTGTTCTATTTAAATTTGTCCTCAGTTCAGTCAGTCACGGGTTTAAGATTAGTGACATTCGTAGCGGTGACAGTGGGAGGAGTCCACCCGCTTTCACATACAACTCAAACTCGCTAATCGATGGCCTTTAAATGAGATTTCATACAACTTTCCAATAGGCATAATTAGACTTGTCAAAAATTGGCAACCGATTATATAAGTTTTCATTTGGAAACATCGCGAAAATTTTCAAAATCAGATTTTTCAAAAAAATCAATATCACAAAAATTTTGCGAAAAAACAAGGAGCACTCAATAAATTAGAGAAACCCGCTCTGATACCAATTTGTAAATGCTAATGCGGTTAAGAGACTTATTTAGTTAGATGCCAATTTTAATCCAAATTAATTAAATCCTAAACATACATCTATGTGGAATAAATCATGCCATCGCAAAATTGCTCATTTGCAGATTTCAGGAAAAACCCCCAAAGGGAAAGACCTTTTATTTCACTATGCAATGGTAAATCGCAACTGACATACACAATGAAATCTGCAATGAATATCCACAGACACTCGCATAGACCTTAGTCTAGAATTAACAATGGATCAACCACAGCAAACCCACAAGAACACGCGACTCTGTCTTCAGCCAGGAACACCCTTAAGCACTCCCAATGACCGTAGTCTAAATCGGCCAGAACCTCCCTTAAGTGGTACCAAATCAGCCGTCGAGATATCTTCCCTACAAGAGAAACTCCAGTAAAATTGTATCTTGGGTTCCAAAATTGATTTACTAAAACTATTGGGATGATTTTTGAATCAAAACAAAGTTAAAAACCCTCAAAAAGTGAGAAGACAAAAATGCTGCAAAAGCAGTTTTCGTAGAATGAAATACTCACATCTTCTGAAGCAAAAATGACTCATTTAACATTAATTTCTAGAAACATTGAGTCGGTGACGTCGCTTGAACGAGAAAGCCAGGTTGCTCGAACGACATGTGATGTCATTTGAACCACCCTTCGCACGACCTGTCAAACGAAGTAATAAAACTAAAACAGTATGTTGCCGTTTGATAAACTGATCAAGCGAACTTCAAACGAGGTATCACGCGAGATACAGTCGCTTGATGCTGTCGTTTGAACGACATCAATGAAAAATAATTCTTATTAAAACTCCGCCTCAACACTTGCAAAAAATTATTTTGACAAAAAACAATTCTTCGGATATTTAAAAACATTTTAGAAAAAATATCCCAACACTTTAAATGAACCATTAAGGGACTTAAATACAACCTTACCAAAATCTATCTCGCAGAGGCATGTCTGTTGAAGAATGTTGATATTCGGATCCGTCTTGATGCACGGTTGGACTTGAACTTTTTTTCGACGGTTATCGTCATCGTAGACCGGTTAAAATAGTGGGTTTCATAGGATAACCGTACGATTGGTCGGATAGGAAAATTATATGTTTATGCTGCTGGTAGATTTAAGTTCCTTGAGAAACAGTTTCGCACATGATGAAATGTGCTTTGTACGATGAAGAGAAGGCGGAATGGGCATGATACAGCCATAGGTTGGCCGAACTTCAAATGGCCAAGTAATTATTTGGTTTGAAATGAATTAACATAATTGAACGTTGCTAATACGCTACTAATATCAATTATTAGCATTTTGGGATTCTCTCGGACCAATATCTTTAGGATTATTTTTATACTTTGATACGTTACCAATATCGATCATTAGACTTAGTACAACGCTTGATTTTTTGGACTTTGCCCTATTTCTGTTAATGTGCGGACAAAATTTATGGTCACGTGTCCAACACATTCATAAGGCATCCATATTTGGACACTACCGGACTTGCAAACAGAGTTACTTGTTGATAAAATAAATTTGATGATAGGTATAAAGAAAAAGGTAAACAATTGTCAAAAAATTTCAAACTGATGCAGTGATGACACATGATGAGAGGAATTTCTATCCCACGTTGTCTGAATTACCTACCGTGATGTAAGCCACCCGTCAAAAGGCTCCTATAAATATTGAAACACCAATTTAGAGAGAGAAATACTCTTTTCTATTGTCAAATTCAAGCCTACCTCAAATAACGCTTACAAGGGGGTATTTAAAGGGGGAGAAGTAGCTTAGGCTCTAAGCTAAGGCCCTAATTACAAAAGTGCCATTACTACTCCTTATCTTTAAATACCAAAGCAAAACAAATGAAAATACAATAACAAAATAAAGAAAATAACAAAATAAAATAAAATGACTAATAAAACCCTAAAATAGGGCCTATTTCCATCACTCTCTTCTTAAAACTAAGTTCGTCCTCAAACGTTCAAAATTTGGGGATTCGTGGGGAAATTTGAAAAATTCTGCCAAAAAAATTGTGGGGACCCAAAAATAATTCTTGAAACTCGGGGAGTGCACATCCCACAAATCTTGGTCTTTATTTCTTTATCTTTTCTCTTCATCTCCACTTTCTTCACCCAATCAAGCCAAAGATTGATTGGAAGCGGGGTAGAAGGGTTTGGGGTTGGGTAGGGCAGTTAAGGGGTTTTCGAGCAGGCCTAGGGTAAAACCCTAGGTTTTCGAGAGCAATTTGGGGATGGGGACCCCACGCGACCAAGAGGGTGGTCAGCGGCCAGGAGGGGAGGGGTTGAGGTTGTTGGAGATGAGGCGAAAAGGCAGGGGGTGGTTGGGGTTGCTGTCGGTAGTGGTTTTTATTTCTAGTGGGGTGGTCGGTAGTTTGGGGGGGGGGGTACGGAGGGCTGGGCGGCAGGGGTAGGGTCGCGATTAGTTTTTTTTTTGGTTGGGGCAGTAGGTGGGGTTGGGTATGGGGTGGAGTAGAGGGTTTTTGGGGTCTAAAGGTAGCGGGTAAGGCTGAGGCAGCGGGGCGGAAGCTAGGGTTAGGGTTAGAAAGAGGTGTGTGGGTAGGGGCGCTAGGTTTTGTGGTTCTTCTTGGGTTGGGGCAGCCATGGGAGTTGGAGGGTTAGGTTTTAGTCCTAGGTTAGCAAAGAGTTTGTCTATTTGTTATTGCAACTCCGCAATTTGTTGCCTCAACTCTTGATTCTCATCCTGTTGTTATTGTTTTTGATTTCTTGGGAGCCATTGAAGAGTAGTGTACGATTTGATATAAATAAACGCCAATACACCAAACACCAATGTGGAGCGACACCCGTCCTGATACCAATTTGACGTAAATCACGCGTCAAAAGACTCCTAAAAATATATAAACACCAATTTAGAGAGGGAAATACTCTTTTCTATTGTCAAAATTCAACTCTACCTCAAATGAGGCCGACAAGGGAGTATTTAAAGGGGAGTAGTAGCTTGGGCTCTAAGCTAAGGCCCTAATTACAGAAATGCGATTGCTATTCCTTACCTTTAAATACAAAAGCAAAACAAATGAAAATACAATAACAAAATAAAGAAAATAACAAAAGAAAATAAAATGAGTAATAAAACCCTAAAATAGGGCCTATTTCCATTATGCCGAAGGCCAGGGGTGTTTGGTGCCGACCAGGACAATCAGTCCTCAAGCCAGAATGACCACAAGTACACAATCTCTACCAAGGACCGCGGTAGGGTTCCGCTCCTCCCACTACCTGGGAAAGAGGGCCAGCTGCACGACACCACTAGGAGACACGTGTTGACCACATTCCAAGAACACCATGGTTCAAAGACTCGGCCAAGTCAACTCGGAATCGACCGAGTTGACTCGGGATCGGCATGGGGCGATACGATAACGATACACGATTCGAAAAAATTACAGAAACGGACGATATCTGGTCAAATCGCCGATATATCTACCGATCCGATATACCGGGCCGAAATATCGGCCGAGATATAGAAAATCGGACGAGATGAACTAAAAAAGAGGGAATCTTGTACAATAATGAAAAAACAGTAAAATCTTGAAAATAAAACATGAATTATTAAAAGGGCTTACCTTTTACAGATGGAGAGGACGAAATCAAGTCACGGGTGTTTGAAAAAAGAGTCATCTTCTGCTATAAAACAAATCACCAGCTTTTCAAATCATACATCTCATTTTTCTTCCAAAAGAACCAACTTGAAACCCTAGTTTACACACCGGAGAAGAAAGAAATCACAACTGGTATGTTTCGTTCCTTTTTTCTTAAGATTTAAGAGGGTCGGGGCTGTTTTAAGTTTGGCTTATCCTGTGTGCGTGTGTTTTTTGGGGAACTTAAGAGGTGTGTTGGTTTATAAGTTGTGATTTGGCTTTATCCTGTGTGGCTGTTTTGGTTTGGCTCTACCGGATTTAAGTTGTGTGCTTGCGTGTATCTTTTTTTTTTATTATTTGTATTTGTATAGTTAATATATGTATTTTTGTATTTACATTTGTATAATTGTTAAAAAAAAAAACTCTAAATAACTCCAAATTGTATTTTTTGTATCTTTTTTTATTATTTGTATTTGTATAGTTAACATATGTATTTTTGTATTTACATTTGTATAATTGTTAAAAAAAAAACTCTAAATATCTCTAAATTGTATTTTTTGTATCTTTTTTTTTATTATTTGTATTTGTATAGTTAACATATGTATTTTTGTATTTACATTTGTATAATTAAAAAAAAAAAAAAACTCTAAATATCTCTAAATTGTATTTTTGTATCTTTTTTTTTTATTATTTGTATTTGTATAGTTAACATATGTATTTTTGTATTTACATTTGTATAATTGTAAAAAAAAAAAAACTCTAAATATCTCTAAATTGTATTTTTTGTATCTTTTTATTATTATTTGTATTTGTATAGTTAACATATGTATTTTTGTATTTACATTTGTGTAATTGTTAAAAAAAAAAAACTCTAAATATTTCTAAATTGTATTTTTTGTATCTTTTTTTTATTATTTGTATTTGTATAGTTAACATATGTATTTTTGTATTTACATTTGTATAATTGTTAAAAAAAAAAAAACTAAAAAAAAACTCTAAACATTAACTCTTGTAAAATACTATTGGGTGGGAGCATTTTGTAGAGTATTGTTATTTTGTAGAGTTCTGTTATTTTTTACAACATTTGTATCTTTTTTATTTTGTAGAATGGCTCCTAAACTAGATATTGGGTGGGAGCATGGAACTGCTGTTGGTGGAAATAAGAAGAAGATTGCTTGCAATTATTGTCATAAGGTTGTTAGTGGTGGTGTCACCATGCTAAAAGAACACTTGGCGGGAGTGCAAGGCAATGTCGAACCGTGTCGCCATTTTCCTAGAGAGATAGCAACCAATATTAAAAAAATTCTTACAGATGGTATGAAGCAACGGGCCTGGAGAAGAGGAAGAAGGAGAAACAAGTAGAGAATTTGCGAGAGCAAACCCAATACTATGATGAAGATGATGCCAGTGAAGATAGTGATGACGTTAATGAAGATGATATCACCCGTTTAGAATTAGCACAGTTGAAAGCTGCTATGAAAGAAAGTCGAAGAATGGCAGGAGAACAACATAGACATTCAGTTTCCGGGCAAGGCCATCCACATCTGGGCTTAAGCGACCGCACGTGTCACGATTGTCGTCATTGAAACCGGGGGTTGAATTGCCTGCTCGAGGGATGGACCCTTCCATGTTTAGGTCGAGGAAGTCTACTCAGAAAACTATGAAATCCATGTTCTCTAAAGATGGAGTGAAGAATGTTGGGAGGGCTATTAGCAAGTTCTTTCATTTTAATAACATCCCGTTTCATGTTGCTGATAGTGGACTTGCCTATCAACATATGATTGATACGATTGCTACGGAGGGACCGGGGATTAAAGGTCTAAGTGGTTATCAGATTGGAGGTGTTTACTTGGATGAGGAGGTACAAGAGGTGGATGCGTACATAGCAACTCTAAAAGAGAAATGGCCTGAGTATGGTTGCACAATCATGTGTGATGGGTGGAGTTTAAGGACGAAGAAGCCTATCATAAACTTCATGGTATACTGTGATCGTAATATGATATTTCACACTTTTGTTGACACGACTAACAAAATCAAGTCGGCGGATTATATTTTTTCCCTTATGGACAAAGTTGTGGAGGAAATTGGCGAGGCTCACGTCGTACATGTTGTCACTGATAACGAGCCAAATTTTAAGGCGGCTGGCGCGTTATTAATGGCGAAAAGGAGACATTTTGGTCACCTTGTGCAGCACATTGCCTTGATTTGATGCTAGAGGAAATTGAAAATATGAAGTCAATCAAGTCGGTATTGAATGATGCCAAATCAATTACCTCGATCATATATAACAGTCAAAAAGTTGTGAATTTAATGAAGGAGTATACCAGAGATAGGGAGTTGCTAAGGCCAGGCATTACGAGATTCGCTACCGAGTTTATTGCCCTTGAGAGTCTCATTCGCTATCAGTCTGAGTTGAAGCGAATGTGTACCACGAATGAATGGCGTGTATACAACCGTGAGAGGACCCGAAGGAGTGTGGCCACTAAAGTGTCGGATTTAATTCTAGCAGATCGATTATGGCAACGGGCTGCCGAAGTTGCTAATATTATGGAGCCCTTAGTATTGCTTTTGAAGATCGTAGACCAGGATAAAAGCCTACATTATCCATCATTTACGAAGGGGTGGATAAAGCAAAACTAGCAATCCAGGCAACTGTTAGAAACTGGAAGAAGTATTGGCAGGTGATCGATGGAAGATGGGAGAGAAAATTGCACCGAGACTTGCATGCCGCGGGATATTTCTTAAATCCGGTGTTTCAGTATTCATCTAATTTTTCAAGCCATCCCGAGATAAGAGCCGGACTTAAAGAGGTCATTAAAAGGCTAGAGCCAGACGTACAGAAACAGGCCTTGGCAATAAATGAGGTATCACATTTGTTTCCATCGAGTTATATTTATTTCATATATGTATTGTTTCTAAATTGATTTGTTTGCCTTTTAGGTTAAACTCTTTACGGATAAGAGAGGGGAGTTTGGCTCAGATCTTACCAAGCAAATAGTTAAATCTTCTCTTCCAGCTGAGTGGTGGAAAAATTACGGTGAGGATGCACACCCAATCTTAGGCGCATTGCTATCAAAGTACTGAGTCAAACATGCACATCTTCGGGTTGTGAGAGAAATTGGAGCACATAGTCTCTCATCCATACAAAACTTCGCAACCGATTAGCAAAAAAAAATTGCATAAATTGGTGTATGTGCATTACAATTCGCGACTTAAAGTTAGGAATTTGATGTACATGCGAGATACCGAAGATTTCTACAATCCGATAGACTTGAATTTAATATTTGAGGAGGATGACATCTTGGATGAGTGGACCCGAGAGAATGATTAAGGGATCTTACCGATCGATGGCTTAGACTGGTTGGATGAAGGTATTCAACAAAGCGAAGGGGAAGGACGACGGGGGGGTCACAATTAACCGGCACCGGTCAGTGTTCTTTCCAGTTCTGATGATGATCATGGTGGTGATGATAGCTGGCAAGATATTCGTGGTACTTATGGTAATCATGAAGACGATGACGACGACGACGACGATGACGACGACGATGATGATGATGATGATGATGATGATCAAGGTGGTGGCAAGGGAGATGTCAGTAGGGGAACAACGAGTGGTAGCCGACAAATGAGTGGAGTTGGTGGTAGCCACCAAAGGGGTGGTTCTTACAATACTGGTACACAGCATGATGGTGGTATGACATGGGCACAAGGAGATGAAAACTACTATGCCACACAAGGCACAGATCATGGTTATCGCCCGGGAATCAGTAAACAACGAAGACATTTAGACAATTTAACGAGATTCCCTAGTAGTGACGAGTATTCAAGCGGATATGATCAGCGTCTTGATGATCAACTACGGGCAATGGGTTAATGACAGATCATGCATACCGCGGTGGAAGACATAGTATCTCTGGGAGTGGGAGTGGCACAGATAATTATGGTTCGGCACAACTTTCAAGATCTATTAGTACTAGTACAGGTGGTTACTATGATCGTTATAGAGACCATCATGGATCTACTAGTAGCGGCACAACAGGTGGTGATTATTATGAATATAATCAAGGGACGCAATATGGTGGGTCTTCAACTGATAGTTCTGGGTATAGAGGTTTTGGATATTATCATCACGGTAGTCAACCGGGAGATCGTCAACCACAATTTCCAAATTATGGATCATCTAGCTAGTCATCCCAGCCATCTGAGCAACGATATGGTTCATATTTCTTTTCTTATCCAAGTGAAAGAAATTTCCCCTATCCAAATCCGTATGATCGATACCGCAACTAGATAGGGAGATGAAAATGATGAAACATTGTAATCATTCCTATTTATCTTCCATACAAATTTTTTATCTAAGTTTATGTGGCATTAGATTGTTTTTCAATATTATTATTGGTTTACTATGCAATATTGAATCTGACAACTCTGCCGCGCTTCAGTATAACCAGTTCTACACTGCAATGCACAGTGAATGATGGGTTTGAATGTACATCATTGGTCCACTTTGCTAATCTTATTTTTTTAAAATTTTCTATGTTTTTTCCGGAATTTTTTGCGCTCTCTAAATAGCTTATCTTTGCGTATCGCCCGATACCGCGACCGAGTTGAAAATCGGGTGTCCGATACCGGGACCGATACCGAGACTTTGAACCATGATGAACACCAAAATTGTTTCCATAAGGGTAGTTGTACATATTGTAAGGCTACTATATAAAACCATAAGGGGAACATTAATATTCACGACAATTCACTTGCATTAAATCTTGTAATCTTTCCAAGTTCTTAATACAACAAAGCCCCCCCTTCTCCCCCATGGACGTAGGTCACTTCAAAGCCGAACCATATACATCTGGTATCCTTTCTCTATTTCCATTTCTGCATTTTTGTAAGTTTTACTGTTTTTTTAGGTGTTAAAAGTGTTAAGAGTTTTCACTCCAACAAATCATATTTAATTTTCTCAATATTATGCAGCCTTTGTTTGTTCTTCTATTTTGAATAAGTTCCACTTTTTGCAAAGGGAAAATCCTAACTGTGAATTCTTTTTTTGCATGTTCAGAAGGTTCAAGTCCAAGGAAGCATGAAACATCTCCTCCAAGGTAGTGGTCTTGATTTTAGCCGACACAATGTATCTAAGAAGAAATAGCAAAATGAACTGAAAGTGAACTAAAATATTTTAACCTTTCATCTCATTTTGGTTATTCTTGTTGACTTGTGATCAGCTCGTGTCACCAAAATGAGATGAAAGGTTAAAATATTTTAGTTCACTTTCAGTTCATTTTGCTATTTCTTCTTAGATACATTGTGTCCAAAGAGTTTTATGTCATTTATTGTTTCAGTCAATGTTCGAAAAAGCTAATTGCGGCCTCGAGGCGTTTTCCTTGGGATAAGGCGAGGCTATAACCTTGAGGAGTTGCGAGGCGATAGCCTCAATTTGAAAATAAAAAATACTAATAAAACCATAAAAATAAAGTAAAAAACTACTAAACAGAAACAAATGGCCAAGTTTATAACAAAAGACTAACACAAATTCTTTCATTGGAAAAAAACACATCAACACAATTTCTTGCATTAAAACCAAAAACATAAAACAAATTCTTTTTAAAAAACGAATACAATTCCTTGCATAAAAACCGGAAACATAGTTCTTTTCTTTCCTTTCAATCTTGCTCCAGTCTTAAGGTGAATGTTGCTAGGGAGGAAAAATAAATTTCATATATTGGACGATAAAAACTTGATGAATTCAATCAAGCTCTTTTTTGTAAGTGGCTTTAGCTGTCTCATGGATTGGACCTTTGGAAGGGTATTTCCAAACGTTGAAATCTGTTTGAGGACCATATCTGCTTTGTCATTGGCAACAGTGACCGGGTAAGATTTGGGCCAATGGAAGGGAGGTGTTTTCTACGTCTGGTTTTACTATCAACTGTATTTTAGAGAAGAGTACCTGTATTTGGTTGGTATCTGTGTGGAGATCGTTAGTTGCACTTGAAGTGGCTTTTCTAACTTGGGAGACTTTTTAGACTTCAGGTGTGGTTTTGATTGGCAATAAAATAAGAAAATGATGCGAATCAAGAAGTTCGGAGGCATTTTGGTCATTTTTAGGATTTTATAGTATTTATTTTATTTTATTTTCTTTATTTGGTTCTATTTTCTTTTAATAGTTGTTTGCTTGGTATTTAGGGAAGGAAGTAGCAAAGGTTAATGGGGGTATATTTGTGATTAGATCATTGCTTGGAGCCTAAGCTACTTCCCACCTATAAATACCCCATTTGTAGCCTCATTCGAGGTATTTTATATTTTGAAGAGTTTAGTGATTGAGGGTTGAGACGTGTGATATTTTTTTCTTACTACCCATTTGGTCATTTATGTCAATTGGTATCAGATCCTTGTTTGTTCTACTCGTTGTAAAAAAAATACAAAAATCGTAAATAACGACAAATGGGTTTAAAAAGGAGATATGCTCCCGTGGAAACTCGTTATGATCGTTTCGTGGGAGTCTTGGACCACCTCTTGACGCGACTTGAGGATCTTGAGGCTCGCCTCCCTTCCACCACCGCCAATGTTTTTAATCGCGGTCGCGCAAGGTGTCGCGTTTTGGCTCCGGGGTCGCGCAAGCAATTCGTGCATTTCAGTTTTTTTATTAGAAAAAACATATAAAAATAAGGGTCCGTTTGATAGCCTCTCAATTCCAGGGCAAATTCAGAAAAGTTGAAAAATTCTGGTCTTTTCCAGTTTTTAGGCTGATTGATAACCTTCGTTTGCCTTGGAATTTGTTTTCTATGTACAACACTCCTTAAGCACAATTTGCCACCCTAGGGTGGAATTCAATTCTTTTTTTGGGGGGGGGGGGGGGCCACCCACTCAAAACCAATTTTTTTTTGTAAACTCTATATATTTCATAAATATATGAATATATATTGTTAATAAATATATAAATATACATATTTTGTATATTCTAATATATATATATATATATATATTGCGTATATTTCGTATATTTATATATATTTCATATATTTATATATTTCGTACATTTATATAATTTATATAATTCATATATTTTAATATATATTTATATTTCGTATATATATTATATATATACTGAATATATATTATTTACAGAATATACACATATATTATATATATACTGAATATATATAATATATGGATATATTCTGCAAATAATATATATTTAGTATATTCAATATATAATATAGGAAAATGTTACTCTTACCGGGAGTTAGCACCGGGCTAGTACCGAATGCGCTTTATATGGCTTGTACTATGATGTGGGTCCCGCCAGGGTACAAGCCATATAAAGCGCATTCGGTACTAACCCGGTGCTAACTCCCGGTAAAAGTATCATTACTCTATAATATAATATATATTCATATATTCCATAAATAATTATAATAAACAAAATATATGAATATATATATATATATACTAGCGGATGCCCGTGCCGAGGGCACGGCGATAAATTTTCCCCCGTGATAAAAAATAAAAATAAAAGAAAAAAATATATATATATTTTACAAATATAAATTGAATTATTTAAAATTATTTCCCTTTTTAAAAATAATTATTTCCCTTTTAAAATAAAAAAAAAACTAAACCCTTTTTATTTAAAAAAAAATTAAATATAAATTGAATTATTTAAAATTATTTCCCTTTTCAAAAATAATTATTTCCCTTTTAAAAAACAAACACAAAAACTAAACCCTTTTTATTAAAAAAAAAAAAACTTTAGCATGACATTTCATGCATGGACATGAAAGAGGAAAATATCATACATCCAAAAAGTGAAGATATTTTTCAAAAATTTTCAAAAAACATGCTATCATATTATGTGGATATATATATATATATATTCATATATTTTGTATATTTAATTATATATATTTAGTATATATATATATTCTATAAATAAATTTTCCACATTTATATCTATTTTCCAACTTTTGCGTTTGATAGAAAATGTGGAAAATTGATGATTTTCCAACTTGTATCAAACAGACACAAGTTGGAAAATATTCATTTGCCTTGGAATTGCTTGCCCTGGAATCAAATGTCCTGGAATCATTTGCATTTTCCCAGTTTTCTATCAAACGGACCCTAACATTTTAAACTGATATTTGTAAAATAATTAACATTTTAATTTGAAAATTATAGAACAAATAACTATTTGGGCTGAAAATTATTATTAAAAAAACATTTTAAGCTCCACTTTTGTAAACAAGTATCATTTAAACTGAAAATTACAAAAGATTAACATTTTAAACTTAAAATTATAAAATATTAACATTCTAACTGAAATTATAAAGACAAATTACAGTTTAAAATCAAAATTATAAAACAAATAACATTTTAAGGTGAAATTTTATAAATAAGTCGCATTTTAAACTGATAATCTTTTTCATATGCATGCTTCCATCCATAAACTTTTTGTGTGCCATTTTTTAATCTAAAAAATAAAAAATAGAAAACATTTTACACTGAAATTTATTAAAAATTATACATTTTCTACTGAATTTATTAAAAAAATTACATTATTTGAGATTTGAAAAAAAGTTGCTGAAATATGAATAAAAAAAGTGAGTTATTGAAAAAAAGTTGCAAAAAAAGTAAGTTTTTAAAGCTCCCAAACAAAAAAAGTTAAACTGAAAAAAAAGTATACTGAGAAATAAAAAAAAAGCTGTTTACAGCCCATAAGTTTAACAGCCCGTAAGTTTTTTGAAGGGTTAAGGGTTGGGTTAAACACCTCTTGCATTTCCCTTTTTTCAAAATGGCAGCGTTTTCTTTTTCCAAAGTTCTAATTGCGCTCTTTCGCGCAAAATAGCGCCCAATAGCGCACTCAAAAGGATTATCTTGTTTAGCAGTGCCAATAGCGTGGCGTCTTTCAAGTGCACAAGGCAATAGCGCGCTATTGCGTTCGCAATAGCGCGCTTTTTAAAACATTGACCACCGCCCCCAACCCTAACCCTAACCCTAACCCTAACTCTAACTCAAGAAACCCTAACCCTAGCCGTCAAAACACCTCTACCCATGCTTCTGCAACCATTTCCACGCCCTTACCACAAAAAAAGTAAACTCCACAAACCCTAGTTCCGTTACCATCCAACCCGAGGCTGTCAAGAGTGGCTGAGCCGAGCCACCCATACTTCGGCTGGACATCAAAACACGCAACAAACTGCCCGGATCCCGCCACCAGCAAGCAGTGTTCTAAAAGGCGCGCATAGGCGGCGCCTATGCGTGATGCTTTTTAGAAACGCAACGCATAAGGGGTATGCGTGGGAAAAGGCGTGGTCAACGCTTTTTTAAGGCGGTCAACGAGGGTGATGCGCGCATAAGGCGTGCTTTTTTTTTCAAAATTTTTATATTGCTAAAATCATTTTTTTCTTATGTTTGAGTTAAAATGACGTCGTTTTGGGTAAAAAGCATACAAAAGTTTTATTTATTTATTTATTTCTTATCTACTATACTAATCTAACCCTAACATAACAAACTAAAGCCCTCCAAGAGAACCCCGATCAGACAAAACGAAAGAAAAAAAAAAGAACCCTAACTTCAAGGTATGTTTTATTTTATTCGTAATTTTGTAGGAATAAAATCTCAAATTTCAAGGTATGTATTATTTTATTCAAAATTTTGATTGCATGTTTATGATTATGTTTTTTTTCATGTAAGTTGTGCTTATATTTATGCTTTTATTATTTTAGAAACCCAAGTATAATTAAAAAATATTAAAAAAAGGCAAAACGCCTTTTCACGCATAGGCTTCGCCTAGGCGCGCCTAGGCTCCTAATGCTTGATGCTTGGCCTCCACGCATTGGTCACGCATCGCGCCTTTTAGAACCTTGCCAGCAAGGCTGGACGACCAATGTAGAGGGGGCTTGAAGGTAATCCTGAGATTAGGGATAATTCCCTAATTGGCAATAGTGTTTGAGATTAATCAACCGAGGCAGCTCAAGCGTGGCAACTCAGCGAGGCAGCTTAGCGTGGCAACTCATATTTAGCTTGTTATGTTAGTCATATTGTATCTTTGTTTATATTGACTGTAAGCTATAACGGTTGTAATGTTGTAACGAGAATAATAACGAGTTTCAGCGTGAGGTCAAACGGTACTCGCGAGAAACCAGGCTTGGCAGGGCCTGGGAGAGCTTTCATGCTCTATCGAATGGCCTTGGCGTGGGAACTTTAGAGGGACTTGGTTTGGAGGATTGAGAAGTGAGGCATCGTTGGGGCTTGTCCTGACCATCTTAGATATACCTGGTAAAAACACCGAGGGACCCTGGCCGTGGAACCTCGGGCGGAGTAGCTTGGAGTTCCATCGGGCGTCGAGTTGAGAACCAAACAGCCCTTTACTTAATGTCACATCTACTGTAGGTGATGTCACTAGCCAGCTAAACAATGTCAGACTTGCATTTGAGTAAACCACCGTGGTATTTGGGGCTGTCAGGCAGTTGGTGAGTCACTTCTGCGACAATAGCCCCCTGACACGCAGTGGCTGGGCAAAAGGCATGTCTTGGCATTTAATGTTCATGACGTGGAGACAACTAGTGTATCAGGCATTTAATGTTGTGACATAAAGTGTGAGGGGTGTCTTTCATAGTCTTTAATGACTGAGTTGCCTCGGGGGTGGTGTGGGGGGCTATTTAAGGATCCCAACCACCTTTGAGGAAATGCGATCCTTTTGAGAGTTTAAGGAGTTATTGCTAGAGAGAAGACAGTGAGGAGGGAGTTATTGCTAGCCAGAGGGTTTACCCACCCACCATTGTTACTTATTACGAAGCTTTTAAACACTTGACAGAGATTCTTGAGAGTGTTAGGTGTGTTTCTACGTGCCTACCAAGGTGTATCTAGGGTGCTTACTTCTCTCTCCCTCTAGCTAAGTTACTTCTAAAGTTCATTACTATTTCCCGAGTTATACACGAGGGATTTGAGAGTTTATATTGAGCTTATCTTCATTGGGTTCGTGTTTGTGTGTCCTATCACTAATCCAAAGCTCTGGCCAAATTAGCTTATCATTACCATACTCAAATAGGGGTTACGCCTCCATCTATAATCTAAAGTACCCTCTTACATTTGACGACTCTGCTGGGGAGGCATTCATCAAAGTAAGGAGTATGGCGCATGATAATGCTAATCGAAGGCTCAACTTTGATGACATCCAACATAATGAAGAACAAGCTGCGAGAGAACTGGAGGCCCTAAGAGATGGGGCTCCACGAGTAGAGGTACCTCCGGTTCCGGCGACGTCAGGCGTTCCGGGCAGGGACGAAGCCGGGATTTGTTCTTCGGGGGGGCCAAAAATTTATTAGGATTTTTTTTACCAAGGATTGCAAAACATACAATTAAATAACTAAAAAGGGGTTTAGTTGTTTACACAGATAACGAGTATTTATTTTTTATCTGTAGTCGTAATATTGACTTAAACTATAGAATTTTGAAACAAGTTTTAATTAAAGGGCAAAACATTATTTTTGCAATTTGAATAAATACAAAGTTAACAATTAGCCTCAAAAAGTGCAATAGCATAAATTTAAGGGTAAAAATTTTTTACAGCTATAATAAACAAAGAGAAATCTAATTAATGGATAAACAAAAGATAAGTGAGTTATAAATTGACATAAAATCGCACCATTCCTTGAAATTAGAAAAAATACATTGCCATATTTTCATAAAGTAAATAAGGAAAAATGGGTGTAGTTACTTACCCAGATAATGAGTAGATATGAATTGCAAACTTTTCTAACTCATAAACTCCACCCCAAACTTTTGCTGTTAAACTCTAAAAGCTGTAATAAGTATTAATTTATTACAAGGGTCAAGATTTATAACAAGTGAGCAGAGGTAAATCATAGGTTTCAACTTTCTTTTGTTGTTGCAACTCTTCTTTGTTGCTGGATTTGGAGATTTCTCACTTCAGATGTGCTTGGATTTAGAGTCGGGAGACAAATTAGTTTAAATCTCAAATTATATACTAAAGTTAATAAGTTAAAGTAGTGGGCCTAATGAGTGGTAAAAAGGAAGATGGGCTCATCTCTCTCCCTCCAATTCAGACTATAAAAACAAGAGAACTTAAGTGGGCCTATGTATTTGTTAAGAGTTTGGAAACATCAGGAAAAAATAGTACATTAAAACACGTTCTGAAAAGATTGGGGGGGGGGGGGGCATAGCCCCCTTTGGCCATGCAGTGGCTTCGTCCCTGGTTCCGGGGGTGACACAAGCTTCCACGAGTGCGGGGTTGGGACCTACTCAGGTCGCGCTCCTCATGAGCAAGTTCTATGAGTTTTTGCAAATCCTAGTAGCTTCAACTATGCTGGGAGGGGTGGAGGCTAATGCCTTCGTAACACAAGGGGTAGCTCCAACGGCCCCACTAGGTGCAGATGTAGCGGGAACAGTCCCAGCGAGCGTACCCTCTATTGTGAATCCAGCACGGGGAACATCAGGAGCATCGGCGGCGCCAACCGTGGCGCCTGCCCCAGCTGCAACGAGCTCTCAGATCGTGATTCCGTTGTTTGTTGCCCCAGCGGCATCGCCCATGGAGGAAATGAGAAAAGAGATGCAAAAGGAGATGCTGAAGTTCATGCAGGCTTCCTCGCAATCTGCTGGCGAGGTAGCTTCGGTTTATGATGATTTTCTAACACCGTATCCTCAGGAGTACAACGACGAACCCTATCTGAAAGACTATATTCCTCCCATTTTTGAAAAATACACGCGAAAAGGTGGGAATCCGAAGGAGTACATCAAACGCTTCATCGAACACTTGGGGGCACATTGCAATAATAAGAAGCTTCGGTTGAGGGAGTTTTCCAAATCCTTAACCGATAAAGCATATACCTGGTATTCCCATTTGGCTCCTAGGAGTGTTTCCATGTGGGAGGAGATGCATGTATTGTTTGTCCAGAAGTTCTTTCTGGCCGACCCAATTGGGTAGGTAGAAGCAACGACCTGGGGAAGAAGTGGTAGCCTATGTTCGAAGGTTCAGAGAAAGATCCCTGGACGTGAGGGAGGAAGCCAAAGAGTAAGTTATTGCAGATCTGCGCTGAGGGGCTGCTTCCTGATTACATCTGTCATCTCATTAATGAAACGCGCGAGGGGACTTTTTCGGCGTTCTTAAAAGCAACAAGAAATATCTCCTTGGTGGTGCGACCAAATCCGGTGGTGGTGCCCATGATGTTTAGGCAGCCAATACAACCTGTGGGAGGAAGGTCTCAGCCCCCACGGGTAGGGTACACCGAGGGAGCAGATGGGGGCAAGGCGCCGAAGGACAGTTAGAGGAAATAATGAGTTTATGAAAATCTTAACAAGTGTTTTCGTTGTTAAGTCACCGATATAGGTGGAGTTTATGAAAATCTTAACAAGTGTTTTCGTTGTTAAGTCACCGATATAGGTGGAGTTTATGAAAAATCTTAACAAGTATTTTCGTTAAGTCATCGATATAGGTGGAGTTTATGAAAAAAAATCTTAACAAATGTTTTCGTTGTTAAGTCATCGATACAGGTGGAGTTTATGAAAAATCTTAACAAGTGTTTTCGTTGTTAAGTCACCGATATGGGTGGAGTTTATGAAAAATCTTAACAAGTGTTTTCGTTGTGAAGTCACCGATATAGGTGGAGTAAAAATCTTAACAAATGTTTTCGTTGTTAAGTCACCGATATAGGTGGAGTTTATGAAAAAAAACCTTAATACGTGTTTTCGTTGTTAAGTCACCGATATAGGTGGAGTTTATGAAAATCTTAACAAGTGTTTTCGTTGTTAAGTTACTGATATAGGTGGAGTTTATGAAAAATCTTAAAAAGTGTTTTCGTTGTTAAGTCACCGATATAGGTGGAGTTTATGAAAATCTTAACAAGTGTTTTCGTTGTTATGAAAAATCTTAACAAGTGTTTTTGTTGTTAAGTCACCGATATGGGTGGAGTTTATGAAAAAAAACCATAACAAGTGTTTTGTTGTTAAGTCACCGATGTAGGTGGAGTTTATGAAAAACCTTAACAAGTGTTTTTGTTGTTACAAAGTGTTTTGACAGCTGAAAAGACAGCGCCACGTTATTTACAAAGTAACGTATGGGGAATAGAAAGGGTTGCCTACTTCAGCAAGTTTGAGTTTTGGCGCCAGAATTTTTGTCAGACATATCCAATGACTTCCAACGAAGGCATTCCCCCAACGGTTCAACAAAGCTACGACGTCCCCTCGCCACATGTCCAAACGTTTGAATTGTGACTCAGTTATATCGGGGAGAATTTCTGCTTTTTCGAACATAGCGAAGCACCACAGGGGAGAATTTCATTTACCAGGAGTCCAAACGAGTATTTGAGAAGGTTAGTAGGCCTTTCGGGAGAATTTCAAATATTAAAGCTAGAACGGTTGAGGCTCAGCATGAGGAAAAAGCGGCGATGTCCCTTCGCCCAAGCCCCAATGAGAATGGCGCTTCGGCTCAGGTACATCAGGGAGAATTTTACTTTTTTCTGGAGATTATAACGTTGCGGTTCTAACGGGGGAAAGAGGGCCAAAATTTTTTCACGTAGAGAAGGTTCATCGGATTGAGAAGTTTCGTGCAGACATTTCTTTTTCCAACAAATCTCTCCATGAAGGGGCAAATGTAGAGGGAGCTTGAAGGTAATCCTGAGATTAGGGATAATTTCCTAATTGACAATAGTGTTTGAGATTAAGCAACCGAGGCAGCTCAAGCGAGGCAACTCTGCGTGGCAACTCAGCGAGGCAGCTTAGCGTGGCAACTCATATTTAGCTTGTTATGTTAGTCATATTGTATCTTTGTTTATATTGACTGTAAGCTATAACGGTTGTAATGTTGTAACGAGAATAATAATGAGTTTTAACGTGAGGTCAAACGGTACTCGCGAGAGAACAGGCTTGGCAGGGCCTGGGAGAGCTTTCATGCTATATCGAATGACCTCGGCGTGGGAACTTTGGAGGGACTTGGCTTCGAGGATTGAGAAGTGAGGCATCGTTGGGGCTTGTCCTAACCATCTTAGATACATCTGGTAAAAACACCGAGGGACCCTAGCCGTGGAACCTCGGGCGGAGTAGCTTGGAGTTCCATTGGGGGTCGAGTTGAGAACCAAACAGCTCTTTACTTAATGTCACATCTACTGTAGGTGATGTCACTAGCCAGCTAAACAATGTCAGACTTGCACTTGAGTAAACCACCGTGGTATTTGGGGCTGTCAGGGAGTTGGTGAGTCACCTCTGCGACAATAGCCCCCTGACACGCAGTGGTTGGGCAAAAGGCATGTCTTGGCATTTAATGTTCATGACGTGGAGACAACTAGTGTATCAGGCATTTAATGTTGTGACATAAAGTGTGAGGGATGTCTTTCATAGTCTTTAATGACTGAGTTGCCTCGGGGGTGGTGTGGGGGGCTATTTAAGTACCCCAACCACCTTTGAGGAAAGGGGATCCTTTTGAGAGTTTAAGGAGTTATTGCTAGAGAGAAGACAGGGAGGAGGGAGTTATTGCAAACCAGAGGGTTTACCCACCCACCATTGTTACTTATTACGAAGCTTTTAATACTTGACAGAGATTCTTGAGAGTGTTAGGTGTGTTTCTACGTGCCTACCAAGGTGTATCTAGGGTGCTTACTTCTCTCTCCCTCTAGCTAAGTTACTTCTAAAGTTCATTACTATTTCTTGAGTTATACACGAGGGATTTGAGAGTTTATATTGAGCTTATCTTCATTGGGTTCGTGTTTGTGTGTCCTATCACTAATCCAAAGCTCTGGCCAAATTAGCTTATCATTACCATACTCAAATAGGGGTTACGCCTCCATCTATAATCTAAAGTACCCTCTTACAACCAGACCACCCCGACCCACAGTCCAACCCGCTGGATCTGCTCCACCGATAGCCGATCGGCCTTCCCTGCCCTTCCTCGACTCAATACACCCCGATTCGGGGTCAACCCACTCCACCGGTGATAGGAACTTATTCCCTAACAATCGCCGACATCATCCGTGGTCTCCGGTGCCCGAATGGGCCAGATCCGCTCCAACCACCACGAGTCGATAATATCTGAGGAGGTTCCCACATTTTTTCGGCAATCAAAATGACCTGACAACCTCTGTTAGGGGAGATTTCAGCGGCCGACCACCTTCCGCCTCCAATCGGCACGATTCTGGTACTGGATAATCTCGGACAGTTTTCCGACCCTCCGGTGACCCCCGAACAATCGAAATTCTAACCGGCACCTCCCAAGAACCATTCTCCCACAAATTCAATCCAATTCAACCCATTTTGACCCAAATCCCTCCTATGCTAGCCCATCTACCCTCTGCCCTAGGTGGAGCCCTCAAACAAATTCAAGAACTAGGGTTTGGCTGCCCAAACTTGGTTTTTGACCCCCACATGAGAGGCAAGATGAAGATGATGAAGATTGAAGCAATAATTGATGAATGGCCTCTTCCTCCAAATGTTCAAAAATATTACTTTTGGCCCCACAAGTTTTTGCCTCTCTTCCGCACATTTTGGGAGCTTTTCAGATGATTCTCCAATTTCGGAGGCATTATGGTCATTTTTAGGATTTTATAGGATTTTTGTTGTTTTCTTTATTTGGTTGTATTTTCTTTTAGTTGTTATTTTCTTGGTATTTAGGGAAGGAAGTAGCAAAGGCTAATAGGGATATATTTGTAATTAGATCATTGCTTGGAGCCTAAGCTACTTCCCACCTATAAATACTCCATTTGTAGCCTCATTTGAGGCATTCTATATTTTGGAGAGTTTAGTGATTGAGGGTTGAGACATGTGATATCTTCATCTTATTACCTATTTGGCATCATCAGGGCCGGTCCTAAGATTGAGAGTGCCCTGTGCAAAAATCAATTTAGGTACCTTCTAAAAAAATATTGTACAAAGATATTAAATATCTAAAATGGCCCCCTAAAAAATTAAACTAATTTTTAGGGGCCCATTTTAGTTGAGTGAGATTTTTTGGGTAGTTGAATCATTCTTTGTACAAATTGTTTTTGGGTAGTTAAAAAATGGGCCCCTAAAATTTTTTACTTATTTAAAAAATTGACATTTTTAATATACAAAATCTTTTTGGACCCCTAAAATATACATATCTAGGTGCATACTCTAAAATGGGCCCTGTGCCATTACCTATTTGGCACATGGCCAGGGCCGGCCATGGCCATCATTTACATCAGAAAAAGAAGACACCTTACGTTAATTGGTGCTTTTTGTACAAGGGGGGGGGGGGGGGGGGGAGGGGTTCGTTCATATGATTCTTCATTGTGTCGTGACCAAAAGATTTAGGATTTGGTGCTTGGTTTGGCAGGCATCTGTTGGGTCATGCCAAATTTAATCAAAGAGCTGCTCTTTAGTAGGTCCTTATAGAAGAAAATGAAGAAAAGGGACCTTGGGAGACTATATATGTGTATTTTTGGAGTATTTGACAAGAGATAAATAAACTAGAATTTGATAATGAGGAATTGTCTGTAGCAGTGCCTAAGGTGTCTTTAAAAATACTTTTTTTGTGGGTTCATGGTTATTCAGGATATCCGACACGTGTCCGGGACATATATTTCTCCTTTGTAGAAGTGCCCGCTTTTTAATGAGTAGTTCATCTAAACATACTGATGGGGGCATCAATGGCACTTATATAATCTTTCATACGATGTTATATGTGGAAAAATAATTGGATATGGAAAGAGGATTGATCATTAAGTAGTTAAAGTCATGTTGTCGAAGTTCTCCCACCAAACCATAAAGAGCTCATAATCTGAAAGAAATTTGTAAATTCTTTACATTGTTCAAATTTATATCGGCAAGTCCATAACCTTTCTTCAAACCAAGTTTCAAATACATGATAATTAACAACATATTGGTAAAAACATGCCTTAGGGAAAATTTTACGACTTTCTTTGACAGTTGTAAATCACTGTAAATAAGTATTTTATGAATAGAACTCTACTCGTCAGGTAATATTCACGTCTTTCAATCAGCCCTGCGGTGGTGTGTGTGTGTGAAAGAGAGAGAGAGAGAGGGAGATTATGGCTTTTTGTGCACTAGCATGATACGTATGTAGGATCTGGGAGGAGAAAAGGTGTCTAGTGCAGAAATTGTCTTGGAGAGGGACATAATATTCTAAAAATGCCAATTTAATTGGCCGCATCAGGCTAGATTGACCAAGAAAATGGTTACAAACACCCACAATGAATAGCTTCGAGTGAAGATAACCTGAGGATGAAGACAATATATATATATTTGTATATAAATAATAAACACTTAAAACGTTAATGTAGATGCCAGGGAAAATTCGGTGAATATTTTAGTATTGCATGTTTTTTCCTTCGGTATATCTAGGGCATTGTTGTTTAAGGCGCAAGGCGCACCCAGGCGCAAAGGTGTCTCTGGAGCCTAGGCGCTAGGCGAGGCGCGCGCCTGATTGAAGCTAGGCGCACTTTAAAAAAAAAAATATAAAAAAAATTAAAGCAATATATTGATGTTATAATATATGAAATATACTATAAAAACAGAAAAAATATGCAACATTACAAAAACTAATTTAAATTCAGCAAACAATATGAAATATACTATAAAAACAGAAAACATATGCAAAACAGTAATTAAATTGAAATTCCAAAACAGTAAACAATATTTTCAAAACAGTAATTAAATTGAAAACAGTAATTAAATTGCAAAACAGTAATTAAATGGTGTTGTATTTAAACTGCAAAACAGTAATTAATTAAATAGCAAAGCAGTTTAAAAAAAATACTTAAAAAAGTCATTCTTTTTTTTTCTTTCTTTTTATTATATTTCAACTGATATTTTTTCTTTTTTGCAGAAAATAATAAAAAAAAAGTCAGAAAATGGAAGAAAAAAGAGGCAGGAAAGGGAAAAGGTAGAAAAAAGTGGCCGGAAAAAGAAAAAAAGAAGGAAAAATAAATAAAAAAATCAGAGAATACATTAAGAGAAGAAAAGGCCGAAAAAAGATTGAAAACAGGAAAAAAGAAAGAACACAGAAAAAATAAAAGAAAACAGAAAAAAAGAAAAGAAAACAGAAAAAAAAATTAGATACCTTTGATAAGAGCAGCCGTTGAGAAAGAATAGCTGCCGGAGAAAGCACAGAGCAGCTGGAGAAGCACAGAGAAGACGGAATAGAGAGAGAGAAGAGCCGCCGGAGTTTGGAGGGTTTTGTGAGACGAGGGCTTTTCTTTTTTTGATATTTCAGTTATGTTTTGTTAAAAAAAGGTGCGTTTATGTTTAAAAAATAAGGGAATTGGGTTTTTACCAACAAAAATGCGATGAGACACCTGTTTAAAAAAAAAGGGAAAACAGAAGAAGCGCGCCTGGGCGAGCGCCCCCGTGCGCCTCGCGCCTGCTGCCCATAGGTGTGCGCCTAAGTAAATGCGCCTCGCCTAACCCCCCCAGGCGCCCACCCTGCGCCTAGGCGCGCCTTTAACAACTATGATCTAGGGGTGTTGATCAGAAGTTGTCAACCCGAAGAACCGACCCAAACCGGTCTTTGTGGTTTGGGTTGGTTCGGTTTTCTGATTGTTTGGGTTGGTTTTGGTTCTAAAAAATAAAAAACCAAAATGTTCGGTTCGGTTCTCGGTTTGAAGCCTGGACCAAACCAAACCGAACTGGTACCCAACACCGTAGAACCGAACCACTTACCCGAACTAAAGAACCAAACTAATATACAAGCAGAACCAAACACACATACCAATAGCTCACTCAAGCGCATTTGTTTCAACACCAAAAACCATAAATCACTTCCCTCTCCAAAACATTCCGCTCACTTCCCTCTCCAAACCAAACATTTCGGCCAAAATCTCCCTTCTCTCTCTAAACATTTTCCTTACCGACCGAAGCTCCCTTTCCCGACCACCTTTCCCGACCGTCAGAGTTTTGCAGTGAGTCCCATTCATCTCCAATAATTTTCTTCTCTCTGCCGGCCTAGAGTTTTAAAAAACAAACATGATTTTTTTGTTAATGATTTGTTTTTGATGTTCCACCACGAAAGCTATTTACTTATTAAGACAATTAATGGAGAAATGTAGAACTAAGAATAAAAATTTATACATGGTCTTTATAGACTAAGAGAAGGCTTATGATTGAGTACTTAGGGATATAATATGGTGGGCTTTAAGAAGAAAAAGAATCCCTATGAGTTATATTAAAGTTAGTGAAGATATGTATGATAATACAAAGACTAGATTAAGAACTATGTGTGGAGAAACTAATGATTTTACGATTAAAGTGGTTTAACATCAAGGATCGGCTTTAAGTCCTTACTTATTTGCCGTAGTATTTGATGAGATTACTAAAGACATACAAGAAGATGACTCGTGGTGTATGTTGTTTGCGGACAATACAGTTTTAATAGACACTTCAAACGACGCCTTAGCGATGAGAGTAGATACTTGGAGAGATGCCTTAGTGGGACCGGAAATCAGTAGATATAAAACAGAATTTATGGAATGTAAATTTAATAACGAGGCGTCTGATAGCATAATGTTAAAGATTGAAGACAAAGTGATAAATTAACCAATAAATTTCGTTATTTAGATTCAGTGATACAGAGTAATGGGGATATTGATGAGGATGTTACGAGTAAAATTGCAATTGGTTGGATGAAATGGAGATAAGCGAGTGTGGAGTTGTGCGATAAGAGGATAACTAATAAATTATACTGTTTTAAAAATCCGCCTAGGCTTGAGGCTTGGGAGAAATGCCCCGCCTTAGGCTTTTTATGCCTTATTCTTGGTAAGACCCTTAAGGTGCACTTTTTACTAAAAACAACAATGCTTTAGTGAAACGATATCGCCCTTTCAAGAATTTTTTTACAAACCGGACCATTATCTCATCCAAAATAATCAAAGAGTATTTTAATTTGCATATATTCAGACATATTTTTATGATATGTACAATTTTAGTATTTTAATAGCCCTATTATGGTTAAAAAATATTAAAATATATTAAGCAGGCCTAAACGCCTTTTCACGTCTTTTTACGCCTAAGGCCCGCCTAGGCTTCTAAGGCTTGGCCCCCACGCCTCGATCACGCCCCACGTTTTTTAGAACCTTGATAAATTAAAAGGAAAATTTAATAGAACAGTTGTTATGCCAGTGACCTTGTATGGAACGGAGTGTTGGGCTTTAAAGAAAAAATATGAGCAAAGTACCCATGTCAGTGAGATGAGGATGCTCCGATGGATGCTAGGAATTACTAGAAAGAACAAGATTAAAAGCCATTATGTGAGAGATAAGCTAGGAGTAGCTCCGATTAGCGATAAATTAAGAGAAAGTAGACTTCGATGGTACGGACATGTACTGCGTAGACTTGTATATGCATCTATAATAAGAGGAAGATTATGGGAAATAGAAGGTAAAAGACAAAGGGGTTGCCCTAAGCTATCTTGGAAATAAATTATTAGAAGAGATCTTAAAAGAATTAAGTTTGAATGATAATATTGCTTATAATAGATTAGAATGGAAAAAGAGAATCCGTGTGGCCGACCCCATGTGATGGGATTAAGGCAAGGATGATGATAATGATTTGTTTTTGATGTTGGGTGCCGACCGAGACTTTTACTACCAGCGAACTAATGAACCGTTTCTTCTTTTTTATGTTGGGTTGTTAATTTTGGAGTGGAGGGTGTAGAGAAATTTGTGCGTTAACTCTGGAATGAAAGGTTAACCGTGGATTGGAGGGTTAATAGAGTTTTATTAACCAATTTGTTGTATTTTTTAGGACCTTGTTTGTGATTTGTATTGTGGATGAGATTTGTATTATTAATAGATGCTTGGGTCTATATTGTTAAACGAGTATTGAGTTGTTTGTGATGTGTTTTCTAGTTGGGTTTTTATTATTCTTTTTCTATCTGAAGTCAAAATTTTCATAGTTTATTATTTTTTCATCCCAAGTTAGAAAAATTAAATAAAAAAAGAAAAAAAAAACGTGAACCGACCCAACCCAAACCGTGAACCACTGGTTTGGGTTGGTTCGGTTCTAGGATGGGGTCGGTTTGGGTCTGGTTCCAAAAACAGGGAACCGAATCACATTGGTTCTGGTTCTGGTTTTATAGTGGAACCGAACCAACCCGAGACCCATGAACCCCCCTAGGTATATCAACACAAATGTTTCCTATTAGGCTGCGTCCTTGTCGCATTGCTTAATCATTTTAAGCAACTGTAATTTGCCAGATGAAAAATAGTCATCTTTAAGAAATCTCGTCTCAAACATACAATTCACAATTCATTAACATGAAAACAAAAGTTTTATGCCTGTGATTTGTAGACGTGACCTTTTGAATAAATTAGAGATGTCCAAGTTACTAAACTCCTAACTGCATTGGTCATCATGCTGTTGAATAGAGTTTGTAATCACCTGATTATATCTGCATGGAGAATCTCCCTGTGCATTTTGCCTTGTTTACAGTGTACTGTTTTTTCTACTAGGGCATGTTTGATTACAAAGTTAGAAAAAGTTTGAAAAACAGTTAAGAAATCGTACTTTCCAGTTTTATGAAAAGTTGGGGGTGGAAAACAAGATGAGTGGTGTGGTGGGATTTTCTCTTACTTTCCAGTTTTACATTGAAACTAGTTCTTACTCACCCCCAAAGAATTGGATTCTCCATGGAAAATCAAGAAAGTAAGAAAACCTCATCAGACCCTCTTCTACTTTTCCTTATCTTTGAAATGAAGTGTTTTTTAATCTTTTTCCAACTTTGTAATCAAACCAACCTTTATTTTAGTTGGTCAATTTATTTTTTTAATGGCACCATCCCATTCTGAGAGCATAATTTCCTGGATAATTGCATTGGGGTTCTGTGTTCTCTCATATATATATATATATATATATATATATATATGTATATATATACATAGGCTCTTCATCATACCTCCATTTTCCTGAGTAAATGAATTTTTGATGAAATTTGGTGGAGATTTATCTCCATGATGAGAAGATCATCTCCACCAAATTTCATTATAAAATTTATACATTTACCCTCTTTAGTTTTGGAGAGTCTCTCTCTCTACATACATACATACATACATACATACATACATACATATACACTTTTATATATTATTGATTTGGTAGAATCTGTATAACATTGTTGGAATCTAAAGCACATTGATATAGACCTAATATTGCAATTTCATTCTAAGCAGGTCCAAGTCCAATGGTGAAGATTTTGACGACAGACCGAAAGTGGAGAAGTTGTCATTGAAGAAAAAAGGAATAGGCTCAGAAGCTAGGGCTGAGCGTATGGCCAGCACTGATGTGGATTTACAATTGCTGGGTGATGTTGAACGAGAAAGACAGTTGCAGAAACAGAAAAGGCGCAGACGCCAAGGACATGAAGAAGAAGTATGTCATTAAAATACATTCCAATCCTGTGATATATATATATATATATATATATATATAATTGAGAATCCCGTTTCTAAAAATAGTATATAAGATCTTGTAAAATTTCAATATCTCCTGGGGCGTGAAAGATCAACAGCAAGTGATGCCGAGAGGCTAAAATTGATTTTATTTTTGAAGCAAGGACTAATTTGGGAATGAGGGAGTGTATATATAATCTCCGTATATGGCATTTTAGTGAGATCTGGATGCCATTCAAGCCGCCTAAGTAATTTATACGTCTCCATCCTAAATTAAGAGTTCCTGTTTAAAAACCACAAATTCTAAGTAAACATGTTTTCCCCTAAATTTTAGCATGCTATATTTATTAATGCATCTTCAAGTATCAACATCACATATTGTTGTTGTGCTTCTACCTCCGGGGTAATATTAAAATTTCACACTATTTTATATACTGTTTTTGGAAACAAGATTCATAATTCGGGACAGCATAGAAGGAAAGACAGGAATCTTAATTTGGGACACAGTACCAACCGTGGGCATAAAGGTCGCCTAGGCGACCCTAAATAAGTCAATAAAAACTTCAGTTACGTTTTGTTGTGTGCACGCAGCTCAACCCGATTTTCTATGAAACCATGAAGTTAGAAAAACCCAGAATCCTAATTTGCCAATGTGATTATTGTTCCACTTTTTAATATTTTTTGCGTATTTTCTACTTACTCTGATGTGAAGTAGAGAAGTTTTACACTTACCAAGAACATAACTCATTTATCCATCTGCTGGAAATAATATTTTTCACTTTGATTGTGCATGTCAAAGATCAAGTTAGAGTCGAGAGAACCTCATTATGATCGTATCATTTAAACTAAAATTATATATCTAATGAAATTAAAAACGCGTGAGTATATGGATCTAATCCTCACCAATATCCGATTCACGTGATATTTTGTATGCATATTATAGGCAATAACTATTTCAAATCAAAAGTTTGATTTTTTGAATTTTCCATCATATAAATATCAAGGGGTGTAAATCTTTTTATAGTTTACACCCGTATAAATTTCATATATATAAACCTATTTGTTTTCTGAGCATGATCTTTGATCTATGTAAATTTAAAAGAAAAAAATGACAATGAGAAGAAACTATAGAAATTCTTCCCAAAATATTGATGGGGAAAGGGAAAACATATAGGAGGGCAAAAGGGAAAGAAATTTTGAAACATGAGACTGAATCACTTTGTATGGTTATCTCCAATTTTGGATGATGCTAACTTTTTACGTTGGCCTTCTTATTTTTATCTTATACGTGAACTATGTTTTATTAATTTTTAATTTTGTGACTATTATAGGTGTTAGCAAAACTCGAAAAGTATAAGTCAGCCATGTCTACTAAGCTCCCTAAGCCTAAAAATGAATTTGGAGGTGGCAATGATGAAGATTTATCTGACTGGACAAAGGTTAAGCTCAAGTTTGCACCTGAGCCCAGCAAGGTAACTTAAAATTATTTATATTTGTATACTCTGAATTTTCAGTTGCTTCATTTTATGAAAGTGTTAGGCAACCATACAGAAATAACTCTTAATGCAGAAAATCAACCTTTTGTATGATTCAGATAGCATATTATGGATGTGAAATAAGAGGTCCAATTGGTTTGATCCCTAATCAGAAGATATTTTAGTGAAAATTCCATATTTTTTGCACTTTAATGTGCTGTCTCTAACACTTAACATCAATATTTTATAGTTTTACATGATATTTTGTTTTGTAAAAATGTTTTAACAAGGACCACACACTAATTATTTTTACAAAAATAGAGATCCCACTAATGTATTAAACACCCATTTTTTTTACTAAGTTGACCAAGTCTTAGGGACCTAAGACTAAATCTCTATAAAGACGATTAATTGTAGGTCCCTAAGACTTCGTCACTTTGTAAAATACCTGTGTTTCTAAAACTTCACCGTGGGATCCTTTTCTTCCTAAAAATTTAGCGTTGGGTCCCTGTAACTTACCAGTGTTAGGGACTGCACACTAAAGTGCATAAATTTGGAGTTTTTACTAAAAATATCTTCACATCAGGGACTTGGGCCTAAGTTCCCCCGTTAACTGATTCATCTAAAAACTGATTACTTAAAAATATCTCATAATTTGATCAATTTAATTCTAATTTTAACGATCCAGGGTAATATGACCCGTAGAGAAGACCCGAACGATTATGTGGTTCATGATCCACTTTTGGAGAAGGGAAAAGAGAAGTTCAACAAAATGCAAGCCAAACAAAAGCGACGAGAACGAGAATGGGCTGGAAAGTCTCTTGATTGATCTCTCTTTCCAACCCCATTTGGTTTGTGAATATTTGAAGGTCCAGCTAATTTTGTAAGTTTTTAGCCATTTTTCGGTTCAACTTTGCAGTGGGATTCGACCACTGAAACTGTATCTACATGCAAGAATGAACATCACAGATAGTCAAATGGCCGTGATTTAACTAGAGTAGAAATGGCTTAATATTTGGTGCGGCTAATGTTGTTTCTCCGGTTAGTTATTTTTTGTTTTAAATTGAAGTGACTCTTAATTTGTGTAATATCTGGTTCAGATGGATAGTATCATGTGTATACAAATAGGCCTAAATATTACTTCAAGACCATCCGACAATCAACATGTGACCATCTGTTGAATCCATTCAATGGAGATGAGTTGAACACGTACAACTTGAGGCCTGTTTGGTTTGGTTTGAGGCGGAATATTTTTCATGTAGGTGAAAAAAAAGGTTATTTGCATTTTGGAGTACACTTGTTAGGGGTCGTTTAGGTTGGGCCCAAACTTTTCCATATTGTGACCTTGGGGTCTATTATCACTTTGTGATATTTTGAAAATATTTTGCGACACATTTTACTCTCAAAAGCGTCACAAAAAGTGAAAATGGACCCCAAAGTGCAAATACGCGAAACTTCTTACCCCAATCCAAAATCACAAACTTCAAATAATCGAAGAATAAAACGGTTAAATGTATTTTCACCTATTTAAAGCGGAATATTTTGTTCTTGTAAAATTTGTAAGTTTTGCAAAGGCTAAAAGCTATAATTGTGTGATTTTGGTTAAATTGTGAACACAAACTACTATATTTTTTTTTACTAATTTGTTTGTAACCTAGGTGGACAATATTTCACCCTGAACCAAATCAAGTCACAGTGAACTTCAAACCTCGAATATCCTATTATGAATTGCCGGTTGAACTTTGAATGATATTACGAAGTCCTGGCTAGGGCATACTCGCATAAATGGTATCATTATAATAGGTGTAAATGAGAGTTATGTTTATCTTGTTGGTCCCTCCGTCTCAAATTAATACACTCAGGAGTATTTTTTGGATGACTAACTTTGTAATCTCACCTATATCTATATACTATTTTAAAAACATGACCACTAATTTGGGACTGGTTGTAAAGGAAATCAGTACTATTAATATGGAACAGATGAAGTCTAATTTATTGTCAGGATGGGAGGAGAGGGGGTTGTTCACTTCAATGATCCAATTCTTATATTATGGGTAAATCAGTGTTATGCTTATTCTTGTTAATGGGATGAAAGTTTTTTTTTCCGTCTCATTAATCCCATTCTTATATTTTTTCTAAATCAATGTTATGTTTATTCTTGTTATAATTAAATGTCCTTCATCTCATGCTTTTATGAGATGGGGCTAGCCTTCTCATGATTGTGAAAATTTAAATTCTAGCGTAGATAAATTATTATTTTCTCACCTTTTTAAATCTTGGGTCATGAAGGGACTTTATTTTTGTCTAAACCAGTAAGATGTCTATGTAGTTTTAAGCCAATACACAAATTTGGACATTATCTAATCCCCATGACACAATCTAAATTGGAGTTTTTAAAGTTGAATATGATAATTTAATTAAATATTTAAATCTAACAATAATATATATCTTTGACCATTCGCATTTTTGCGTGCCGAGATTGATTTTTCTTCTTCAACCTTGATGATACATTGTCAATTAGGCAAAAAAAGAAAGAAAAACAAGGACATTTGGGTGTCATTTAGTTCATGGTTTCCACTTTTGGAAATTTAGTTGGTAAATTTGCATACAAAGTCTCATAATTTATGTCGAGATTGAGAGCGAAATACTAATTCGTTTTTCGTTAATTTATTATTATAAAATTTCTAGAGAGCACACCCGAAGGGAAAATGGAATCCTATTTGTCTGATGGCTTGCAGTAGAGTCATGGTTTGCGCAACACTTGAAATTTCACAAGAAGCAATTTTTTTATTTATAAATTACGTGACACTTCAAGTGTTGTGCGAACCGTCCTAGGTGGAGGGACAAAATTTCTGTATTGGGTAGGTTTCAAATCCTGCTGATGAGAGTTTCATATCAACTTACCCCAATTATGTAACCTCATTTTTACGTTAAATAAAAATAATTATAGATAAATCTTTTCCTCTCGGGACTGCTTGTTTATTTTAGCCTCTAAATTATAAACTATTATTGCTGAATGTTAGAAAATGTTGTTCTTTAATCTGAATTTACCTCTTAAAATATTTTAATGTAAGTAATTTGACTATTTTACCATTAAAAATGATTGATTTTTGAATTGAAAATTAAAATTGAAGAAAAAATCCCAACTATTAACTATTAACGGGTGTAAAAGTAAGAATAAGAATTGGTGTTTTGGTCAAAATTTGCGGAATGTGTGTGTTTTTATGAATAGCATAGGGGAATGGGAAATTGGCCAATCCTGAAATATTAGAGTCTCAAACACTTTGACCCTCTTGACTTAGAATTGATCTTGGAACAGAATAACAAAATAAGGGCAATTCGTCCATCTAGCGTTTAATAAAAGGTTGGAGTTAAAATGCTCTAATGTTTAATTTTCACTAATATAACATGATATTTAAACAAATTACATTGTTTTTACAACACATTTATTAGGAGTACAAATGTCTAGTTCGTCAAGTGTTCAAACATCTAAATCGAGAACTAAAATGAATAAAAAAGCCATAGAAAACAAAGGGTAATTTCGCCATTTTATATTGGTTTTATCATGTTTTTAACAGTATGTCATTTTCTCTTCATTTGTTCATTAAGTAGGAAAATTTTAGGAGAAAGTACTTTTAGGTTCCTCATAAATAAAATTTAAAGGAGTATATACTTATAACGTAATAACAAAAATAAAGAAATGAGCAAATGAATTATGTCACTTGTATTCCTCAACAACTCATTCTTATATACAAGAAGATATTCTAACAGATTGATAATCTAACCAACACATATATGACACGTGGTATAACAGAAAAACTAACAGCTAACAAACTTCTGTTACTCTAACATTCCCCCTCAAACTTAGGGAAGAGGATTCTTTCTCGACTCTAAGTTTGTCTCTTAATAGAAGAAATCTATTTCTAGATAGAGCTTTCGTTAGCACGTCTGCTGTTTGATCAACTGAAGGAATGTGACGGATTTGAACTTGTTTCTTCATCACTTTTTCCCGAACAAAATATAAGTCAAGTTCGATGTGTTTGGTACGAGCATGTAGAATAGGATTTGCAGACATAAGGACCGTGCTAAGATTATCACACCACAACACAGGGGATCGAGATTGAACAACTTGAAGCTCGGTGAGAAGAGATTGAATCCAGGTGATTTCTGCTGTTAGAGAGGCCAAGCTTCTGTACTCAGCCTCAGTGCTGCTACGAGAGATTGTGCCTTGCTTTTTGGAATTCCAGGCCACTGGATTTGATCCTAAGAAGATACAAAAACCCGTGGTGGAGCGTCGATCATCTAAATCAGAAGCCCAATCAGCATCACAGAACCCTGTGAGATCCAAATTGGCAGATTTTCGAAGATGCAAACCAAAGTCTAATGTTCCTCCAAGATAGCGTAGAATCCTTTTGACTGTCTTCCAATGTGATTCTAGAGGATTTTGCATGAACTGGCAGACTCTATTTACCGAGTATGCAATCTCAGGACGAGTGATGGTCACATATTGAAGGGCTCCCACAATGCTCCGATATAATTGAGGATCTGTCACTGGATCACTACCAAACCCAGTTAGTTTTTCACCACCAGACATGGGAGTAGGTAGAGATTTAGCATATTGCATATGTGCTTTACATAGCAAATCTTTCAAGTACTTAGTTTGAGAAAGATGAAATCCTTCTGAGGTTTTCGACACTTGAATACCAAGGAAGTAATCGATCTCTCCAAGATCCTTTAAAGAAAATTTGGCATTCAACTGAAGTATGAGAGAATTTATTTCAGTATCACAGCTACCAGTGATTAAAATATCATCCACATAGACAAGCACAAAAATAGAGTAGAGTGCGGAGTGTCTGACAAAGAGTGAATGATCTGAGCGAGTAGAAGCAAATCCAAATGAGATTAAGGTTGCTCGTAACTTGTCAAACCAGGCTCTAGGCGCCTGCTTAAGACCATAGAGAGCCTTGTGGAGTCTACACACCAAGTTAGGAGATTTGGGATCTTCAAAACCGGGTGGCTGCTGCATATAGACTTCCTTTTGTAAGTCACCATTTAAAAAAGCATTGTTGACATCTAACTGGCGTACCAACCATCCACGAGACAAGGCAATACTTAGCACAATTCGAATTGTTGTTGGCTTTACAACTGGACTGAAGGTTTCAGTGAAGTCAAAACCAGCTTGCTGATGAAATCCCTTAGCAATTAACCTGGCCTTGTACTTGAGCACACTCCCATCTGGATTTTCTTTAACTTTAAACACCCATTTGCAGCCAATCACCCTTCTATCAGGTGGTAATTTCACTAGAGACCAAGTTTTGTTTCTCAACAGAGCTGAAAACTCATCTGTCATTGCATCTTTCCAATGAGGCTGCTGTAGAGCATCAGTCACAGATGTAGGTTCTTTAGAAGCCATGAATACTTTTGGCTTAAAAACACCTGCTTTGGATCTTGTACGCATAGTATGAACATTACCATGTGGCTGTGTAACAGGAGGAATAGAATTAGTGCATGGTATATCATGAGAGTACTGGTGATCCGTGCAATGATGCTCAATAGAAGCTACAGTTGACTCGGGAATGACAATAGGAGGGGGTGAAGCAATTGAATCGTGAGACCCCATAGTAGGAATAGGATAACTAGAAGTGGCAATAGAATGAATTGGAATTGAGGCAGAAAGATTAGGTGGCGAATTAGAAAATGAGGAATTAGAAACGGTGTTTTTGAAAAAAGGAAAGGAATGCTCATTGAAATGAACATCTCTGGAAATATAAAGACGACCATGCGAATCTAGACATTTGAAACCCTTATGGTTGAGACTATAGCCGAGAAAAGTACATTCTACTGATCTAAATTGAAGTTTATGACGATTGTAAGGCCTGAGATTTGGGAAGCAAGAACAACCAAAGACTTTTAGCATTGAAAAATTTGGTTTTTGGTTAAACAAAACTTGTAAGGGAATTTGACCATTAAGCACTGAGGATGGAAGCCTATTGATTAGAAAGACAACAGTTCTAACAGCTTCATCCCAATACTTGAGTGGCATAGATGCATGTGCAAGAAGTGTGAGTGCAGTCTCTATAATGTGTCTGTGCTTGCGTTCTGCAAGACCATTTTGCTCATGAGTTCGAGGACACGAGACACGATGTGTTATCCCATGAGAGGTGAGGAAATCAGTAAAGGCTCTATACTCACCCCCCCAATCAGATTGTAAAGTTTTGATAGAATGACCGAGTTGCAATTCAACCTGTGTTTTGAAGTTAATGAATGTTTGCAGTGCATCGGACTTATTTTTGAGTAAGTATACCCAAGTATATCTAGAAAAAGAGTCGATGAAATGAACATAATATTTGTAGCCATTTGATGAGGTAGTAGGGGAAGGCCCCCACAAATCTGAGTGAATAAGCTCAAGAGGTTTGTTGTAAATAGTGTCAGAAATAGGAAAAGGAAACTTGTGAATTTTTCCTAAACAACAAGCATTACAAAAATCTGGAATCACTTTATTAGAGTTTGGGATATTACACAATGAAAGGACATGATGAACAGTTTTTGCAGCAGGATGGCCTAACCGATCATGCCAAAGTTGAGTTACAGAATTGAATCTAGCATTTACATGTGAATTTGACCTTATATGAGAAGCATTAACAGAAATAGGAAAAGATTGACTCAGACATGAAGTTGACTTGGTAATGTCTGAGGCTGAATTCTTGAGTTGAAGTTGGAAGCAAGATTTGTCGAAGACAAATAATCCATTCTCAAGTGTCCCTTTCATGAGGATATTTCTGGTAACCTGGTCTTTGACAAAACAAAGATCAGAGTGAAATTCAAAGAAGACATTATTGTCGCGAGCAAACTTTGACACACTCATAAGATTTTTTGATATGGTAGGTACATGAAGAATTTGATTCAGAGTCAAATGTTTAGAAGAATACTGAGAAGAAAAGAAAGACTGACCAACATGTTGAATATCAAGTCCAGTTCCATCCCCCATGTGGATTTTATTAGTGCCTTGATACTTATCTTTGATTGCAAGGTTGTTAATATCTGGAGTGCAGTGATTGGTAGCTCCAGAATCAGGATACCAATTGGTATTTGCAACATCTTCAGGTGTGGCAATCATAGCAGCCATTTGAGCAGTCATAGTTGAAGAAGCAGGTCCTTGAAAAGAAGTATTGAACCTGTGATAGCATTTCAGTGCTATATGCCCAAACTTTCCACATAACTGACATTGGGGCTTATTATTAGTATTCCATTGTTGTCTTCCTCTACCACGACCAAAATTAGAATTGAAACCTCTGCTGTTACCAAAGGCACGACCAGAATTATGAAAATTAGGGAAGCCACCATAGAATTGAGGTCTGAAATTTCCTTGTCCAGAAAAATTTGGCCAGAACTGACTCTGTGAAGAGAGGTTATTGCTGAATTTCTTCCTCGAATCTTGAGACTGTGTAGCTAAATTCACCAGATTGGGATTTGCAGAATCCAGACTCCTATGATTCTTTTCAATTCGACTTTCTTGAGCAAGTAACAAAGACTCAATCTCTGCAACAGTGTAAGGATCTGACCTTGAGGTTACTGAGATTACGAACGTATCATATTCAGATGGTAAGCCTTCAAATATAGCATCAATGTGTTCTTTAGGTGTTAGAGGACAACCAACAGAAGCTAATTGATCACAAAGAGACTTAATCTTTAACAAAAATTCATTAATTGAGAGATCTGCCTTTTTAGTATTCTGTAAACGAGTTTTGAATTGAGAAATCTTAGCTGTGGTATGAGAAGCAAAATAGGTTTCAAGTGTGTGCCAGATCTGAGAAGATGTTTCACATCCCACCATTCTTGTTAACAGTGACTCTGCCATTGAAGAAAGCAGCCACGAGAACAATAGTTGATCTTGTTGTTCCCAATCGAGAAAATCTTGATTCACATTTCCTTGAGTTTCATCAGCTGCAGTAAGAAACTTTGATGGTGGATTTTCACATCTTGAAATAAATCTTTGAAGTTTGTGACCTCTGATTGCAGCAATTACTTGTTGCCTCCATAGAAGATAATTGTTTTCATCAAGTTTAACAGATAGAGAATGAGAAAAGGCTACTGGAACAAAATTTACTGAAGAAGATGAAGTACCCATTAGTGATGAAGAAAATATATCATTTGACATTTGAAGAGCTCTGATACCATATAACGTAATAATAAAAATAAAGAAATGAGCAAATGAATTATGTCACTTGTATTCCTCAACAACTCATTCTTATATACAAGAAGATATTCTAACAGATTGATAATATGACACGTGGTATAACAGAAAAACTAACAGCTAACAAACTTCTGTTACTCTAACAATACTAAATTGTCTCTCGAACATTTTTTAATACACGTTTAATCCATGTCTTTTTATTTTGCTCCGATAAGTCTTTTACCATGTCGCTGACGCGAACCTTTAAAAACAAGAGAATATTAGTTAAATGGGTGTTTTAGGGAACTTTTGGTACAAAATACAAGGCTTGGACTAAATGTGTATTAAAAAATGTTTGAGGAACTTTTTGGTATTTGATCCAATTTTAAACACTAAAAGAATTTTGACAAATTTTAAATATTTAGATCCACAAATTCTCTTATTTTAAAAATCCACGTTAGTGACATAACAAGTGAATATAATAATAAATTATTTTTAAATACTTAAAAATTATTATTAAATGACCTAATTGTAACTTGTCCAAAATTTTAATACTATAACGAGGCACTAATTTATCACCTTTGTCTTTTTTCTCCTAAGACAATAAAGTCTATTTCCAAGCGTATGAGCAAAATCAGTTGGATTGGCACATTTAGTGGATTGACCCTAATTCAAACGACCAACCAATAGGTTTGACCTATTTCCAACCAAATTTGGAGCCATTTCGCTAAATTAATTAGGTTTGGCGAGCTTAGCATTTTGTTCACCGTAATTTCTTATTTTTTTTAAAATGAGTATGTTGAATGATTAAAAATCTACGTATTTATTCAATTTTCAAATCACTCACTTTCAAGTTATATTTTTGAATAATTTTTTTTTTATATATGATTCTACAAATTACGTATATCAAATTTGATTGAAAAATATATATTTTCAATTTTTCTTTAAATGGGTATGTTCATATGTATGTTATTAAGATATATGTTATTAGTACTGTTCTTGTGCGAACCAATTTGCATTTTAAGAGTGCGGATTGAATATGTGTCGCCTAACGGTGAGATTAGTAATTATCGGCTAAATTATAGACACTCTCTCTCTCTCTCTCTCTCTCTCTTTTCTGGGTCATCGCCAGATGACACATATCCGGTCTGTACTCTTAAAATGTGGACTGCTCCGCACAAGAGTAATACTAGATACGTTATATGTATAAGCTTCAGTACATACCAAGTATACATACCGATTTTTTTTAAAATAGTAAAAAAAAATTATTTTTTTGCTTAATTTTTTTATATGCCGTTTAAACATTTCAAGGGATCCGTATAAAAAAAAATTATTTCAAAATAATTTTTTTGCAATTTTAAAAAAAATCGGTCAAACTTTCGCAGCTTTTAAATTTGATCTATTTTTTTGAAATAGTAAAAAAAGTTATTTTTAGCTGATTTTTTTATATGGGTCATCTGAAATGTTTAAATACCACACAAAAAATTCAACTAAAAAATAATTCTTTTAATAATTAGAAAAAATGATTTTCGTCAGCAGTATGTATACTTGGTATGTATTAGCGCGTCTCTCTCTCTCTCTCTCTCTCTCTTTATATATATATATCAGTTCTGCTCTTGTGCGGATCAGTCGGCATTTTAAGAGTGCGGACCGGACATGTGTCACCTGACGGTGAGCCAGAAAAGAGAGAGAATGTGCCTATAATTTATGCGATAATTTCTAGGAGTACCGTTAGGTGACACATGTCAGATCCGCATTCTTAAAATGCGGACTAATTCGCACAAGAGCATTATATATATATATATATTTCAAGTGTCAACTAAGTTGTTACCCCAACTGTTTTCTTCTTACTTATATATTTATTAGTGGGACGACATTGACCTTGCCTCCCGAGGGGATAAAATGACCAGAAGTATGAGTGTGCCTCATTCGTAAAATGGATTTAACTAATTTACAATAATTTCTCATTGTAGCTAAACAATTGGAGATGTTCTTAAAGCAATCCAAATGAGTATGCTAAATACCCAAATTTGACATAAGAGAGATGTAATGGGATTTGTTAATTTACAAAATTGACATGTATGGTATACATTCCTACAAAGAAGATAAATGAGTCATTCTATGTCGATTCTCATTTTCGATTTATTAACGTGTCACACTCGTATTGAATCGTATTTGGATTTCAATAGTGTGAGTCCAAACACGAATTAATACGAGTACGATACGTTAGTGAGTCGCAATCAATAAATCGAAAATAAGAGTCGGCCTAAAATTATAAGATAAACATGTGAAAGTTTATCCATTGTCAAATCCTACCGCAAGTATCGCCCCAAACAAGAATAAAAAAGAAAGTCGAGTGCTACATCATATGAAACCATGAAATAAAAGGATCCAAATTGACAATGTGATTATTTTATTCAACTTCACAATTTTTCTTGTGCATTTGTCATTAGTCCCGGAAAAACGGTTCCGTCTAAGGCCTCTTACTGAAAATTTTATATTTTTGAAACTTTAGCTTTTTATTTTCACTTGGCTCCCCTTAAATCCTTAATCTCTTAATCAATAAATAAGAAAAACAACATATCCTTAATCAGAGGCACATGAAAGCACATAGTATGTAATAATAGTATTTCTCACCTCTTTGACTATTTTATGTTGAATCATTATTAAACAGTTTTGAGCCACAATATTTGACAAATGTTGAATTTTAGATAAATGAAATGATTCCTTTGCATTGGAAATGATTTTTCTGACAAGTCTATAATTTTTTTAAGCTTTTGGTCGGTCGGTGGTCCAACAAAACAACTACCCTCTTTTCGGTTAAGGTGAGTCAGCTTAACGGCTATTCTCAAAACAATGGTACCCGAGGATAGAGATTGTTTAATTTATATCCATTCAATAATATTTTATCTAGTCATCCTTATTAAGTAAATTAAAAAGGAAAATGATTATAAATTTGATCATTTAGAAATCATCAAATCCTACGTTTTTGCAATATTTTGATTTATTTTTATCTATTCACGTAACATGTGAGTGTATTTAATTATATTTTGTCATTTTTTTTACTTAATGCTCTTGAATTGAGTTAATTTTTCGGTGGATCAAAGTAGTATTGAAACATTTTGGTGGATAAAAATGCTCAAATACTTCAGAGATGGTCTAACAGTAATGTACAATTCAAATTGTGTCTTGTAATGTTTATGAGTTTTTAAATTTCATTCTCTTGTATAGAATGGGTTTTTGTGATATTTGATTGTGTTGACGTGTTTGTCCAAGTCAACGAGTTAGTCATTGAGACATATTAGAGGGGAAAATTCCAACATTTATAATTAAAGTGAAGGCAAATGTAAAATTTAAATTGGGTAAATTAAAGTATCTTCTGAACCATATCAATTTTACATATCACACATGTTCTAAAAAAATTCGACAATGTACCTCCTAACAATTGAATTGTGACAACTAACACATTTTCGTTAAAAAAAAATGATAAAGCCTTGATATTGTGCATAAAAATTATTGAGTTTTTAATTATGTGTTAGTTTCATGGTTCAATAGTTTAGGCCACTTTGTTGGTTTTTTTTCATCGAGGGTGTAGGGGGAAATCGGCTCCCCCACAATCATGATGAAAGCATAGAAATAAATGTAAGAGAGACAAAGATTTAAGAAGTTCGACCATCGTAGGCCTACATCTATGGCAACGGTGAGAGTGTTTCATTATAATATGAGAGAATCTAATAGATTATTTCTTTAACTTTTATGCCCCTTTACATAATGGGGGTCTCTTATTTATATAAAGTTAGGGATTTCAATTGGACAAGGATTATCCTTCTATAATACAAATCAAAATAAATTAATATATCTTGACACAGATGATCTCTTATTTCCTTTGGGATTCTTGTTGTATTTATCGAGTTGATTTTATCAATAAGCCTAAGTGTTTGATATAATTTGTATGAGGCCAACATGGGTTGGCCTAGGTCGGTGATTTTGCCATCGAGTCTAATAATTAATCGTCTTAGACTAATTATTTTATAAGGTCGTTATAGTAAGATAATTGATCATCATTAATCAGTTAGGTCATCATAAACCATTAAGGTTGCTGTATGACAATAATTGATCGTCTTAAATCAATTAAATCACTGTAGACCAATGACGTTGTACGCCGACTTGGGCATCGTAGACTAAGTTAATCGTCATATGTCAATTTTGTCATCATAAACCAATTTGATCGTCTTATGTCAATCTTAATAGTGATAATCTTAGGTCATATTAGGATGTCGTAGGCCAAATTTAGCCATTGTAATATAATAGTGATTGTCTTAGATCATCTTGGCCATCTTAGGCCGACTTTAGTCATCTTAGGCTAATATTGATCATTTTAGACCAACTCGACCCTATGAAGTCAATTTGACTATCTTTGGTCAACAAGGTCGTCATAGGCTGTCTCTATCCATCTTAGGCTAATTTTGATCGTCTTAGACCCTATTTGTCGGTCTTAGGTCAATGAGGCCATCGTATGCTAACTTTATCTTCCTTAAGGCTAATTTGGTCGTATTAGAGCAAATTGACCGTTTTAGGTCAAATACGATCGTTGTAGGTCGATTTTAGCCATATTAAGAAAATGCTGGTTACCCTAGACCAATTTAACCATCTTAGGTCATTGAGGTCGTCGTGGGATGACTTTATCCCTCTTAAGTTAATATTGGTTCTCTTAGACCAACTTGACCATAAGACGTCAATTTTGATCGCCATAGATCAAATGCGGCCATCGTAGGTTAACTTTCGTCATCTTAGACTAATGTCTTAACCGATTAGGCCATGAGAGGACTAATTTCCCTAATCATAGATTTTTTTTGTAATAAATAGGAGATTTATTCAATTAGTTAGAAGAGCCCTTCCTAGGTGGCATGTATAAGACAATGAAAAGGCTTACAAGCATAATAAACAAGAGAAAAGAGAATGAGAGACATCAGTGTTGAGCTCTTCTAAGTGATGGAATTCCTTATAATCCATTTTGAAATAGCCCCAAGCTGGCTTAGGAAGATCCATTACTGAATCAAAGATAGTTAGGGTAGAACTTTGGGAGCCTTGAAAAGCAAGCCTGTCGTCAGCTACAAAATTTACTTCTCTAAGGCAATGGGAGAATTTAACTTGGAATTGGACATTAATTTGAGAAATGAGCTTTACAATTTTGATGAGGGTCCAAGGTATTTTTTTAATTTTTCCCTTTTAATATATCTATAGAGAAGAAGGAATGACTTTCTACAGTGACGTTTATTATTTTTAAATTAGCACAAAGCCTTAAGCTCCTTAGGATTGCCATACATTCAACCTGATTGTTGGTGATAACTTTTTCAAATGCTGAAAATGCTTTGATGAAACCACCATTTTGATCTTTAAGAATTCCTCCTGAACTTTTTATACTTGAATTGCATGAAGAGGATCCGTCAGTGTTTAATTTGAAGCAACCTTGGGAAGGTTTGGTCCATTTGAGCACAACATAGGGCATATGCTGCTCTAGGGAGATTTTAAGATTGAATAATTGAAGAATCAAATTATCCTTCTAATTCACTGGTTTAAATTTGTGGTTGTAGTTAATATCTTTGATAAGGTCCAGCACCTTAGAAACGAGAATATAATTGGTCATACTATAACCCTTATAAAAGCTACAGTTTTTGCATAACCAAATTTCCTATGAGATTATTGTTAGAAGAGTGCTGAGTAGGAAGTTCAAATAGTATTATATATGTTTTTCTCATCCACCATGACATGAGGATTAAGTGGAATGAACGATGAGATAACTTGAGGCCATATATAGAAGCAAAATAGTTCCAAACTATAAAATCATTCTTAAGAACACCCTAATATTAATCATGAACACATTAATATGATTAAAGTTTAACATACAATTGTTCTTAATAAAAGGATCTTAGATCTTCATGTTTTCACAAAATACGTCTAAAAGATAGAAAATAAGACATACCTTGATCAATTGACACTCTTGATTAATTGCTCCATCAATCTGCCTTCTTGGAAAAATGCACTCTAATGGAATCTCGGAGTTTCTCTCCCACCTCAGAAATAGTGTGTTATGAGATGACTCTAGATGGTGTAGAGGTCTCTATTTATAAGGGGAAGAGGGCCGAAAACCTAGTCAAGGTGGGACTTTTTCAAGTCTCCCACTAATGCCACTAACCATCATGTGACTAACGGATAAGGTTTACCCAAATCTTTTAATATCTTTATTTATCACATTCCTAATTAATTATCTAACATTTATTAAAACAACATAAATGGGAAATTCGGAATTTAATACAATTGAAATTAAATAATTAATTTCGTCACTTAACATTGATTTCCAACAGTCTCCCACTTGGTCTTAATAATTCGCATAATTAGATTGGGTATCATAAGGTGCACAATCATTGATAAATTTATTTTGCTGAATCAAATGATTCATGGATGCGAGTCATGGCGGTTCCATACTATTCAAGAGCATGGTTCCTTCCATGTACCACAACACCAATGTTTCATTCAACTAAGCCTTTAATATTGGGTATCATAATGGCCTCATAATGTCCTTTGGAATAAGGACTATTTCTGTCAACAACACTTCATAATTATATGCATGCATTCACAAAGGACAAAAATAATTGAAATCAGAAACACTTTTATTGAATTCAAGTAATAGTGTCAAACAACTAAGCCAAATAGCAATCATAATTTTACTAATCGAGACCCATCTCTTTGACATGTTCCATAAAGGTCTTCAGAGATGGTCCTTTCGTAAGAGGATCTGCTATGTTATCACGCGTACTGATGTGATCAATTGACACTCTTTGTTTCTGAATTTCTTCTTTAACTGATAGGTATTTCATTCAACGTACTTAGTTACTTTAGGAATACCTAACATTTCTTCATAAAGAAGATTGCAGCGACATTATCATACTATTTCAGCGACTTGATAATAGTGTCGACAACTCCAAGTTCCGAAATGAAGTCACGCTGCCAAAATACATAAGTTGTAGCATCAAGCATTCTACAAACTCAGCTTTCACAATAGTTAATGGATGGATTGTGTTGCACTCCTTCATTATATTGGTTGATAAACCAAAACAAATATTCTTAAGCAAGAGTGAACTTCGTACCATCCGCACAACTAGTAAATCTGAGTCACAATAATTGTTCATATTTAAATGAACACATACATCATAAATGTGAGCATATAGTCTTTTAAGTATATCATTACTTCATACACAACTTTTAAACCCATAAGATTATTTTGATTCTCTACTTTCTAAATATGTGCTTGAATATAGAGAAAATATATAAACTTACTCCCACTGATCTTAAGGTGTATACAAATATACAATGATTCAAAAATAATGATATTATTTCTTAAAATACGTCATGTGGGAAACTTATGTTTATATAATGATCTCCTAAACATATACGCATGATTTATAAGACTTCAAAAAGTAATTTTCACATCCACTTCATGTAACTCTCAATCATAATGAGCTACTAATGTCATAGGAATTCCATGTCCTTACATATAATTGAGAAGGTTCATTTATAACCTTTTCTTCATTAATAGTGAAATATTTTACTACAATTTAGCTTTATCTCGTTTAACTACCGTTAGTGTCGTGTTTGGTCTTGATGACCCCCTTATACCCGACTTTAGTGCATCAATTATGTAATTCAACGATATTTCAACCTTAGTTGTAGTCCATTAGTTTCACTTCTTATGACTTTTGAAAATAAAACCATGTCAATATTTATTCCTACGCCAAATTCATGTTCATGCAGATACACCACATAATCCTCGAGGATAGTAGACCTTTTAAGATCTTCTTAATACTATTCCTTATGATTATATCTACATTTCTCTCACGGTGACAATACTATCATTTAGTGGTTGATCATTTACTTGTTCTTTGTTGTTTAGACAATCTAACAACTAAAAGAACAAGGATTCAAGAAGGTTATCGATAATGGGATAAGTACCCTACCTTCCTTTATAACTATATTTCATGATTTTCTACTATCACTAATTTCACCTTTCATAATGAATTTGACTTTAATGCAATAAATACGTGTCAATGACAATTATATGATCTATGTAGGTCCACTTTAAGGGAAGTTTCTCATAATCTCCCACTTGGGCCACATAGATCATCCTTATATTAGACATCGTAATACCTTAAGAGCACAACTCGACTATCAAAATTTGTAAGAGACATTACAAAAATCTTGTCCACGAAAATTATGAAAAAGAGTCTAGATTTAATTTGGTACAAGATTTAAAGAGTTTCATAAAAAAACGCTACGATTATGATACAGGATCAAACAAATCTTTAAAGAACTATGTCCAAACTTTATTTTGTACAAAACATCAAAACTAAAATCATAACCCTTGAAAAAATATACATCAAAAGATTCTTTAGAACATATCCCTCACGATCAAGTCTAGACAAACATTTTCCAAAAGAAATTGAGGGTTTATGAAAACAAATGGTGATTTGATTCCCCAAGAACAAAAGAAAAGAGTCTTATTAGTATTTCTAGTTTGTTTTGTAAGAAATCCTTGCATCAAAAGTAAATACTTTCTATTACATAGTAAGTATAACTTGAAAACTCTACTGAGATGAAAAACTCATTTCAAATCATAAAAGATACATATTATCTTTATCATTATTAGTCCGAGTGTGCAACATGTAAACAAACTTAATTTGTTTAACCAAATCAAATATGAAATTTTTAGAGAAATAAAATGGGATACAATAATATGTGATAAGATAATGAGATAAATTGCTCACTTCATTAATGCTTTGATTTAACAACACACACATCGATTACATGATAAATTGAGTGCATAACCGTGAGTTTTTGTCAGTAGTAACTGTGAAATATCGATTATATGATGCTTGTAGATTACTTTATTGGGTATAATGTTATTTCATTATATTGTACACGACATTCGTGCACAACTTATTTTCACATACTATAATAATGTATGTGATCTATGATGTTCATTCAATCACTCAAAATTGATTCCCTATAAGGAATAACCTTGCTTGAAGAAATAAACTCAATATACTCCATTAATATCTTTACAATTATAAGCATCATGAGTTACTACTACTATCATCTTTACATTTAATATTCATTGCCATTCTAGTTGGGTCACTGTAGTGACTACCAAACATTTCATAATATGAATATTACATTACGTAAAGACTTACATACACAAGTTAATAAGTTTTTTCACTTATTTTCATTAAACATCACATGAGCAACAAACAAAATTATTCATGTTTATGGTTTTCATAAACTTAATTGGTGATATGATAGTGAAAGAAACTATGGAATCTGTGTTTGACGACCATTATTGCCTTCCCAAAATATATATCACCACTTATATTTTGTTCAATTATTGTAATTGGACATGTAGGCTTCCGAATCACTATGATTGAATAAACAATAATATGTATGCAACATCATAAAGTACCATCATCCTAGCATTCAATATCATACATGGACCCTTAGGCAACCAAAATATGCATGATATTAATGCATTAGTCCAATATTTATATCTTCTGGAATGGAGCACTTTAATGAACACCAAACCATCTATTATATAAATATAAGAGATACGCATACATGTGCAAAATACCCGTAATACATGAATAATTATATTATTGTCTATTCCTTAATTAGAAATTTACGAAAAATTAGACATTATGTGAAAATCAAATAGGCCAAGAGTTTGCATGAGATATTATACAAATAATAGTAAATGGAAGACATAAACCATTTACTTTCGCTTCATCACTTATGTATGAGTAACAAATCAGAAATATTGACCCAAATCATTCATGGTCATATTAATGCACAATACGGTTATAATCACAATTATCATACTAGTGGCATATGTAAATATGACTTTTTAACATTGATGTCAATTATTTAACATTTACAAAAATTCCAATGTTTATTTGATTCAAATTTCAGCATGTGTTGCGCTTCAATTTAACCTTATAACAAACATTAGGATAATATGAAATGACTACAAGTATAGTATCTTCACATGTAATCTTAGCCTGTATTTGGCATTTGATTAAACTGAATGAATACCTACTTATGAGTCTCAAAATTTGCAAGTCATGCATTCAAATATGCATGTATGCAACGAATAAATCTAGTATCCGCACATATGAATTGTAGCCTGTGTTTGGCATTTAATTCAACTTAATGGGAGTACTAGCCTTAGAATAAACAATAATTCTGATTTTCAACTACATGAATCGTTGGCCTGTGTTTGGCATGAGACTCATTAAAACACGAATATCATAATATTCAACAATATGAATCATTGGCCTGTGTTTGTCACGAGACTCATCAAAATATGAATATTAACAATAACACAAGTCTAATATCCTACCATATGAAATATGTTGGCATGTGTTTCGCACGAATATTCAACTAAAAAAGGATCATTAGAGCAAGGTTTTAACACAGTTCTAGATAAAACATACATGAAATATGGGAAAACTTAAATTTTTCCAAAAAAGTTAGCATCATGGAACTGTAGGAAATTACTCCAGAATCTCAAATATTCGACGGAATTAAAAAATTCTGGAAGTCATAAACATTATTTATGTAAAATCAATGCCCCAAAAATATTATACTCAAAACTTAATGTATAATTAATGGTCCAAATATATATGCATACATAATAATCAAATATTTACAATTATAGACTAAGACACTTTTCATGTCTTCCCCATCCAACACCATATAAATATTATTGTCGAAACATCAATTCATAATTACATTAGGACCTTTGGGCTACCAATTATAGATTATGCACAATAACCTAATATATCGAAATGCTATTGTCAAACTCATAATCATACATCTAATATTCAAAATTTTATATTGAACCCTTTCATCAATACCAAATAATACATAACATGAATATTAGAACAACCATGAACATTAAAAACAACCCCTGTGGTGGAAAAAATACATAATATTTGGGAAAATCGTAATTTTTGCCAAAAATAGAAAATTTTAGTTAGCACCACAGAGATGTAGATAATTACTCCAGGATCTCAAAACAATTTGCGGAATTCAAAAATTAATTTTCTGGAGTGAGATATTGACGTCAACATTATTACCAAAAACGGCAAAAACGCAATTTTAAGGGTCTTAACGACGTTAAAATGCAAAAGTAAGGTGGTGCCCATTGTTAATGGGTTTTGTTTATTTCGACGTTTCCAGTCGATCATGTCAGTTTCGTAAAATTCCGAGCAAGTTTTGACCTTTCATTCTCACCAGTGAGTATTGGCGACAGAAGAAAAACGTCACAGAAAATCTCAGACACACTTTAAGAGCAGATTTAATGACAGAAATAAGACGTCGCAGAAGGTCTCAGGCACAAAAACAATTTAATGACATAAATAAAATGTCGCAGAAAGTCTCAGTCACATATATCATTAAAGACGAAAATCAATAAGGAAAATCATGAGATCTTAAACTTTAGCTCTGATACCACATATAAAATCATTCTTAAGAACACCCTAATATTAATCATGAACACATTAATATGATTAAAGTTTAACATACAATTGTTCTTAATAAAAGGATCTTAGATCTTCATGTTTTCACAAAATACGTTTAAAAGATAGAAAATAAGACATACCTTGATCAATTGACACTCTTGATTAATTGCTCCATCAATCTGCCTTCTTGGAAAAATGCACTCTAATGGAATCTCGAAGTTTCTCTCCCACCTCAGAAATAGTGTGTTATGAGATGACTCTAGATGGTGTAGAGGTCTCTATTTATAAGGGGAAGAGGGCCGGAATCCTAGTCAAGGTGGGACTCTTTCAAGTCTCCCACTAATGCCACTAACCATCATGTGACTAACGGATAAGGTTTACCCAAATATTTTAATATCTTTATTTATCACATTCCTAATTAATTATCTAACATTTATTAAAACAACATAAATGGGAAATTCGGAATTTAATACAATTGAAATTAAATAATTAATTTCGTCACTTAACATTAATTTCCAACACAAACTTCAAATGGTTATTGGACCATTTATGAAGAGATGGCAGAGGTCTTCTTCATTTTTATGACAGAACCTATAAATAGAAGTTAAATATATACCCAAGCCTTGGATATTCTTATCAATGGGAATAATATTTTGATAACATTTTCGCAAGAAAGTTAAAATTTTCATAGGTAAGAAATGATTCCAAATAGACTGACAAATGAAGTTGGAGCATTAAACCTGATTAAAAGCTAGGTAGATTTAGAAGTGACATTACCCTCTGATGTAGGAGTCCAGTAAAAAGGGCCATCAATGTCTTGAATCAGGTTATTAGATTCCTCCATAATAGATTTAACTCTTTTGAAAGTTCAAGAGCCATTTGACGAGGATCAATATCTGTATTTAGCCCCAAAATATTTAGACCATAGGGAGTTTTGAGACTTAAAAGTCCACCAGATCTTCATTGAGGCCACTGTGCAGATATTAAATAGGTTTTAAATCCCAAGTCACCTTCTTCAACTGGTTGACACAGACTTTGACACTTAATCTAGTGATGTTTCTTGCCAAATTCTTGAGAAGTACCCCAGAGAAAGTTACTGAACATGCTTTGAATGAGGTTTAAAGTTCTCCTTATAGGGCTAAGGTTTACAATAGTATGAATGGGAATTGAGGAAAGAGCAGATAGGATAAGGGTTCTTCTCCCTATGAATGAAAGTAATTTGGTTTTCCACCCTACAAGTTTGCCTTTAATAGAGGAGATTAAGTCTTCAAAATGATCAAGCTTACTTCTGCCATATAAGATGGGTCTTCTAAGGTATTTAAGAGGAATATCTTTATACTTTAGGTTCAAGTTTTCTACTATAGTCTTTCTCCTTGATTCACTGACTGATTTATGAGTAGTGAAGCTACTTTTGGAGAATTTTACCACTTGACCTGAAGCAGCCTCAAATTGATTGAGGAACGAGAGAATGTTTTTAAGAATTTCGGCACCTTCATTAGAGAAAATTATGAAGTCATCAGGAAAGCTAAGGTTGCTGATTAGAGGACATCCTTGAGGATGGGAGAATGGATTGAATTTACCTAAACTCATGAGGTTATGGATGCCTTTGTTTATAAATTCAGCAACAAGAACAAATAGGCTTGGGGATAAGGGATCTCCTAAGGCCCTTAAATGATTTGAAAAAACCGGCATTTTGGTCATTGATTAAAATAAAAAACCAGTTATTGGAAAGGCATCTCCATACCCTATCGATCCATGTAACTGAGAAACCAAATTTTCTGAGGGTTTTTAAAAGAAAAATGCTAAGATAATTTGTCATATGCTATGGATAAGTCAGGCTTAATAACCACATTTGACCCATGAGTTTTCCTTCCTAGCAAACACATCATTTCTTGGCACAAGAGAATGTTATCAGATACACTTCTACCCTTAAGGAATACTGTTTGGAAGCTTTTAATAAAGGAAGGAAGGATAGTTGATAGCCTTGAGGCTAGGAGTTTGATAAATATTTTGAAGAAAAAGTTGCAAGACTTATTGGCCTGAAGCTAGCACAATAGAAGTCATTTTTATTTTTGGAATCAGAATAATATTCGTACTTGTCCAACCCTTTGGAAATTCCCCTTCTAAAAAGAAGTAAATTATGGCAGGTAATAGGATACCCTTAATTATTATAATATCCCTCCCCGATAAATTAATTAAACTAGATATTGAGTAAAATTAAGGAGGAGTTAATTATAATTATAGAGGAATTATGGGTGAAAAGTTAGAGGAAAAAAATAAAAATAGAAAGAAATAGGGTCGTTCAAACGATATGGGATGTTGTTCAAACGACAGAACAAAGGTCGCTAGATGTCGTTAGAAGCAGGGCTTCTAACGACATGCTACTGGATTATAGTTGCTGGTCGCGTGAAGGGTCGGGCGAAGCTGGGAAGTGATGAAATGGGTTGTATTGTTCGAAAGAAGTCGGGAAGTCGTTCAAACGACATTGGTCGAGTTTTTTCATCTGATTTCCCTTGTGCATTGTCACATTTTGGAGCATTGATTTTATGTGTTGTCAAGCTCGAATTGCTCCAGAAAGGGCAAAATGGGTTTTTGAGCCTTAACGAGGGTTTTATTAAGGTTTGTTTATGTGTTTTTAGGTTTATTTGTGTTGGGTGAAAATATAAGAAGGAGAGAGAAAGGGAGAGGGTGGTCTTCCACAACCACTCACCACCAAACCACCATTTCTACCACCATTCCATCCCCATCTGAGTAAAATTTTGTAAGGACACAAATTTCCAATTTAGTCCATATATAGTTTTGGCTCAATTCCGGACAAAAACATTTATTCATAGGATTTTATTTAATTGTAATATTCAAGACCTATGAAGTGTTTGTTGAAGACGTAGCGGCAAAGAGTATAAAGCATCATCAACATGCCGTAGTTTATGTGCCTCGTTTGTACGTCATCAACTTAGTTCTATGCTCCCAAGGTATGAATGTAATTATATGTATATAGGAGTTTGGAACAATATGTATTGGGTGTTAGGTTAATAAAAACTGCATTTTATTTTTCAGAAAGAATCAATTAGAAACTTAAAAAATAAGTATATAAAAGTTTCTGGGCCAAAATCGAATTTTACAAACTTTCTGGACGTTCGTTAGAAATGTCGTTCGAACGAGTTTTTTCGTTCGAACCAGATTTCGTTCGAACGAGTTTTGTCGTTCGAACCAGGTTCGTTCGAACGAGTTTTGCCAACGGCCCTTATCTGGTCAGTAGTTCGATATGTCGTTCGATATGTCGTTCGAACGAGTTTTCATTCTAACGAGATATCTAACGAGATTCTAACGAGCCCAGGCTGGTCGCTCGTTAGAAGTCTCGTTCGAACGAGAGTCAAGTTCATTCGAACGAGACGTCAGGCGGGAACGGTTTTCAGCAGTTTTTGACAGTTTTTTCCCCACTTCTCCACTTGGTTTTCAACCAACTTTTTCATGCATTATTATGTGCGGGAAACACATTTTCCAAGATAACTTTTCCATTCCATATCCATCTCTTAGAGAGAGTTTGAGAGCAAATTTATTTAGGGAAAATGTTCAAGCTTTGAGTGTTAATTTTTAATGGAAAATTCATACACACTCTAGTTTACACCCATTGTTGTTTATTCCAAGTTCTATATATACATATCCTTACTTGGAGTTTTTGGCACCGATTTTCTCTACCGAATTCAAGAGACGTTTCGGGTTTGCTTCTACACCCCATCACAAAGAAGACCTTTGTTGAGATTCTACCCGTTTGGAGAAAGGCTCCATGTTCGGGTGACGGTGACCGTTTAAAGTCCTATCGGTGTATTCCGAGACCACGGTGGAGCTCCGTTGGTTATCCGCTAATTGGAGGTTGATACAAGAAGGAGCATCACGACTTGAGAGGGTTCGAGTTTAGGAAGTAAGTCTTTTGTCTTGTATTTTGTAATACCGTTTTTAGTGGATTTGAGGCTAGGGCCGTCCCGAGGTTTTTTCCCGTTAGTGGGTTTTTCCTCGTATATCGCGGTGTAGTGTGACATTGTTTATTTTATCTTGCACATCATTTAGAACGCATGCTTTAGGTTTAATTCAAGATAAAATTCGGTTTAATTATCACACTCATTTAATTTGGGACTTAAATTAAATATTGGGTAAATTTGGTTTATTCAAGTCACTTGCTTTAAAATTGGTTTCGCCTAACTTTGGATATTATTGTTAATCATGACTTAGGCAAATTCTAGGACTTGAATTATGTTTTAACTTGTGTTTGAGAAATTAAAACTTGTTTTTTTTTTTGAAAGTTGAACCATCTCAACGCTTCCGCATTTATTTAAAAGGAAATTATACTTTTTAATTGAGATAATTAATCACCGGGGATACATAATCTCTTGAGTCTTCAAATTGGTATCAGAGCCAAAAACGATAAATTATTTCGTTAAGATCCTTTAATTTTTGGCTAAAATGGATTTTTCCCCATTTTCAAAATTTCCTATTTTTGATGGTTCTAACTACGCGTATTGGAAAGCGCGAATGAGATCGGCACTAAAATCTATCGACGAGAGAGTTTGGATGTCTGTTGTTACCGGGTATTCCCCACCAACTTACTTAGTTGAAAATGAACGTGTTTTAAAACCCGCCGATAGATGGACTGAAAATGAGTTTAAACTTGCTAACTTTAATTCCCGTGGTTTAAATGCCTTATTTAGCGCTGTCGCACCGGATGAATTCCGACGTATTATGACGTGTGAAACCGCTAAAGAAGCTTGGGATATTTTACAATTAACTCATGAAGGAACGAGTGTCGTTAAAGTTTCTAAACTCCAAAACCTCACCACTAAATTTGAAACTATCAAAATGGATGAAAAAGAAACTTTTGATAAATTTTATGCTAGACTTTCTGATATTGTCAATTCATCCTTTAACTTGGGAGAGAAAATACCTGACGACCGTGTAGTAAAGAAAATTTTAAGGTCCCTACCCGATAGATTTATTCCAAAGGTGACCGTTTTAAATTCTTTACCCACTTTAGCCTCTACGAAATTAGAAGAGCTTGTAGGTGATTTACAAACCTATGAACTAGATATGTTTCCCTCTAAAACTGAAAAGAAAACTGAAAAGGGCGTTGCTTTAAAAGACCGCAAAGAAGTTAAACAAGTAGTAGAGAGCGATAGTGATAGTGACTCGGAAGATATGGCTTTGTTTGCTCGTAAATTTAGAAAATTTCTTAAATTTAACAAAGATAAAGTTAAAAATGATTTTAAGAAATTTGAATCTTCTAAACTTGATAAAAACGAGAAGATTTCTAAAGCCGATAAGATCCCTAAACCTAGTAATGAAAATATTGATAGGGACGAGTCTAATAAATGTTTTGGTTGTGAAGGTTATGGCCATAGGGCTTTTGAGTGCCCCACTAAACTAAGGAAAGAGGGTAAACGACCCATTTCATATAATGCGACCCTTAGTGATAGTGATAAGGAAGAGAAGCCCGAATCCCCCACTAAGAAAAATTTTGTGGCTTTTATGGCACATGTAAGTGATAATGAAAACTCATCGGATGATGAAATTATAGCACATGCCACTTCCAAGGTCATTGTACATGATTCTCTGATTTTTGATGATAGTGAGAGTGAAAAAGAAGAAGATAGTGAAAATGAAGAAGAGGTTGATATGAGTGAACTTCAAAATGCTTTTCATGAATTATATAAAGAATCTATTAAACTGAAAAGAGCTAATTTGAAGTTAGAAGAGAGTTTAAAAGAGAGTGTCAAGGTCATTGATGAAAGTGCCTTAATAGAAGACCTTAGGACACATGAGAGGACTCTTCAAGAGAAGCTTAACTATGTAGAAGGCGAGAGAGATAGCCTTAGGGGTTTAATGGAATCCTTGAAAAAGGAGCTTCTTGCTTTTGAAGAGCGAAATGTTTTACTAGAATCTAAAATTTTAGAATTGGAAAATAAATTAAAAGATTCTAGTAATGTCAAATTTGATTTGGAGTGTCGTTCGGAAAAACTAGATAAAATGTTAGGAACGGTCCAAATTAAAAATGACACTTTTGGTTTAGGCTTCAATTCTTGTAATGATTTTAACCCTAAAGTCAAAACCAATGTTTTAGGAGAATCTTCTAGGAATGCATTTAATGATTCCTCCTTAGATAAATCTTTTCGACATGTTCTTACTTGTACACATTGTGGTCGAAAAGGTCATCTTAGGCAATTTTGTTTAGATCTTAAACGAATTCCTAGAAAATCCCATAGTAAAGTAACCACGATAGCTAACGTTCCTATACCCCAAGATAGTAATTCTTCATTAATTTAGGTTAGGAAATCCGACTTGGTTGCCTTACAAAATAGGGATTTTGATTCTCATTTACTTTCACATCCTTCCTCCCTTGCTAAATCTAAAGGATGAATGTGTTGGTGTTTGCATACTTCAGCTTTTGTACTTCATGCCATATTCATATGCTAAATGTATGCTTGTTTAGTCATTTTCTAGTCATTGCCTAATTTCATATCACATGCTAGAAATTATGACTTGTTTATCTTTTTGTATTATATCTTGTGTTTGAATCGACTGCATAATATAAAAATATTTTTGTTTATCATTTGTGTTTTATTTATTTCATTTAAGCTTAATGAAAAATACAAATGATTTTTTGTTTATCCTTTTGAGTAAATATTTATTTTTGATTCAAAATTTTAAAAACTCAAAAAGATTTTGTTTTGTGTGTATTTTTGTTTGACACACTTTATGTGGCATATATTTGTGTTTGAATCCTATCGTTTACGCTTCCATGTGGCTAGAACTTTTGGTTTAGATTTTCAATCCTTAAAATGTTCTTTACCATGTTTTATATGGAGTAGTTGGATTTTGTATTGTTTAAATGGATTCTATTTCTATATGCCTCTATTCACACATGCACGAGCTCTTTTGAAATCTTAATGTCACATGTTATATTTGAGCTTTTTTGAGGTGTTATCCTATCAATCTAGTCATCTACATATCTATGACCTAGGAGGACTAGTGCATGTCAAATTCCGTTGCATGTGAGATTTGTGTGAAAATGAAAAACATGATAAATTTAAATATGCACGGGGAAGGGCTCCGAAAGGACTAAGTGATCCTTTGCGAATAGTAAGCCACCGTTGATTGGATCTAAAAGAAATACGTGATCCAAAGGCCTAAAAACAGAATATTTGGCATTAAAAAGAAAACAATTGCCAAGGCCTATGTTTGTTTGATATATTCATTCAAATGCAAAAGAATATATATGCTCATTGAGGGAGAATTGGATGGTATATCAACGGTTTGCACAATGTCCGTTTATCCTAGATGTCTTTAATGTCATGACTCTATTTGGTTTGTAGAATCATCATCATGCTAGGCTTGTATGCATTGTGTATGTTTGTCCATTGAGTTCAATCTTTATATTGTCACATGAGGTTATATTTAACTGTGATGAAGTTTGCAATCAAATGAGAACTCCGTGAACGTTTCTTAAGTATTTGGGTCTAAATTTAATTGTTGCTAGTACACACCCCTACACTTCCGTTTCCATATGACACATTTTTGCCATACGAGTGTGCAAACTTATTGTATTTTGTGTCATGTGTGTGTTTATATCTATATATATATGCAAGTGCTTCATTGATATATTTCTAGTATATATATATATGATATTTGTTTGTCTTTGCCTTGCTTTTATTGCCCATATGCTTTCACGTCGTATCACCTTAAGCTTTCACATGCTGTTTATTAGTTCTTTATCCTTTGCCTATTCCCGAACAAAAAGGGGGAGAATGATGATAGGGGGAGAAATGGTATCTAATCCTATTATTATCGTATCTTCGTTTGAGGGAGATTTATATTAGGGGGAGACGTCTTTCTAAGTAGGTCATGTGTTTAAAGGGAGAATTAATTTAGGGGGAGTAATTAATTAATTGCATTTAATACTTTGATATTCCCTATGCATTTGATGAGTTTGCTTAAGTGTGTAGGAATTATTCTAAAGTGGCATCTTTCTATGGCAAAGCGTTTTGATCCTTGGGTTGTGTCAAGATTGGGCGGGTTATGTTTTGAGTCTAGTAGAGCTTGACGGCCCTTTAGGATTTTTGTTTGGTTTTTGTCCCGGAATAGCCAAAGGGGGAGATTTGTAAGGACATAAATTTCCAATTTAGTCCATATATAGTTTTGGCTCAATTCCGGACAAAAACATTTATTCATAGGATTTTATTTAATTGTAATATTCAAGACCTATGAAGTGTTTGTTGAAGACGTAGCGGTAAAGAGTATAAAGCATCATCAACATGCCGTAGTTTATGTGCCTCGTTTGTACGTCATCAACTTAGTTCCATGCTCCCAAGGTATGAATGTAATTATATGTATATAGGAGTTTGGAACAATATGTATTGGGTGTTAGGTTAATAAAAACTACATTTTATTTTTCAGAAAGAATCAATTAGAAACTTAAAAAATAAGTATATAAAAGTTTATAAAAGTTTCTGGGCCAAAATCGAATTTTACAAACTTTCTGGACGTTCGTTAGAAATGTCGTTCGAACCAGATTTCGTTCGAACGAGTTTTGTCGTTCGAACCAGGTTCGTTCGAACGAGTTTTGCCAACGACCCTTATCTGGTCAGTCGTTCGATATGTTGTTCGATATGTCGTTCGAACGAGTTTTCATTCTAACGAGATATCTAACGAGATTCTAACGAGCCCAGGCTGGTCGCTCGTTAGAAGTCTCGTTCGAACGAGAGTCAAGTTCGTTCGAACGAGACGTCAGGCGGGAACGGTTTTCAGCAGTTTTTGACAGTTTTTTCCCCACTTCTCCACTTGGTTTTCAACCAACTTTTTCATGCATTATTATGTGTGGGAAACACATTTTCCAAGATAACTTTTCCATTCCATATCCATCTCTTAGAGAGAGTTTGAGAGCAAATTTATTTAGGGAAAATGTTCAAGTTTTGAGTGTTAATTTTTAATGGAAAATTCATACACACTCTAGTTTACACCCATTGTTGTTTATTCCAAGTTCTATATATACATATCCTTACTTGGAGTTTTTGGCACCGGTTTTCTCTACCGAATTCAAGAGACGTTTCGGGTTTGCTTCTACACCCCATCACAAAGAAGACCTTTGTTGAGATTCTACCCGTTTGGAGAAAGGCTCCATGTTCGGGTGACGGTGACCATTTAAAGTCCTATCGGTGTATTCCGAGACCACGGTGGAACTCCGTTGGTTATCCGCTAATTGGAGGTTGATACAAGAAGGAGCATCACGACTTGAGAGGGTTCGAGTTTAGGAAGTAAGTCTTTTGTCTTGTATTTTGTAATACCGTTTTTAGTGGATTTGAGGCTAGGGCCGTCCCGAGGTTTTTTCCCGTTAGTGGGTTTTTCCTCGTATATCGCGGTGTAGTGTGACATTGTTTATTTTATCTTGCACATCATTTAGAACGCATGCTTTAGGTTTAATTCAAGATAAAATTCGGTTTAATTATCACACTCATTTAATTTGGGACTTAAATTAAATATTGGGTAAATTTGGTTTATTCAAGTCACTTGCTTTAAAATTGGTTTCGCCTAACTTTGGATATTATTGTTAATCATGACTTAGGCAAATTCTAGGACTTGAATTTTTTTTTAACTTGTGTTTGAGAAATTAAAACTTGTTTTTTTTTTTGAAAGTTGAACCATCTCAACGCTTCCGCATTTATTTAAAAGGAAATTATACTTTTTAATTGAGATAATTAATCACCGGGGATACATAATCTCTTGAGTCTTCAAATTTCACCATATTCAAACACACAATACCTATTTCTACCATGGTTGAAGAAGAGTTAAGATTTTGAGGGTCTTATTAGGGGTTTTTATAGATGAAGATAGAGCTCTCATGGAGTATGAAGTGGGTTTTGAAAGAGTTCTTAGCTAGGATCTTTGGAGGATATTTTGGTAATCCCTTGAGGTCACCTTTGAAAGTGGGGGTTGCTCATCCTACACCAATACCATCATTGAAGCCATTAGAGGTGGAAAAACTTTACTCTTAGTGTACAATATTATTTTTGCATGTATAGTCTTGTAGTTAGACTATTTGAGTATGGTGCATTTAATAATGTAATATAATTATTGTGTAGAAGATAATAAACATTTTTATGGAATAAAAATATTATTTTTACTAAAAATGAGGAATGATATTATTTTAAGATTTTGAAATAGTAAAAGTTGATGTTTCATGAAAATGGGTATTTTCTAGATATATTGATGAAAACATTTTGTGAAATAATTTTTTTGAAGATAATGACATATTTTGGTAACATTTATGAAGTAATGTTCTTACAAAAATGATGATTTTATAAAATAGACATTCATTAAGTTTGAAGAAATAAAATCTCTTTTATGTCTTAAAAATATAATTTTACAAGTGTTGTGAAATTTTAGAATGAAAAACATGTTAAAATCATATAGTAGGATTTGTGGGTTCAAATTCCATCTTCTTATGTATATAAACTTGTAGCATTTTGGCACTAAATGTATAAACAAGTTAGTAGAAGATTTTGTTGGGTTTAAACATGAAATAAGAAAAGTTAGAATCCTAGTCTTTAAAGAGTGTGAAATTAAGACTAAAAGATGTGATGAACATGTGATTATATGATTACATATGCTAATAAAAAGAAAGGGTATTTTCTTATAAAAGTAGTCTTAGGATAAATGTATTTCTTAAATGAAGAAGTAAAGAAGTGTGTGTTTAGGGAAGTATTGATAAATGTGTTTATTAATTGTTAATGGGTAAATATGGAAAAGTTAGTATATAACTTAGTAATGTTGTAAACGATTAACATTTATGGAGTTAAATAAGGATTAATGGTGTAAAGATGTTTTCAATTAAGTAAAATATTACTCCAAGTGTAAAAAGGTGTTAAAGGGTTAAAAACACTAAGAAAGTTAGCATGGATGACTTAATTGTATTTTTGGAAAATTAACACTTGTGAAAATGGAGTAAAAGGTGATTTTGGAAACAAATGAGTAAATTGATACTTTTACTTAAAGTGGAACATTTTTATGAAATAAAAATGTTGGAATAAGTGTTACACAAGGTGGTCCTAAATAAATATGATTTTTAGAATAAAATCAAGGTTAAAATGTAAAGTATATGAAATGGTAAAGTTTTAAAGTGTCACACAAATGATGCAGTAAAGTCCCGAATTTTGGCTTCGGTCGGATAAAAAGGAAGTGGAATAATGTGGACATTTGTAAAATGTTGAAAAAAATAAAAGGAATTCAGATGACAACAGGATAAAGCAAGAAGGGGCCAAAGCCCTTGGGTGAAAAGCTCAAAATCACTGGCCAGAGCATATGGTGCGCATAGCCGTTGGTGTGGAGCCCGTGTAAGTATGCGGTATTGAAAGATTCCGAGAAAAGGTAAAGAAAATATGGAACATATTGAGAAACGAGTTGTGTAGTAAAGTGTTAATACAACCTAATTTGAATGAATGTAATAAATTTTCCGACAAAAGGTGAAGTGGACAAGTAAATGCGTAAATCTATCAATGTCCGTAAGCTAAGGTAAAAAAAGGGTAAAGTAAGTGGGTAAATGGATGATTAAACAATCAAGTTGTTAAACCCATTAATTGCACAAGTATGTATTAAAAAAAGTTTTTAGATGACAAATAAGTATTTTCTAACACAATGCTTGCGTGTGTTGAAAGAGTGAGTTTCAATGAAAATACTAAAGTGTATCGAATTAAAGTGATAAAGGGTAATTCTGGTAAAAGGATGGATTTGGTTAACTAAAGTGTAATGGTTTCAAGTGTAAAACCGGGTGTGTTAAATGAAGTGAGAAATACTTAGTGTGAGTAAAGGAAGTCTTTATAAGATTAAGGTAAATTAATCTGGATAAGTAAGGTTTTCGGAAGTAAAACGGTTAATGCTTTGAATTGTGTATTTTTCAAAGGTATACGTATGTAGATATATACATATATTCGCATGCATGTGGTTTTAGCATGTAAGCATACCGTTCGTCTCTATACTGCTTGTATAAATCCCATTGGGCATAGGTTCACACCCTCGCTTTTGTTATGGCAGGTTAGGTGCGGGTTCATTTTTGGAGGGCGTTATACAAGTATTTTTTTTATGTTAGTATCTCTATTTACTTGGACTTTGGGGTGCTCCCCGTGAGTACCTCACATAGTTTATCTTGAAACTGGAATCACTTGCTAACAAGTGAAATGTTAACTAAAATAAAACTGGACTATCAACATTATATAAGTTGTTTTATTGCACTTCACACCTAACACTCGTACGGGATGGGGTTAACCCACGGGTAACCCAAAAATCCGGGTCGAGGCGTTACAAATGGTATCAGAGCTCTAGGTTCAAGGTTTCTTTCGGTTGTGACGTGGTGAGGTCGGTATTGGATCTTTTGACATTGCTGTGGTTTGGGACGATCATGCTAGTTCGACGACTGTTTAGTTCGTGTCCTCGACGGTAAAGTCTAAGAGGTTAGCACGAAAAGTTAGATTAGTTCCAAGTGGCACACGATTAGATTGATGGTTATTAATCGCTTCCGAATTTTTGATTAGAATTATAGTAATTTACGGGTGTTCGTGCAAACCTATAGCGGCGACACCGTAGTTGTTAGTGTGAGGTGCATGTGTTAAATTTTGGTGGCATATAATCATTTGAAGATGGCGCTGGAATGATATGATGCCCAATGGGCAAAAGGCATGAATTACATATAGCATATCGTCAACAGTATAGGTTGATGATTAGAGTGTCCCGATTAGGAAGTAATGATTGGTGATTAAGAGGTACATATATATAACCCTTAGGTACGACACTTATGGGTAGTTAACGCCGGTGGTGTATTAGGCAAAATTCGATCCTTGGGGTGGTATCGCACTTGATGGTAATTAATAGAACACATGAAGTTGTGTAAAATGATAGTGGTAATACCGTAAACCCTTGTGTGAGATGTGGTGTGAGATAACTTTGGTGATGAGAGTAGTCTTGCTAGTGGCAACAATGAGTAGTGTTCGCTACGACCAATCTGTAAAGGTTGTCTGTCACATGTATGGAAACTAAATAGCTGAATGGCATTTATAAATATTGATTTTGTGGTAAGAACGTATTAATTCCACTGGTTGAGGACCTAGGTTGGGTGTACTTTGATTATGATGTGATATTGAGGAATAGGATCTCGTGCGGCGTCCGTGGTGGGGACCTTGGTATTTTTAGGCAATACTCGTCGTCCGTATCCTTCCAAGATTTATATAGTCATGTTAACTCATAGATTGACACTTGGTGCAATGTTTACATAATAGGACAATTTATTTGTCATAGTTGGACCATCATTTGAGGATTTGGGTGAGCCTGGCCTTGAGGTTTAAAGGTTGCAAGCGACATCCTGTACCCTGCCAAAATCCGTAGTAGCGTTGGTTGTGGTTTGTACGTGGCTTATCATCACAGCTGTTTTGAAGAGAGGTGAGATTAGTATTTAAGTGTTAAGACTCATTTTAGCCGTTGAGGTAATGGCTAGTTAAGAGGTAATCCTAATGCGTGAGTAGTTCATAGGCATGTTGAGGTGCCCATAGGAAAAATTGTGTCTGTGGCATCATTGAGGATAAATATTGAATGTTATGATGTCTTGAGATGTTTGAGGGTTAGGGTGCATGTAGAATATGACAGTGTGATAATTGATTAAAATCGCAAATTTCTTATTTGGCACACTTATTTAATTAGAGTCTAATTATAAACCAAATTAATTCATCCCCTAAACATGCAACTATGTGTGTGCGTGTGTCAAACCATAAATAAATAAAGCATGCGACATAAATTTCAGGAAAAATCCCCGAAGGAAATAACCTTTTATTTCTATAACTCTGACAAGTTTACAAGACCATTGGCTTACATACTATCTTGCTTTCGCCCACAAGAGTAACGCACGGTGTATTCGTCAAAACTTCAAAGTAACGGCTAGAAATCAGTAGTGGTTCACACGCAGCTATACCACAAGGACGCGCAGTCCAGACACGCAATCTAAAATCTTCACAAGGACTCCCTCCACAATAGTACGCAGTTGTCGGTTGTAGAGATCTCCCCAGAAAGAATGAACAACAATAAAGTGTGTTCTTGACCACCAAAAACAATTCACTAAAGCATATGGGATTTTTGTGAATTGAAACCAAAAGGGATGAAAACCCTAAAAGAAGAAGTCAAAAAGAATTTTGCAGATTCACAGTTTTCTGTCTTTCAAAATGCTGGGACTTCTTAATGAAAACAAAACCATTTAATGAGTATTTATAAAAAATCGCGCCGCCTCGATCGTTAGAACAAAAAGGGGATCTCGCTCGAACGAAGTACACGTGTCATTTGAATGACATCGCGCGACATCTAATGTTGCTCGAACGAGATGGAGATCTCGCTTGAATGACCTAAGCGTCAAAATCGAGGAACACTACAGGACATAGAAAATTACTCATTCTCAAATTTTGACGAAAAAAGTCCGCTCCAACACTTAGAAAATATTTTGTAAAAATATCCCAAAGCTCTAAGTGCAAAGTTAAGGTATTTAAAACATAACCTTACCAAAGTAAACTTTGCGGAGGCTTTTTGATGAAGAACCTTGATAAATTCGGATCCGTCTTGATGTAGATTGCTCTTGAAATTCTTCGATGGTTGTAACGGTATACGACATAATTAATTGTGACGGACATTTATAAAAATATGTCCTTGCATTGCACTGTGGCTAGAAGCTCGTAGACTAGTGTCCATGCAAGCACCAAGTAGTATTGATATGGGTATTGAAAGGTTTGTAACGTGCACCGACGATGTTAAAGGTATAGACAATGAAACCTTGTCGAGTTTTGGGACTTTATATGAAATATGTTTGGTATTTTTAAGAGACCAATTAAATTTGGTAAAAAGAGGCAGTAGCATCCTCTTAACGATTGAGTTGAGGTTTGGATAGTGATTCTAGACTATCAGTTATATGGTACACATGCCGTGTATGGCTTTCCAGTCGGCATAGATGGGTCGTGTAATCCCTAAGTTAGAGAGGTAGTTGAGTCCTTGTAAGAGTGATGCTCAGATATCATGGAGTGACTAGTATGGGTGTGGTAATACTCAGTCTCAAGATGTACTCAGAAATATATACGAGACTTAGAGTGATGATGCCATGCCGAGATTTGAAAATGGAAATTAAGGTGGAGTAGCATCGAAATATGATTAGTATATTGGGATATCGGTGGTATATGCTAGGATAACCATGGTAATGAATATAAAATTTTGGGATCTCGACCACAATATGTAAAGCAGATATTAACCTAGTTGCATTAGGTTAGTAACGTCGTCACTAGTGATTGGGTAAGATCAATGACTACGGCGTAAGGTATTTTCCAATCAAAATGATTCATTTACACCAAGGATGTGAAATGTAGGGCCTTACTCTTAAGGAGGGGAGTCGGGCATCGACTTCCTAAAGGACTACAAATTTTTTAAATTGCGTTCGTATTATGAGGATGAATGGTTGGGATTCGATTCATCATGAATATATCCAAGCTAGAGTATATGGACAAAAGTGGTCCTCAATGAGAGTTTGAGGATGAGTGGTATGACTTCTAGTATACAGTATAGGTTCGCTTCTATAAGTCAGAACCGGATGCCTATAGGCGAAATTCCTTGGAAAGGTTATTAGTCCCTCTGACTCAAGTATGTTCCCTTCGGTTTTGATAATTAGGAATCAATATTCTCAAATATGTGGTGACTTAGATTGGTACCATGCGTTGGTACGACGCAGTTGAGATCGAGAGAGTGCGATGGACTGGGTTTGGTCAACGCAACTCGATAACTGGGTGTGCTCATCCGAGGTATTCTTACTATTGCATAAAATTTTGCGTGCGAGTGGCTAAGATTTCGGCCACTTGATTTGTTCGTGGTGTCAATCTTAATTTAGACTAGTGGACTCTCGACTGGCCAGCTCAGCAGTTAGTGGCTCGGGTGGTGATAGGCGGGATGATGGATTGAGGATACTATATAGTGTTGTACATAGAGGAAAAACTTAGCATGTGGTGTTGCTTTGCCATAATGAGTGGATTGTAATGAGACTTTAGTGAGTACTCAAGGGTGAGATATCTAATGTAGTATTAGGTTTATCAGATTGACACAGTGGAAGGTGTAGAGCTGACGTACAATAATGATTTGATGGGATTATTCCTCCTTGGAGCGAGAAAATGACATGGTATGGTTATCAGCAAATTCATACGAGTGATATAGTTGGGATAACCTGGGAATTTGTGGAACACAGGATTTGCGATCCTAAGTTAGAAATCGATTTTGGTGATATATAAGATGGATGGTTGTATCATGATTTTCTTTGGGTGAGTGTGAGCGCTAAAAATTCTCTGTCCGTAAAGGCACCGGTATAACCTAGATAATAGCGTAGGTAGTGATAGGAATGGTTTGGAGTTGATGTTAAGGTGTGGAGACTCGGAGAAATATACGTAGTGACTTGATTGGTGAAATAGTGAGTATCAAAGCATGTTACAGGTTAAACATTCGACAATTTTAGGGCTAAGGAACCCGATGAATTGTCTTGGAGAATTTCTAGGACTTGGGATGAAAGTTGGTGGACCCCATAAGTTGAGGATTAATGGAACGAGAATTTCGGGGATGAAATTCTCCATGGAGGGAAGTTTTAATATCCCACCCCAATAAATTAATTAGATTATATGTTGAGTACAATTAAGGAGGAGTTAATTATAATTATGGAGGAATTATGGGTGAAAAGTTGGATAAAAAAATAAAAAGAGAAAGAAATAGGGTTCTTCAAACGACATGGGATGTCATTTGAACGACATAACAAAGGTCTCTAGATGTCGTTAGAATGGTCGTTAGAAGTAGGGCTTATAATGACATGCTACTGGATTACTGTAGCTGGTCGCTTAAAGCTAGGAAGCAACGACATGGGTTGTGTCGTTCGAACGACGTAGGGAAGCTGTTCGAATGACGTCGTTCGAGTTTTTTTCACCTGATTGCCCTTGTGAGTTGTCACATTTGGGAGCATTGATTTTATGTGTTGTTAAGTTTAGATTACTACATAAAGGGCAAAATGGGCTTTTGAGCCTTAAGGAGGGTTTTTAATAAGGTTTGTTTAGGTGTTTTTGGGTTTATTTATGTTTGGAGAAAAGAGAGGAAGGAGAGAGAAAGGGAGAGGGTGGTGGGTGGTCTTCCACCACCAAGCCACCATTTCTACCACCTTTCCACCCCCATTTGAGTGATACTCCACCATATTCAAACACACAATACCCATTTCTACCATGTTTGAAGAGAGTTACAATTTTTGGGGGTATTGTTGGGGGTTTCTGGAGATGACGAAGGAGCTCTCATGGAGTATGAAGTGGGTTTTGAAGGAGTTATTATCTAGGAGCTTTAGAGGATGCTTTGGTAACCCCTTGAGGCCACCTTTTAAGGTGAGGGTTGCTCCTCCTACACCAACACCACCATTGAAGCCATTAGAGGTGGAAAAAACCTTAATCTTAGTGTAGAATGTTATTTTTGCATTTATAGTCTTATAGTTAGACTATTTGAGTGGGATGCATTTAGTTATATAATATAATTATTGTGTAGAAGACAATAAATATTTTTATGGAATAAAAATATTGGAAAATATTATTTTTGCTAAAAATAAGGAATGATATTATTTCAAGATTTTGATATAGTAAAAGTTGATGTTTTGTAAAAATGGGGTATTTTCTAGAAATATTGATGAAAACATTTTGTAAAATAAAATATTTGAAGATAATGACATATTTTGGTAACATTTATAAAGTAATGTTCTTACAAAACTGATGATTATATAAAATAGACATTTGTTAAGTTTGAAGAAATTAAATGTCTTGTATGTCTTAAAAATATAATTTTGCAAGTTCCATCTTCTTATGTACATAAACTTGTAGTGTTTTGGCACTAAATGTATAAATTAGTTTAAAGAAGATTTTACTGGGTTTAAACAAGAAATAAGAAAAGTTATAATCCTAATCTTCAAAGTGTGAGAAATTAGGGCTAAAAGATATGATGAACATGTGATTATAAGACTATATATGCTGATAAAAAGAAATGGTATATTCTTATAAAAGTAGTCTTAAGGGTAAATGTATTTCTTGAATGAAGAAGTAAAGAAGTGTGTGTTTGGGGAAGTATTGATAAAGGTGTTCATTAAATGTTAATGGACAAACATAACAAAGTTAGTATGTAACTTAGTAATTTTATAAAGGATTAACACTTATGGAATTAAATAAAAATTAATGGTGTAAAGGTGTTTCCAATTAAGTCGAATATTACTCGAAGTGTAAAAAGGTGTTAAAGGGTTAAAAAACTTAGGAAGTTAGCGTGGATGACTTAATTGTGTTTTTGAAAAATTAATGCTTCTGAAAATAGTGTAAAAGGTGATTTTGGAAACAAATGAGTAAAAATGTAATTTTACTTAAAGTGAAACATTTTTGAAATAAAAATGTCGGAATAAGTGTTACATAAGGTTAGTCCTAAACAAATATGATTTTTAGAATAAAATTAAGGTTAAAATATAAAGGGCATGAAATGGTAAAGTTTTAAAGTGTAACGCAAATGGGGAAGTAAATTCCCGGATTTTGGCTTCGACCGGGTAAAAAAGAAGTGGAGTAATGTGGACATTTGTAAAGTGTTGAAACACATAAAAGGAACTCGAATGACACCGGGATAAAGAAAGAATGGCTCGTATCCCCTGGGTAAAAAGCCTTAAATCACTGGCCAAAGCATATGGTGCGCATAACTGTTGGCGTGTAGCTCAAGTAAGTAAATGGTATTGGAAGATTCCGAGAAAAGATAAAAAAAATATGGAACATATCGAGAAATGGGTTGTGTGGTAAAGTGTTATTACTACCTAACTTGAATGAATGTAATAAATGTTCCGGCAAGCAGTGAAGTGGACAAGTAAATGCGTAAATATATTAATGTACATAAGATAAGGTAGAAATGGTAAAGTAAGTGGGTAAATGGATGATTAAGCAATCAAGTTGTTGAACCGATTAATTGCACAAGTATGTATTGAAAAAAAAGGGTTTCAAATGAAATGTAAGTATTTTATAATACAAAGCTTGCGTGCATTAAAAGGGTGAGTTTAACGAAAATACTAAAGTGTATCGAATTAAAGTGATAAAGGGTAATTCTGATAAAGGGATGGGTTTGGTGAACTCAAGTGTAATGGTTTCATGTACCGAACCGGGTGTGTTAAATGAAGTGGAAAATACTAAATGTGAGTAAAGTAAGTCTTCATAAGATTAAGGTAAATTAATCTGAATAAGTAAGGTTTTCGAAAGTAAAACTGTTAATTCTTAGAAATGTGTATTTTTCAAAGGTATACGTATGTAGATATATACATAATTTTTCATGCATGTGGTTGTAGCGTGTGAGTATTACTCTCTGTCGTTCGTCTCTATACTGCTTGTATATATCCCACTGGGCATAGACTCACACCCTCTCTTTTATTATGGCAGGTTAGGTACATGATCGTATTTTGAGGGCGTTATATAGGTAAGTACTTTTTTTTACACCAGTAGCTCTGTTTACTTGGACTTTGGGATGCTCCCCATGGGTCCCTCGCGTAGTTTATCTTGAAATTAGAATCGCATGCTAACAAGTGAAATGGTAACTAAAATAAAACTGGACTAGCAACATTATATAGGTTGTTCCATTGCACTTCACACCTAATGCTCGGGTCGAATCGGGTTGACCCATGGATAACCCATAAATTCGAGTCGGGGCGTTACAATTATATTCTAATATTCTTGATAGAATCTACCATGATAGTCATCTGGACTTGCACTACTGTCAAAGTTTAGGTCTTTAATAGATTGCCACACTTAATAATCTACTGGATCAACATCTAAAAGGTTATTTTGGCACTAAGCGACCTTGGTTTTTATAACATGGAAAAAAGCTTTTTCACCTTCAATATTTAGTGGACTGAAGAGGTTTTGGTAGTATGAAATGAACTCAACCTTGGCGCCTTCTATGCTCTCTATTTAATCCCCATTAGTGTACTTGATTTTTTGAACTAAGAGTTCATTTATACTATTTTTAATTGAAGTATGAAACATTTTACTATTTGACTCCCCTTCTAAGATCCATTTTACCTTCATCTTTTGATGCCAATATAACTCTTCATTCTTCAAAGCACTGAGCAGGGCAACCTTGGTTTAGGAGAGACATGTTTTGTTATTTGGATATGGAACATTTTCATAATTGATTTCACATTCAAGAGCCTGATCTTCCAAGGAATTTATTTGATTAAAGACATTTTTGAACTTATCTTTATTGTAAGTTGCTAAATTTGCTTTAAGTCTTTGAAGTTTAGAGGAGAAAATTCTAAAAGGATTGCCTTGGATTGAAGTGCCCCAAGACTTATGGATGATATATTTAGTGGAAGGGTGGTAAATCCATATATTTTGGAATTTAAAAGGCTTAGGAAAGGAGTCTAGGATGGAGGGAATAAATAATATGGAAGGGGAATGGACTGGACATGTCTTGTTAAGGTGGCTTACGTGAAATTTTTGGAAAGAATCAATCCAATCATTATATACAAGACCTCTATCCAATCTAGCCCATACTTTTCCATGCTCCTTAAAATTGTGCCACGTATATTAAAAGTTAATGAGACCAATATCAATCAAACCAGCTGAACATATGAAATTGTTAAAAGCTTCCACATCTCTATACTCTAGATCAGTGCCTCCTAATTTCTTATCTCTAAAAGTAAGAATATTGAAGTCATCCATGATGATATAAGTAAGACCAACTATTAAGGCTCTATGACTGATCAGGTTTTCCCAAAGAGTTATTCTCTCATTCCTTGTGCACTTTACATAAACTATGGATAAACATACTTCAGGGGGAAGTGAGGGTGTTTTATTTTAAGGAGAATAACCTGTTCCTCATTTTCAATGATTTCACATTGAGTCCCAAACCTCCATAGAAACCAAATTTTATTGGAGACATTTGTATAACCTCCCTCAAAGTTTGTAATTCTAGCAAGGTCATCCATTTTATTTGATTTCGTTTTCAGCTCTAGTAAAGCTATGAATGGAAGTGAAATTTTTTTGCACAGTTTATTAATTCTTCTTTTTGAAGGCTTGTTTGATAGCCCTCTAATGTTCCGTAAAATGAAATTAATCGTTTGGAAAATATAGAGTTGAAACTTACTGAGGTCTTGGAAGCTGATTCTATGATTCTTTTAAATAAAGGATCAAAGGCTTGCTTGGTCTGCTTGGAACACACTTCTTGATGTTGAAGTTGCTTAGGTAGGTCTAATGTATCCATTTTGCCTTTATCCTTACAGTTCTTGTGGGATTTCATTTTCCTTGCTATCTCTTTAGAGAAAATCTTCAGTTCTTCCCTGAGTGGAGGACATTCTTCCTCAAATTCTTCATTATCACAAGAGCCAAACTGTTATAAAGAGATGTTTTTTAAAATAGGGGAAGGTCTGTGCCTTTTAGGGAGATCATCAGGATCTCAACTGCAATAACTCCATCTAAGGTAACCTCTACATCCTGAATTTTATGAATAAATTTTTTAATCTTAGGATAGATCTTTGAAGGATTTGAGGCTTTGTACATAGGTGTAGGATTGGTTTGGGTTCGTTTAGTAATTGTAGTTTGAATAGTTGGTAGTGGGGTTTCTGTGATACCCCGCCTATTTTAATCCTGGGTGATCAGTCCATTATTAAATTAAACATGGATCATTAATGGTTTCATTATTAGCATCACTGTTAAAACATAATTATTTTACTAATACCCTAATGATACGGTGTCAAAATTATAATCTTTTTATTAACATGCAGTATCTCTGAAATATACAATCCAGACTGAAATCCACATAGTCCATAATAAAAACCAATCCAACAACTGGAAATAAAATAAAAATGCAGTATCTCTGAAATAATCGCTAACTAAAGATAGGCGACATGCCCAACTGAGATATCTGAATGAAGAACATGAACTGATAAATGTGGAAGTGTCTACCACCTAGGTCCTGCAATGTCCATAGCAGTAGCAACACGTCAAATAAGAATGGACTTCTAAGCTTGGCGTCCCTGTGGCTGGACACCTAAAAGGTTTTTACAAAAATAGATTTGAAATGGGTCAGAGCCTAAAACTATTTGAAAAATATTTGCAAGTATTTAAAATGTAGTAAGAGCAGATATTGTATACATGTTAACTTCACGTGCTCTCACTTGAGATCCTCACTTCTCAACTAATATGCACGCCTAATGTATTCTTCTAAACTAATATAGTTATGCTACCCCGCCTAAATAGTTGAACCGAATCTGTCCCTGCATAATAACTCATTATGCTCACCCGTATTGCCCACACAATACATTATTAAATTTTCCAACCCTTTAGCTAGTCGAAGTTACCAAGTAAGTATTAAGTTTTCACATACTTAGGTTACTTTAGAAATCATTATTTATCTTATCCACTAATGCACACCCAGTTGAATAATTCACACACACACACACACACACACACACACACACACACACACACACACACACACAAACATATATATATATATATATATATATATGTACCACCCTCGTCATATATACGAATAAGGCAGCCCTAGGTGGGGACCTGCGATGCATGCATACTCTGCTATCAAATCCTGGTACATCACATACTAAGTAAAGGACTTCCCGTTCGAAATCACTCTCGAACTATAAACGTACGATTCACACAATTTGGAGGCGAACCTAGTTCTAAGCCTTTGGGCTACGCACACACCTAATGCACATAAATAACCGGTCACACTATCATAAACACAAGTAGTGCTCAACCCTTAGTTCTATGTTTTGAGGCACAAGTCTGAAATCCCCCCAATGGGCTAATGAGGATAAGACTGTCCACGATGCGAAATCTCTCGTGATAGGAGGTAGCATAGGTATGTTCACACATATGAGAAGTTACACAATAGGTATTCACATAACATATATATATATATATATATATATATATATATCATAAGTATAGGTATAGTGAACGAATAAAAGTATCATATCTCCACAGATGTTCCATTGTCAGATCTAGTGAACCAATAAAAGCAGGCGGTTTGTTCTTCATAAAAGAACCCCAAACCTTCTCTAAGATTAACATCGGTGCCACTAGCTACTTCACCTCCTAAGTCCTGTCTTGGTAGTCTATTGCCATCCTTGATGCTACAGACTGTCGTATGAGCTTGGCTATCTCCTAGGGGCCGAGATGGTATTATTCCTATAGATCTAACGCTGATACTACCGGTGCTTGCATAATTGGGGTTGTGGAGTCAGCATCTCCCGCTCATGGCTTAACTTCCCGTGCCCTCATCTTCAGTGACATTTTAAATTCAAGATAAATTCCTATCAGTAATGAGACACAAATAATGTATAAAAGAAAGGAACATATCAAAGAGCGCTACATAGAATTCTAGGAGAACCTATAACCCTCGAGTCCAAATACCATTCTCTGATACTAATTTTAACAACCTGTATATTTTAACACTAGGGTTTATCATGTCCAAATATTAAATCATAAGACTTGTCAAAATAATTTAAAATATCATTCTTAGCACATACAACATCAAATGAAACACTGTGAAAAGATATAAATACGATGAGATGAACCTCAAATCTGAAATCATAATATCACCATTAATTAGACATAAGAACGTCTAAAATAAGATGGGATATGAAAACTCATCCAACATCCCAAAGAAATAAAATCTGAGTCTCAACCTAAGATGCAATTGAATTGAAATTTTCATGCAAAACTATCTTGCCAAATACAAGAAAACTTGAAAATGTAACTATTTGTAATTGAGTTAGTTGCACAGATATGCAACGAACTTCACTTGATTTTCCATTTTGGTTACTGATGTTTTTTTACGTATATAACACTGTATTTTTATTTTTTTCAGGAGGTTAACACCATTAACTATAACTAACGGATCATAAATGTGTCATCCACGTGGATTGGTGATGCGACATTAATGTGATAAAACTTAAAAAATACATATTATCTGATTTGTCATCCAACTCAAATAACATTAAAAAAAAACCAAAAAAACTTAAAAACAAAATACCAAAACCCACCTCCAACACCCCCTCTGCCACCTGAGACACCCCGTCTAATTAAAAACCAGGTGATCAGTCCTTTATTAAATTAAAATGAAGGTGAACGGTTGGTTCATTCTTAACATCACCGTCACGAAATAAATATTACCAATTTAATCACCCTAAATAATTAAGCTAAGTGTCAAAACAATTTAAAGTCTTATTTTCATTTTATTAAAATCCAATATGAAAACCTTTTTCAATAATCATCAGTTTAAGAATCACATAAATACTAAGGATGGAAATTAACACACAAGAATTAAACCATCTAGATAAACCAAACCAAGTTTAAGAACTATAAATGGCATCATCTAGACAAGAGTTAACTCTCAAAGAGTACTGAATACTGGAAATATAAATAAACATAAATCTCTGACAAATCCAAATGGAATAGGAAAATGGGAGACACATGCCCTAACTAAGAAGAACTAAAACATGAACAAAATCAATAAAGAGGTCGTCTAAAGCAAGGGCCTTCAACTCCCGCATAAGCTGCAGCACGTCCAGTCCAAAGAATCTATGCATGACGCCCCTGTGGGTGGGCACCTGTAATACATACATATATATACAAGAGAGAGAAAAAGACAGGAAACGGGTCAGAGCCCGAGTGTAAAACAGTTTAAAATAGTTTAGCAAGTATTTAAAGTGCTTACGAGATAATGTAGCAACCATGTTAGTATGCGACACTCTCTTGAAAATTCTCACCTCTCATCTAGTGTGCCCGCCTACCGTACTAATAAATCTCATAAGTCTATCTAACTTATTCCCATGAAGTTTTATTTCGAGAATTTATCAAGGCTACAATATTTAGTTTAGAGATCAATATCTTCATGATTACTTACGTTACTTAGGATATCTCAGTACCGTTACAAAGTTCCCGAACACTTACTAGAAAGTTTGGAGCATTTATTCATTACTTAACTACTTATACGCACAGTAGAAATTTTCCATATATAAGTATATATATATTAGTAACTCATATAATATATATACTATCGGCACCCCACATAAAATCTATGGTGCTGGCATATCAAGTCCCCGTATCACTTATACTAAGGGAAATACTAGTTCGAAATCACTCTCGAACTGTATTAACACAATACACACAAAATGGAGGCGAATCATAGTTCCAAGTCACTAAGAGGTCAGCATATACCCCTCACGCCTCTTAGGACCGTCTGACTATCATTCTCAGATAGCATGTACTAAGGAATCCTATGTTCTAGGGTACAAGTCAAGATCCCCCATAAAGGTCCCATCGAGATAAGACTGTCCCGGCGCAGCAACCTCTGTGATAACAAGTAACGCGGGTATGATTATTCATAAATATAATACTTAATATAAGTACACAGTCACACAGTCATATATATAGATATTCACATTTTCCAAATTAGGTTCGCCCACGACCCATAATTATTATTATCCGTTCTTAGCACAATTTTACCCAATTATCTCGCATAAAGGATTCATCTTTTTTATTCTTACTTATAATTATTTCATACTTACTTCTCATCTCTCGAAGTATTCCTTCTTTCTAAAATACAATTTTAGTAGGTACACCCTCTCTAACCTTCTGGTCTAAGTCTTTCACGAGTCTCTAAATTCTTTAGTGAACGTACGAACAATTTCCAACGTGTGACTAAACCCCCGTTAACCCACAATTTCATCCCATATTAAATTTCAATCAACGGAGTCTACTTAGACCCTACTGGTCCTCTTCATGACCCATTATACTATTTAAATGATATTCAAGGGTTCCTACATATTTTATACGGATTAAACAAAAAGGTTAAAAATATGTAGTTTTCCAGGAGGGATCGATCGATCGAGAAAAGGGGGTCGATCGATCGATCAAGCAGGTGTTCCGAATTCTGCCATTGTTAACTACGGGTTTTCTTCTCCAACCTCAACCAAAACTCCATTAATGATCCCCAAACTCCCAAACAAAATTACTACTGGTTACATATACCTATATGCATGATTTCCTACATGAGACATGTAAAAATTCATCAAAGATATTGAATTAATGGGCTAAATCATCATAATTATCAAGAACCCTAATTTTTCATAAAACTTCCATTCTTCTAATTCTTTTCCAGATTTCTTGCTTCTAAACCAATACAATTTCATGGGTAATCCTCTACATATGATTGAGATTTCCAGAATATATCTAATTCCTCTCAAACATGTGATTTAAATTCTCTAAATCATTAAATTCTTCCATGAAACATGTGTCTAACAATCCTATTCTAACATGGGTGAAACATAAACTAAAAGAAAAGTAAGATAAATACTTGCCTGGGATTCTAATGTCTAATTTGATGATGATGAGGATATGGCTGCGTTCCTCATCTTACGATCTATGTTTTGGCGGTGGTGGTGGTGCAATCGAATGGGTTCTTAGCCTTGGATTTCTTGGAAAGCTTCCTACCTTATTCTCTAACGGTTGTTCTTATGTTTATGTGATTGTTAACCCTAAAAGATAACCTCTAGTAGCTGATATAACTTAGGAAAATTTGTGGGTTTCATTATCCAAAAATACAAAATGACCATAATACCCTCTCGGGATGCCAATTAGACCTAAAAACGCTCCGAGATCCAAACTAAACCCTCGGGTAGACTTTTATGATTATCTCGACCCTTTCGGACACTTTGGCACACTCGAAATGACCATACGGGCGACTTATAATTTATTCACTTATTATAATAATAATTTAGTCCCGACACGACACAGGCGCGTCCCGACTTAATTTCCATAATTGCCATATTATTCATTCGTGACAATTTTAATAATTTCAATTATACATATTACTTTACCCATTAAGTAATATTCAACAAATCCTCAATAATTACTAACTCTCATCGTGCTAGTAAATATTTAAAATAAATTTTCGGATTAATATTAAATTAATATCTCAATTTAAATTTAATAAATTCCCAAATTTAAAAGCCATAAAAATACGGTCAATCGGACAGTCGAATATTTTTATATTTATTTTGTTTTAGAAAAGTTTTATATTTTGAGGACTCTTCTAAACACCCCATGACTTATATATACTTATATTACGAGTCTTTTAAGCTAGCTTTTCGAATTCCGAATATAAAAACCAATATATTTAATTATTAAAAATAATTATATCCAAAATTTTATTTTTCTCCGATTTCCAAAATAAATTTAAAAATTCCCATTATAAAAATTCGGGTTGTTACATACTTCCCCACTAACAAGAAATTTCGCCCTCGAAATTCGAAGTAGCCTAACGCTCGAAAATAAAATGCTACTCTATTCTATTTTCCAAAAATCACAACACTAAAGTCCTCAATCAATTCTACACGTTCTCACATCAAGATCACAAATCTCAACCTCAATGCCTAACACATCTTAAAAAAAAAACTCTATCTCCAAATAAAACACGTCTCTCACGCATGCTAGACCCAAAATCCAAAGACCCGAGGGTTGTCGTATACGTAAGCTCTGATACCATCTGTTACACCCCACGTGCCCGAAAAGAGACACGCGGTGTGCTACTACGATAAAAACTAAACTAAAATCATCCACAATTAGTATAACACATCTATATTCCACAAAATAAATATAATGAATCCAAAATTTTACACTTCCATAATAATTACAATTAAATTTCACTAAAAAACAATGATAAGCTCTCTAAATAGTTAGTCTAAATAAAAAATAAAATCCTCCAAACTCCGAGCTCTAAAATCCTCCAATATCTGTAGCATCCAAATCCACGCTAAGCTGCCATTAAAAGAAAAATATGGGAAAGTACACAATATGACGGGAATAGACGCTCAAAAATAATAACGGTGAATAGAGCGCAACAATACGAATCAAATGCAATACGTACTCAAGCATTTTACCGATTTTAATTTTTCAATAACACATCAATGGGTCAACAGGCCTCACCTCACCTCACCCAAGCTTCGTAAAGCCTCATCGTGGCTATTGGACTTTTGGAGGGTACCCATTCTCCATGACATATAAAAATCTCATGACACCATGCCCATCAACCAATACAATATCTCCACGAATCAATATTTTAGATTAAAAAAATATCTCATAGGATTCCAATGAATACCACAATTCAACATGAGTGCAAATAACACATGAAACAAACGGAATACTCTCGAGAGAATTTAGGAGCATATTGTGTAAGTCCCGTACCTCAAAATCTTCACATGAATCATTACATATATTCTGCCTCAAAAATCAGATTGCACAATCACGTTCTCCTCTAGAAAAATAGTCAAGTCACGTTCTAGCCCCAACACAAAATAACTCTAAATAGGCCTCCAAAACTTGTGACAAAACCTTGATTAAGTTGGAGGTCGATGTTTGTGGATGAAAGGGAATAATTTTGGAGTTGTTTTCTAGTTGGAAAGTTGATGAAAAGTGATCTAAAAAGCCAAGCCACGAATTTGTTGTGATATATAAATGATTAAGAATTTGATTAAGAAAAGAGTTCTAATAAGATACAAACACTAAAAAAATTATTTGGACGATCGGACCGTTGGAATTGGCTGAAATTTGGGGGCGTAGTTGCTAAAGACGAGAGGAAGCTGAACAAAAAAATTCAGCTAGATCGGTCGATTAAATATATATATATATATATATATATATATATATATATATATATATATATATATATATATATATATATATATATATTGTAAGGACATTTTTATCATGTCCGAAATGTTTCATTTATTTATGTCGTACGCCGTTACATTTGGCACGTCTCTACACGATCTCACATGACGGCCTCTATCCGAATTTCGGGAATCAAGCATTCAACATCTCCATTAACGTGTCCCTCATCTGCCTCAACGACTTCACGTTCCATGATTTTAGGCTCGTAATGCAAGTGGTACGCAAGAGAAGTCAAAACAGTACAACAAGGCTTGATAGGGAAGTTTAAGGGCAATTTGGTAATTTTACAGCCACCGTCTGAAAGATTGGTCAACTAGAAAGTTGAAGAGCTTGCCGCAACAAAGATACTAGAAGAAACGACACCTCAATCCGAGCTACGGTGAACAAGTTATGGCCTGTTGAAAATGGAGATAATTCCAAGAAAATAGTGTTAAAAGCACTTTTGACCAGCGATTGTCCCTGAACCCAGCCCGAACCGGTTCGGGGGGGTGAACCGGTTCGCAGGGTACCCGAACCGGTTTGGGGTCCCTGTACGCTGGATAGAATTTAAGTGTTTTAAATTGGTGGAGCTCTTCATTTGTTTTCCTATTTAAACCACCTTCGGGGGAGCTATTTTGCAAGACTTTGAAAGATGAATTTGAGAGTTCAAATACCTCTAGTCTTCATATTTTTTGAGTTCCAAGACTCATGTTTTGATTCATACAATTGCCAAACCTTTGTGAATCTTTTTGGTAACCCAAGAACACAACCTTTAGTTTGTTCAAACCTTTGTGGAGAGATCTTAGCAACCGAGGGCTGCGTGTCATTGCTGAGGGAGTCTCTACAAAGTGTTATGGCTTCGTGTCATTGAGGAGAGTTGCGGTTCTTCCTTTGTTGATTGGGCTGCGAGTCCTTGGAGGGCGCTGCTGTATTCTCTTCCTGAGTTCAAGACTGAGTGTCTTTGTGGGTTGGCTGCGCGTTGATCCATTACAGATTTCTCTATGTAATTGTAAGTTGCGATTTGTATATTCATAGTGAAATAAAGGTTTTACCCGAAAGGTTTTTTTTCCTGAAATCTGTGTCTCAGCATATTTACTGTGTCGCATGCTTTATTTTTGATGGGTTGATTTAGATGCATGTTTAAGGGCTGATTTTATTTGGTTTAAAAGTAGACTCTAATTAAATAAGGGTTCTTGGAAACTTGCGAATTTAATTTAAATCTATATCACAGTCGCACTTCTCAAATTGGTATCAGAGCGGGTTACGCTAATTTATCGCGTATTCCTATTTTCCACAAAATCGTGTGATATTGATTTTTTTGAAAAATTAGTTTTGTGAAAATTCGCATTTTTTCCTATGGAGCACTTATTTAATCAGATGCCTATTTTTGACGGGTCTAATTATGCCTACTGGAAAGCTCGTATGAAATCTATTTTAAAATCTATTGACGAGCGTGTTTGGTTGTTTTGCGAAAATGGTTGGACTCCTCCCACGGACACTGTTAATTACATCACCACTTTAAAACCTGTGTCATCCTGGACTGAAGATGATTATAAATTATCCAATTTTAATTCCCGTGGTCTGAGTGCTATTTCTGGTGGTGTCACTCCAGATGAGTTTCGCCGAATTATGACGTGTACCACGTCTAAAGAGGCTTGGGATGTTTTGAAATTGCCACATGAGGGTACGAACGCGGTTAAAGAATCAAAATTACAAAATTTGGCCACCCAATTTGAGACTATCACCATGTCTGAGTCCGAATGCTTTGATGATTTTTATGCACGTTTGTCAGACATTGTTAACACATGTTTTAATTTGGGTGATGTGATTGATAACACGCGTGTCGTTAAAAAGATTTTGAGATCTCTCCCAAAACGCTCTATTCCTAAAGTCACTGTTTTGAACTCTTTGGGAAATTTGAAATCACTTAAGTTGGAAGAACTTGTAGGAGATCTTCAAACCTATGAGATTGACATGTTTCCCAAAACCATTAAGGCTAAGGATAATGGCATTGCTTTAAAGACTCATTTTAAGAAAAAGAAAGAGAAAGTGTGTGAGTCCGATTCTGAGGGAGATTTTGATTTTAATGATATGGCCTTGTTTGCGAAAAATTTTAAAAAATTTCTCAACTTGAACAAAAATAATTCTTCCAATAAAAGGAATTTTTTTGAGAAAAATAAAAAGAAAGGAAAGGCCAAAGAAAGTGGTGAGAGGGAAAAACAGAATGACTCCGATGAGGAGTGTGAGGAAGATTTTGAGAACATCACTTGTTTTGAATGTGGGGGTAAAGGACATAAGTCATTTGAGTGTTCTACGTGGCTTAGAAAGAAAGGAAAGAAAGTAGCTATGCCCGCCACACTTAGTGATAGTAGTGAAGGTGAGGGTGATGAAACTAGTGGTGAGAAGTTTTTAGTTTTTTCTAGTCGTGTGAGCGCACCCACTTTATCTCACAAAAGTGCACACGAAAGCGATGATGGTGATTTGTGTTCTTCGAGTGAGGGAGAAAGTGAAAGTGAGAGTGGAGATGAAAGTGAGCTCCAAAAAGCTTTTAGATATTTTTACACCGAGACCTTGAAAACTAAGAAGTATAATCGTGATTTAGGTCGTCGGGTTTTAGATTTGGAAAAAGAGAAGGAGGTTTTGAGAAAAGGAGATGTGTGATTTGACCGACACGTTGTCTAGTCTGACGACACGTGTATCCCAACTCGAGAGTGATCTCGAACGTGCCAGGGAGGTCAATGTCAATTTTGTGAATGCACCTAAGAAGGTTGAAAAGGTTGTTCATAAGGATAAAGGTGAGAAGTTAGGAATAAGTCATGACGGTGCTACTACTTCCCAATTAGCACCCGAGCCGATTCCCACTTTAGTGTTAGATTCACGTAAGTCTCACCCTAACCCACCTAGGCGTCCCATTCCTATTAGGAGAGTGCGTCCTAGAGTTTTTGATAAAGGTATTCCGAGGCCTATTTATGTTTGCTCACATTGCAAAAGGAGAGGCCACCTTAAGGAATTTTGTTTTAAGTTGGGTTATGTGTCACGTTTTGCTTCTACACGTGTTTCTGGCACACATGCACCAACACATGATACTTTACATGCTCCCGGAGACTACATGAGAGAGTTTGTACATTTAGGTGAGCAAGTTAAGTTTTTAGTCAAATCCTCACAAGAATTGATGGAGGTTTTTCATAAGTTGTCACCACCTTTGGAAAACCCCTCCGCACCTAATGATTGAGGTTTGACTTGTTTACTAGCATAGGATGATTTTCATGATGACTCTGTTTGCCTATTACTAGTATGTATCATTTTTGTATTTTTTTGTAAATTTTGAAAAATACAAAAAGATTTTATTTTCATAAAATTTTTAGAAAAATCCAAAAAGATTTTTGTATTTTGTTTGCACCGTTTATGGATGAACACTTTGGATGACCGAGTCACAACATCATTCCATTATTTTCATGTGACTATTTGATAGTGCTTTGAGAGAATAGGTCAATTCATCCTTGTGCTTTATAATGCTTGGAGTCATTAATATGTAATTAAGTGTTACTTCCTACATGTTTGACTCATGTTTCCTTTATTGCACACATGCACGGATTTGTTTGATTATTGTGCTTGTCTTATCACATGTTGGTTGGGTGTTTTCACTTCAATCCTGTCCTTAAAACGAACCAAGTGCGATAAAATTTGATAAGGAAATTGTGCATATAAAAACCGTTTTGTGAGTTTGTGTGTTTTGTTTAAAAACGGGGAAGGGCTGCGAAAGGTTCATTTTGCCTTTGCGAATACTAAGCCACCGTTTAAATTGGACCTAAAAAATGGAGGAATTTTATTATTCGGGGTCCAAAGAGGTTTAAAGATCTCGAAAAAATTGAAAGGCAATAAAAAGAAATTCATGCCAAATTATGGGCCATTTAGGTTCTTGCACCAATTCTATAAAGTTTGAGAATTTAGATTACCTCTAAAAGAAAATATATATGAGGGTGTTTGGTTGGAGAATTTTAAACGGGTTTGCACGTCCTTGAAATTATTGAAAATGCGCTTTACAGTTTTGGACGTTATTGGTGTGGAAATCATTTGACTTTGATTTGTTGATTTGCATAAGACGATGTCATTTAAATTCAACAAAATTTTACACCTAAGGATACTTTTGATGATCATTCGTTAGGGGTACACATCTGCATCATGCACATATGATTGATTGAGTTGATTTACCTATCGAATGTGTTCACACCCATTCATTCCGTTTCCATGACTTGGTTGTTTGAGTTTAAATCAATGGTGTGATTTTTGTATCATGTTTTACATTTTTTTTCAAATGGTATCTATTTTTTGTTTTGTATGAAAAATTTGAAAAATCAAAAATAGTTTGTGAAGATTTTTTTGAGCATCTCCTTGCATGAGCGTGTTTGCCATATTTGATTGATGCTTTGTTTTGAATACCGTGACACCCCGATTTTGCTTGTTTGATTCATTCTTCTTATTTGTCTATTTGGGAACATCATAAAAAGGGGGAGAAAGAATTATCTTATTTTGGGGGAGTTTGAATTTTGGGGGAGTTGAGATTTAACTTATGCTTATCCGTATATTGGTATCTATGTTTATCTCATTTCAAACTCGATACGTCACTTGGTATTTTTTCTTTATCTCATGTGTGTAGGTACTACATTGATGATCTCTGAATTGCACACCCTGATGAGAAAAGATTTGAGATTCCTGAAGATTTGAAGAACAAACGATGGAGACTATTCATTTGTACCTTTTCCAGTTTTGGGTTCATGGGAGGGTAGATTTGTATAGGCAACTTCGTATTTGATAATTCGGATTTTTTATGTATGTACCGGCATAGACATAGGGGGAGATTTGTAAGGACATTTTTCTCATGTCCGAAATATTTCATTTATTTATGTCGTACGCCGTTACATTTGGCACGTCTCCATTACTGTGTCCCTCATCTGCCTCAACGACTTCACGTTCCATGATTTTAGGCTCGTAATGCAAGTGGTACGCAAGAGAAGTCAAAACAGTACAACAAGGCTTGATAGGGAAGTTTAAGGGCAATTTGGTAATTTTACAGCCACCGTCCGGAATACCGGTCAACTGGAAAGTTGAAGAGCTTGCCGCAACAAAGATACTAGAAGAAACGGCACCTCAATCCGAGCTACGGTGAACAAGTTATGGCCTGTTGAAAATGGTGATAATTCCAAGAAAATCCTTGGAAATTTTTCCAAGTGTTAAAAGCACTTTTGACCAGCGAATGTCCCTGAACCCAGCCCGAACCGATTCAGGGGGGGGGGGGGGGGTGAACCGGTTCGCAGGGTACCCGAACCAGTTCGGGGTCCCTGTACTCTAGATAGAATTTAAGTGTTTTAAATTGGTGGAACTCTTCATTTGTTTTCCTATTTAAACCACCTTCGGGGGAGCTATTTTGCAAGACTTTGAAAGACGAATTTGAGAGTTCAAATACCTCTAGTCTTTATATTTTTTGAGTTCCAAGACTCATGTTTTGATTCACACAATTGCCAAACCTTTGTGAATCTTTTTGGTAACCCAAGAACACAACCTTTAGTTTGTTCAAACCTTTGTGGAGAGATCTTTGCAACCGAGGGCTGCGTGTCATTACTGAGGGAGTCTCTACAAAGTGTTATGGATGCGTGTCATTGAGGAGAGTTGCGATTCTTCCTTTGTTGATTGGGCTACAAGTCCTTGGAGGGTGCTACGTGTATTCTCTTGCTGAGTTCAAGACTGAGTGTCTTTGTGGGTTGGCTGCGCGTTGATCCATTGCAGATTTCTCTATGTAATTGTAAGTTGCGATTTGTATATTCATAGTGAAATAAAGGTTTTACCCGAAAGGGGTTTTTTCCTGAAATCTGTGTCTCAGCATATTTACTGTGTCGCATGCTTTATTTTTGATGGGTTGATTTAGATGCATGTTTAAGGGCTGATTTTATTTGGTTTAAAAGTAGACTCTAATTAAATAAGGGTTCTTGGAAACTTGCGAATTTAATTTAAATCTATATCACAGTCGCACTTTTCATATATATATATATATAAATATATATATAGAGAGAGAGAGAGAGAGAGAGAGAGAGTTTTATGTTTTGAGGACTCTTCTAAACGCCCATGACTTATATATACTCATATTACGAGTCTTTTAAGCTAGCTTTCCGAATTATGAATATAAAAACCAATATATTTAATTATTAAAAATAATTAAATCCAAAATTTTATTTTTCTTTGATTTTCAAAATAAATTTATAAATTCCCATTAAAACAATCCGGGTTGTTAAATTAGATCACCGCGTTTGTTCTCAGATCACTACTTCGACAATCAAAGAGAGCTTAAAATTGATGATACGATCGATTTGAGTCTATTTTTATATCACTACTTCGACGATGGGAGTTTATTCTTCGGGTGGTACAATCGGTTTCATTAGAAATTAAAAATTGATTTTTATTGGTTTGAGATTTTATATTTTGTATAAGTTATGGTGGTGGTGATTTGGAGGTGGAGGAAAGGGTGGTTACATAGAGGGGTATTGGAGGTGGTGGTGTTAGTGGTGGCATAAAGGGTGTTGAAGGTGGGTTTTGGTATTTTATTTTACTTTTATTTGTATCTTTTAAATGTTATTTGAGTTGGATGCCAAATATGTAATTTTTTAAGTTTTATCACATTTATGACACATCATCAATCCACGTAGATGACATATCAAGAATCCTTTAATGATAGTTAACACTGTTAACCTCCTAATGATAAAATGAAAGTATAGTGCTATATACGTAAAAATAAGAATGTTCAATGTCCAAAATGGAAAATCAGTTCGTTGCATATCTATGTAATTAACTCTTTGTAATTTTATATATGTTGTATAAGTTTCGTGTCAAAGCATTTAATCGTGAGCCATTCAAGCTACATATGATTGAATCGTGGCGAGACGTTTGAGTATAGACTGGCTCGTTCATTTAGAATTCATGACCATTGGAACTTTGAAGATCTTAAAGTCTTCTCTACGTCAAAAGACTCCTATTTCTGAATAGAAGACGTATCTTTTATAGTTTTCTGATTAAACGTCATTGGTTATGCCCACACTTACACATATTTTTTACAAACTATGTTTTTATGGGCTAAATAAGTGTTTTTGAATCATGAGATGTGTTGGGTATACCTTTTGGAAATTACCAATTTTTAAGTGCTTTTGTTTGAAATTTTTGTCAACATGGCTTCAAATCATTTCCATGGTCTCTTTTTTACCCGTGCACATGGCTATGCTTAATTTTAGGCTTAGTTTGACACTGCCTAAAATCATGCGCATGGTAGGATTTTTACCTGTGTGCACGAAGAAGTTAAGTTTTCAAAAAGTGCTATAAATAGTTGTTCTTCCCTCCTTTTTCAAATAATATGAATTTCTCAATAGCCATCTACATTTCAGAGAGTTTTTTTTTTTAAGTTGAAAGCTTTTGTTTTGTCTTTTTATTTTTAAATCCGCTAGTTCCCTCAAAATTGAGAGGAAAAACCAGAGGTATACTTAATCTATAGATAGAGAGAGATTTGATTAAAATCAACGTAGCCAAAGTTCATATCTAACCATTATACATTTGAATTGTTGATCAACACTCCTATATCTAAAAATGGAGGCATCTTGTTCTACTGGATTAATCGAGGCATGATGCGACTATAAGGAGGAAAGTGTACTTCCATGTTGATCTTATTGAGCTTAATATGGATCTCTTATCGTTAATGGGGGAACATTCGATATTTATAGGTAACTTCTCATAAGAGAATGAGATAAAGGTACTTTCTTGCATTATATAAAACCTTTTCATGTTGAATAATATTTTAGAGTTCTTTGAGGATTTTTATCCCTTTTTGGGTGGGGGTGGGGTGGGGGGTCCTCACATAAATCAGAGTTATGGATTGCTCGTATGTTGTTTATGTTATTTTGTTCACTTAGATCCAATTTAATTTATAAAATTTGAATTAGGATTTTTTTCATCTAGTGATGATACCTACATTTCCTAATTAAAACTCAGATTTATCGATCCACTTGCCGAATTTGACTTAGCTTACATGTGCTAGGTTGTTTAAAATCGAAAATAAAATTGTGGCAAAAATTTAGCATCATCATGTTTAAACCTATTCACCCCCTCTAGGTTTATTAGAGTAGAACACTTGTATTGAATATAGACTTCTTCAATTGGTATCATAGACGTTTCTCTTATTTTCATTCATAAGCTGAGAGTTTGATCTTGCATTGTTGCGTATTTCTTTGTGTTCATTACTCATAAATATTTTATGCTTGTGAGTATACTTATTTTATGTTTGGGTTGGATCAATACAAGGATAGTAACTCCATAAATATGCCACCTTATTTTGAGGGATCAAATTAAGGTCGCCGGAAGATTAAAATGCCCTATCACTTAAGATCTAAACATGAGAGAGTGTAGAAGATGGTTGGACCTATCCTTCGATTAAAGAGGACGGGGTGAGAGTGAAAAAGTTAAGAGTGTTATGGATCGATACAAAATTTATGGATTTTAACTATAATTCAATTGCTTTGAATGCTTTGTTAGCGTCCGTTAGTACTCAAAAAATCATAATTGTAACTATGAATGGCTAAGGAGTCCTGGGATATCTCGCATGTGACTCATGAGGTAACTTTGAGTGTGAAATGACCAAAGTTGATAAACGTTGGATGGAAGTTTGAGACGATGTGTATGAACGAAGAAGAAAGGTTCAATGAGTACCACACTAGGTTAACTGAAGTATTAAACACTTTTTTCAATATAGGAGATAAAATTCTAGAAAACAAGTTATTAATAAGTTTCTTAGGACTATATATCCTATATTTAGTAAGGTATCTATATCTTAAATGAGGCCAAGGACACCTACACTTATAGCGTTGAAGAGCTAGTTAGTTCGTTTCAAATTTATGACTAAGAGGAGAATGTAGGTGTGTTAAAATCTATGAAAGATCTAGATTTTATGGTAGAATCTAAGGACTGCGTGTCATAAAAGAGTGAGGAGAGGCCTAAAGAAAATGTTTAGGTGTACATGACTCTTTTTGTGAAAAGGTTTAGCAAATTCTATGAGATGAATAAAAAGTTTTTCAAAAATGGTGGAAAATTTGAGCCAAAACCATACAAGTCCTCTAAATATGTTTCTTATGGTGATAAGAGTGATTACAAGAAATATAAGGCGAAGGATGAAGATCATTGTTATGGATGTGGAAGTGTGGGACATCATATCACTGTGCACCCAACGCATTTGAGAACACAAAATGAGAGGAAGGAAGTAGACAAGAAAAAAAAATCTACAAGTCTAGTTTGAGTGACTCTGATAGTGAATCCAAACAGAGCACTACTAATGAGGAAAGTGAAAGTGGATTCACTTTAGTGGTGAGAACTTATGAGAGTGAAATGCTAGTGGTGACATGATATGTTTAGAGAGTGTGGTAAGGAATAATAGGATCAAAACTTCTAGTAGTAGGTTGCTTAGTGATTCTTGATAATGTAGTAGCAAGGGTTCTTGCACCTTTATTCATAGATCACTTGAGGATAGTAATGACAAAGTTCACGATATCCATGGGGCATTTGATGAACTAGATCAAGAATCATTAAAGTTAAAAAAATCGAAAATCAAGCTTCTAAACAAAATGAAAATTTTTCAATGTAAACATGATGATAAAGATGAAAAATGGGAAGTGTTCAATTGGAATGTTTAGAAATCAAAGAAAGAGTTAATGTTTTGAAAAAGGAATGTGATTCTTTGAAAAAACAAAGTAAGACCATTTTGAAAGAAATAGAGCTTTAAAATGAGATTTTAAAAATTAATTTTGAGAAGGTGAAACTTGAATTTCAACATGCCAAAGGATTGAAAATTAAAATGCTTGATAGAACTTGAGGTCTTGATAACATTTTGATGAATCATGCTCATATAAAAAATAATGAACACATAATTGGTTATGTAGAACCATTAAGTGAGAAAATTGAAATTTCGAGATAAAAAATTGAAGTTTCTAGTGTGAAAAATAAGATTCAAGAACAAATTCCTATGATGAAAAATAAGGAAATTGATCCTAAGTTTAAATTTATGAAAATGGAGGTGGTTTCTCATTTTTTAGGAAATATAGTCACAATGGTCAATTTTGATTCAAAAGGAATAAACTTAAAAGAGTTGAGATGAGATCTCATGGAGATAGAAAAAACTTTGAGAATGAAGGTTCTTTTTTGCAATTTTTTCATGTTGAAACATCACATTAATCAAGCTTGTAAGTGCCTAAATTTGAGAAATTGACAACTTATGAATAATAGGAGGAAGGTATTTCATAGGGTCCTATTAGTGAACCGAGGGGTGAGATTTGTGAATTGATGAAGATATTTGACTTCCTAGCCAAAGGTGCGAGTGATGTTAGTTTAGAAATTCCTAGAACTAGATCAAGACCATTTTCTCAGATTCTAAGGAATAAGCATAAGAATAAGGAATTCGAGATGGATGCTAAAGAATACGATAGGCGTGCCTATGAACACTCCTAGAAAGAAGGTAGAAGTTGAGGTTCCTCAAAAGAAGATTTCCAAGATGAAAGTTGTCTTTGTTCCTCCCATGGATCTGGCAGATGTAAAATCCATTGTGATATATGTGATAATTTGCATAGGATTCTTTGGTTCTTATTGTTGTAGGTCCCCTTCTAGGTACTCCTTGATTTACTGGGGCTAAATATTTGTGGACGTTTGTTTGAAAAGTAACATATGGATCATTTTTTGTATTTGTTGAGGATTTTTTCATGCATTTTTACATTTACATGCATTTTTCTATATGGTTGGTTCCTTATATAACATGTTATAAATATTGCGTCGTTCTTTTATAATAAATTCGAAAAATATTTTCACTTTATTTCCTTTTAAAGTTATGTGATTAAGTCATTTAATTCATGAGGTTTGATGAATATAATTAACTTAAATGATGATTAAAATATGGATTTTTAACCTTTTGCTTGGAAATGTTGATAATCAATGCTCTGTTAGAATTCACTTGATATATCATGATAGTCAAATATGTTGAAATCTTTGGTGTTAATTTCACACTACTATTGTACTTAAATATCACTTGATGCGTATGACTATAATTATGTGTTTTGATTATATTACTTGAATTAATCATGATAAATCAAAGGATCTTTTATTGGTGTTGAAATGTTTCTATGGTCTATGATTGAAAATTATGTATTTTTCATACTTTTGGGATTTAAAAAAGGACCACTTTATATGCGTTGATAAGGGATACGATTAAAGTGATTACTACTGAATTAAATTTGACTATCATTCAGTACGTGCCATTGAGGTGTGTGAAAATCCAGTAAACGATAAAATCCAATATGTTGAAAAGAGCCACAAGCCAAGTGCTTAACCAATATTGAAAACAAGAAGGTCTATAACTTATTTAAAAAGAAATTGCTATTTCAATTTGTGATTAAAAAAATTCAAACAACACATGCTTGAGAGAATTTAATGGTTAAAAACTAGCATTTAATGAGTTCTTGAAAGGATATTGATGTAATGATAAACTTAAGCATAATTTGTAAATCATACGATTTGGTTATGATTATTCATTTGATTTTCTAAATCTTATTTGCTCAGGAATCATACCTTGATTGAAACATAAAGTTGATTGATTTAATTTGATAGGAATTTTGAACCTTATTTATTGAATTAATTGATATTTGATTTAAATTTATTATTAAACTATGATATTGCTCAAGATTGAAAGGATTTTGTTTTCAAATCATGTTTATCATGTTATGACAAATCATTATCACACATTTTCATTTTAGAGATTATATTTGTATGTGTGTGTGTGATTTTATGCATTTCATCTCAAAATTGTGCTTTACATGTCATATACGAATGATTTTACATGATTTTGAATTCATTCATATCATATTTTTTGAGAGATTGGGTTTGCAGTTCCTATATTTAGTATTTTCTAGAATTTTGTTCCCTGGATAGTATACTGGACGATTTTTTATGCACAACTGGATTTGGATACGTACGCATGACATATCTCACGCACGATAGAAGTTTCCTCGTGCTCGTGGATTTTGGTATTTAAAATAGGGCTTTTAGTTCATTTGATCATTTTACATTTCATAAACCTCAAGAGCACAAAACCTAGCTGAAAATCACCCAAGATCATATTTTTCTCAGTCCTTGATCATTTCTAGAGGGATTTTGGTGATTTGTCTTCAAACCCTAACTTTTTTGATTTCCTTAATTTCATTTAGGTTTTACTCATGTAAGTCATTATTCTCTAATTAGTTTGTTAATTTACTTCTTTTAGAGTATATATAGGCTGGTTTCATAGTTATAGGTGTTTGATTTAAGATTGAAGTTGGCATTTTTGGGATTTAGGTTCGTATACCTTTGGTTTCCCCCTTATACTCTTTGGATTTGTTCGTGTTCTGATTATGTGTTATATTCTACCTTATTATTGACATTATGAGTTGATCTAATACACATGCACGCAAGAAAGTGTTGTTGAGACCCCTAAGTGGTCCCGGTGAGAGTTCTTGTTCGAGAAGGTCACCTCCGTCACCCCTATGCACATCGCATTCTCATATACATGCCCTGAGAGCCTGTATTCCTATCCCAGACCTTACCACTGATGTGTCTAGGATTCAGTTTATGAGAGATGGTTCCCCACTTCATGCTAGTTTTATGTCACGAGTATATGGTGGCACAGTTTAATTTTATGAGAGGACAGTTTGATTGGATGTCTATGTAAATAGTGCAAATATATGATCATTTTGATTATCGACTTGACTATGTGGATAGAGATCAAGCTATCCCGAGGACATATATTATATTCGTTGCTGGTTATCACAAATGTATTGAGTTTGGATATTTTCTCGTGTTACTCCTTTGTTGGGTGTGAAGTACATTTGTTAAGGATGTTAGTACATTAGGTTATTTTTCTATCGATTTTCTAGTTATTCATATGATATTGTGCCTTATCTTTGTTAGATCCATGATTCACACGATTTTTTCAAATTATTCATATGATATTGTGCCTTATCACAAATGTATCGGGTTTGGGAGTAGCTTGGGAGAGATAAGGGTCGCCGGTGAGATGGAAGGCCAGGGGCGGTTTAGGGTTGTGGGTTCAGTTGTAAAGGGTATTGTTCAAGTGGTGTTGGTGGTTAAGGGTAAAGGTTTATTGGTTATGGAGGTTATGGTGGAAAGAGAGAGTGAGGTGGGTGCGAGGTAGAAGATGAGTGTGGTTAGTGTTAGGTGTGGTAAGGTGTAGTGTGTGTACCTTTAAAAAAATGAAAATTTAACTAATAACTTAATAAAAATAAGAACAACATTAAAACTAAAAAAAAAAAATCAAACTTACTAAAAAAAATAAATTCCTAATCTAAAAATAAAAGAAAATTTCAAAATAAAATAAAAATAAAAATCATTGAACTAAAAACTAAAGTCCTAAAAATATGTAAAATCTAATAAAACTAAAAATAAATTTCTAAAAAATAATAATCATAATAAAATAAAGTAAAGATTAAAAATTAAAAACTAATAAAGATCAAAGTAAAATACACTAATTAAAAAGAAATATAAAAAAATAGAAAATAAATCCTAGAAAATTCTAAATAAATATAAAATAAATCCTCAAAATAAAAACAAAACAAAATAAAAATCTAAAAAATAATAAAAGTACAAACTCAACACACACAGGGCTTGGGGTAGGTTTAGGCCTGGTCTGGGGTAGGCTAGGGTTACGAGAGAGGTGATTTAGTCACTTCTTGATGCAATTGCCTCGAAATAATGCTTTTTGAACCCTCGAACACAATCAAACCTGCACAATAGACAATTACGCACATAAGACCCAATTTTAATAGAATTAGCAATTAAAAAACGTCTATTTGGGGTATAAAATATACACTTTTGGGTTCTTATCACACCACCGCCAAACAGAATATTGCTAGTCCTCGAGCAAAATATAGAGAGAAAGAAAGATAAAAAACTAAAAGTGTACCACTTTTGCGGGTACTTGCGATTGCATTTAGCATGTGCAACAAGCCTTTAAACCTATAGGTTTTCCTACAGGACGAGTTATGTCTCATGAGGGTTTGCAGAGAATATACCCATAAAATTCTTTATTTGAAAACGACAATCAATCTCTTATTAGACGTAGAATAATCGCTCAATCCATCACGAGAATTTTTTTTTGGGGAGATCAAACTAGAAGCATGTAAAAAGTTTACCCATGTGAATACTCAAGGCACATCTTTCCTAGAACTCAACGTGTGTAGTGTGAATCAGTCAAAACGGGTCGAGTATCATAAGAGTAATTCCTAGATTTCCTTTTCGGAATCAACGCTTCAACTTCAAAATCTCAATGGATATCTCTCTCTCAAACGAACTCACGAGATTAGGGTAAGTGTATCACTCTTGTGTGTGAGGAGGTGAGTAAATGTAATCAAGTTCAAACATCTCACACACACACACACACACATAAGAAAGAATGAACAATTAGAAAGAAAAATGATCTCATGAAAGAATGCTAACCACTATAGTGAGAACGTCGATTTATTCACCATGTTGACTTTCATTTGCCCGAACACCTAGGGAAAATATGGATGCATATGGGTGAGGGGGAAATGAAATGGGAATGAGAAGGGTATGATATGAGGGTGATATGATGGATGCGATAAGAGTGTTCTATACATGAAGAACAAATGTCTTTATTACACAAGAACTAGCTACAAACTCTTTATTTTCTTTTCCCTCTTTTTATTTTTTTTCTTTTTCTTTTCTATTTTTCTATTTTTTTTTCTTTTTTCTATTTTTTTTACTCTCAACACTAATGACATATCACATTTGAAAAACACTCTTTTTCTCAAAAATGATGGATGATATATGAATGGAGCGGGGAATGTATATGGATCGCGAGGGGAATATATGTGAATATGGAATAATATGGGAAAGTAATGGGTGAAATGAATGGAAATGCGATATGGAAGAAAATGTAGTGATCGGGACAAATTTCAAGACACATGTTTCTTACAACTCAAAAAAGATGTTGTTCTTAGTGATAAAGACAAAAATTTTATGAAAAATAATGAGATCATACAATGATTAAGTGAGGACTCAAAAGAAATTGAACCAACTTGTGACTCAGAGATTGCGTAAAACTCTCTGAAAGGTGAATGGCACAAATCTCATAAGCTAAAGTCTCCACTCGTGATTCTTAAGGGTTTCTTGAGAATTCTAGTACTCCTCAACGCTAAACCATAGTGATGTGATAAGTGTGCAAATTTTGTTGAGTCTAGAAATTCATAGTGCAACATGCCCTGATATGTATTACATAAGCTATTTAGAAGAATACAAATCCTCTAGTTTGATTCCTAGGCATAAAAAGATGGATGACAGAAAATTCACATCAATGAGTGAGATGAAAGATACTGTACGAACATTTTAAAAATTAGGTTTAAAAATCAAAATTTTTCAAAAGAGGTACGATTTGATAAATTTCCCCACCCCCAAACAAAAAGTAACATCGTCCTCGATATTAAATAATATGATTTTTGTAAATTGAAAGCAAAAGGGAGGAAATATATTACCATAATCAACCGCTAATGAAGTGGACATATGTAGCTAAAATGGACCTGAATAAATGATAAGAAAAAAAAATTCGTACAAGTCTATAAACATGGTAAAGCGTTGGGTGATACGAAACACCCCCCCCCCCCCCCCCCCCAAAAGGATGAGACTAGTGCAAGAAACAACAGGTTTCCTCCCGATAGCGCTAAGTTTAATGTCTTCAGCCAGACCGAACCATTCTCACCCTAAAGATAAGATCTATGAAAGCGTGGGGCAGCATAAAAATCCCCGCATAAAAATTGGATGATGAGAATCACCCCCAAACAAGACTGAAGGATCAGTCTTGTTGGATAGAGGCTAAAACGGGTCAATGCACTTGTCTGTCCAAGTGCATCACACGATGCAAAGCATCGGTGGACCATGGTCAGGTGGGGACTAGGGTAAGGGTAAGAAAAGAAAGGGTAAGGGTGAAGAGGCATCGGTCATGGGCCTTAATGAGCCGAAAGGTGAGGGCAACAAGGTCCTTATAAGAATGATGCTCTAGCTGGCGAGGAAGGTGAAAAGGTTTGAAAAGTGGAATGGAGTGGGGATCATATAAATCACACAAACGTTCTATAAATGGACGATGATAATGGTCGCGCCGTAACACGCCAGGGAGTTGTCGATGTGAAACATAAACACCACAAGAGAGTGGCGAGCATAGAGTAACAAGCTCGGTGTCACGGAAGTAGAGAGTACCACAATATATACTCTCGTGGAAGGTGGATGATGGTTTTAGGTTAGGATCCAAAGAAATGGATGGGAACATGTAAGGTATAATATCAAGATCTAAACCAGGTAGTGCGGTAGAAGGAACAGTGGGAGGGTCGAGTGGGATAAAAGGTGTATCGGGTGGGATAAATGGTTGGGAAAGATGATCCAACTCAAGTGTAGGGGACACACACTCATGGGGAGGAGTAAAGGAATACTCACAAAGGAGCGTGGTATCTAAAGATGGAGTGGTCAACTTCTCCACCAATGTGTCACCATCCGTAATGGTGAAAGGGTATAAGGAGCCATTAAGATCTGAGATATATGAATCAACATCAATATCAGACTCAATGTGAGCTAAAAATCTCTGGAGAGAATCAATAGAATGGGAGATGGGAACCATCTTCGATTCAATCTCAGTGAATTGGGGGGCACTCGCAGTCGGAGCTAACCTAGGATGAAGTGGTTCCTCGGGAACACACGTGGTGGGCTCAATGGGTACAACAAGTATAAACTCGGTGGTGTTTTTGGATATAACGGGTTAGGGAACCTCAAATATGGGTTCTTTTGGATATGATAGGGAAGGGCGAACCTCGACGTTAGGTGCTTTTAAATTATTAGGGTATGGATTAGTCTCATATGCTATGGATAAGTCAACACAATTGTCAACTTGAGGCTCGGACCACGATGTGGTCTCAATGTCGAGATTCTCGGGGTGGTAGGATTGGTCACACTTAAAATTCGTGGCGCAAGACGACACATCATCAATCCATGTGGGTGAAACGATAGGTTGACTTGGGGTGAATTTCGACTCGCGCGCAAACTCAAATTCATTAAGGCGTTGTTCAAGCCTTTGGGGAGCTTGAGTTTGAATTTGAGTGGCGTGCTCTTGCTCGATGATGAACTGGTGCAAGAGTGCCTCGAGAGCGAATGTTGAGGATGGTGGTGGATTGATGGGTGGTGGCGGTGGTTGAGGTGGACACAACTCACTATACTCATAGTAAGTGTGGGGAGTGGGGTCAAGTTCATCATACATGAAAGGAGGGCCTTCACGATGGACAAATGGGCGATAATTGTTGGGTGCGTAGTGAGGGAACTGATCGGGATGGGGTGCACTTGAATGCCATGACGACTATTGGAACGTGAGAGTATCCGCAACAAGGGGTTGGGACTCGTATTGCTTGGGAGGGTGATCAATCCGCCATGAATAGCTTGGTTTCTCACACCACTCAGTATTAGATATGTTAGGATAATAAGCCGAAGTGGTTTTCGAAACAATGTCATATTGATACACATGTTCTATGGTGGGGTCGGATGGATAAGGATGGTACGAGCACTCATGGGATATGTGATTGGCGTGGGAACAATAGGTGCATTGCGAATATGGGAAATGGCCATAGTCGTTCCATAAACGATTTTCTATGGCCATGACGGGATGGATTGGAGAGAAAAAGGTTTCTCCAAATATATTTTTTGCTTTATAATTTTTTGAAAAAGAATGATAATTTTTTTGGATTTTTTTTATCTATTTAATTTTTTAAAGAAGAAAATCTCTTTGGGTTTTTGTTTTGAAAATAAGAAAAAGGATGAAATATATATATATATATATATATATATATATATATATATATATATGTTTTTTTTTTGAATTTTTGAAAAGGGATAAAAGTGGACTCGGTATGATAGAAACACTAACGGAGCACACAAAAATCGACTACCAAAGGATTAGAATTAGACACGTACAAGCAAAGAAAAATCCTAACTAGCACGTAACCAAGTTTTATCTTCAATTAGGTGAATGGGTAGTCAAATTTTAATTACTCTGCGGACGAGAAAAAGCCTGGAATTTTATACGTCGCCTGTGGAAAATTGTGCTCCTACTTGACTTGCTAATTGATTGATTTTAATTAAGTGATGGCACGAGTTAACAAGTATGTGGAGTTAAGTGATTGTGTCGGATGATGAAATCCTTTCTCGTTTCAATGACTGGTTCTAGGTCTTAAGTTCATTAATCCATCAAATCATTCAAAGTAAGACTATGCAAAAAATAAAGTCACATAAGAGCATATAGTCAAACAATAATGGACTCTCTAACAGGAGATGCGCGAGTGATAAAGAAATGTACCTCCTACGACATTTACACACGTAGGGTGAAGACCGAGTTGAGCCGACCGGGGGGAAGTTTGCCTAACTTCAGTCGTCCTCGGGAGTCCTACGGACCCCAAGTAGAGAGGTTCTAAAATTCCACTCCAAGGGCGCTCTCTCTCTACATTGTCCCGTTTCCCTTTTCGCTTTTTTTTTTTAATTATTACAAATAATTTGTGTCCAAAGCACTAAGAATAAATGTACAAGGCCTCAATGTCCTAATACAAACAATCTACAAAGAAAAATAAAATATATATATATATATATATATATATATATATATATATATATATATACAAATGAACAAATGTACAAGTCTTCAAAATACTCTGCTCGAAAAGTCGGCAATGGCACTCGTGAAAAGTCAATCGTCAAAGTTTGAGCAAAGTCCAACACTTAAAAAGTCGACAACGACGCCATTTAATAACACGCCTATTGTGTGTATGTCGTTGTAGAGTAAAGACGGTTAATCAAAAATCCCTTTTGGTACCTACAAACACATAATAAAACTTGAGTGTAGCGGTAAGTAAGGGAATCAATCCAAATCTAAGGGTGAAACATATAAAAGAGGCATGCAATTCATTTGTTTATTTATTTTCTTTTTGATTTTTATGCTTTTTTCTATATTTTTAGCTTTTTCAAATATTAAAACAATTTTGAGATTAAGGTGAAATAAGACTACAAAATTAAAGATGTAAATAAAATTAAGTGAAGATACAAAGTAAATCTAATTAAATAAAAATATAAAATATTAGATGGATGAGGAAATAAAAGTGAGGACTAACAAGGGATAGGATGACACCATATATTCTAGTTAATTAAAATTAATTAATTTATTAAAATTAATTATCCCAAGTTAGTATCTAAATCACAAATCAACTCTCGTTGCAAATGTAATTTTGACAATTACATTTTAGAAAATTAAATTTAACACTCCTACAACCTTTGAAATGTAGATCCAAACATCATCTAACAAATCACCCGCTAGGATCGATCAATTAAACTAGTTTAAATCGTAAAAGTATGCCTAGAGTTGAAAATAAAGGAATAATACCAAACTTGAGAAACCCCTATCTCTAGTTCGAATCTAAAATGGGTATTATAACTAGAATTTCGATTTTCTCTCGAAAATCATTTACCCACTGTCGAGGCGTAAATTAATATGTAAGAGTGTAAAATTAATCATCAAAGGGACATTTAATTTAAATTAATTAATTGAATTAGGATTTACATCAAATAATGGGTCACCTCACCCCTTGAAAGGGGTTTTAGCCTAACATGATATTAAACATGATGAACAAATAATCAAAGGCATATAAAATAAAAGAGTAGAGAAAAAGAACAAATCTGCAACAAGTCTCCTCGAAATTGACAATTTGAACTCTATCCTCTTCAATACAAATCAAATCACTCACAATTAACTCTCACCAATTCTCTAAAAAAATAAAAATAAAACTATTTACAAAATATTTCTACCTAATTTATTTTATACTCTAAACTATCTCTCTTCTTCTCCAAGTCTCTTCCCTTTTCTCAAATGGGTTTTCTCATTCTTTGAATAGTAGGCATGGACCTAAGGGTTTAAGGTTCTGGGTTTGAAATGGGACATGCCGGGTTTTTGGATCTGAGGTTCCAGGCAGAGGTGGAGGTGGATTTGAACTTGGTTTGGAATTTGGGTTAGCTCCGGATAAGAGCTCAGGTGGTTAGGTAGGGGGGTTGCGAGGTGGGTTCGAGTTTTGGAGTATCGGGATCCAGGTGGGTTCGCTTGTGTTTGGATTCTGCTGGATTGGGAGAGATAAGGGTCACCGAGGGGATGGAAGGCTAGGGGCGGTTTCGGGTTGTGGGTTTGGAGGTAAAGGGTATTGTTGGTTAAGGGTAAAGGTTTATTGGTTATGGAGGTTACAGTGGAAAGAGAGAGTGAGGTGGGTGAGAGGTAGAAGATGAGTGTGGGTTAGTGTTAGGTGTGGTAAGGTGTAGTGTGTGTGTTTGTACCTTAAAAAAATGAAAATTACACTAATAACTTAATAAAAATAAGAACAAAACTAAAACTGAAAATAAATAAGTCAAACTTACTAAAATAAATAAATTCCTAATCTAAGAATAAAAGAAAATCTCAAAATAAAATAAAAATAAAAATCATTAAACTAAAAACTAAAGTCCTAAAAAAATGTAAAATCTAATAAAACTAAAAATAAATTTCTAAAAAAAAACTAATCCTAATAAAAATAAAATAATATAAAGTAAGAATTAAAAATTAAAAATTAGTAAAGATCAAAGTAAAATAAACTAATTAAAAAGAAATATAAAAAAATAGAAAATAAATCCTAGAAAATTCTAAATAAATCTAAAATAAATCCTAAAAATAAAAACGACACAAAATAAAAATCTAAAAATAATAAAAGTACAAACTCAACACACATAGGGATCGAGGTAGGTTTAGGCCAGGTCTGGGGAAGGCTAGGGTGACGAGAGAGGTGATTTAGCCACTTCTTTATGCAATTGCCTCGAAATAATGCTTTTTGAACCAACAAACCCAATCAAGCCTGTACAATAAACAATTACGCACATAAGACCCAATTTGTCGAGAATTAGCAATTAAAAACTGTCTATTTGGGATATAAAATATACACTTTTGGGTGCTTATCAAGGTTACTTATTATAGTTGTTGATATTAAATGATCTTATTACTTTGCATATGCATTCATGATTTATATCATCTACATATATCAATATTTTTTTGAGGATTACTAAATAATTGGGAGTTACTATTTGTGAATGTTATTACGTGAATGATCTTGTATATTTGTTTCATGTGTTTTAGGTCTAGTTATGTTGATGCGGCTTATTCCCCTATTTCAGACTCGACTTTGATGTGTCCTTGGTCTTTGGATTCTTTGTACATTACCTCCTCCCACTATCATTATTTGGAGTAATCAAGATATTTTTTGTTTTTGCCACGGAATAGCCAAGGGGGAGATTTAAAATGTAATCATTTGTAGTTTTATATAAGTTGGCTAAATTCCGTGTCAAAGATTTGAGTTGTGAGTCATTCAAGCTACATAAATTTGAATCATGGGGAGACATTTGAGTAGAGAGTGAAGCTCATTCATTCAAACTTCATAAACACTAGAAATTTTAAGGCATAAAAAGATTCTCAACTTCACAAGATTTTCGTTGCCAAATTGAAAACGTATCCTTTTATGGGTTTATGATTGAATGTCGTTGGCTATTAACACACTTACACATTTTTTGACAAAATGTTGTGTATACTTTTGGGAAAAGACCAAATTTTCAAAAGTTCTTTTGTTTGAAGCTCTAATCAAAATGGCTTTAAATCATTCACATGGTCTCTTTTTGACCAATACACATGGCTATGTATATTTTTAGGTTTGGTTCGACACATCCTAAAATTATGCACATGGTAGGATTTTTACCTATGCGCACGATGGAGCTAAGTTTAAAAAAATGCCACAAATAGGTCTTCTTCCCTTCTTTCTAAAATAATATTAATTCCTCATTGTTCATCTACATTTTAGAGAGTATTTTTGAGGTTGAGATCTTTCATCTTGTCTCTCTATTTTCAAATTCACTTGTCCCCTTCGGATTGAGAGAGACATTATACGCAATCTATGTATTGAGAGGAAATTGAAAGTGATTTATTACATCCATTAGCTAAAGTTCATGTTCAACCATTATTCATTTGAATTAGTGATAAACACTCGTTGATTTAGGGAGTTGTCATTTTCTATTGTACATATCGAGGCATGATGCGACTCTAAAGAGAAGAATGTATTTCTTTGCACATATTATGGATCTTAGTATGGATATCTTATCGTTAAAGGGAGATAGTTAGATGTACATGGGTAACTTCTCATGAGGGCATGAGAGAGATGTACTTTCTTGAATTGTTTAAAACCTTTTCAAGTTGAATAAGAGTTTATAGTGCGTTGAGTTTTTTAACCCTTTGTGTGTGTGTGGTTGGGGGGGGGGGGGGGGGGGGAGGGTCCTCATAAAATATGAGTTATGGATTAATTGTAAGTTTTATACCTTATTTTGTTCACTTACATAACGCACTACACTAATATCTCACATATATCTAACTTAATCTATAAAATTTGAATTAGGAGTTTTTCATCTAGTGAATTTATCTAGATTTCCTAATTGAAACTCAAATTTGTTGATCCACGTGCCTAATTTGATTTCACCTAGTTATTATATATTCTAGGTTGTTTAAAATAGAAAAGAAAATTAAAATTGCAAAAATTGGGCATAATCATGTTTAAACCTATTCACCCCCTCTAGGTTTATTAGAGTAGAACACTTGTATTTAATATACACATCCTCATAACTAAAATCCAATGTATCCACCTTACGCAACTGAATGTAAAGATAATCATCCAAGGATAAATCCACATCAGATCTCCTATAAAGTAGACTGGAATGGAGATAATGAATCATCCATTGTAGCTGGTGGGAAAGCTACTTGCGAGGTCCAGCCCTAGCTACCAAAAATATTTTCCACACGGGTCAAAACCTATTAAGTTACCAAAGCTAGACAACTTATAATCACTTATACATATAAATGATAAGTCCACTATTATCTAACTTGTTATGATGACTAACCATATACCACAGATCTATTGATGCAAAAAACTGGACCGAATCCCATTTTTATGATCACAGATAAATAGATGAAAGCAATCCAATCAAGCACATAAGAGACAAAGATTTTTAAAGTGGTTCGGCTATGAATAAAGCCTACGTCCACTGTTATTTTATTCTCAGGGGTTTACAATAGCACCATAGGGTGTAGAGAGAGAAAGGATGTGTATCTTGTGTATGGGGTTTCTAGGTTCCCCCCGATCTCTCCCTTTTACCAACCGGTTGGTCGTGGGTTTTTCAGGTGAGAGAAAATTATTTTTTATATTGATCCCTTCCTATTCCCTATTTGGAGAGATAAAAATATGCTGAATGATAGAAGTTATTACCAAATTTATATAAAAAATCAATCAATTTGACTTTATTGACATAGATGGAAGATGAACCAAATTAAGTATATAGTTCATAAAAGTGAATGCAAAGAGACTCAAACTTGAAGGGATAGAAAATAGATCTGGGTCATGATTTCCATGAGAAAACTTTTTATTGTCTTTAACCTTTTCCCATTCTTTTATTAAAAATATGATGGGAATTTGAATAGACATCAAAGATCGTACAAAATTTATAATGAAAATTATCAATGAAAATTATCAAATTTTATCATCGTCATATATATTAGTATATGTAATCATTTAAAATATTTATTCCATGATATAAAATTGAAACTTGAGAATCAAGCAAACAGTTATGATTTATGAAATCCATTTTTTTTCAGATTTCTAAATAAGAATTAATCTAATAGTTATGATTTAAAAATCATGATATGCAACATTTTGCAGATAAAAATTGGACAATTAATTTATGTATATAAACATAAAAATCATGATTGAATAAAAAGATGTATGTATAATTGATTATACGTAGAGAAACTAAAAACTTAGCTTTTGATGGAGAACAATGCTTGTAACACGTTCCCACAGACGGCGCCAATCTGTTGAAGACAGAAAATGGCCACTGCCATTTTAGTGGCGTCAACAGCAGATAAATGATGAGGATGAGATTGAAGATGAAGATAAACATTCATATCAAACATATAAGAGACAAATATTTTTAAAGTGGTTCGGCTATAAGGAAAAGCCTACGTCCACTGTTATTTTATTCCCAGGAGTTTACAATAGCACAATGTGGTAGAGAGAGAAAGGATGTGTATCTTGTGTATGGTGTTTGTTGGATCTCTTGGATCTCTCTGGTTCTCTCTGGTTCTCTTCCCCTTTTTGGCTAAGGGAATACATGTATTTATAGTGATGGGAGATAAAGAGATTCATTGTATGTAGACATTTATACATTATGTCTACATTCAACGAATCTAATTGTTGAATTGCTTGGTATGCTATGTGTTGTCATCTACAGTATAAATGTACATTAATGCTCATTAAATACACAGTCATCTTTATTAATGCACATTAAATGCATAGTTATCCCTTGATCTTCCTGGTTGGTATGCCGACCAACACTCCTCGGGTGCCGACCAACTCTCCTCGAGTGCCGACTAATACTCCTCGGGTGCCGACCAACTCTCCTCGGATGCCGACTAACACTCCTCGGGTGCCGACCAACTCTCCTCGGATGCCGACCAACTCTCCTCGGGTGTCGAATATTGCCATGTAGGATGACACGTGTCCTTTTCTGATTGTTCCTCGTAGATGGAGAATTTTTGCGTTAACATCCATATTAATTAAATATTTAATTTCAATAATTAATTGACCTCTTTATTAATTAAACCGTAATCACCATGTGCCCTTTATCCTCGACTATCTCAATAACATGCGGTATACACTAATAAATACCATTACATAAAACTGGACACCCCCATTCTCTATATATGTCGGAATACTAACAACCCGTTTGATGCACAAACAAATCCCATCACACAAACAAGACAACACCATTCTTTAGCGTGGCAGAACAATAATAATAAGTGTGATGCACAAATAAGAACCCGTCATGCATACCAGACACCACCTTTCACTAACGTGGTTAGAATAATAGCAACAAGCGTGACACATTACTAAGAATGTTATCTTTTCAACATGCAATAAGTAAGTTTGTTCTTTATCGACAAAGACTCATAACCATCTCGATTCACTCATTTCAATTAATCATTATCGTTATGATTAAATATCATTCCACCTTTCTTAATTAAGTTATTACTCAAGTAATAACATCATTTTATTCCATTCACCCTACCCATCGTACTATGTAAGTCTATCCTATAGCTCATGAGTTTCGTTATTTCATTATCTACTAAGGAATTTCTCAATCTACATACGAGAATATAACTAATAGGTAATTTCTCAACGATTAAGATTTACTAATAAACAAAATAAAATTAATAAAAAAATTTCCTAAATCCTCATCCTTCTCGCCTCCAGACTCCATGCGTGAGGCGTCTCATAAATGTAATCCAAATAACGAGTCGTCCTCCTTTGATACACTTTTGTTTAGATCAGTATTTTTTGAGACACTAGAATTAGTTATCAAATTGTTAAGGTGAATTTATTTAAACTTTAAAGAATTAACATCACAACCTCCAATCAACAAAAACACCACAATCCAACATTAACAACAAACACATCATATGGCAACATATTCCTGTACACATTCTAATATAACTACTTAAGTATTTTAATTATAACAATTTAAGTAAAATAATTAAGGGTTCAATGCTACATGTAACACATTAGGATTTAATAACAAATTTCCCGTCAATTTGATACATATAATGATTCTTAATATGCAAGATTAAAAAAATGACGTATCCTTTATCTACAAGTCTATATGTGAAATTAAATTTCAATGACTAAACGTAATGTATTTAATCATGTAAATTAGGTGTACCTAAAGGTAAACTAATCAACCTAAAGTTACAACCCTATATAGATGTTTATACCTAAAAGTAAACTAATCAACCTAAAATTATAACCTAAAGCTACATCATACCTCTAGGTGTTTGTACTTATAGATATTTCCAATTAGGGCTTAATTATCAGTTATAAAATCTAAATTATTATAAGGACATAAATCAAAAATCCAAAATACCTAATATGAAAGTTTAATTATAATATGCATGATTCAACAATTCATTATATAATTATATATAAAACTAATCCAAATCATGTGAATCCAATATCTTTTATTTTTAAAAAGAGGAATAGAATTAGTGATTTCAAACCCTAGGGGTTTTCTACTCAATTTCAGATCTAAAACTTATATTTAGGTGGAATTGCCTATATATATATATAAGGGAGGAGAGTATATTAGTAATTTGATTTAGAAATTCTCAAAAGATGGATTTAAAATGGTGTAGATGAAACCCTTTGAAAATAACTTGAAAATTCTCTTAAAACCTCTTTGAAATTTTATTGAAATGCTTTGAATATTCTCTTAACTTGAAATTAAGTGTAGAAAAACCTTGATTTGATTGCAAAATTAGGGTGCTTGGGAAATGGTATAGTGAGAAAACTAGGTTTTATTTAAAGAGAATATGTGTAAAATAAGGGATATCGTGGATAAAATGAGTGATTTACGTGTAAAACCAAATGTAAAAGATAACATGGCAGTAGCTCCCATAACCAGTCCGCATCCTAATCATGGTTGGACATCATCGTGGCCACATATGTCTTTATAGAGGTCGCGACTCGAAGATACCATAGTCACAACTCTTGGTGTGGTTTAGGGTTGTATGGTGGCTAAATGCAATTTTGGAATTAACCCATGTTATTAAATCTTCAAACCCTAAATTTCCTATTCAAGAAATCTCAAAAGACGAACATTACCTTATGGTTTTCCCCAGATCTCTCATATACCCAAATGAGAGATAAAATTATATAAATTAGAATTTAAACCCAATTCTTATATATTTAACCATGGTCCATAAAATATTAACAATTTGCTAGACAAATTTTAGAATTCAATTTTAATTAATCTTAACTTTAAATTCATTTATAATTACAATCCCAATTATATATTGTCAAAACCAAATTATCAAATTTTCTTAAATTCGAATTTCCTATAATTAGCCCAATTAATTCTCTTAAATATGAATTTCCAATAATTTTCCCACTTATTATTTATTTATTTGATTATTAAGTAGCTTTAAAAACATGAGGTATTAAGTGTTGGTCCATTTTAGGTTAATGAGGTCGTCGTAGACTAACTTTTGCCCTTTTAAGTTAATATTGGTTCTCTTAAGAAAACTTGACCGTTTTAGGTCAATTTTGATCGTCATACATTAAATGCGACTATCGTCGGCCGACTTTAGCCATTAAGGCTAATATTGGCTGTCTTAGACCAATTTGACCATTTTAAGTCAATTTAACCATTTTAGGTTAAATATGTTTATTGTATGCCGACTTTTGATATCTCCGATTAATTTTGGTAAACTTAGACCAACTTGTCCATTTTGGGCCAATTTGACTGTCATAGATTAATTATAGTCATCGTTGTCCGACTTTATCCATCCTAGGCAAATTTGTATCATCTTAGATAAATTTGACCATCGTGGGATCAGGAGGCCGCCATATGTAGACTTTATCCATCTTAGGTAATATTGGTCGTCCTATACTAACTTCACCGTTTTAGTTAAATTGATTGTCTTAGGTTAAATGCGACCATTGCATGTCAATTTTATCCATCTTAGGCTAATATTACGCATCTTAGACCAATTTAATCATCTCAGGTCAATAAGGTTTTCGTAGGCAGAGTTTAGCCATTTTAGGCTAATGTTGGTTATTTTAGATCAACTTTATAGTTTTAGGTCAATTTGACCATCTTAGGTCAAATGTGGCTGTCGTATGATAATTTTAGTCACGTAAGGCTAATGTTGGCCATCTTAGACTACCTTCATTGATATAGGTTAATTTTGACCGTCATAGATCAATTAGAGATTATTAGGTCAAATGAGGTCATCATAGGCCAATTTTAGTCATCTTAGGTTAATAATGGTAGTCTCATACCAACTTGACTGTCTTAGGTCAATGAGATTATCGTAGGCTGACTATAGATGTCATAGGCTAATGTTGTTCATCTTAGGTAAATTTTTATGGTCAATAATTAAATGTGGTCGTTGTTGGCCAACTTTTTCCATGTTATGCTAATATTGGTCATCTTAGACTAACTTAACTATTTTTTTTCAATTGAATCGTCTTATGTCAAATGAGGCCATAGTAGGCTTATTTTACCCAACATAGCGTAATGTTGTGTAAGAGAATAATTTCTATTATTTTTTTTAGCTTATGCTAACATAGTTTTTGGAATATGCCACTAGCATTCGACTCGAGCTGTCACGAAGATCGAATCTCAAACAATTCCAACTTTCAAGGATCTCCAGACTATGAAGGTATAATACTATTTAAAGTTGAAATTTATTCCTTGAATTTATTTTGAAATGCTTATTTCTATTAAAGATGAAAGAGGATTTTCTATTTAAAACTCGAGGCAATTTTCTTCATTTAAAAAATTTTCAAAGTTCGCATATCTTATTCAAACGAGGTGGGAATCTTGTTCTAGCGAGATCTATTTTTCGTTCGAAGTCTCGTTGGAAGTTTACTTCGATCTAACATCGAGTCAGGGAGTACCATTTTAGGTAGTTTGAACTTCCTTCAAACGAGATGGGTTATTCATTCTAATGAGACTTGTTTCGTTCTAACGAGTTATTGTTCTCATTCAAACGAGCTTCAAAATTCATTCGAATGAGCTGTCACATCAAAATTTATAAATGTCATATAAATACCTTTTTCATATTTATTTTCATTAAGACTTTTTTCAGAACTTTTTATGCACATATTTTGCAAAAAATTTCAACTTATTGAGTTTAGAAAACCTTTTTGATTTACAAATCACATCCCCAGAATATATTTGAGTGAATCAAGTTTAAACCCTATAGTTTGTATCCTTTCATACAGAACTCTTGTGGAGAGAGTTTCTTCACAGTTGAACTTGTAATTCCCGAGGGAACTCATTGCTGACGATAAAGGCAGATCATTGGAAACCGGGCATAGAAGGCTGCGTGTGCATGACTTTGAACGGAGCCGTATTATTTAGATATTAGCTAAGGCACTGCGCATTATACTTGTGGCCGTTATCAAGTAGTTTGTAAGTCGGTAGTCTTATAAACTCTCTAAAGTACTGAAATTAAAGGTTTTACCCAAAAGGGTGGTTTTCTTTAATTTGTCTTTGTCAAATGCATGTTTTAATTTATCTGTTTTTATTACTAAGATGCTTGTCTTAGGATAAAAAGACAAAATTTGGAATTGTATGTGATTGTTCATTCAATAATATAAATTTTCCATTAAGATTGAGATAGCGCACTCTCAAACTAGTATAAGAGCTGGTTACACAAAAATACTGTGTGATCATTTTTTTGCCAAAATAATTTTTCTTTGATATCAACTATTTGAAAAATTATTGATTTTTAAAAAGTCGTATTTTAATGGATAATTTGCATAATCGAGTGCCCATCTTTGATGACACGAATTATGCATATTTGAAGGATGGGATGAGGTGTGTCTTAAAAGCCAAAAATGAGAGAATTTGGTTAGTTTGTGAAAGAGGGTGGACTACTCCCACGATCACTATTGACAATGTTATTGGCCCTAAAACCGTTTCTTCTTGGACTAATGAGAAATTTAAATGGTTTAATTTTAATTCTAATGGACTTAGTGCTATTTCTAGACTCATCACCGTAGATGAGTTCTGTCGCATCATGACGTGTACTACGTTTAAGGAAGCATGTGATACCCTCTAACTCACTCACGAGGGTACTAACGCCGTAAAAGCGTCAGGGCTTCAGAATTTGACCACCCAATTTGAGACCATCACTATGTCAGATTATGAGTCATTTGATGAGTTTTATACGCATTCGTCGAACATTGTTAATTCGAGTTTTAATTTGGGTGAGAAAATTCCGGAAATGAGAGTTGTGAAAAATATTTTGAGATCACTCCCCTCCTGCTTTATTCCTAAGGTCATCATGCTTAATTCATTAGGGATTCTAGACACTCTTAGGTTAGAAGAACTTGTAGGAAATCTTCAAACATACGAGATAAATATGTTCTTTAAAACCATTAAACCTAAGGATATAGGGATAGATTTAAAGACTCAAAGTAATAAAACGAAGAAAGAGAAAGTTTGTGAGTCTGAATCTGAGGGTGAGTGTGATTTTGATGATTTGGCCTTATTTGCAAAAAAAAAAAATATTTAAACGTTTCTCAAATTTTTGAAAAATAATTCTTCCCAAAAAGGATTTTTGAGAAAAATAAAGATAAGAGTGAGGTAAAGGATAGCGATTAAAAAGAGGAAGAGATAAGATGTTAGGAGTGCGAAGGCAAAGGGTACAAGGCACATGAGTTTCCCACTATGCTAAAGACAAAGGGAAAAAAAGATTGCAAATAAAGCCACTCTTAGCGACAATGACATCGAGTCGGTTGATTCAGGGGGAGAATCACCACATGAACCGTGCATTGCTTTCATGTCTAGTCACGTTAGCATTTCTAGTTTGTCCCATGCCGATGAGGATATATCTAAATGTGAGAGCCACGATGATGTTATGATTCATTCGGGGTGAGAGTGAGGATAATACTTTGAGTGAGGAAGAAGGGCATCTCCAAAAAGCGTGTAGTCATTTATACACTTAAAACTTTGAAGATGAAAAATATTAATAAGGATTTATCTCTTAGGTTGTTAGATTTGGAGAGAGATGTGAAAGTTTTGATGGTGTGTGAGGCCCCGGCAAGTCAACTCGAGAAGGTGAATTATTTTTTATGTGAGGAATTGATCGTCTTAGGATGGGAGGAGAGAGACTTAACCAACATTGTGGATAGTCTTACGGGAGGTCTTCCTAATTAATTGGAGACTCGTGAGAAACTTGAAGCCCATGTATACCAACTCGAGAGAGATCTCAAACGTGCTCGGGAGGTCAATGTCAATTTAGAGGACACATCTAAGAAGGTTGGAACTATGCTCCTCGGTCCCGCTTTAGGTAATGTTGAGAGGATAGGAATAGGTTACGACGATGCGTTCACTTCCCATGTTGCACCTAATCTGGTTCCTCATTTTGTGTTAGATTCACATGGCCCTTGACCTAACCCACCTGGGCGTTCGAATCCACCTAGGAGAGCTTTTCCTAGAAGTTTTGAGAAATGTATACCCAAGCCCGTGTATGTTTGTTCCCATTGCAAGTAAAGAGGCCACCTTATGGAATTTTGTTTCAAGTTGGGTACAGTGTCTCATAGGCATCGTCCACGATATGTTACTACACGAGTTCCTTCACGCACTCCTACACATGTTACTTTGCATGCTCTTATACTTCATATGTGAGATTTTGAGAGTTTTTGAGAAAAAGTAGAGTACTTAGTCAAGACTTAACAAGATTTGATGGGCGTTTTTCATAGGATGTCCTCTCATTTGGAGAACTCCTCAGGGCCTAATGATTGAGATTTCGACTTTTTACTGGAATAGGGTGTTTTTCATTCTCATATCATATATCCATATTGCTAGTGTGTACTATCATTGTGCTTATATTTTTTTATTTTGATATAATTTTCAAAAATTCAAAAAGAGTTTTGTTTTTTCCTTAAAAAATTTGAAAAATACAAAAGGATTTTAGGTTTCTTTTTAAGAAAAACTTGAAAAGGCAAAAATATTTAATTTTTGATAATTTTTTTGAAAAATCCATAAAGAGTTTTGTATTTTTTTACACCATATGTGGATGAACTTTAAAAATGTCCAAGTCATCAATTCATTCCATCTCCACGTGACTATTTTATAGTCTTTTGAGATGTGACATCATTTCATTTTTATGCTTTATAATGTATGAAGTCATTAAGATGTGATATGATGACAACTTGCTACATGTTTGACTCCTTATCACCCTTAATTCACATGATCACGGATTTAATTGAGTATTGCACTTACCTTTCACGTGTCGATTCTAGTGTTTTCATCTTAATCCTACTTATAAAAGGAACCAAATGTGAAAAACGAGATAATAAAAGTCGTGCATATAAGAACCATTACCGGGATTGAAAAATAGAAAATTATTTATCCAGTAAATTTGGTATATTTTAAGCAATGGAATCGAGCTACGAAAGACATGTTGACTTTGCATAAAAACCCACCCTTTGCAAAGAAAAGAGCCAAAAAAGAATAAAGACACATAAAAACTGAAGTGTTAGGCCAATTTATAAGAACATTGATGCTTCGTTACATATGACCATCAATTTCTTTAAAAGATTTGAGAGAAACATTCAATATATGAGTTTTAAGGGAGTTAAGTCAAGGATGTACGTCCTTAAAAATCTCGTAAAGCATTACATAGTTTGGGGAATTATTAGTGTGAAAATCACTTACGGTCAAGATTAGTTGATTAGGTTAAATCAATTTCACTTGAGTTCACCATTTTACACCTAAGGTAGACTTTGAGATCTTTCGTTAGTGGTGTCTTATTCTTTCATGCACATATATGATGTTTGTCTACATTGATTAACCTATATAATATATTCACACCCTTACATTCCATTTCCATGATTCGATTCTTTTTGTGTTTCTCTATGGTATGTTGTATTTGTAAATTTTTATACTTGAAAAAATGGAAAATTTTCAAAAATAGTTTGTGGAGACTTTGAGATGATCATTGCATGATTGAAATTCATATATTTTTATGATGATGTCATATTCTTTTCGATGATGTTCCCTATATTTTTCATGTTCGTCTAATTCAGACAAAATAAAAGGGGGAAAATAAATTTACGGGTAAGATTTAATCTTTATGCAGTGTGATTTAAGGGGGAGATTTAATCATTATGCATTATTATTTGATATGTCAAACTCGATGCATCGTGGAGTATTTTCTTTGTTTAATATGTGTAGATACTTTTGGAAGATTATATTCTCATTACACTCAATGAAGACAAAGTTCCCAAGATAAGACCAAGAAGAAGTGGAGATTTGAAGACATCATTTTAAATACATCTTTATTCTTGTACCTCTCCATTTTAGGGTTTGGGAGGCCTATTCCAGCTCTGAGTATAATGGCATATGCATCTTGGCGGAGGCTTTTGTTATTAAAAGGGGATTAGAAATATGTTTTGATAGGAGAAAGGACCGTATTGATGTAGAATCAAGTTCATATATTATTATCAATTGTTTAGCAGACCATAAGAAGATATTTCCCTGGAGGATCAGATCTGTAATTAAGGAGATTTAAGTTATGTGCCTAAATCATGATATTAAGTTCTTTCATTGCCTCAAGGAAGTGAACATAGTAGCTGAATTGCTTTTAAGGAGAGGATATCAGCAGAAGAAATCATTTTCAATCACATAGAAGAATTTACCTCAAATATAAAAGTTTCCATCTTATTGAACCTATCTAAGTTTCCCTATCTTTATATATGTCATGCTTAAAATTGTATTGATGTCATTTGTTTTCAAGTTTTCATTCTGTGAGCCATCAAGAGAGGGATTTTCTCTCTTTTCATTTTAAGAAACTTTCATTTTTCTTCACAAAAAAAAGGATATTGTTTTTGTCTTAGGGGATTTTTCATGTAATTTGGATTTGGATTTTATGTTTGTATCAAAATATCAAAAAAGAAAAAGATTTGTAAGAGCATAATTTCTATCATTTTCTCATAGCTTAGGCTAACATAGTTTTTGGCAAATCCTTCTACCATTCGACTCGGGCCATCACGAAGACCGAATCTCCAATATCTCCAACTTTTAAGGATCTCCACACTATAAAGATATATTACTATTTAGCAAGGTTCTAAAAAACACGGGGCATGATCGAGGCGTGGAGACCAAGCCTTAAGCCTTATAAGCATAGGCGGGCCTTTGGCGTAAAAAGGCATGAAAATACGTTTAGGCATTTTTAAATATTTTTTAACATTTTTAACTATAACAAGGCTATTAAAAATACTAAAATAGTACATACCTTAAAATATATTTGAATAGATGCAAACTGAGATACTATTTTTTTTAAATACTAAGAAAAAAAAAAAAAATACAAAAAGAAAAAAGAAAAAATTACCTTTTTTTTTAACGAGAGGCAAAGAGGTTTGGTATACCATTTGTCTTTTGATTGTTTTGAATGAGATACTGATCCTTTTTTTTTAAAAAGTCTTTAAAAGGCGATATCGTTTCACTAAAGCGTTTTTGTTTTAAAAAAAAAGTGCGCCTTAAGCCTTTTACCAAGAATAAGGCGTAAAAGGCTTAAGGCGGGGCGTTTCTCCCAAGCCTCAAGCCTAGGCGTACCAAGGCGGAGCCTAGGTGCGCCTTTTAGAACACTGTTATTTAGAGTTTAAATCTATTTCTTGAATTTGTTTTGGGATGTTTAGTTTTATTAAAACCAGTGCAAGATTTTTTGTTTAAAACTCGAGGCATTTTTTTTATATAATTTTTTTTCAATGTTCGCGTATCTCGTTCAAACGACATGGGAATCTCGTTATAACAAGATTTATTTTTTGCTCGAACTCCCGTTTGAAGTTTACTTCGATTGAACATCGAATGAGGGCGTACTACTTTAGGTCGTTTGAACTTTGTTCAAACACGATGTCTTATTCATTCTAACGAGACTTGTTTTATTCTAACGAGTTGCTGTTCTTGTTCAAATGAGATTCAAAATTCATTCAAACAAGACGCTTCCTTGAAATTTGTCAACATCATATAAATACCTGTTTCATATTTTTTTCATTACGACTTTTGCCAGAAATGTTTCTGCACATATTTTGCAAAAGTTTTCAACCTTTTGAGTTTAGAAAACATTTTTGATTCACAAATCACATACCGAGATTATATTTGAGTGAATCAAGTTCAAACCCAATAGTTTATATCCTTTCATACACAACTCTTGTGGAGAGAGTTTCTTCATGATTAACATTGCGATTCTTAAAGGAACTCACTGCAGACGACAATGGATGATCGATGGATACTGATTGTGGAAGGCCGCATGTGGACAACTCTAGATAGAGCTGTATTCTTTAGAGATTTTTGAAGGCACTACGCATTATACTTGTGGAGGTTATCAAGTAGTCCGTAAGTCGATATTCTTGTAAACTCTCTAAAGTGTTGAAAATAAAGGTTTTACTTGAAACGATTTTATTCCTAAATCTATCTATGTCAAATGTATGTTTTAATATATCTGTTTTTATCACCTAGATGCTTGTCTTAGAATAATATAATAAAAGTATATCTGTTTTTGAATTGTGTGTGATTTGACATTAAATTATATAAATATTCCATGTAAGATTGAGATAACACACTCTTATGTTGGTTGTTTTAGACTAACATAACCGTTATAGGTAAATTTTCACTGTCATAAATGAATTTGATTATCTTAGGTCAAATGAGGCCATTCTAGATCAATTTTATTTTTATTAGGCTAATTATGGTCCTCTTAGACTAACCTAATCATCTTAGATCAATTAGGTTATCGTTGGTCGGCTTTAATTGTCTTAGGCTAATGTTGGTTCTCATAGACCATCTTAACAATTTTAGGTAAATCTGACCATCTTAGGTCAAATGCGGTTGTCATAGGTCGAATTTAGTCATTTTAGGATAATATTTGCCTTCTTAGACCAATTTGACCATCTAAGGTTAATCAGGCTATCGTAGACCAACTTTAGATATCTTAGGCTATAATGTTGGTCGTGTTCCACCAACTCGACCATTTTAGATCAATTTTGATTGTCATAGATCAAATGTAAACATTGTAGGCTAAAATTTTCCATCTTAGGCTAAATTTAGTCGTCTTAGATTAACTTGACCAGTTTGATCATTATAGATCGATTTGATCATCTTAGGTCGAATAAGGAAATCAAAGGAATATTTTTGCTATCTTAGGATAATGATGGTTGTATTAGACAATCTTGACCATTATAAGTCAAATTTGATCATCATAGATCACATTAACCATCTTAGGTCAAATAAATCCAGCGCAGGCTAATTTTATCAATCTTATGATAATATATATGGTCTTAGACCAACTTGTTCTCTTAGGTTAATTTAATTGTCATAGATCAATTTGTTCGTCTTAAGTCAAATTTGGCCATTGTGTGTCGATCTTCGCTATCTTAGGCTAATGTTAAGTAGGTGGTAAAATCCTATTGTAATTTATTCAACATAATTAACCCGAATAAAAAGTCAAAATCATAATCACAATCACATAATACAGTATATACGTGGTTAGACAATGTGCCTACATCCATAGTGTGTTGCTCTATTTCTCTATTGATTGATAACAAATATTTTATGCCCCTTGTTCCAAGGGTATGGTTCACATTTATAGAGAATATAAGGAGATTGAGTTGTGTGGGACTCCATGACCTTGGATTGTTATTGTGTTCTGATCAGGTGAATTCAATTCTGAGATTTTCGCTGATCGACCTCCCTTATTTCTTATCTTCAGGCCTTAATTGTTTATCAATATGGTCGGACATCTATCAGCTTGATTGTTTGTCAACATTTGGTTACCCGTTGAACGTGACGTTGGTCGATAGTGAGATTCGGTCACCCGTAGAAGCTATAATCGGATGATATCAACACTCGGTGTTTTTTAGATAAAAAACCAACTTTGTTCTTCTCGTTAATCTAACTGGGAACATTTATAATTTTTCTCGGTGTCTCAAGGGTACGCTAGTAACTTTGTGTTGTTTAATAAAAGGGCGGTAACATATGTAACCATCATTTGGGGACTAATCTTCAAATGATGGCTTCATCTCGGGAGTTGAGTCTTTCCAGTTAATGATTTTCCCTATTATCAGTTTGAAATGCATTCCATTCTCTAGTATTTCATAAATAGTTCAGAGTTCCTTGCCTTCTCCATTCATTGTAAGTCTTCTTTTCTCTTGTTCCTTATTTCTTTTTAACTTTTCTCTCAATTTTTCCAATCTTTTTTCTTTCTTGAGTTTCAAAAATGATTTATCTAGTCAGTGAAAATTCTATAGAGGAGTTGAGGAAACATTTCTCTATCCCTAAGTGGGTAAAGATAGAGTTTAGGGAAAAATGCAAGGATTACTATAATTTTGAGGGAGGACATTGGATGTTCTCCCAATTCATTATTGAAGCCAATATAATCGTTCCTATAAACCAACTCTTCTTCGATTTAAAAAAATATTTCAATATAATTCCTTCCCAATGTACCCCAAACACCCGAAGGATACTCAATATGGTCAACATGACAAATGAGTTGTATAAAACTCAGTTAGGGACCCCTAAGATCTGATATTACTATATATTAGTGAAGATAGATTGTAACACTTTCTATCTAAAGGCGAGAAAAGCATAAAGGGTGTTGTTGGAGAACTTTACTAGTTTTATTATGAAGCAATGGGAATACTCACCAATCCATAAATATGGTGAAGCGACAGGGGCTTCAAGTGTCCCAGTAGAGGACATGAAATATGTCAATTTTTTATTTGTATTATTCTATGTTTTTCTTAATTTTGTGTAGATAAATCCAAGAGAAGGAGCCCGACCGAGCATATATAAGTTTTGATGAATTGGAAAAGGTGTGGAAACTTAGGAGACCTTTACCTATTGGTGCTGAGCGTCCAAGGTTGTCTTCGTTGTTGTTAAATTACACCTACACCACTACTTCATTCGTTGCCAGGTTAGTAAATAAAGAAATAGACATCCATGTTCCTTCCAACAATGAGGAGTCTTTAACAGACGACACTTAGGGCTCCTTTGAGTTTGTATATATCACCCTAATCTGACGTGAACTACACGTCAATGACCTAAAAATTAAGACAATATGATTTCTAGAGAGAGAAATAAAAGAGTTCTTATATTTAAGAATGGAGAATTAAGTACAAAATGAGAATACAAGAGCTATTTATAGGAGAACTATTCCTTGTTAATCAAGTAATTATCTAAAATGACTAAAAAGGACTAACTAAAAATAAAAGAATCCCTAATTAGTCCCAAAAATGACCGGAGGCTAATTAAGGAGAGAAAATGGCTAAAAAGAGCTAAAAACAGAAATACAATGAAAAATAAAAGGAAAATAACAATAGATTCCCATCATAATCCCTGTTATGTTTCCTTTAACTTCAACAGAAGATATGCTGCCCAAAAAAATATATCCTCAACACGCTGGAAGATTCTTATGCCCCCATTTCTCCCAAAGCCCAATCTTTCAAAAAGAAGGAGGATTGGGGTCCATCTAATCCCATCAATTTGGGGGATTCTCTAGAAAAATTACCATCCCAACTTGTAAAGAAGTGCAGAAGTCAAATCTGATGAATTCCGAAATTGGATATTTTTTGGGCAGCCAATATGTTTGGAAATGGAATAGGATCAGTTCTAATATCACCATAAGGAGTTCCCCATTTCAGTAAAGTGGAAGTTTCCTTGCACCAACTAGGACTATAATCATTTTTTATGCTTTTACTTTCCCCACTAAGAAGGTGGATGCCCTCGATGAGGGGAAGAGCCATGCCATCATGTCAATGGCTAAAAATACTGCTCTGAACCCTAGATTTCTAAAGGAATCTTGCTTGTGTGGTTACCTGGATGTGGTCGATAAATGATCAAATGACCAACTGGTCTTCCATGCTGCTAAAACACCCTCTATGGTGAGTAATTATATTTTGTTTGAACCTTTCTTCTGTAATTTTTTGTTGTACTAACTTTCTTGATCTTCTTTTGTATTGTAGCTCTTGATGAACTTTGTCGATATTTTGGACAGAAGGGACAACTAGGACAAATCTAAATCTGATTTAGTTCATGCTCTGAGTGAGTCCCAAAATGCTCTGAAGGCTGCCAAGATAACCCATGAGGTCAAGTTGAAGGCCAAAGAGATGGAGCTGACTATGATGAAATCCAAGAATAGCAGCCGAAGAAGGATATCGAAGAGTCTTCTCATACCTTGTCTAAGGCCTTAGAGGCTAAGGACAAGGACTACGATCACGAACAGTCTAGGAAATAATTGGACTGGGATAAATCCTTGGTTAAGGAAGAAATCCTTAATGAGTCTATGCACTTCAGTGAGTACCATCCGAGTTCTCCTCCAATGTTAGGTGGAGAGGAGGGTGAAGCTTTAGTCAGGGAATAGGGAGATGAGGAGGAAAGCAAGCAAAAGAGGGGCCATGAACCCGAACAAGGGCGTGGTCGAACAAGAGAAGGTGGAATAGAAATATTTCCAAGATACCTAAGACTTCTTGTTCTTTGTATTTCCTATATTTTGGTTATTTATGTTATAAGGGCTTGCCTAATATTATATTTTAATGAAGAAACTTATCATTTTTGGCCTTGTTATATCTTGCTTGAGTATTTTTTATTACTGGTGTATTATTGCTTTATCTTTAGTATCTGAATGACTTTCTTTATTTATATTTATAGTCTAATAGTATCTCATACGGGTGAAAATTTTAACCTCATCCTTGGTCGGGATGTTTTTAGGTGACCTCATAAAACATTTTTATCTGTTCGATAAGAACTTCAAAAATTAACATGTGCATATGCGAGCGAACCCATTTGGTGTCTTTCATTGGGTTGAAATCAAAATTATTGGATACATTACTGGTTTGCTTAACGATGAAAATAACTCTCCAAGGGAGAAACTCGACAGGCTGATCAAACCTGTAGAGAGGATCAAGGGATCAAAAGAATTCTTCAACACAGGGTTGTGAGATTGAGATGTCAGTTTTGTTATATGCCTCGCGTGGTCTGGTCGGAGGGTAATAATGAAGGCTGGATGAATTCTTTTCCCCACTTGGAAGAAGCTAGGCAGGTCGCATATAAGCATGGGTGGTTGAATGCCTTAGCAGTTATGAGAGTTACCCTTGACTACCAATTTTGGCATTGGTATGGGGTTGACTGCCTATTTTTCCTTCTCCCCATCTTGAAAGTGAGGAATCATTTACTCCCATAGATGCCATTCCAATTCAACTGATCAAGGACTATATCCTTGCTCATGATAGCGATGGAGTATTCCTTTATGATCTAGACGATGATCATCGTGTTACAATAACTGCAAAGCTAAATCATCGAAGATGAAATATCAATGTCATCCTTTTTGTATTTCATCTTTCATAACTCTTAAATCTACCTACTTGTAATTAACTAACTATGAATGAAATTTTCTAGTCAATTTTATGTCTTGCATTTTTTCCCACTTTCTATGCCAAGCATGTTTTTATTAGTTGCCATAACATTTAGGATAAGTGTCATCAGACCATGGAAAAAATGCATCTGGTTGCAGGGTAATCCACCCGTTAAGGATTTTAGCCAACCAAAGTTGGGACAATTAGTACCTAGGGATCCCCCATACTTCTTTTTCTTGTCTTGGTAATTCTTGATTTTTTCATATTTATTAGAGATGAAAATTTGTGACCTTAAGATATGATTAAGTGTAATCTTACTAAGGCATTTAAAACGGTGATCCTAACTCGATGGGGAAATTTTTAACAAGTTTTTAATGATAATAGCCTTACCATAATGATAATTTGTAATTAACATAGTTGGCCTGCCATTTTGAATAATAAAAAAAGCTGATCGCATTAATTAAACTTTAAATCATTCAAGAATTTGAAATAAAAGAAATTTCAAACTTGGATAAAATTAAAAGGTTTCAGAAATAAAATTTCCTAAGGTTGGCCGCATCCAAACCCAAAGGTATTTCCCCTGCCCCCACATTGTTCCCAAATGATAGGTGATTCGTGTCAAATATTGAATTTTATTCCCATTTTTACTATACAAGAACACAATCCCATCCTCAATAAACTCACATTTTATATTTATTTACTGTATAACCTTAATTATTCATCGTTAATCACTTGTGATGGTTTATCTGAGTATTTACAGGGTTTATGATGCTAATGGTGAAGGCTAAAAGAAATTTGGGCAAGAAACTACCACACACGCACCTTTATGGGGAAAATGGTTACAAAACATAAAAATTGTAGACCTTGAAACAAGGAATGTCTCGGTTCAAACGACATGTCAATTTGATCTCGTAGGAAATAATTATGACTGTGCTAAGTTTAAAGTCGAAATGAATTCAAAGTCAAAGCCCCAGATCAAACTCGAATTTAGAACCCATGCTCGGTCACTGTTGAAATATTATTTGGCATAAAATGGGGGTCATATTGGTTCTTGTGGTGCATCGATCCGAGGTCGTGTGTGAAAGTTATGGAGTTTGGGTTTTAAAATGTAAATATTAGAAATTGGGCTAAACTTGGGGTTAAATATTAATGGTTGCGTATTACTTAATGAATTGATTGTTGGTTTAGTAGTTGAAAGGGTTAGTTTTGGACGCTAAGGTCGCGGGTTCGATCCTTCATAAGCAAACATTATTTTTAAAAATCAGCGCAAATCGAACGGCTACCAGTGCACCACGTGGCATCTTTATCCACCATCTACTACATCTTGCGCATGGAGCATATTAGCTCAGCACATCCCAAGTGTGTGTGGTACGTGGCAGAGGGCTTTCCCCTTTCCCGTATATTTGGACAAGATGTCTTACTTATAAGATTTGTCTTCCAAAGATTCCTTCCTTTTGTATTTTAACCAAAATCCCTATATGCCAAGACTCATTTCCCCTCATTCCTTTTTTCCTTTCCAGCCTTTCTCCCTTTAACCCATTCCCCCACTTGTCCATGTGATTTTCTTTACAGTGTTTAATAAAATAATATTCCAATTTTGACCTATAAATAAGGATTCACACACGTAACAGATCCATCTTTAGACCAACTTTTTAGGAGCAATTGTCATTAATTAGTTAAAATCTCCATCCTTAGTTAATTGTGTTCATTTATTTAATTCCTTTATAATTAGTTAATTGCTTCATAATTAGTTACTTGCTTTAAAAATTATTTTCTTCCTTTTAAAAATCACTCTCACACACATTATTTTAGTTTATTATGTAAAAATAATTTCTAAGTAAATTTAATTACGTTGAGATTATTGAACTCATTTCAAGGGTGTAGTTGCTTCGCTATGGTATTATGGAATAAATCGGTTTTAAGGGATTGATTATTTTCAAAAATACATCGAGGGCCCTTAATGGGGTATGTCACGTATGCATCATATTTGCAACACTGCATGTGTAACTTTGGGATTCTTATTGATGCCAAACTCGTATTTGGACTTTTATATAAACTTAGAGGGTAATACTCCGGGTTTAAATAATTCTTTAAACGTGTATTGGTCGCCTTTTAAATGTGTCTAATCATGTAATAATTTATGTTATATATTCTGAGGTGATGAATTTAATTCTCAACCTGTGCTTTTTATATTTGTAAATAATTTAGTTCAAATATTCACCTAAAATAATTATAGTGTTAGAATATTATAAAAAATCAAAAATCATCTTTCACACTTTGTTTTAAAAGTAATAAATCAATCAAATTTTAAATGGCATTCCTTATGGTATCTATAACCGAACTCGCCGCTATACATGTAAAACATGTGTAGTTAAAATATAGGTTTTTTGTATTGAGGTGAAAAATCGACGACAACGACAAGTGTATTTACACGATGCTCAATTTTTGCTTGACCAATAGGCTCCTTAGAGGTCGTCTGTGATAATTTTGAATGGTCCTTCCTAGTTGGAACCAAATTTTCCATTTTATGGCTTCCTCGTGCTGTCGATAAACTTTCTCAGCACATAATCTTCGACCTTGAATTTTCTCAAATTGATGCCTTTGTTGTACTGCAGTTGGTAGGTGGCCAGTTTGATCCAGGCTTTCTCTCTTCTCTCCTCGGACATGTCAAGCTCAGTCCTTATGATTTCCTCATTCATGGATTGATCGATAACGACCATCCTCATTTTCGGTAATTCAGCTTCGAGTGTAATTATGTCTTTTATTCCATAATCCATTACGAAGGATGTTTCCCTGATCGACCTCCTGGGTATTGTTTAATATGCCTAGAGGACATAGGGAAGCTTGTTCACCCAATCACCTTTTGATTTATCTAACCGTTTCTTTATTTCATCAAGCAGTTTATTGTTAGAAACCTCGTCATGGCCATTGCTTTAGGGGTAAGCCACCGAGCTATAGTAGTACCTAATATTGTGAGTATTGCAGAAGTCTTGCAAAATTCTTCTTTCAAATTGCATTCCATTATCGTTAATGACTATTCTCGAAACGCAAAAACATGTCATAATATTCATTCAAATAAAACTAAACATATCAGTGTCCCTTATGTTAGCCAAAGGTTCAACCTCTATATGTTGATTATGAGATAATTCTGATTTTCTGGTGTTGTAAGTAGGAGACCTATAATGTTTAATCTCTATTGAGTGAAAGTCCGTAGACCAGTCAGTGACTTGAGGTTGTTGGCTGGATCGTGAAGCATAGGCAAAAATTCTGGACATTTCTTTTACTTCCTAACATATGAGAGTGCATATTTTTTCATGTAAGGCCACAAATAAACCTCTTTTATGGCCTTGAATGCCAAAGACCTTCCCTTGACATGACTACCATATATACTTTCGTATAGCTCATATAGGACTTGGCCGATGTCATTTGGATGCACATAATAGAAGTCTTGGCCTATGAAATATTGTCTATAGAGTTTCCCCTAACGTATAGATAGAACCGAGTGGATTTTACCTTGGTATGATGGGCTTGCATCTCTTCGGTAGACATAATATCCTCTTGCAAGTAAGAAGTGATCAGGTCTATCCACTTCGGAGCATTCTAGTTGGAGAGGGCTTGTTCCGAGATTTTTGGCTTCATGATGCTTGGTTGGGCAAGGTATTCCGCTTTAATTATTTTATTGAGATTAGAGTCAAAGGCTGAACCAAAGTGGCCAAAGCATCTGCATGGATTTTATTTCCTTTCAAAAACTTTTGGATATGAACTTTATTTAACTTGGCAACCCGTAAGTTTGTTGACATGCATTCATCTCTAGAATTATAGTCTCCTGATACTTGATTAGATTCTGGACTTGAATCACATAATACATCCATGTGACTTGCGCCAAGGGATATGTCTTTTTTAATCCTGCGATGAGGGCTTCCTATTTGGCCTCATTGTTGTATGCCTCAAGTTCAAGTCGGACTCCTTGATCGAGTACGGTTTTCTCTTGAGTTATAAGGATGATTCCCACTCCTCCCCTTTTTTAGTTAAAAGCCTAGCCTATATAGGGTGTTCAATTGTTGACTGTGTTAAACTCTTCAACGTTGACTTAGTCGATGTGTTCCCATTCATCAAGATCCTCCCCTCCAATAAATGCAGGAGTGAAATCCACTAACACATGCCCTTTAATCGCAATTCTTGATTAATAATGGATATCAAACCTCCCCCAGTTCCACCTACCATTTGGACATCCGTCTAGAGAGGTCAACCTTTCTGACGACTTCCTTGAATGGAAAGGAAGTGATAACTATGGCCGAATAGTCTTCAAAATAGTGCTTCAACTTCCGTGAGGCAATCACCATAGATTAAGAGAGCTTCTCCAAAGGAAGGTACTGTTTCTCGACGTTTAGAAGCGTCATTAACATAAAAAATTGGGTTTGGTGACCCTCTTTTTCACACATTAAGGCCGAGCTAACTGCGTGCTCGGACACCGCAAGATATAGGTAAACTTATGCTCCTAGATTTGGGATTAAGAGTAAAGGTGGCTGGCCTAAATAAATTTTTATTTCTTTAAGCGCCTTTGAAAATATTCAGTCTAGTCCATGCTCTTATATTTTTCTAAGGTCTAAAAGGATGATCGATATTTTTCAAAGGATTTTTAGATAATCGATTGAGCATAGATAACATTTCAGATAATTTTTTAATATCTCTCACTATTTTTGGTGGTTGGACATTATTGATCACCTCAGTCTAGTTAGGATTTACCTTAATTCCCCTTTAGCTGACTTGTTAGCCTAAGAATTTCCTGGACTGTACTCTAAAAAATCATTTGGCTATGTTGAGCATCATCCTATAGTATTTGAGAACCTCAAATGTCTTCGCCAGGCCCCGAAGATGATTGTAATTGTGCTTGGTGTTTGAACATCTCGGTGACGAATCGTTAGTAGGTTGCTCCTGTTCTTTTATCCCAAATGGCATGATTGTGTAGTAGTACAAGCCAAGGGTGGTAATGAATCAGGTTTCTCCTGATGGATCCTGAATAGAGGGATCTAATGATACCCCGAGTAAGCATTTAGGAAGCTCCTCCATTCACGGCTGACTGTAGCATCGACCAGTTGGTCGATCTTGGCAGATAAAAGTTGTGTTCGGGATATGATTTGTTCACATTACTAAATTATATGAAGACTTTCTGATTCCCATTACCCTTCTTGAAAAAACAGGTTTAAAGATCCACTTGAGGAATTGAAATTCTTTAATGGTCTTTTCCTCAAGAAGTTTCCCCAATTCTTCTTCCATAACTTCCGCTTTCTCATTAGTTGTTCGGTGCACCTTTGTTGTGATCAACAAGAATGCTAGATCATCGTGAAGTTGGTGGCACATAACTTTAGGATTAATACCAGGCATGACATAAGTTTGCCAAGAAAAAACATAGTGATATTCTCTTTGAGAAGAGAGATAAATTATTCCTTTTCGTATCCATTAACTGAGCTTCTGATTAGAAATTTCTTCTCCCAGTGTGAGTCGTCAAACATAACTTATTGCAATGGTTTGGGGGCTCTATTTATGGGGCCACCCTTATTTATTTCACCCCTGATCTTTTGTATTTTAATTGCTCCCTATACAGAGTATCCCCATTTTAGGACGCCTCGTCCGGGATGACATTCTCTTTTTTCTCATTTAGTTTGGATGGCATCGATAAAGCATTATCGAGCAATGCCCTGATTTTAGCTTATATACATTATCCCCCGATTGGTGATGAACTTGAGCTTTTGATGATAAGTGAAGAGGATAACCTTCATGGTTTGAAGCTATCATCGTCCTAGAACAACATTATTGGGGGACTCAAAGTACACAACTAAAAATTGGATTGAATTCGAGATATTTCCAGTTCTTACTAGTAGTATCACGTTTCCCAGAGGTATAGTTATCTTTCTATCTAGGCCCACCAAATGGATAATTACTTCCTTTAGATATTCCATTATGAGGTTGAGCTTGTTGAACAGTTTTAGGTACATAAGCTCTAAGGATCTTCCCTGGTTAACTAGTATCTTATTCACATCCTAATTGGCAATCCTGAGAGTGATTACTAGTGCATTGTGATGCGGAGTTCTAACTCCAGCCAGGTTTTCCACAGTAAAAACTATATGTTTGTTATACACTGGTCAACAACATTGGCCTTTTGGGTTCTTGGCAAGGTCAATCAGGAATGCCTCTTTGACCGTAATAACCTTCTTTAATTCCATCCGAATAACGTTAAGTCGAATTTGGTTCAGACATGACGCACCATAGAAGACTACAAACTCGTGTCTCATCTCGTTGCCATCTAGGATATTATCAAGGTTTTGATTATGTTTTGTAGTGGAGTTTACACCCTTATTTTCCACATAGTTACCTAGGTGGCCTGCCTGGGAAAACTTTTCTAGGTGGGATTTAAGATCTTTGTATTTCTTCGTCTCATGCCCATGCTCCTTGTGGTAGGAAAAATGCAAGGCAGTGTTTCTCTTTAACGGATATCCTCGCATTTTCCTTGGCCACTTGAAATATGAATGATCTTTAATCTTATTCAACATTTTATAGATTAGCTATTTGAAAAATGTATTGATCGCCGGGTGGGCCTTAGTGGGGTCTTCCTTATTATTACATTTGGATCCGCCATTCTTTTTCTTTCCCCTTTTTCAGAGTTTTCTTTGTCACCGTTCTTGGATATTTTTCTTCAACCACTGTCATGATGGTTTCCAGATACCACATCTTCCACTTTCGCATATTTTTTAATTCAGTACATAAGGCCATCGATGGTGTAGGTCTATTTATTTGTGAGGTACTAGAGCAACATAGAGTTTCTCAAAAGACCAATCTTGAATGAGTCTATAACTACCTGCTCTAAGCAATCAGCCACTTCATTATAGCTTTACCAGTTTTGATTTTACGAGCCTCGAGCTAGGGCTCCTGTGGAAGGAGTAGGGACACAAAGGTGCTTGTCTCTTGATCCACCGCCCCCTCTCTGAGGTCGGGTTTGGTTCAGTGATTGATGATTTTCCCTGTGAAGCTGTTCGATACCAAATCTAGTTTTTGTTGCATGCCCCTGTTTAGGCCTAAACCTAGTTTTTTTTTTCGTGCGAGGGGTTTTCGGTTGTTCAGACTCGCAATTTTATTTTATATAAAAATAAAAAAAATGTTTAGATTAGGCCTTTTAGGCTAATACTAAGGCAGGTTTTGGTCTGCGATTGATCCATATATTCTTCTTGCAGGGTTCGAGGACTAGGTTACGAGTGGGGAAGGTATTAGTCACCCAACTTATTCTTTATACTTCCTTATCTATATCCTTATTATCACTCTTAACATTATGTGATCACTTTTTAGTTCATTTTAGAATATGATCAGAGACCTTGATTTGGGAATCCCTTAAAATGTAGATATATGATTAGGTATGAAAAATGATATTAGAGAGGGGTGTAGGAATATCACTTAAATCGGTGTGGTTATAGAAGAGTGCTCGTGCGTGAATTTGTGTACTCGAGTAATAAATGGGTGCGAGAGATATCAATTTGTATAATCGGAGTCTGTTACAAGTGTGTACATGTGTACGCATGAGAAATCTTAGCCTGAGATAGTTTAAATATCTCGTGTGAGGTGTAAGAGAAGGTTGAATGGTAATATAAGATATGGGTGCATGTCTGTTGTGAAAACATATCAAGAGATATATTGTCGAGGCTTGGGCTCACTGTAATGACGCAGTATTATGCTTACACACCCATGTATCCACGAGATCAAAGCCTATATAGTTCTGTTGTTATAGTTAGCCGCATGAAATTATTCCAACGTGATGTGTATGAAAGTGTGAGGATTTGTCTTTAGAGATATAGAAGTTATTTGTGATCCAGAGGGTAGCTTCGGTGGAGGTTCAGAGTTGGAGTTATCCTAAAGGCACTGATAATGGCATGGGTTATTATGATTATCGGGGGATCATTGGCGCAAAGGTATTTTCCTTTGGCTAATTTGAGGGTGTTGAAGGATGGGGTGTGTTTAGGATTGGAGTGGACCACAACTCACCGAGAGAAATCTATATATCCATTATTGATATGGATGAAATTATAGAGGTGTCATAGGCCTCAGAATGATTCGAACAGAGAGAAAATATTAATTTGTTTGAGAGAATGGGGTTTGGACTAGAGATGGAGGCATCCCTAATAAATAATATTCCATGAGATGTATTATAAGGCTTGGTCTCAGGAGTTGGCTTATTATTTCTCCTACGTACCTAAGAAGACTTGTGATCAAAGGCAACGCAGTTCCAACAAACGAGACATATTTACTTGTGTAGAAAATGGGATACCAAAGATACATTATACAATGATATGGTATTTACGGAGCCTAGTCCTTAATATAGCATTTTCGTAATAAGTTGGAATGTAAAATTCTTATGTTAAAAATACGCTATCAAAAGCAGATGTTTGAGAAGTATTCTGAGGAAATACATATTCTGGGCCAATTACAATTAAGATGAACTTTGTTAGCTTGGAGAACTGGCGAGAGTATTTCGATTTTGGACTTAGTTTTAGAAAAGTTTAGGGATGACTCGACTCATAGACAATTTCCTGAGAAAGGTTTTTTAAAAGTATATTTTCATGTTGTATTTAGTCATAGCATTATACGGACAATTTATATCGCAATATATATTTGGGGCATTGCCCCGAGATTTTTACAGATTTATTATACCCTTGTAGTGTTTTTACTAAGGGAGTGTCCTTTATGAGGTGGCACTGCTGAGTCGAGTTAAGCTTCGTTTAGAAAATTTGAATTTCAAGAGGGGCGCGTAGAGTTTCACCTCCATTTTTTTTTTGGAGAAAGAGACTTTTTTCAAATTCGAACTTCACTCAGGATTTTTGACTGAGCTTGAGTTTCTCGGACGCTCGAACTTGAAGAAATTTAGAGAATCGAATCAGTGTTGGGTTTTGGGGTTCTTTTGAAGGATGGTGGAGACCTCTATTTATAGGTCCAATTCTTAGGCTTGAATCGAATGGTTAAGAATGGGACAAACGTATGGTGGATAAGAGTGGTAGGAGGCACATGTAGGGCTAAAAAGTTGATGAAAAGATGTGGAAATCATTACTTTTAGATCTTTAATTATTTGGTAAAATGGAAAATGGGGCCTTAATTGTTCGGTTAAAGGACCCACTGCAGGTGTTTTGTATTATTTATAAGGTTTTGGGGATTTTAACTTTGGCCCTTACAATTTTCTTCACGAGTAGTTTGAACCCCCTTTATTTATTTTTTTATCAATTTTACCCTTTGGGATATAAGCGGGAGAAGGACTAAAGACATGATCATGAATCAAGGTGTACACATCTTTATCGCCGAGCATATTCCCTCAAGGTTTCCTAGGGTTATTTCTCATGGTGAGAAGTGAGTCCATCATTTTTAGATGGTAACTTCTGGTGATAATTTTTGCGATAAAAGCTTCCGTGCACTACTTGAAACTGGTGACTGACCCATTTGGTAACTTCTTGAAAACTTTTGTGAGATATTCCCTAGACTATAAGGGAAATATGGCACATGAGGACTTCATTGTTTCTCCAGAGAATCATTGCTTGCCGGTACAGGTAAACACGATCGATGGAATTAGTCTTCCCATTATAGTTTTTGAATATGAGGGTAGAGAACTTATTAGTAGGTTCTGGTTCTTCTGTTGACATTGATAAAGGGGACTTTATCTAATTGATGAGGGATCTCGTGGACAATTCTTTAGTGGATCTGCCCCTTGGTAAGTAGGATTCTCATCCATCTCTCATTGGATGAGTTCACAGATATTGTTCTTGTGATGACCCATTTCTTGATCATTTATTTTTGGTGAGATCCTGTGCTTGGGGCGATCTTGATCGTGGTACAAACTCTTTCCTTGACTGTGAGTTTTTCTCGCCTGAGGGCTCGAGGTCCGAGCACGCCGCTTTTATTTATTGGAGATTCAACTCCATTCTTTTCATATGACGCTTAATTCAGATGTCTCATTGTAAGAGAAAAAATTATAATTGCTCATTTTTTATTTGTCTTATCCTGTTGCATTCGACTATCCTCAAGTCTTCGAAGAGAACTATCGTTGATGAAATTTTCTTAATTGAAGATTGTTCATCACAACTTTACCTGAGAAGATTTATGAGATGGTTTAATAAAGCTTAAAATGTTTAGGGATTGTTTTTAAATAGAGTTGGTTTGACAAAATATTTTAAAATGTATTTTAAATGATTTTTTTAAAAACTTTCGGGATCGTTATAACGAACCGACACATCTTCGAATGAGATTGAACTGATATTTAGAACGAGGTTCCCACGTTAGAGCGAGATCTAAAGTGTCACCTTTTTGTCAATTCTGAACTGTCATTTAAAGTATTAGGGAAAGCCATTCAAACGAGATTGGGTACATTGTTCGAATGAGGTGGAAGTTCGTTCGAACGAATATGCATGTTTTTATTTTTTAAACAAATATTTTCCAAATCTTTAATCCATATTTCTTTGCAACAACTTTCCATATATATATAAATATGCGAGATTAAAACAAGCCTTTTTAGGGTTCTTTTTATCGTCAAACTCTATAATTTTTCATCCAAATCACTTAGATATTTTAGGATCACTTTGTAAAACTAATAAGAACACAATCCAAAGCTCTAAATTAATTTTTGGAGTCGAGGCCTTACAGCTAAAGGAGGGAATTACATATTTTGAATGTTGATCGATGGATACTGAGGGAAGATCTTCTTCCTATGGGTTGTACTGGACTACATCATTTTCGTAGAAAAATCGAAGACTTTTGTGTTCTATACTTAATGGATATCTAAGTAATATGTAAGTCATTATGTGTCTTTCTTGTATTTAACAGTGCGAAATTAAAGGTTTTGCCCAGAAAAGATTTCTCCTTTATTTCTTCTTCTTTCTGCTTTGTTTTGGAATTTGGCTTCACATCACCGTTGCATGTTCACTTTAAATTAAATCAAAATTAAATTTGGTAAAAATTAAATCTTTTTGAGTGTAACCTATGATACAAGGAAATCCATATGACCCATGCCTTTTCAAATTGTTATCAGAGCCGGTTACACTAATTTATTGTGTGATTGTTTACTTTGGAATTATGTGGATAATTTGTGTAATAGGCTATCAATCTTTCATGGGTCAAATTATGCATATTGGAAATCTTGAATGTGGTCGGCACTAAAGTCGATTGATGAAAAAGTCTGGATTGTTTGTGAAAGAGGGCGGACTGCACCCACTGTGACTAACAACGATGTGGCAAGTCTTAAGCCGATCACTTCTTAGACTGAGGATAATTTCAAATGGAGTAGTTTTAACTCTCCTGGCTTGAGAATAATTTCTGGTGCTATCACTCCTAACGAATTTGGTCGGATTACAACGTGTACCATGTGTAAGGAAATGTGGGATATTGTCCAACTCACTCGCGAGGCACTGGGAAATATTTTAAGCTACAAAATTTCACCACATAGTTTGGTATTATTAATATAATAGAGACGAAGACCTTTGATGGCTTTTATGCACATTTATCTGATATAGTTAATTCTAAAATTTTTTGGGTGAGAGAATTCTTGGCACGAGAGTTGTGAAAATGATTTTAAGATCCTTGCTATCTTGTTTTACTTTTAAAATCATGATCTTTAATTCGCTAGACATTGTAGATGCACTTAGGTTGGAAGAACTCATAGGAGACCTTCAAACTTATGAAATTGATATGTTTCCCCAAATTCAAAAGCTGAAAGAAAAAGGGATTGCTTTGAAAGCACAATCTAAAAAGAAAAGGAAGGGCTCTTTTGAATCGAAGTTTGATTTGATCTTGATGATATTTCTCTTTTTGTTCACTACACCAAAAAGGTCAAATTATCACCTATTAGCTGGCCACCCTTGTCACGGTCATTGATCATGCTAAAAAAACACACATTTTTTGTTACGATCAATGATCATGACAAGTCCGGGACAATAAAAGTTGTCACCCTCAGAATTGTCACTGTCATTGACCTTGACAAGTTGGACTTGTCACGATCAATGATCATGACAATACGACAGATTTGGTGTAGTGGTGAAAAAGTTCAAAAAAATAATTAAACTGAGAAAAAAGGTTTTTAGAAAGAATATTTTTTAATAATGGCAAGAAAGGTTTTTAAAAATCAAGAGGAGAGTACCCTAAGAAAGACAAGGAGAGATGCTACGAGTGCGAGAGTAAGGGTTACAAAGCCCACGAGTGTGTTACGAGGCTAAAGAGACATGTTAAAGACAAAGTTGCCTACAATGCCACTCTTAGAGATAACGATGTTGAGTCGGTAGATTCTGAGGATGAATCAGCACATGCACGTAACTCCATCACATTCATGTCCAGTCATGTTAGTACATTGAATACATCTCATACTGATGAGGACATTTCTAAATATGATGACCTCGACTGTGTGTCTAGTCATCTCGGAGAGAGTGAAGGAGATACCAATTTGAGTGAGGGATAAAGTGTCCTTCGACGTGCGTACGCCTAGCTTTATGCTGAGTCCTTTAAAACGAAAAAGAAAAATAAAAATTTGGCACTTATGATGTTATCTCTAGAGAAAGAATTCAAATACTCAAGAGAGAGAGAGAGAGAGAGAGAGAGAGAGAGAGAGAGAGTCCTCAGTGAGATTTCCTTTGGGAGAGAGAGTTGTTTTAATGAAAAGAGAAAATGGTGACTTGACCAACAAAGTGGCTAGTCTTATAGGAGATTTTCAAGATTTATTGAAGACTCATGATAAACTTGAAGCCCTGGTATCCCAACCCAAAAAAGATCTCAAATGATCTCGGGAGGTAAATGTTACTATAAAAGATATATCCAAGAAGGTAGGGAAGATATTCCTCGGACCCGCTTCAGGTTTTAGGGAGAGGCTATGAATAGGTTATGACGGTGCATCCACTTGCCATGCCTCACCTGTGAGTTTGTGATGAATCCTTATAGGCCTCAACCTAACCCACAAAGGAGACTTAATCCACCAAGGATAGCACCACCTAGACATTTGAACCAAGGTAGACCTAAACCTATTTATGTTTTTTCCAATAAAAAATAAAGTGGTCACCTTAAGGAGTTTTTTTTAAGCTAGGAATAATTTTGCACACGCATGTTCTCCAATATGCTCTCACACGAGTTCACACACGTGTTCCTGCACGTGATCCCACACACGATTCCACACATGCTCCCGCACATCGTCATTAAGATTTTGAGAGTTTTCAAGATAAGTGGAATTTTTAGTAAAAAATTCTCAAAGTTTGAAATTTAAAAGGATTTTTACTCTTTTTGAGAACTCGTCTTGGACTGATGATTGAGGTTATAACATTTATCTAGTGTAGGGTGTTTATCATGTTCATATATTTTATCACTATTTCTAGATTGTATATCTATTGTAGTTCTTTATTTATATATGCTTTTATTTGAAAAATCCAAAAAGATGTTTGGTTTTTAAGAAAAAGTTTAAAAAATCCCCAAAAGATTTTATTTTTGATAATCTTCTTTTCAAAAAAAGAAAAAGATTTTTGTATTTTCGTTTTTCACCTTATATCGATGTGCATTTAAGATTTTCAAATGACCTCTACATTCCATCCATCCGGGTGACTTTTCATGGTATTTTGATACATGGCTTAATTTCTTTAGTGTGCTTAATAATGCGTGGCTAGTATTTCATTGTTCATTCACGATTATTTTCTTCATGCTGTACTTTTTTCACCTTTATTACACACATGCATAGACTTTTTGAACATTGTACTTGCTTATCACATATCTAATATGGTGTTCTCATCTTAATAGTATACAATAATGAACCAAATTTAATAAAGATATCTTGTGATTGAAAAACCATTCCTCAAATTTTATTTCCCGAAAAATTTATTTTATTTTAACCAATGGAAAGGGGCTACGGAGGAGAAAATTCTCTTTGCGTTTGAAGCCACCATTTGAAAAAAGAGCCTAAAAAATTAATGGCAAATAAAAACAGAAGTGTCAAGGCCATTTTTATTTTATTGATGCTTTTCTACACAAGAACATTATGATATCTTCAAAAATTTAAGAGTACATTCTTTAACTTGTGAGATATTGAGGGTGTTATAAAATAGAAGATCTATGGGTTTGAATAATGGAATCTCTTGAAAAACATTAATAGTTTGGTGTCATTGTTTTGAGAAGTATTTAAAGTCATGACATGTTGCCTAAATCGAGTCAATTTTTTTTCATTCAACTTTCTTACACCTATGTTTGACATTAAGTTATTTCTTTAGAAGTATCTTATTGACTTTGTATAACAATATTTTGAATGCCTACATTGATTTTTCTATGGAACTTATTCACATAATTTCATTTCGCTTCCAAGATTAGGATATTTTAGTGTTATTACTTAGTGTGATGTAATTGTACCTATATGTACTTTTCGTACGTATACTTTTTATTCTTGAAAAATTAAATTTTTAAAAAAATAGTTGGTTGCATCTTGGAAATTCATCTCATGTGATTTATTGGTTATCTTTGTGATATTATTTCTTTTGGATTAGGGTGATACTTATGATTCATGCTTAGTTTCTTATCCTTTATATATTTTGAATAAAAAGGGGGAGAATGAATTGGGGGGAGTTTATTTTTTTTAAACTTGTATGCATCACAATATTTTCTTTTGTCTCATGAATGTAGGTCATTCTGCCTAAATGATGATTTCATGGACCACATAAGATGAAGACTTTCAGTTGAAGACTTATACCTTTATGCGTTTTCGTTTCATAGATTGGGAGGGCATTATTTATATTAGTCTCAGGGGTCAATTTGACTTTGGTTTGTATTTTGCACCGAAATAGCCAAAGGGGAAAATTTGTAGAGAAAAATATATAATTGCTCATTTTATTTCAGTTTGGCTTATCTTTTTACACTCCACTGCACCTTCATGACCGTTCTCAAGTCTTCGAAGAGAATAATCATTACTGACATTTTCAATATTAAAGATCGTTCATCACAACATTGTGACACCTCGCCTAATTAAATCCCGGGTGGTCAGTCCTAAATTAAATTAAACAGGTTCCCCAGTTGGTTCATTCTTAGAGTCACTGTTAGAAACTTTTTAAATTATTAATCACCTAAGTGAAATTAGACCGGTGCCAAATTTTATGATTCATCAACCCAATAAAATATCTCATACGGAAATAAAAATTAAGCATTCACAATATACTAGAATTCAAACCATCTCACAATATATAATGCATAAAGTCTTGTCGAGTTAACATTCGGCTAAAAATCCACAACTACTAAATAAACCAATAATCCAATAATGAATAACTGAAATAATGACAATGGACAACATGTCCCAATAGAGAGTACTAAAGAGGAGATCCTACACTAGATCTGAATAAATGAGTCGTCTATGCAAAGTCCTGCTAGCCTCCACAAAGCTGCAGCTACGAGTCCCTGAACTGAATCCTCAAGTCTAGCGTCCCTGTGGCTGGACACATAAAAGGGTTCTGAAAATATTTTGATAGCAAGAGTTAGTACTCAAAACATTTTGAAAATATTTAGCAAGTGATTATTACAGTAAAATGAGTTATTGATTACACATGTTAAGATTTGCGCACACTCTCTTGAGTTATCTCACCCCTCATCTAGTGCACGCCTAACGTCCTGTACTTAGCCCACCTAGCTGTACTACCCAAGCTAACTAGACTATAGTATCCGACTGAACTTATCTACGCGACTAATTTCCCATACCGCCCACTTAGTATTTAATAGTAACCATATCTTATGATTTATATACATAAATAACTGTTCACGCTTTGCTATCTTTAACCGATTTATAATTAAGTTTTCCTACTTAATTTGATTTTAGATGTATTCATGGCATCTCATTATCTACTAACTAGCATAAGTAGCTTATTAATATAGTATACATTTCACACACAATATATACTTGTAAATTCATTCATTACTAATATGTCCTCCTAGCACACATCAAGGACTCTTGGTTCGGAATGGTCCATCGACACCAAGTAAAAGATTGGTTCGGAATGTCATCTCGACCCCAAGTTCATTTCATATAGTGGTTCGGAAAATCACCTCGAACCCACTAATGAAATTTTATACATAGATTGGTTTGGAACTCTTTCGTCATGACCCCAACTTACTATTTTCATATGTTAGTTCGGAATGCTACCTCGACCCTACTATAGGCAATTATACTTTAGGTATTCTCTCCACTTAAGTATCTATATAATTCAGTAGGTATACAAGTAACCTAATAATAGTGCTCGTACGTAATATTTCCTCTTTAATATTCATCGTACTTATTAATTTACGATTTATTTCACTATCGTATTTTAATTGAGTATTCACACAACTCTAAGAGCCCTAGTTACCCCTATATTCATTTCAGTAGTTAAACTATCTCTAACCTACTGGTATACTCCTTGGAATGACGTTTACTCTCTCCATAACTCAAATCCCAAATTCTCGATGCACTACTCGATCGGTTTACCCTCGTTGGCCTATCACTTTAAATCTTTCACTCAATGATTATAACGGACCTACACTATACACCTACTGGTACTCTCTAACTCCCTACTAAGGTATAATATCATCACCGAGGTTCCCCTCAAGCGTCGACAATCGAATAGGACTCAACCAATAAAAGAACCCAAAATCCGCCTGGGTCGATCGATCGACCTTGAGCAACGATTGATCGACTCCATCGATCGATCGACATTCAAGGTCGATCGATCGATCGAGCAGTGACAGACGCCGCTCTTCTTTTTCTTCTTCTTCATGCGTTTTCACCATATTCAATTATCTAACTCACATGATAATCCACCAAACTTGTAACTAACAATACCTAACCATTCCTACATATGCTAGGATGATTTCCAACGAATTAAACATTAGAAATCCTTCCAATTTAGCCCAAAATAGTTGAAAACTTCTAATTATTCAAGAACCCTAATATGACATGTTCTTCCCATGTTTTCAATCATCAAACCAGATTTTTAATTCATACTAACAACCATGATTCCTCTGATTTTCAATCCTCTACAGATATAAATCTAACAACATGCTATTTCTACCCAAACATGCAATTAATTAATTATTTTTCTCCATGAATATTTATCAAAATTAATTTATTTGTAAATCCTACGCATGGATATTATAACTCAAAATAATTTGAAAATAACCACTTGCCTCGATTGGATCGTGATCTAATTTCGAGTTTGCAAAAGGTGTTGAATTTCTTTCTCGTCCAATCTTCCTTCCTCAATCACTTATGGAGCAAGAACTCCTTGAAATCCCCCACAATTTTCCTTTTTAACCTTGAGAATGATCTCTCTTCTCTCTCTAATGGGTTTCCTTTGTTTTAAGAGGTTTCTAACCCTAACCACACTTTTAATCAGCTGATAAAACACTTCAAAACTCGTAGGTCTTCTCCCCCCCATATGCCAAAAGACTAAAAAGCCCCGATACCCGACAAGTATCCCCAGGTACACTATTTTGACTAATTCGACCCTTTCGAAATCATCTGTGACCTCCAAATTATCATTTGAGTCACTAAAAATATATTTCCTATCTGATCCTCAATTCCGTTTACACGCAACACCCGGGTGAGATAAAAATCAAGTACGTCCATATCACTCGCTATGTCGTACAAATTAACTATCAACATTTACTATTCTCACTTAGTAAATTTGAATAATAATATTAATTAGTGTCTATCTCTCGATTAATATTTAATAATCATAATTATGATTTATTCACTTAATAATCATAATTATCATTAAATCATATTAAATGACACTACTCACGTAATTTAATTTAAAACGTATTTCCTATTTAATTACTCAATTAATTAAATTCTAAATACACAGAAATACGGGATATTACAAACATTTCCCAAGAAGTGCTATGAGGTGGTCTGGTAAAGCTTAAAATGTTAAGGTGTCATTTTTAAATAGAGTTTGTTTTACAAAATATTTTTAATTTTTTTTAAAAAACTCACTGAATCGTTAGAACGAATTGACATGTTGTTCGAACGAGATTCAGCTAGTCGTTAGAATGAGGTTCCCACGTTTGAGCGAGATCTGAAGTCGTGTCTTTTTTGTCATCTCTGGAATGCCGTTGGAAGCTATTCAAATGAGGTCGGGTACATCGTTATTTTTATTTTTTAAACAAATATTTTCTAAATCTTTAATTCCTATCTTAGGACTGTCAATAGATAGGGTCCGGACTGGATCTAGGGAGATCCAGGTCCGTTTAATAAGCACCTAATCGGATTTGAGTTCGAGTTTGGTCTTAACAAGATTTACAATATTGGATCCAGATCCGGATCTGTATCGAATCGGATCGGATTGGATCCAGGTTCGTGTGTAGACAGATATATACATTTATTTTATAGTTATGTTTATTTTATCCCCCTACTTTATTTTTTAATCTTAGATTAAAATATTTTTAATGTATCATAGTATATGATTATTTTAAACAAAACATATATTACTTATATTTGTTATATACAAAAATATATATTTTTATAGATAATACTTACATGTTATGTATATATATATATGTATGTATACAAGGGGGGTCTGATCTTCGGGTTCGAATTTTGTGTGGGATACAAATCCTACCCATGTAATAAATTGGGTTTCAGGTTTTCGGGTCTTCGAGTCTCGAGTTCAAAAAAATATACTCAGACTTTATTATAAGTGTTATGTTCGGATCGGGTCCGAGCCAAGACCCTACCCATTGATAGTCCTACCCTATCTCTTTGCAATAACTTTCCATATAGATAAAGATGCAGGATTAGACTTTTCAATAAGCCTTTTTAGAGCTTTTTGTGTTCAAACTCTTCAATTTTTTCATCCAAACCTCTTGGATCTTTTATAATCATTTTGATAAACCAATTAAAACCCAATCTAAAGTTCTAAATAATTGTTGAGAAATTTTCTACTTCTGATTTGTAAAGTCGAGGCTCTACAGTTGAAGAATTGCATATTCTAAAGGGTAATTGGTGGATATTGAGGGAAGATCTTCTTTCTGTGAGCGATGCTAGACTGCATCATTTACTTATTGAAGATTCGAAGACTCTTGTGCATTATAATTATTGGATATCTAAGTAGTTTTTAAGTCATTACGTGTTTGTATTATCTTTAACAGAATCAAATTAAAGGCTTTTCCCGAAATAGATTTTTTCTCTATTTCTTATTCTTTCTGTCTTGATTTGAAATTTGTCTTCACATCACCGTTGCATGTTTACTTTAAATTAAATCAAGATTAAATTTGATAAAAAGTGAATCTTTATGTTATTAACCTATGATACAAGTAAATCCATATAACCCTTGGTTTTCATTCTTACCGTTGATGGCACGTGGAGTCCTCTTGTTGACAAAGTTGCCGCTCACGTGCATTCACAAGTCATGAAATCTGGTTGGATCGGGGATGTTAATTTCCTTTCATAGGTTTTTCCTTCTGGGGACGGTAAAATGAACTAGGAATGATATGACTCATGTTGAGGTGAAACTCAGACCTGACCCTAGGTGCTGTAGGTCTATTTTGATCATTCTGATGGTCTCCAATAGATGGAAACATGGGTTGTGTAAGTGAGAAATAACTACTCGTTAGCTCTTCTTGGATGTGAAAATAAAATCACTTTCCACAGACTTATCCAATTGTAAGGGGAAAAATCATACTGTAATTGATTCAAAATAATTAAGGCAAGAAGAAAGTTCAACTCACAATCACACAACATAGTATATATGTCATTAGGCAACGTGCCTACATCCATGATGTGTTTCGTTGTTTCTTTATTGATCGATTATTGATAACAAAGATTACATGTCCTTTTTTTCTAGGGGTATTGGTTACATTTATAGATAATATAAGGATACTAAGTTGTGTGGGACTACATGACCTTGTATTGCCTTTGTGATCTAATCGGTTGAGTCTAATTATGAGAGGAATTTTTTTGGAAAATTTTCTTTTGCACCTCTTCACACTTTTGGATACTATTGGGTACCAAATGTGATTGCCCAAAGATATTTTTCCTATGAGATATTTTGAAAACTCTCTCAACCTTAAGTTTTTATTAGTGCAGTGGAATCTAGGATATTCCAAACAATTTCACATGCTCTTTTTGGTTATCTATTTTAGTAATGAACTTAATAAAGTATGGAGGGACATACCTAATACGGTAAGAAAATTCACTAATGTAGTGACCAAATTAATATTTTAGATTATTATACAATAGGGAGGATTATACTGCCTTGGATGCGATGAGACTTTTTATCTCTTCTAGTGTGACTGTTTTCAAGGGGGTTTCCAAGGAGTCCGAATTATTATTAGGAGAGGAATTTTATGAGTGGACAATAAGGTTCCACTTGAAATATATTTATGTAATAACACCATTGTCGGGAGTAGCCAAGCATGGTACACTAGTTTGACTAAAAGAAAAACATCAATGTTATGAGCATTGATAAATTCTAAGAACATTACCATAGGTTTAATCCTAAAAAAGGAGTATATATTATGGTTGAAACATGTCCAGTATGGGGATCAAGGTTCCAGTTTCTCCACATCTTATTAAACTACCTTCGTGCTTAAGGTTCTACCACTATTTTCTTGGTGGTTCTCAAGTGCATCTTCAAATCTAAGTTTCTTCATGATCATGTAACTGTCCATCTCCATTGTTCACGAGGATTATTCCTTAATAAAGTCGATAAATATAGGAGGCTAGTCTGAGGGTCATATAATATAATAAGAATATGGGGACGTGACCCGTGATAATTAAAAAAAGATAAAATAAGAGAGCAAATGCTACTAAAATAAGATATGATAATAGTTGCTACAATTTATTTGCACTCGTATGAACAAATTATGAGGACTTTAAAAAATAAATAAGAATAGGATATTATATAAAATGGAAACTTATACCTAAACTGGTATAAGATAAAAGATCTGTGAGTTGTGACCGAGAGGTGAAGAAGCCAACACTTCAATGATGAAAGGGAAGTGAGGTGAAACCACCAACTTGTAAGAATAAATGTAATTTAAAATGATGTTAACTGTGGAAAATTTGGGTATTTAATTTTATATAATAAAATCTCTCTTACTCTATCTATTTTTTTTGTAAAAGCAAGAATCTTATTAAATTATGGGAAGTTTACAAGTAATATCACAAACTGCATATCGTACCGTCGTGACATTACACACATCATGAACCAATGTCGGAAGTTGAAAACGTGGAATTTGAACATAAACTGTAGAAAAAAAATAATATAGAGACCGAATGAGCACGCATTAGCTTCCCTGAAACATAGGCATCAAGTAACATGGTGAAATTTTCGAAAGCTGTCACGTATGGCCTAGATCAAATTCAGGTGATCTGGATTCTGGGCGTTGTTCCTGTGAATCATATGGAAGAAAATTTGACCATTGCTTTCCAACTCAATGCAAGTAATACCTTGAGTAAAGGCAAGGTCTAGACCAAGTTTAATGGCCCAAATCTCTGCTAGAATTGATGATGCAAACCCGATATGCTGGGAAAAAGCACATACAAACTCCACTTGAGAATTTTGAATAACCCAACCAATTGCTCTTACCCTATCCATGCTTTTTCTTGTTTAATATGACAGTTATGCCTAATATTTATATGGATATATAATGAGTTGGATTTTGTTTGTTTCATGTGCATGCATGTAGCAAAATATTAAATGAGCTGCACTATGTTTTAGATTCTTTTAATGCATAAAAAACCTCATGAATCAACCTGCAATTAATTATGAAAATGAATGGGAATTTATGTGCAAGATATCCAATTCTAGTTTAGCTTTGAAGGGATTGTTAGGCTATGAATATATGTTGCGTAACATGATACTTTCGAAGGGGATGAGTACCTTTTAAGAGTTGTGTATTCACTAGCTTAAGATGCTTTATTTATTTAGTAATCATTAACCAATTGAGGATTGTATTATTCAACTGGTTTTACTTCTCAGCCTCCAATTTAAAACCCTTCGGAATCCTAATCTATCTTAGTGGGACCAATGACCCCTTAAGTCCTTCTTAACCATACAAAGTGACTTTTATAGTTCTAATTCTGTAATAAAACAATCTTATCTAATGTTAGAGAATAACTACTCAAGTAGCCTCTACAATTATTATCTCATTAACTAGCATGCAACCCGAGCGATGCGCGAGTGTTCATATATAAATTTTTAATAATTTTTTTTTTTAAGTTTTAAGTGAACAATTAAAAGCTCATTTGATAAAATAATAAAATTTATAAACTCTCTCTCTCTCTCATACACACGCACACACTTATATATATATATATATATATATATATATATATATATATATATATATATATATATATATATATATATATATATATATATACAGTACTGTTTTTGTGCGGACTATCCAGTATTTTAACAGTGCGGACTGGATATATGTCACCTGACGGCGAGCCCAATATCTAGGCTCGCCGCCAGGTGACACATGTTCGGTCTGCACTTTTAAAATGCAGTACAATCATCACAAGTGTGAGTGGTTCTATCACAATTCAATTTATAATATTAATTCCTATTTCCTCCATCTCCTCTAACGGGTGAGTGGTTCTATCCCATTCAAGACTGCATATTTCTGTAATATACTTAACAACTCATGCACATTATTCCAATTTGAGGAAAATTCGGCAGCATATCACCATAGTTATCCAAGTACACGACATAGATTCACAAGTGTGAGTGATATTTCAATTTATCAATCGAAATAACACTTAACATCACATCATCTAGTATGTACCCAGAGAACATTAAGATATGACTGCAAAATTTTCCCCAAAAGTAACAAGTTTAAGCCACGAAAAATATTATTATACTAGAAATTATGTAGTCCCAAACTGTCCATACAGGACAATTCGAGAGATCTCATTACAGGGGTAATGAATCTTGAACGGGTCTAAGGGCTATTGAATGTATACGCATAAGAACTAGAAGGATAACATCTATGCGCACTATAAGTAATTCAAAGTATGTTTCATTTAATTTTGTCTTATCACAATTGGAGAGATTTCATTTAATTATGTAATTTAAAGTATGTTACATTTAATTTAAAGTACGCATAAGAACTAAAACTTATACCTAAACCACGAATTATTATTATGAATTTGGGAGATATATGATTAAACCATACAATTATGCGTCATTCATAATGAATATTTATTAATCTAATGCGTGAATTCTAATCATAAAGAATGTTGGTATGAGACTCAAGCAAGATAAAAATTGTCGGTATAGGAATCGAGCCGGAGGTTAGCTAAACTAGGTTCATGTCAATGTTTGACAAAAAAATTAGATATGATTAAATTTAGTTTTAATCATATCTCTCTCTCTAAATATCAAAGTCAACTAATACCAACACTAATGAACCCTACCCCTAATAACAACTAGTTATAAAAAATCATAACACATTATATACACAATCAACAAAACCTTATGACTACAAATATATTGGAAAATTTATGTTTTCAAACCTTTTAAATTGAACATTAAGAAAATTTGGTAAAGAAAATACGTAAACAAAAAATTATTAACTAATCAACTACTACCACGCAGACACACACGCACACACACGTACACGCACACACCCTCTTCCCCCACCACTTGCCTCCCCGACCCCCTGCCCCCTACCACACACATGCCCACACACACACTAGCACCCACAAATGCACAGGCACACACACTTCCCACCCCCTCCCACCCCACTACCCCCCACCTTCCTGCACATACACACACACACATGCACACATACAAAAATAAGTGTTCTACACATACATATACACATATGCTCACACACATATAATGGAAAGAGAGAGGGAGAGAAAAATGTACCTTAGAGAGAGAGAGAGAGAGTATCCGCGTGAGAGAGGGAAAAAAAGGAGGGAACTCGAAATTGTTAGAAAAAAGAGAGGGTAGGAATTTTTACTGATAAAGTTGCCATGAACCTGTCAAAGTCTTTGACCGTGACAAGTCCGTGACAACTCCACTTGTCACGGACTTATAACGGTCATTGACCGTGACAAAAATTGCGTATTTTTTTTTCACGATCAATGACTGTAACAAGGTTGGTTGGCTCAAAGGTGACAATTTGACCTTTTTGATGTAGTATTTTTTAATGGAAAGAATGTGCTCGGAGGATACGAGTTTCATAACGCTAGGTTTGGCTAAGAACTCCACTTCAATTGTTCTCTTAAAGATTGAAATCTATAACTAATCTTAAGGTTGTTAAAGCATCAGCATGATTATTGTGCCCCCGGGGGTACTTTTGAATGTGGAATTCCTCAAACTTTAAAATCATCTCGCGAACCACCTTTAGATATGCTACCATACTTTTGCATTGAAGTCTCCACTAGCCTGGTTGGATACCAGCATTAAATCACAATACACTTAAAGATTGTTTATCCCCAACAAGTGAGCCTTAAGTAATCCAGCTATAAGTGCTTTGTACTCACCTTCATTCTTAGAGGCTTCAAAGCCTAGCTCGATCCCTTATTTTATTATGGCTTTTTCTGGCATTATAGGAACAATCAGTACTCCTATTTTTGTATTATAGGCACCATCCACGTACAATACCCACATTTTGGATTGACTCAACTCATGATCTTTCAATTAGTCGACCGCCTGTTGGTCAGTAGAAGCCCCTTCACCTATAAATTCTACTATGATATTAGCTAATACCCACCCTTTGATTGAAATTCTTGGTTGGTAGTCTATATAAAATCTCCCTAGCTCGATAGACAACTTGGACATGCATCTTGATAGGTTGTCTTTGAAAAGAATAACTTTAAGAGGGAAATGTATAAAAACTGTAATGGAATGGGCCTCAAAGTGATGCTTTAATTTTTGGGACGCGATAACCAGTGCGTAAGCTAATTTCTCTAGCAGTAAGCAATTCTGCTCGGCGTCCAGGAGTGTTTTAAACCACGTAGCAGTAACCAAGGTCGAACTAACTACGTGGTTTAAAACTGTAAGGTAGAGGTAAAAAGGGTCACCTCGATCTAGAATTGCTAACAGTGGGGGTTTGTTGAGGTAAGACTTGATTTCTTCAAGTGCCTTTGAACATTCATCGTTCCAGGTGAGGATTTTGTCCTTCTTGAGGAGTTGAAAGAACGGTCTGCAATGCTCGGATGACATATAGATGAAGCAGTTTAAGGCTGTGAGCATCCGACCAGCTTCTGGAGTTTGATTCTATTCCCCTCTTTCTGACCAGATAGTAGAGAAACTTTCTTGATTGTGCTTGAGGATTTTAAAAGTGTCTGCCAAGTCGTTGAGGTGATCATCTTTGCACTTGCTAGTTACGAGCATATTGTTGTGGAAACTTCCACTGTCTCACACATTTATTGTTTAAACATTTTAGTGAACAATGGTATGTGGGTCCGACATTCATAAAGCCAAAAGGCATGACCTTATAACAGTACATGCTTAGCGTTGTGATGAATAACATCATGTCTTGGTCGGGACCAAACATGGGAATCTTATGGTACCCCAAGTAAGGATCTAGAAAACTCATTCTCTCGTGGGCTGCTGTGGCGTTAACTAACTAGTCTATCTTTGAAAGAGGGAAGCTATCCTTAGGACAGGCCCTGCTGATATCGATAAAGTCTATAAAGACTCTCCAGCCGTCGTTGCTTTTATGGACTACTACTAGATTTAAGAGCTATTTTGAGAATTGAACTTCTCCGATGGATCTTGCCTCCAGAAATTTCCCTGCCTCTTTTTCCACCGCATTTTCATTCCATAGGATAGTGCTCGATGAGCTTTTTGAATGATCGGCTAAAATATTGGATCCATGTGAAGATGACAGTAGGTGACTGCAGGACTAATACTTGGCATGTCGTATGGCTCCCATGCGAAACCATCGAGGCGTTGTCTCAGAAAAATGATTAACTCCTCTCTTTCCTTGTCGAAAAAAGTGATGCCTACTAGAAACTTGCTCTCTAGTCGGCTTGTGTAAAAAACTACTTCCTGCAGCTTCTCCATAACTCTATTTATGGGGTGTATTCTTGTCTATTACACCCTTAGTTGTTCAAACTTTTGTTAATATTTGGAGGGGGTGTCTCCATCCTAGGATGTCTTGGGGATAGCCTCCTTTTTTTCTTCTTCTCTTGTTTGGGCCTCTTGGAGGCGATGTATCACTTCCAAAAATAGCTTGGTTGCTTTAATCTCTATTGTGTCCTGATATGTGACACATTTGAGTTTTTGGTGGTAAGTTGAGGGGACTGCTTTCATGGCCTGTAGCCACCATCTGTCGAGGTTGGCATGATATGGTGAGTCAATGTTGACCACCAAAAACTCGATGAGTTTTGAAATGTTCCCTGCCCAAATTGGCAGGATTACATTCCCCAACGCCATGGTTATCTTTCCCGTGAAGCCGACCAGTGGGACGTTCACTTCCTTTAAATCTGACATCTTCAATTTGAGCTCATATAAAAGCTCAAGGTATATTACCTCTGAGGAAGTTAATCCACTCGTAGCTTATCCATATCCTAGTTTATAATTTAAAGAATGATTACTAGTGCATCGTGGTGTGGCGTTCTTACTCTGACCAAATCATCCTCTGTAAACGCTATGTGTTTATTGTAATCCACATTTTTCAGTCACCTACGCTTGCTAGCCTAGATCTTAGCGGTATCTATCGGGAATGCCTCCATTACTGCCATTACCTTTTTGCATTCCATCTGAACTGCATTGCCCTATATTTTCTTAAGGTCCGATGCCCCGTGTGAATTAGCGAACTTGTGTCCCGCTTTATTATCCAGTACATTATCAGGTTTTTGGATGAATTGATCAACTTTTTTCTCTATGTACCCATTCAAATGCCCTGCTTGGGCCAACTCCATCAAATGAGATTTTAAGGCTTTGTAATTTTCTATCTTATGTCCGTTCTCCTTGTGGAAGGTACACCAAAGTGTGTTGTTACTTTTAGTCGAATTTCCTCCCATATTCTTCGACCACTTGAGAAACTGTTAGTCTTTGATCTTCCCTAGGATCTTGTAAATTGGTTCATTAAAAACCATGTTGATGGCTTGAAAATATTTGGAAGAATATGCTCTGCCCCTATTCTTGGCTCTGTTTTTATTCTTGTTCCCCTTTTTAGATTTATTCTCCTTGTCGTTGTCTTTGTTCGCTTTAGCATGACCAGTCTCTACTGAGTTGGTATCGACCACGTCCTCCATTTTGGCGCACTTTTCAATAGGCAAAATGAGGTCGACAATGGTGTCTGCTTCTTTTTAGTATGAGACTCAGCAGATAGGTAGGGGCAAGACGATCTTGAAAGATGCTACAGATACATGTTTTGGGCAATCTTCTACTTCGTCGAATGTTTTGCAATAGCACTTATGGTACTCCCATAAGGTCTCTTGTGGATTTTTCCTCATCGTGAGTAGAGAGTCCGTCCTCTTTGGATATGAGCTGCTAGTTATGAAGTGAGTTGTAAATAGTTCAGTGAGGGACTTGAAGCTCTTAACCGATCTATGGGAAAACCTCTCAAATTACTTCTGAGCGACATGTCCTAGGCTTGAGGGGAATATGCGACACATAAATGTGTCGTTATGATTCCACAGATTCATTGGTTGCCTATACTGGCGAACATGATCTATGGGGTCCATCTCGCTATCATAAATCTTAAACCTTAGGGTTGTAAACTTATTTGGGGGTTCCTCCTACTTAATGTACCTTAAGAAATGGGTCTTTATCTATGTGATAAGAGCCTTTCTAGATAGCTCCTTTGTAGATTTGGCTCCTCGGTGTGTTAGGTTTTGGTCCATCTCTTTCCAGACTAACTCCTCACATCATTTTAGTGGCGCTCTTCATCCCAGTTTCATCTCACCAGGTGACTTTCGTGCTTTGAATGGTCCTATTCGTACCCATTACTCCTTCCTCGATTGCAAGTATTGCTCGTCTGAGTGCTAGAAGTCCTACCACTATGTTTTTGGTTCTCCTGTCGGAGTTCTTTTTATCTCCTCTCTAATAGTCGTCGAAGGTATGCATTCTCCTCCATTTGGAGGCGAGTTGCCTTTTCTTGATATTGGAGTCGTGCTTCATATGCGTCGACTAGATATGGGATCTATGTTGATATAGGCCTCTCATTAATTTGCTCAGAGAACCGCTCCTCTAGATGAAATCTTTGATTTCCATCTTGGCGAATTTCAGACCTGATTCTGAGTGGTGCTAGGTTAGCTCGCAAGTTGCCAGCTTTGGTTATTCTTTTTCTTTGGGTTGCTTTCATATAAAATAAGATTGATTTCCACAGACGACCCCAATTGTGAGTACAAGAAATCATAATAAAGTATTTTTAGAAAGCAGGGAATAAAAGAATATAATAAATGCTCATAACATGAGAATTTACATGGTTGGCAACTGCCTATGTCCACATAGAGGGTTCTCAGTTCTTATTAATTTCTCAAAAGATTCAAAATTTTATCCCCCTTTACCGTGGGGTGAGGATTGTATTTGTAAAGTAGTTGAGTTGTACAAGGAACTCTCCTACCTTTTTATTGAATTGTGTGGTGACTTTTGTTTATCTCCTCTGAAATTGTAGGTAACCAATTAAGCCTCTCAATACCTGTGTGATAAGCATTTATATTTATCCACATGACACTAAACTTGACTGGGGCAACGTTTTAAGCATATATATATATGGTTTACTTGTTTATACACATAATTATATTCAAGTTTTTATGTTGCATATATTCAATATATTTTACTAATATATAATATATAATACATTAAAGTATAATTGCATGAAGATACGAAAAATCGATGATTCTAAGTCAAGAACAATTTTTCGATTGTTACAAAACATAATGTTTTAATACAGGATTTTTTACAACTTAGCATTTGGAAATAGGTGTGCGAAACAAAAAGTTATAACCAAGATTGTATTTAAACACAAAAAGTACTTTTTTAATCTGTAACGAAACACACCCTGATATTATTAGAAGTTTGTTTTTATAAGCTTTTGTTAATTGTAGGTGATTACTAAAATAGTAACATTTTTAAAGTTAATTTGCCTCTTATCTCGGGAAGTGTAATAATGGTTTACTAAATTACCCAATATCATATTTTTTTTTCTTTTTGTGCATAAATTTCAAAATTAAATTTCTCTCAAAATAAATGTACGATTTACATGAGGTTTATATATTTTGAAAGCTCTCGATGAGATTAATCAAGAGAGATCAATGAAGCATATATAATTTTGTAAAATCAAATTTAGTTTTTATCCCCAATGTTTTGTATTTTACTAATATTAAAGTTAAATATCTATCAGAATACAAGTTTGATTTATACTAGATTTTTCTCGAAAAGCTATCAGAAAGACCTATAAGTAGAGATCTATGAACCATATGTAGATATGAAAATTTCAAAATGTCATTTTTCCAAACTTTATTTATATTACAAATTTTACAAGCTAAATATTTGTGCAAATCGAACTCCATTTGACACAAAATTTATATACCTAGAAAATGCCAACGAGATTCACTCATAGTTTCTCAATGAAATTTCACAATAAATTCATCACTGATACATTTGACATTGATAAATTTCTCATTGCAAATTTCACCTTGTGAGGTTTGTTGGCAACAACTCACAATAGTTCATGTGTAGTGTGCATTTATCATTGATCCATTATTCATGTCGCAATTAAATCTTCTTCAAATGTGGTGTCTTTATGGAACATATTGCTATTGGTGGTGGTGGTCGTCGTCTTGATGATGACACGTCTCATTTAAATTTATCAACGTTCCATGAGAGGCTTTTAGTAAAATAAGTCACAATAGTTAACTAGTGTAATGACAAATTTCTCATTGAGAATTTTGATTCTCATTTAACTTTATTTTATATAATCAACTAGGCTTTGTCAAGAGCATTTTAGATATTAAAATTTGTTTTCAGTGAATTTATATTTTAAAAGATACTTAATTTCAACGTTTTAAAAAAAACATTGAGGGCAAAAATAAAAATAAATTTTTTTTTTAAATTACCTGTCCTTCATGAATAAATGTTTGTAGATATTATGGAGAACATTCCAAATATAGAAAAGTCTTGTTAAATAAAGTTATATGTTAAGATATTTTTTTACTTTAAACGTTGGAAAATAAAAAACAATGGGAGTAAAAATGAAGTTTTGAAAAGTATATAATTACCTCTTCATGGATGGCTATTAGTGGATCTCGTCGGGGGCAGGGATGAAGCTGGCCATTCTTGAGGGTGCATGGCCCCCTCCAACTTTGAATTTTTTTAAATAATACCCCATAAATTTTGTATAGTATAGAACTGAATTTTTTTAACAAATTTTACCAACATAATATATTATTTAAGAAAGTGATTTAGTATACAATGTAGATCCCAATACATAAAATCATAATAACATTCAAATAATTACTTTTTCTGTGATGTAAACTTTTGTAATAATAACTTTATTAATTGAATTAGTTAGTTAATCTTTAACCTAAGTTAGTTATTTTTTAACCTAATTAATTATATAAAAAATTATATTACCCCCCTAATATATATTCATAGCTTCATCCCTTGTCGGGAGGGTTTCAAATATATAAATTTCGTGTGAAATGAACTTGTGTTAAGTTATTTTTTTAATTTCAATTGAAAAATATAATTGTTGAAGCTAGAAATAAAATTATGAAAAGTTTATAATACCCGCAATGCGGGATAAAGGATAAATCTAAGATAACAATAATGCATTGGGCTACCGACAAGCTATTTCAAGCATTGTTTCAAATAGCCCAAAATTCCAATCAAGTTGTCGAACCTCGTACTGAAAGTAGAAAATGGTAAATTCTCCCTTGGCCTTCATTTATTTTATTAAAAAAGCATGCTAAATAATTTTTCAGACAATCCACAATTTGTGATTGGTTTGAAATTCTGATTATTCTATAAATAATCCTAGGTAAAGACAATTATAAAAATTGTGCTAAATTTTTCGAACCGATTTTAAATTATTGATCATTTTCAAAATAAATTTAAATATTGAATTTTTTTAATTCTTAGAACAACCATTTTGATAGTAACCCAATAAATAAATCAAAAAGAAGTTTCAGAAGTTTATTATCTATTTACTTAATTATTATAAAATATGTTATAAGACATTTCATGAGCAGTGCTCTGTCCCTAGTTACTTCATCCTAAAGATTCAAGGATTCTGATCACACTGATTTCTCGATTTTAGAATTTCCCCTTATTAGCATCTTTATGTGACAACTTTTTGACTCTTTTTAATAATAAACAGATCTTTTGTTTTTACTTTTCAGATACCATGTTTTAAAACGAGCGATATATTTTTAAAAAGAAAAACTAGTCCTGATCTAGTGGTATAATATTGTTTTTGGAATAAATTTGGGGTTGATTAGATTTGCTCTTCAGTTTGATTTTTGACGCTGTCAAAATATTGCTTAATCAACGAAAGTCACGAATCGCGAATGAAAATTAATCGAGGTGCGCGTAAGCTGTCCGAACACCTCGTGATATGTTAAAAAAAATAATAATTTAAAAAGAAGATGGAACAAACAAGTATGTTATTTAAGTAGGAAAATGATAGTACGACATAAAATCGGAGACAAAAGTTCGTTATGATTCTATATTTTCATTCGCTCCTATTTCGATTCTATTAATTGTATAACTTTATAAAATTTGAATATGAACAAATAAGGATGTGACGTGTCAATTGTATCACTTTTTATATTGCATTGTTGTGTCGACATAACATTACTTTTTAACTTATATAGTATTTTTAGGTTGACACACAAATCGATATATTTGTTACGATACATTAACGTACTGCATTCGCATTCGGTCGTGTTCGGACTCAATAAGTGTATGAACACAAATTAATACGAACGTGATACGTCAATGTGTCACACTAAATGTATTTATTTTGTGTGTCCATCTAAAATAATCCTTAACTTGCTAATGTATCTACCCAACTTAAGAGCGTGTTTAAGAATATTGACGTATTAAACTCTATTATATTTAGATAGATTAATCTAAGCTATTAAATGCTTAAAGTCGATGACTTCTTTTATAAAAAAAAAAACTTTCCAACAACTTCAATTTCGATTTGAAAAAGTTAGATAGTGATTCCACAACGAAGGTATCAAATGATTCACAATCATGTGTAGAAATATAAAACGGATGTATAAACAATTGTATTTATATTTAATTGGATTAATTTTAATAGTTTATATATGAAAATTAATAAATACATACATTAAGTGTTTATAACTAAGTTTTGTCATTCTTCTTTATCTAAGTATTTTGACCATATACATCCATATATGTATCATTATTTGATCTTATTCATCATTTTATTTTTCTTTAGACTTATCCACCAATTTCAACATTTATCGACATTTTTTTTCTCACATTGATTACATTTTTTCACCGTCAAATGCCAAAATGGTCGTTATAGACAATCTATAGGTACTTTATAGAAAAATCGGGCAAAAATCTTGTTTTTTAACTATTTAAAAAAAATAGTTCGCATTTAAGCTTGTGTGTGTGTGTGTGTATATCCACATAATATGATAGCATGGTAATTTTGAAAAATATCTTCACTTTTTGGATGTATGATATTTTTCTCTTTCATGTCCATGCATGAAATGTCATGCTAAAGTGTTTTTATTTTTGTTATTTTATAATAAAAAGGGTTTTGTTTTTGTTTTTTTAAAAGGGAAATAATTATTTTTAAAAAGGAAAATAATTTTAAATAATTTAATTTATATATTTTTTAAAATATTTATAGTTTTTATATTTTTAAAATATTTTTTTTATTTTTTTAATTTATATTTTTTCATGTCCATGCATGAAATGTCATGCTAAAGTGTTTTTATTTTTATTTATTTTATAATAAAAAGGGTTTTGTTTTTGTTTTTATAAAAAGGAAATAATTATTTTTAAAAAGGGAAATAATTTTAAATAATTTAATTTATATTTTTTAAAAATATTTATAGTTTTTATATTTTTAAAATATTTTTATATTTTTTTAATTTATATTTTTAAAACATATATTTTTTTCTTTAATTTTATTTTTTTATCACGGGGATAAATTTATCGCCGTGCCCTCGGCACGGGCATCCGCTAGTATATATATATAATGCGAAAAATACCTCTAAGAAGTATTGGAGTTGTTGCCCGACCCAACGAGACCCTAAAAGGAGGTTGCAAATTTTGACAATTCTTAGAGGCCCCAAATATTAAAGTTTATTTATGATGAATTTTGTAAAATCAATATAAAAAGAATTCAAACTCGTCATAATAAGTTCATAAATCTAAGAGAAAATTGTGTAAGTTGCTTTTAAAATTTAAATATCATCACAGTTTTTACAAAATCATCAATCATATTAAGTACTTAAAAGTCAAAGTTAGATTAATTATGACACATTTCTAAAAAGTCTTAATTTGATATAATTTCCTTAATACAAGAATTTTATTTCAAAATTTTATCTTGACCCGAATATTTATTTATTCCGAACTTTGAAGTTGAAAATATGTGCATATAATAAAAGACTAAAAATGCGTGACGGAAAAAAACTCCAAAGAGTGGATCTCAGTCCTAAGAATATACCAAAAGAAAAGGTTCCCTCATGATGTGTAATCCAACTATTATATAGTAAAATACAGGAAGTCAAAAGGTAAAAATTGATTTTCATCATTCAAATCTGATCATAGTTGAAAAGACCAATTATTTACTTTTTTCTATATTTAAATACCTTCATAATTAACTCACGTGAGTTTGATATCTTTAATTGATTGACGTTGAATTTGATATTCTTTCATTAATAAAATGATCATAATTTAAAAAATTTATGAAAAAAGGGGAAAAAAATATAAAGATAAAATTTAAAGAGAAAAAAAGGAAAAAGAGCAAAATTCAAAAAAAAGAAAAGTATAACTGAAAAAAAAAAACACTCAATCACCTATCTCCCCCCTCACCTCACCCACCCAATTCTAAGTGCCCCCTTCTCCCCACCTCTAGCCAACTCTCTCTCCTCGGGTACATATTAAGTATATATATATCGATTTTTTTAAAATAATAAAAAAAAATTTGAGTTGAGTTTTTTTATATGATATTTAAACATTTGAGAGACTCATATAAAAAAATCAGATGAAAATAATTTGTTTTGCTATTTTAAAAAAAATGGTCAAACTTTTCCACCTTTTAAAATACTTTAAAAACTCTCAAAGTTTGACCATTTTTTCAAAATCGCAAAAAAAGTTCATTTGAGTTGATTTTTTTTATATGGATCCCTTGAAATATTTAAATTTAGCATAAAATATTCAATACAAAATTGTCTTATTAATATTTTAGAAAATAAGTTTGCGCCAACAAGTATATATACTTGGTGTGTATGAGAGTCGTTTGCTCTCTCTCTCTAGAGAGAGAGAGAGAGAGAGTTGTATACCGTTGGCGCAGACCAATTTAAATAAAGTAAAAAAATATTTTTGAGCTAATTTTTTTTATAGTTTTTAAACATTTAAATAGGAGCATAAAAAAAATCAACTCAAAATGATTTTTTTTTACTATTTTAAAAAAATCGATCAAACTTTATCAGTTTTTAATCAGTTAAAAATTGACAAAGTTTGACCATTTTTTTAAAATGGCAAAAAAAAAATCATTTTGAGCTGATTATTTTTTTAATGGTCTTATTGAAATGTTAAAATCATAAAAAAAAACAGTCTAAAAATATTTTTTTTACTATTTTAAAATAATGGTCATCATTCAGGGACCTCAAGCTAAGGCCTCACTTGATCCTTATACACACACACACACACACAAACAATTGCTCCCCCCCCCCCCCCCCCCTCTCTAATTTTGATGTGGTTTTGAAAATCAAATTTTCTCTGTTATTTAGGTTTTGAAAATCGATTTGGTGGTGGGGGAGGACGAAAGAGCGATGGTGGTGGTGTTGTAAGAGGTTTGGGTGGTGGTAGGGGAGGGGGTGCTGGTTGTTGGAGAGGTCGGGGATGTTGAAGATGGTGGTGGTGGGTGTTGGAGGTTGGGGTGTATGACACCCCGCCTATTCTAATAACGGATGGACAATCCTCTAATAAAATAAAACAAAAATCTCAGTCCGATTCATTTTCAGTATCACTGTCAAAAACTGAATTAATTACTAATAACATATTAACCCGGTATCAAATTTTAAACAAACTTATTAAATTGCTTTATTAAAACATTCAATCATAATTGTAAACATTCACCGCAATGGAAATAATAACGAGTACTGATGGCTTAAATAAATAAAGTAACCGAATAACTCTCAGTAAATCTCTAAGTACAATCATCAAACTGATAAATGAAATAAAATAACGAAGTCCGAAAATAAAAGTTGTCCAACTGTGGGCGACATGCCCGAACTAAAAGCTGAAATAACCATCCTATCGAATTAAAATAGATAGAGGCGTCTAAGCAAATCTTGCAGGCATCCACAATTGCTGTAGCATCGTCTGACTGGAAGGACAAACTAATCCGGACGTCCTTGTGGCTGAGCACCTAAAATATTTTTAAAAAGGGTTTTGATACCGGCCAGTACCTAAAAATATTACAAAAATATTTGCAAGTATTTAAAATGCAATAATGAATATGTAACATAATTATTCATGTTCATCTAGTGTCGCACTCGCATGAGATTATCCTCACCCCTCATTTATAGTGTGCACCTAAAGCATGTATTTTAATTTTCTAGTTATGCTACCCAACCTAACTAGTCTAGTCAATCATAACACAGTCTACTATATTAAATTTCTAGCCCTACTATGCTACTCGTATTGTACTCTGATTTGTTTCTCACTTAGCTTTCACATAAGGTATATCACTATAATTCTCAATTTGATTCTTATTATTAACTAATTAACAAAATTGTACATGAGTTATAATTTAATGTTCACACGTTTGTTTGAGCATACATATATATGTAACACTCTTTTATACGTATATTAATAACATCCCCGTGCTGCCCTCCCGGATGCATTCCCTATCATGTTATCAGGCTCCAGGTATGTCACGTACCACTCCTGGGATACCGGGTCGGAATCTGACCACCGAACTCAAATTGTATACACATAAACTGGAGGCGGTCATATACATATATTCGTGGGTCATAACCATACCACATTACCCCAATTGGACTCTAAACACACATACAATGGTCATGCAACAGTTCTATGACTTGGAAAAATGACCAAATACCTGCTGCTCATGCCAGGGTGGACTGCCCACTACGTGTATTGGATCAGATTTTATATTTTTTTCTTCTACAGTACCTTGACGTGACATGAGCATGAAAGGGGTTTTAGAATCAGTTTTCTTTTTATAAGGGCTAAAATTGCTTATTTTGGATTTTTTTACTCCATATTGTAGTGTGGATCTAGAAAGATATGAAATATCTCCCTCCAAACTGTACCTACGACCTTCATCAAATACAAAACTTTGCGTTTGTGGATGGAATCCCCCGAGAAGGGTTAGAATGGCAGTTCCTGCTCCTTGGGAGGTACCAAATAAATGACTACTTGAATCAGGATTTTAAGCATAAAGATTCCACTGACCTGTAAAAAGTAGGACTAACCCTTGGGGATGCGGTAATATATCTGAAAAATTATTCCATTGAACGTACTACCCTCTGGATCCAGGAACAGTGATATGTACTAAATTCCTGGTCCAACCTCCAACGATAGTATATCGAAAGTAGGTATGTTCAATTTATATCAGTCACACACACACACACACACAAATATATATATATATATATATATATATATATATATATATAGAGAGAGAGAGAGAGAGAGGATCTCATAAGGACCTCTGTTTGTATACCGTTGGCGCAGACCAATTTAAATAAAATAGTAAAAAAATATTTTTGAGCGAAATTTTTTTTATAGTTTTTAAACATTTAAGTAGGAGCATAAAAAAAATCAACTAAAAATGATTTTTTTTTACTAGTTTAAAAAAATCAGTCAAACTTTGTCAGTTTTTAATCAGTTAAAAATTGACAAAGTTTGACCATTTTTTTAAAAAGGCAAAAAAAATCATTTTGAGCTGATTATTTTTTTAATGGTCTTATTGAAATGTTAAAATCATAAAAAAAAACAGTCCAAAAATATTTTTTTTACTATTTTAAAATAATGGTCATCATTCAGGGACCTCAAACTGAGGCCTCACTTGATCCTTATATACACACACACACACACACACAAACAATTGCCCCCATCCCCTCTAATTTTGATGTGGTTTTGAAAATCAAATTTTCTCTGTTATTTAGGTTTTGAAAATCGATTTGGTGGTGGGGGAGGACGAAAGAGCGATGGTGGTGTTGTGTTGTAAGAGGTTTGGGTGGTGGTAGGTGAGGGGGTGCTGGTTGTTGGAGAGGTCGGGGATGTTGAAGATGGTGGTGGTGGGTGTTGGAGGTTGGGGTGTATGACACCCCTCCTATTCTAATAACGAATGGACAATCCTCTAATAAAATAAAAATCTCAGTCCGATTCATTTTCAGTATCACTGTCGAAAACTGAATTAATTACTAATAACCTATTAACCCAGTATCAAATTTTAAACAAACTTATTAAATTGCTTTATTAAAACATTCAATCATAATTGTAAACATTCACCGCAATGGAAATAATAACGAGTACTGATGGCTTAAATAAATAAAGTAACCGAATAACTCTCAGTAAATCTCTAAGTACAATCATCCAACTGATAAATGAAATAAAATAACAAAGTTCGAAAATGAAAGTTGTCCAACTGTGGGCGACATGCCCGAACTAAAAGCTGAAATAACCATCCTATCGAATTAAAATAGATAGAGGCGTCTAAACAAATCTTGCAGGCATCCACAACTGCTGTAGCATCGTCTGATTGGAAGGACAAACTAATCTTGACGTCCCGGTGGCTGAGCACCTAAAAGATTTTAAAAAAGGGTTTTGATACCGGCCAGTACCTAAAAATATTTGCAAGTATTTAAAATGCAATAATGAATATGCAACATAATTATTCATATTCATCTGGTGTCGCACTCGCATGAGATTATCCTCGCCCCTCATTTATAGTGTGCACCTAAAGCATGCATTTTAATTTCCTAGTTATGCTACCCAACCTAACTAGTCTAGTCAATCATAACACAGTCTACTATATTAAATTTCTAGCCCTACTATGCTACTCGTATTATACTCTGATTTGTTTCTCACTTAGCTTTCACATAAGGTATATCACTATAATTCTCAATTTAATTCTTATTATTAACTAATTAACAAAATTGTACATGAGTTATAATTTAATGTTCACACGTTTGTTTGAGCATACATATACATGTAACACTCTTTTATACGTATATTAATAACATCCCCGTGCTGCCCTCCCGGATGCATTCCCTATCATGTTATCAGGATCCAGGTATGTCACGTACCACTCCTGGGATACCGGGTCGGAATCTGACCACCGAACTCAAATTGTATACATATAAAATGGAGGCGGTCATATACATATATTCGTGGGTCATAACCATACCACATTACCCCAATTGGACTCTAAACACACATACAATGGTCATGCAACAGTTCTATGACTTGGAAAAATGACCAAACACTTGCTGCTCATGCCAGGGTGGACTGCCCACTACGTGTATTGGATCGGATTTTAGATGTTTTTCTTCTACAGTATCTTGACGTGACATGAGCATGAAAGGGGTTCAAGAATCAGTTTTCCTTTTATAAGGGCTAAAATCACTTATTTTGAATTTTTTACCCCATATTGTAGTGTGGATCTAGAAAGATATGAAATATCTCCCTCTAAACTGTACCTACGACCTTCATCAAATACGAAACTTTGCGTTTGTGGATGTAATCCCCCGAGAAGGGTTAGAATGGAAGTTCCTGCTCCTTGGGAGGTACCAAATAAATGACTACTTGAATCGGGATTTTAAGCATAAAGATTCCACTGACCTGTAAAAAGTAGGCCTAACCCTTGGGGATGCGGTAATATATTTAAAAAATTATTCCATTGAACGTACTGCCCTTTGGATCCAGGAATAGTGATATGTACTAAATTCCTGGTCCAACCTCCAACGATACTATATCGAAAGTAGGTATGTTCACATTTATATCATCACACACATACACACACACACACACACACACAAATATATATATATATATATATATATATACTATTTCGCTCGGTAGGTATATATCTATAGAAAACTGGATAACCGTGCATAATGTCCCTCGTAGCACTAGACCACAAATCTCGAGTCTACCCCGATTCCCGATTTTTATTAAGTATTCACTTACTTAATATTAATTTTCAAACATCACATTTCTGGCCAACATGTTACTCTACCCTAGCACTTAGCCTAATTCTAACCCAAATTTATAATTATACCCGAGTGCTATCCACCCTAATACTCCCGTAATCTCTTACCTATATTTAATTCCCCTCCAACCTAAGGTACTTTATAATCTCTCCTATCTATTACAAGAAATTATAATCCACATCTCGGACTCCATAAGCTATACCTAACACTAAACGATCCACAAAAAGCTACACAAGGCAAGAGTGAACAACACATTAAACACAACCGGTTTTCTCCCCTCAGCGAACCGGTTCGATTTTGTTGGGTTTCCAAAAGATTCAACTTTTTCCCTTTTAACCTTAGGAGTTCTAATCATCATCCAAACCTCTAATATGGGAATTACATCAATCCTAACATAACTTCACAGATTTCTACATATGATTCAACCCTAAAACATCTAATTCAAGGGATTATCATTATCAAGAATCATGCATAGTTTTAAACACTAAATTAAGATTTTTCATCTTCTATTATTTAGATCATCCAAGATTTCACCTCTATAATTCCATTCTCATCAGATCTAATATATAATCATGATTGAATTTCCCTTTTAATGATTTCATTTATAAAATTCCCGTTTTACATGTTAACCCACCTAAAATTTGTGTCTCCCTACACCAAATTTCTTCATAAATTATTGAAGATTGCGTTGGGAATTATAATAAGTTATATACTTGCCTTGAGATTGAAGAAATTATGAGATTCTCCCCTTAAGCTCCTCTCTTGGCATTGTTCTAGAAGACGACACATGAAATAGATCGTGAACCCGCTTCAAGTGCTCCACTAATTCGAGGCTATACACAATCGGCCCTACCCTCTCAATAATGAGGAAATGCCCCACACACTTAGGCGTTAACCTCTCATTTTCACCAATCTTCGATCACTACCCTTAAAGTCCAGAATATACATCCTCAACATGTACTGTAACATCTTACTCACCCTTCCCGTTTTCCCATCGGGTTATGATGGTATGCTTTGCTCAAACACAATTCCATCCCCCCGCCTCCTTACAACTCTCCGAGAGGTGGGATACAACGATCTTATCTTGATCCAAAATAGGGAATCTTGACCCTTCTGTGAGTTTTAACCCAAAAATGAAATTACATTGGTATACACGCCTATTTCCTCACTAAAATCTCCAATTGTTGTAAAAATCTAGTTGATCTCCTAGGATCAACCTTCTCCATCTAACTAGTTCTACACGTGGAGACAAACTTCGCCATGTCTCGCTCCACATTATCCCATCCATCCCATATCCCACATTGTGTGGTACATCTTAGGTCCTCCTCGTCTGTTACAATCAACTTCCTATTGATACACAAGCCACCCATAGAATTCACTTAATAAGACTTCACTCTACCTTTCGAAACTGTTGGACCCTCCCTTTGCAAGAAGGATCCCTTGCCTTTGTTTCCACAGTTCCTTAACCCAACTCAGGTGTGATGGTTCTCCCAGTTATAAATGCTCAGATTATTTTCTTCCCCTGACGAATTTCAATCCACCTTACCATTTTAAATCTACTGTTAAATGCCTTGCAGGCATACACTTTAACTCTTTGACCTCGACATTACCTTTTTTTGAAGGATACTGAATATCGAACATACTAGGGGCCCATACACCCTATACCACGTGCATACACGTACAAGCACCATAAATGCATCCTGCATACATCAAAGTTGAACCCGCATGCTCTGGGTTACTAAACAGTAAGGGTACACTCGATTACCCTACTAATCGCGAGTCAATTCTTTTTGAGATTTTCTCACTTATCAACTATTGGCGCAAACATTCCCCAGTGCTTTCTATATAGCACTACCTAATTCTGCTGGCTTTAAATAATATATTGTCTCTCTGCTCGAAGCGTTATCTGCATACGTGTAATGACTAATGTATTAAACCAATTCCCTAGAGCCCAAAATGTCTCCCAACTCCCGACGCTTACTAAGGTTCATGAGTGGGACGTCTCGTAAGTGAAATCTAAATAAAGAACTCCCCGATGCACTACTACTTAGCGTTGTCGGTTGTCAAAATCCATAGGCCCAAATCATATTACTGGGTTGATGAAAAATCCTTCCCCCAAAGTACTAAGTCTAATCCATAACTCCCACATCTATAAAGGAGTAATACAATATGACGCTCACATTATCACTAAGTCCCCATCGCTAAGTCAATAACGAACTCAATCTCTCTGCTCGGTGGTAACCCCGATATCCCCTGAATCACATCAGTAAATTCCATATGCACAGATATCGAATATAATAAGATAATTATGCCCTCTGAAATCTCTTCTCCATTATGATATAAACGTGGGCTCAACCCTCACTCAGGACGAGTCATCATAAAAGCAACAAATCCTGCCTTGGAATAGCGAATATGATAGCCTTACTGTAATATTACACCATCTCTAACCAGTCCATACCCAAGATAACATCATAATTTTACCTCTTTAAAATGAGTAGATCCACTAAAACATAATCTCCCATTATTTATACCCGCTCCCCCGTAGATGGAACGAAAGAGAGACCCACTACCCAACGATAAATATACACTCATAATTATAATAATTGATGCTACATCCACTAAGCCCATCTCATGCACGAATCTAGTGCTAACAAAAGAATGTGACGCACCCGTTTCACACGTGACTCATCCCATGTGCCCATGTATAGAAAATATACCCTCAATCACTAATGGCATTAGCTAATCAATTAGTCCACGAACGTGCTACTCACGCCCAAATTTTCCCAAGAATTATCACAGCTGCTACCCCTATTGGGAACCCTGCTCTTGACCCCAGCCCCGCTCGGATATGCACGCTAGCTGCATGTGGCCTTGCTCCCTACATACGAAATACCTACCTATGAAATCTGCATGCTTCTACACTGCTCACCCTAACAAGGATGCCCTTACCTATGATCCTGATATTTACGGTCCTTCTAGTCTCCAGTCTGATTCTCCTAGACTTGATGGCCCTACATGCAACTACCAGTAGCCGACCTAAATCTCTTAGCCGAGTCTCCCTACTATGAATCTTCACTAATGTTAATTGCCCTACTACTATGGTGCCCAACTGACACCGTTGTGTGACACCCCGCCTAATAAAATATCGGGTGATCAGTCATATATCAAATTAAACAGGAATCTCATCTGGTTCATTCTTAGCTTCACTGTCGAAAACTTTTTAACACTTAGTAACAACCTAGCATTCAAAAGAAATGGCGTCAAATGCTATCTTTTTATTAAACATATCTAACAACATGCTAAACAATACTAAATTAACATTGACACGATCACTAAATCAACAATACCGAAAAGGAGTAAATATAATCCTTTTCGAAACAAGAATTGGTTACAAAAAAAATAACAAAAATATACACCACAAGAAACAAAATGAGTACATCATCTGGATGGAACAAAAGTAATAACTAGGGAGACATGCCCAAATGAAATACTAACTGCCTCCTAATCTAGAAATGAAATGACTGAAGCGGCTAAGTCAAAGTCCTGCAATATATGTCGGAGCTGCGTAACCATGTGATAGAACAATTCTGGCGTCCTTGTGGCTGGACACATAAAAGGTTTTGGAAAATATTTTATAGCAAGGGTTAGAACCCAAAGCATTTGAAAATATTTAGCAAGTGATTTTAACTCCAATAAATTAAAATGCATGAATGCTTTTCATATTTAAGTTAGTGATGCACACTCCCTTGAGAACCACCTCACCCCTCAACTAAGTGCACGCCTAACGTACCTTTATATGACCCATCTAGCAATTTATCCCATAACTAGTATTGTCATATATATACACATATCCTACCTTTCCCACTGCTCTATCCCGAGTGAGTTTAACAAACGTTTTACAAGTTATTAACTACACTAACTTGTTTAAATCATGTTTCATTTGATACTATATAACAATCTCATAAGTTATATAATTAATACAATTCACATCATGTATTTATCCGTATATAAATCTACACCATATATACATATCATCATATTATAACATTCACACACATGTCGTAGATATAACCATCCTTATGAGTAGGCTCTCATCGGATGCTCTCTAAATGCAATCATCCTCGGGTATACTCATCCACCCGGAACCCTGACGCGGTGCTCTCACCGAATTAGTAAAATAAATGCATTGGAGGCGGACATAGTTTTCCACGGTAATGAGACCGAATCATACCCAAAGGGTCTCATTCTTGAACCCGAACGCTCTGACCTAGGGACTATTCTCACCCAGCATTCTTTAGCTAGGGGATTCACCCACATCGCGCAATCTCCCTGGATAGTACTAGAGTGAGTATGCTTTCCTATAAATATTATTCACACACATATTTATATATATATATATATATATACACTACACATCACCGCGTGTATATATTCCATCCAGGCTACCCATGCACAATTACTGTAACACTAGCCAAACATTCCCAAGTCTATGTACCGACTTGATATTTAAATAATTCTCGCAATTATTTATTTATCACTCAAGTTGTGTCACCCAGCTAAATTACGCGGATTTACATCATTAGTCGGAAATATCATCATGTAGAACTTATTCCTCAAATTCCACATATTAAGGTTAACACCATTTTTATTTGAATATTCCTTAATTTATTATATAACCCTATAATAAATTATCTAAACCAAATCCGTGCCTAAACACTCGTAGCACTACCCTAAAAATTCACCTGAGTTAATATCCCGACTCAATCGAATTAATCACACATAAATTAATTATCTTGATATTATTCAACCAATATACCCGGACCCACTCGTTTGGCCCGAAAGTCAATATCCCCAAATTGTCTTGTAATTTCTATAAAATAAGTTTGCCTACTTAAAGTGCAAGGTTCACAATTACACAAATTAAACCTTAAATCTCTGTTTTGAATTATTTTCTCAATTATCCCAATACTTACTTGTCTCGCTTTATGTAAACCTAATCTTCACTTTAGGCCTAATTTTCTTATTATAGAACAACAATCACAATCCATCAATCTAGGCAATCTGCAACGGAGCAACAACTAAAAATAACATTTCTTAAAAATTTGCCCCACGAATTTTCCCAGATGTTTACAATGTCGTTTTGAGGCATTTTGGAGCCGTTTTTGGAGAAAACTCAGCAGAGAAGAAAATGTAGAAAGCGGGATTTTCTATAGGGCAACTCAAATAGAATCGCCAATTTCATAACCAAAATGTCGAAAAATAGTTTCTAAAATGACGGTTTAATTTACCCAATTTCATACACTTCTTCAAATTCAAGAAATTGTTCTACCATTCAATTATACCCATCAAAACCCAATTTAGATATCAACTAACCGAAAATCATATTATCTTATCACACCAACTATGATATGAATAGTAATATGCAATTAATTTAGATGCAACTTAAACCACTTACCATAGGGTTTGTATAATCTGAATCTTTGATGAAGATGGTGGGTTGATTGGATGTTATCCTCTCTTGTTCTTGATTTTTGGCTCCCATGGCTTCTCCCACTTGCACCCACTTTCTCTCTATAAAAAGGGTTTTCTAAAAATGTATTATGAATGCCACACCCTCTCACTTTTAGAGTTTAATAACTCAATCCCGTTTCTTGGCTTATGGGCCTTCTAAAAAGGGCCCAAACACTTATTTGGGAGCTCAAATGCGTTTAGAAAAGTCTCAAAATCCATATTATACCTATGACCACTTTTATTCCAACTATTTCGACCCATCCGGACTCAAGAGTACACTCATAATTGCCATCCGAATTAATTTATTATGTTCTTAAATTTTTTTTCCTCACAAATGCGACACAAAATACTCTGGATAATTAAATCTCAATTCGCCAAATTAAATAGATCCTCTAATTTAAAAATTCTCCAAATAAAATAAATTATTTTTCTCCCAAAATAATTAAATTAAAGGTCCTTTAATTTACGGGGTGTTACATACTTCCCCCCTTACAAAGGAATTTCATCCTCGAAATTCAGATGAGCCTAGTAGTCCTAAGCCTCGACTAGCTTCCTAATCGTTTACCCTTAAGGATCGTTACCAATTTTTCTTAAGAGAATGTAGTTAACCAGAGTGCCCATATACCCTGTACACGTGCTTAACTTCACAAAATAACATCCGAATTTTACCAGTCTTAAACCGTAATATAACTTCGATCTCACAGTTATAACACCCCCAAATACCCTTCTCTTGACATAAAAGTATACACATCCACTCTTATGCTACAAAAATGACATATAATACCGCACCCTTACTATCACTAGTTTTCTTGTGCGAAAATAAAATCCCGACCTATATCTCCCCGCTCGACAATAAGTCAACCCAAACTTGAATCAACTCAGTATAATCCTACTCCCCGGGATTCCAATTAACAATATTAACATTTTATTTTGTAACACCTCATAATCACATACACTCATATACATATATAGGCTAGACCCTATCTCAGGTGAGACCTAGCAAAGACAATTCATACCCTGCTATCGTGAACACCCAGTTTTACTATAACTATCCACTATATCCCCAAACTATTGTTAACCACTTGAAACTTGAATAATCATCTGCTCTACTTTCACAATTCTCGAAAGTAGAAATCTCTCGTATAATGCAACCATCCTCTTAGTGTAATCCCCCACTATCTCATGGTTAACACCAACAATTCCGCTACCCCACGGTACTTATATATGGCCATTACGGCCAACGCATCCACTAATACTCGTCTCTCTTGCGAATGCTAGTGGTAACAATTTTAGGTTGCGACACACCCAAATGTCACTCCAAACATACCCATGCTCATCGTTTTACCTTTCGAGGGACAACTTATTCCCCTGTTTTTGAAATATTCAAAATCATTGTCCTAGCATTTTCTCCCCAAAACTGCTAGGCAACCGACTAGGAGAGACTCTGGCTCCACCCAGGGTGCCCATACACCCAATGTTTCGTGCATATTTGCATAAAATTTAGATCATCATATACGTAACATACTTATCTCAAGCTCGGCCCCCACATTCTCAACATGGCTATACCCGCAGGTTATTTTTGATGACCTTACCACTTACTATTCAGTTCTTCTCGATAATGCCCCACCTATCGATTTGTGGTGCAAATGTTCGCAGTGTGTCCTTCACTTCACTTCTTGGCTCCACTGGCCCTATTTGTTAGTATCTCTATACTCAACGTATTTTCTCCGCACATTCACTAATTATCATTAAGCCGGATGACCTATAATCCAATGACGTCTTCACAATTTTGACATTTTCTTATGACTTATGCGTATAACACCTCAACGCAAAACCCAAACGAACTTTTCCCAATGCGCTATTCCTTAGCATTGTCGGTCCACAATTTTTATAGAACCTAAAGTATATACCCAAGACACTCAAACCCTGTCCCTATACTCACAAGTCTAATCACGAACTCCCGCATCTCTGAAGGGTTCATGTCCTACTGCGCTCGCACTATCACTAAGTCCTTAGCACTGAATTTACTAATGAATTAAATCTCTCTGCTCTACGGTAACCCTATATACTCTGAATTTCATCAGTAAAAGTCCCTATGTACTGGAATCCAATATAGCTAGACAACTGTACTCTCTGAAGTCTACTTTACAAAAATATCGCCGCGAGCTCAACCTTCTTTCAGGTGGAACATCACAAAAATATACATCCTGCCATGGAATAATGAACACGATAGCCTTCCTATAGCCTCCCACTATTGTGAACCAGTCCGTAACCAAGATAAAACCATACCTCGAATATCACCTCTCAATGAGATAATCCTCAGAAAATATATATCATCGCAATGTAACCACCCGTTCCTTTATAAGTGGAACTGAAGAGTTCCCCACTACTCCATAGTAAATATACGCATACTAGTGATATTAACGATACCTCCACTAAATCCATTTCTCATGCGAATTTACTACTAATACATTACTGTGACCGACTTGCATCACACAAAACAAACCCCAATCATCTCGGAATAAAACTCGTAGTTTCAGTTGCCCATAACACTACCGTCTCAATGGCTAATCAACATAACATCCTTGTCCTAACCAAACCAAAAACTTTTTACTGATGCCCTTGCTAGGCATCCCACTCTTATCCCCTGCCTCGCTACGGATAAGATCCACACATGTATTTCTACTCTCTTACACATTAGACACATTTCTATGTCATTCTCCTTTCTTTAGACCCACCAGCCATGTCGGGGTTATACTTCTCATGGACCTGGTAGCCTTAACCTTGATCGCTACCCAAATATCCCTTTGGATTCGCTGATCCCATAGACATGCCGATGGCCTTGATGGCCTTAACTGAATTCATCGTCCCTTGGTAGAAATTATATTGATCTTGATCATTAATCTAGGTCCCCTACTGGGTATCCCTTCCCTCAATGCCCCTCACTAGCACTAACAATCCAGTCTAACTCTCCTATAAGATTCTCTAACTCCCTTAGCTCCCCTCTCTCAAGAGAGTTGATTCAAATGTAAATGTACAACCTCGACGACAATATTACCAGTCATCCTAACAAGATATCCTATCCATGCTTGTATATTCTACCCACAGGTCTATTATTTACTTGCACCCCTACTTGATTTTTCGTATCCCTCTCATCGGTTATGAAGTTTATGAATTCCATCAACATTCCTTCCTATCTGGCCACTATCCGACCCATTTTTGGAAAATTATAGAACTTTCCCTTGCCTCTCTTTTTAACCTATTGTGAGAGGATTCGTAATACTCCACACACTAAATCCCTTGTTATTCACTGTAATTTTCCCATGGCTATGGTGACTAACTCCCATTACCCTACGCTGCTCCTATGAGAAGACATTTATGCTCAGAATTTCAACTTGAGTGTCACTACACTCCCCCACATGTGATACCAATTGGATGTTTTCCATCCATTGGTAAATCACCTTTTCGCACCTCTCTCGCATTCTAAAAGATTTTTCTTTTGAAACAAGATCTTTTTCGACCCTTACCCCTTGTCGTCTACACTTGGGGTTTTAACTTTGTACATCATCCTTCTCGACGGCTCTTGGGGAAACTACTGCGCCCTAGTGGTTACTCCAATCTCAATGTTCGAATAATATGGTGACTCCTACCACGTCATTATTTCCAGAATACTCCATATACCCTACCGAGTCCTCCCTTTTAAAATCCATCTAACGTCCCACGCTTGTCGTTCTAAAATGTTCGATCTGCCACGCTCAACAAAAACCGTATATGAATCACATCAACTATACATAATAGCAGGAGAATGTAAATCGCAGACGTAAAGGAATACAATAATCCTATAATAAGTCTCTATATCAAAGAACACTACGCTGAAAAGTGAAAAGCCGCACAGATCCTAAAGACACTAGAACCTGATGTTATGATACCATATGTGACACCCAGCCTAATAAAATATCGGGTGATCAGTCCATTATCAAATTAAATAGGAATCTCATCTGGTTCATTCTTAGCATTACTGTCGAAAACTTTTTAAAACTTAGTAACCACCTAGTATTCAAAAGACATGGTGTTAAATTTTATCTTTTTATTAAACATCTCTAACAACATGAAAAAGAATACTAAATTAACATTCACACAATCACTGAATGAACAATACTGAAAAGGAGTAAATTTAATACTTGTCGAGACAACAATCAGCTACAAAACAAATAAGAAAATATACACCACAAGAAATAAAATGAGTACATCATCTGGCTAGAACAAAAGTAATAACTAGGACGACATGACCAAATGAAATACTGACTGCCTCCTACTCTAGAAATGAAATGACTCAAGCAGCTAAGTCAAAGTCCTGCAACATATGCCGCGACTGCGTAACTCTAGGATAGAACAATTCTAGCATCCTTGTGGTTGGAAACCTTAAAGGTTTTTGAAAATATTTTATAGCAAGGGTTGAACCCAAAACATTTGAAAATATTAAGCAAGTGAATTTAATTGTAGTAAATTAAAATGCAAGAATGCTCTTTATATTTAATTTAGTGCCGCACTCTCTCTTGAGAACCACCTCACCCCTCAGCTAATGTGCACGCCTAACTTACCTATATATGACCTATCTAGCTATTTACCCGATAACTAGTCTTGTCATATATATACACATATCCTGCCATTCCTACTACTTTATCTCTACTGTGTTTAGTAAATGTTTTATAAGTTATTAACCACACTGACTTATTTAAATCATTTCTCATTTGATACTATATAACAATTTCACAAGTTATATAATTAATACAATTCACATCATGTATTTACCCATATATAAATCTACACCATATATACATATCATCATATTACAACACTCACACACATGTCGTAGATATAACCATCCTCCTGACTAGGCTCTCATCCGATACTCTCTAAATGCTATCATCCTTGGGTATACTCATCCACCCGGAACCCTAATGCGGTGCTCTCACCGAATCAGTAAAATAAACGAATTGGAGGCAGCCATAGTTTCCCATGGTAATGAGACCGAAATATACCCAAAGGGTCTCATTCCTGAACCCAAACGCTTAGACCTGGGGACTATTCTCACGCTGTATTCTCTAGCCAGGGGATTCACCCACATCGCGCAACCTCCCTTGATAGCACTAGAGTGGGTATGCTTTCCTATAAATATTATTCACACAAATATATATATATATATATATATATATATATATATATATATATATATATATATATTGTAAGGACCAAATTTCCAATTGAGTCTTAATATAGTTTTGACTTATTCTCGGAACAAAACACGTTTGAGTCATAGGTAGATTTTATTGTCCGATCGCTATGAGACTATGACCTGTCAAAGTTTAATTGAATACGTTAGGCAAAGCTACAAGGAATTAATCATGCCGAAGTTTAATTGGTGAAATTAGTCGTCTTTAAGGTTTAATTGCATTTTCGAGATCACACAGTTATGAATGCATAATGTTAATGTAACTCGAAATTTTATTTTGCAAAAATAAGGATGTTATTTAAAAAAAAAGGAAATGTTTTAAAAGTGTTTTAAATGTTTACACTTCGTTTTGGAGCTGATGATGATGGATTAGAGTTGGTTAAGAGTTGGGTTTATGTAAAACTCTATTTTAAAAGTTGGATATCAAAACTCTAAATCCGAGCGACGTCGTTCAAATGACAAGCACAGTCGTTCGGATGAGAGCTTCTGTCGTTCGAATGACGCACTATCTAGATCGAACGAGATTCCTCCACCGCCTTAAAATAATTATAAATAGGCGTGGTCAGTTTCCTCGAAGTGTGTGCAGTGCAAAAAATAGTTTACCATAGAGAAATGTTTTGTGACACCCCGCCTAATTAAATACCGGGTGATAAGTCCATTATTAAATTAAAATCAAAGTGTCCAGTTTCTTCATTCATAGCATCACTGTCGGAAAATAATTTTCATTATTAATCACCTAATAATTAATTAAGCTAAGTGTCAAAACATTTTCCAAATTAATTATACCCAATTAATCCATTAATAAATTTCATGCTTTAATATATCTGTCATTCCCATTCCACAAGAATAAATACTGAGCATGAGTAAAATACTGACAGAAACGAGGCTGGATAAAACATTCCAGTTCAAAGTCTAAAATAAATAGAATCATAATACTCAATCTAATAGGGAAAGAAAAACGAATAAGAAAAATACAATCTCCAAAATAATTAAACTAGAAATGGGTGACACATGCCCTAACTGAAATGTCTGAACTAAGAACTGAATGAAAAGATAGAAACGTCTAATATCAATAACCTACGACTTCCACAACACCTGTAACTCGTCAAATGATCCACGCGCCTAAGTCTGGTGGTGACCCTATGGCTGGACACCTAGTATAATATATATAGCAAAGATAAGAGGAATAGCAAGAAACGGGTCAGAGCCCGATTGGTAAAAATATTTGTTTAGCAAGTATTTAAAACAACATTAATGCAATTATTATGTGTATATTTGTTTCGAACTCTCGCTTGAGATTCTCACCCATTTACTAATGTGCACACCTAACGTATGTCTACCCCAGCCTAGTCCTCTATAATATTCCCAACTAGGTTATTGGCATAGACTCCTAAATATATCTCGAGGAAGTAATCCGTATCTCCCATACAATACGCTAATAATATTCTTTTATGCCAGTTACCCATTTTGTATTCAGTATTTTGATAGGAAGTCTTTTATCCATTGGAATTACTTTACTTATCCACACTTATACATTTTATAATTTCACACATTAGAATCATTCATTCTCAAGTATATATATCACTGTTCTAAAAAACCCGCGTAGGCTCCGCCTAGGCACGCCTAGGCTTAAGGCTTGGGAGAAACGCCTCGCCCTACGCTTTTCACGCCTTATTCTTGGTAAAACCCTTAAGGCGCACTTTTTTCTAAAAACAACAATGATTTAGTGAAACGATGTCGCCTTTTAAAGAATTTCTTTACAAACCGGTCCATTATCTCATCCAAAATAATCAAATAGTATTTTAATTTGCATATATTCAGACATATTTTTATGATATGTGCAATTTTTGTATTTTAATAGCCTTGTTATGGTTAAAAAATATTAAAATATATTAAGAAGGCATAAACGCCTTTTCACGCTTTTTTACGCCTAGGCCCGCCTAGGCTTCTAAGGCTTAAGGCTTGGCCTCCACGCCTCAATCACGCCCCGCGTTTTTTAGAACCTTGATATATATATATATATATATATATATATAAAACCTGCACCCCATGGTTAGGACCACTTGGCGCAATGCATACTTTGCTATCGTGTCCCGGTGTATCACTCGCTGCATAAAGGATAATTGGTTTAGCGTATCTCACGAACTGTAAATCTCAAAAAATAAATATTGGAGGCGAGCATACTCACCAGCTAAATGAGTCACACATATGCCTATGCTCCCTTCAACCGTCGAAACTATCCTACATAACAGATAACACGTATCCAAGTTCATAGGCTCCGGGTACAAGTCAAATATCCCCCCCTCGGATCACCCATGATAAGACTGCCCACTGCACGAAACCTCCGCTCGATAGAAAGCAGCGTAGGTATGCTATACACACAATAATGATAACATATAATAATTGGCATTACAGAAGCCTCACAATAATTTAGGTATTCACCCAACCAATATTTATATTTCTTCACGTTGTATATTTCTCCTTACTACTTACGTAATTTACTCAATTATTCACTCTCTCGAATTTTCCAAGGTTAATTCACCTATTAAATACTTAAGGTTTCATTCTTGGATTATTTCCCAAATAGTTCTGCACTAACTTAATATTGGTAAATGGCAGTATCCCTAAACATAAGGAACTGGGTAGCATGATCCGGGGAAAATGGAATTTATGGGATTTTTGGGACCTGTCATTCGAACGAGTTAGCAGGTCGTTTGAATGACTTTAACTTCTTATTCGAACGAGACTCCATCTCGTTCGAACGAGATGAGGTCTTTTTCTGCTTTGGCCAGACCTATTACGTATTACTGTTCATACTTCGTCTTCCCCAAAATTTCAGTCCTAAAACCTCTAAATTTCTTAACCCCAACACCAAAACATCAATCCTAATTAATGTTCTAACATACATAAATGGTTTCCCTTAACTTTGAAGCATTAATTCATCATAAAACAGTTATAAATTCCAAAGTCCTTAATTTAACAATTCAAAACCCTAATTCATCAAATTTCTAAACATGAACTCCAATTGAGATTCGTCCATTACAATTAAACAACAATTTGAGACTCTTAAACTATCTACATGAGGGATTTATCCTAATTCTTTTTTCAAATTTCAATTCATATCCTTAAATCTCCAATTTCATCAAAATCCATAAATCAAAAGTGAATATAATCTACCTACACCAATATGAACGTATTTATTGTTATGAATCGCAAGTAATAAACACTTGCCTTAATTTCGATGGTCTGATTTGCTATTGATATGGGTATAAGTGTGTTCTTCTTCTCGCGATCTACACTTTGGTATATTTTTTGGTGTGTGTTCTTGAGTTAGGCACCAAGAACACCAATAGCTTCTTCTTCCTTCCTCTGTGCCTTTCTCTTTTCCCTCACATAGGTTCAGAGCTGATAACTCCCCACTAACCCATGTACATCTATCTTTTATTTCCTAATTTTCGTCCATATTATTACTCCAAAATTCCAAAGGATAGAAGTACCCATACGAGATGCTGATAGGCATAAAATTACCCCGGAGTCCGAATAAAATACCCAGCTAGAGTTTTCTGACTATCTCGACCCTTCCGGACTCAATAGAACACTCAAAATTACCATACAAGTTATACAAAAATAATTTATCTTTTTATTTCATACAATTAATCCCGACATGACTTGCATGCGCATTCTGACTTAAAATACCAAACTGTCGTATTTCGCCCTCCGACAAATTATAAAAATTGTACAATTCCATATTACGTATACCCACAGTAATAATCAATGATTTTCATCAATAAGTATTAACCCTTGGCATGCTAGTTAAAAATTATTTTAAATTCGGATTAATTAACAATTAAATTTCCCGCCCTTTTTAATTTAATTAATCCAGCAATAATAATAAATCCTATAATTATTTAATGTCATAAAAATATGGGGTATTACAAGTTTCTGCACAAAGTTTTCTAAGTGTTTTCACAATAAAACATCCTTAAAGTTTCAAAATCCGAGCTTTTCATTATCATATGTTCTTTTGATCTTGTTCGCACCAAGTTTGAGGTTCTATTGAAGATCCATTGCTGGTTTTGCGGTGAAGATTCGACAGATATCGATTTTTAGATCATAGACGATACATGCCATATCGGTGGAAACCGAGACACTCGTGGAGGCGCGTGTTGTGGACGAGCATCGTAGAAGAAGGTTACTTTTTGCGTGGGCACTGTGAAAATTAATTGAAGATCAGAGGAGCGTCAAGTCTTGTGGGTGGATCGAGTTGTTGTAAAGACTACCGTCTGACTTTGTAATTCCATTATCATAGTGATTGTCTAGCCTGGGTCGTCCGAGATTTTTCCTCGATTGAGTTTTTCCCCATACATCGGTGTTGTGAGTATTTCTCACTTTATTTTACTTGCTTTAAGCACTAGTTGCATGCTTAGGGTTAAACAAGATAAAATCTGGTTAAGTTAATTTGTGTCACAACTTGGTTTGATAAAATTAAAAAAGAGTTTTTTCAAAAAGAGAAAGTTGGTTTGCATTCATCCTTAACTTAATTCCGCTCCAGAAAAAGTTTTTATTGAAAGTTATATTTTGGGGACCTACAAATTGGTATCAGATCTAGAAATATATTTTTGTTGTGTTTGATCCCTTTTTGCTTGTGAGGATGAATTTTGGAAATTGTGATAGTTCTTGCACTCCTATTTTTTATGGCACTAACTATGCTTATTGGAAAATACAAATGAAAAATGCTTTAAAATCCATTGATGAGTGTGTCTGGTTAGCTATTAAAAAAGTTTGGACACCACCTGTCACACGAGAGGGCGAGGTCACTAGTTTGAAACCCGTTGAGTCATGAACTGAGACTGAACATAGGCTTGCACAGTATAACTCTAAAGGTCTGCACGTTATTTACTCACATGTCACACCTGAAGAGTATAATCGTATCATGACTTGTGAAACTTCAAAAGAAGTTTAGGTTACACTGGCACTCACTCACGAGGGCACGAGCACGGTTAGGGCGTCTAAGTTGCAAAATCTCACTTCACAATTTGAGACGATTAAGATGTTAGAGAGTGAGACGTTTGATGAGTTTTACAGTAGGTTGTCCATGATTGTTAATGCGGCGTTTAACCTAGGTGAAAAGATTCCCGATAATCGTACGATAAAGAAAATTTTGATATCGTTTCCAAGTAGGTTTGATTCTAAAGTGATCGTTATGAATTTCCTTGGTATGCTTAACTCGTCAAAACTAGAAGAGGTCGTACGTGACTTACAAATCTATGAACTCGATAAGTTTACCTCCAAGAAAGTGCCAAAGAAATAAAAGGGCATTTCTTTGAAAGCCCTGAAGGAGGAGACTAAAGTGTCGAATGGCGACTTCGATTCCAACTTTGAGGATGTCGTCTTGTTGACAATAAAGTTCAAGAAGTTTCTTCAAATTCATAAGCAATCGAAAGATGCCAAAAAGTTTAAGAAATTCAAGAACAAGGGAGAATCCATCCCTGGGGATAAAAGTGAGAAACCTAAGATAGATGAGAGGGGTATGGTCACAAAGTAGCCGAGTGTCCCACTAGACTTAAGAAAGAGGGAAAGAAACCGATAGCATACAACGCCACCTTAAGTGATAGTGGACCAGAAGAGGGAGAGGATTACCCCACTGAGCGTAACTTTATTACGTTTATGGTATGTCATGTGAGCGACGATGATATATCTTCCCACGAGGATACTCATGTGAGTGACACTTTCGAGGCTGTTGAGAGTGATTCCCGAGAGGGTGAGGGTAATGAGAGCGAGGATGAGGAGATCGACGTAGGAGAGTTGCAAGTTGCATTCCGAGAGTTATTTGAGGAGACGGTGAAGGTGAAAAAGGAAAATTTGAAATTATAACCTAAGTTGAAAGAGTGTGCTGTAGAAAATAATGATACGTTAATTGAGGATCTTAGGGCACGGGAGAAGAATCTTAGGGAGAAGCTAGATTACGTCGAGAAAGAGAGAGATAACCTTAAAGGTTTGATGGAGGCTTTGAAAAAGGAGTTGCTAGATTTTGAGGAGTCTATGCGTCTACTCGAGTCTAGGATTAAGGAGTTAGAGGAGAGTTTGAGAGACTCGTCTAGAGTTAAGTTTGACTTGGAGGCTACAAGTGAGAAGTTGGATAGGATGATAGGCACCGTCCAAATTAGGAGAGATAGGGGAGGTATTGGTTTTGATGATCGTATTATTCCCATTCCCCCCCGCACGTGTGAGAGAGCAACATAGGAACGTTAGAAAAGGTCCACATATAGGTCACTTTCCATACCATCGCTACACTTGCACGTTTTGTGGTAGGAAAGGTCACCTAAGAAAGTTTTTCTATGACCTTAGAAATGCTCCTCGAAAGTTTAGAAAGTTTAGGAATAAAGTTGCCCCGATTCCCCCCACACCCATGCGTCATTACACACCTACTTGGGTTAGGAAGTCGGATTTAGTAGCTTTAGGAATAAAACTTCATGGTTCTCATTTGGTTCCACTTGATTCTTCCCATGCTAAATCTACTGGTTGAGTGTGTTACCATGTTTATCGTATTGTATTATATTTTTCCTTTATTGCATCTTATTTGAAAAATGGAAAAAGATTTTGTTTTGAATTTTTTTTAGAAAAACATAAAAAGATTTTTCTTTTATTTGAGTCAAAATATTTTGAAAAAGCCAAAAAGATTTTTGTTTTTTGTTTTTTTGAGTTAACATGTTTGATATGGCATATTGGTGTGTTTGTACCCCTTTCCTTCCATTATCCATGTGGCTAGGACATTTGGTCATTATTATCGATGCTTATAATTATCTTAGCCATTGTTTTTATGGCGTTGTTTTGAAGTTGATATGCGTTTTGATTCGACTTTGTATATATGCCATATTTGCACACATGCACAAGTTTATATGGAAGTTTGACTTCTCTTGCATATTTGAGTTTGGTGAGACGTTCTTATCTCAATTTTGTCATCTATGCGTAAGCAGACTTAAGGGAAGGTGTGCATATGATAACCGTTCACCCATGAGTTTTTTTTAAATATGATGAGTGTACGGAAAAGGGCTGTGAGAGTGTAAAATTGACTCGTCGTGAAAGTCACCATTTAAAAGAGCCCGAAAAAAATCCGTAAGGCAATAAAAAGAATCATATGAAAAAAATATGCCAAATTAGTTTAGATCATTAAAAAAAATATATGATCTTATTGAGGGAGTTTGTATGGATTAAAAATTTAAACGGGTTTGCACAAAGAATCCTATAGTTGAAAATTCTTGTCATGACGCTAATGTTTGTAGAATCATCAAAATTCTAGATTCGTGTGCATGATGTTTGTTTAGTTCATTAAGCTCATTCTTCAATTATCACATATAGCTATAATAAAGTTTGATGATAAATTGATATTGATTAGAGCTTCTTGACCATTTCGATGTGTTGGAATTGTGATTCATTTGTTGTTGTTCATGCCTATACATTACATGTTTCATGTTTGAGCACATCGGTACTATGTTAGTATGTTACTAATATTTGTTTGTTTTTTAGCTTTCTTAGTTTTACTACTGTTTCGCAGAGCCCCTTCCAGTTAGAATTTTCACATAAATTTTCCACTGGGAAACACTGTTTAATTTTCTAGGGAGACTGTGAAAGTTTGATTATGTCGTTTTAACGACATACAGTTTCGTTCGAGCGATGTCGCTTCTTGTTCGAATGACATCCCTGGCTCGTTCGAACGACATCCTGTTTGACCAGTTTGACTTTTTCTGGTTGATGTCTATTTCAGTACCCTTATGCATATTGATTCATATTTTGTTACTGGGTTTCTGTTTATGCTATTTACTTTTCTCAGTGACATATTTTGCTGCATTGGTTCGTTTAATCACACCTGCTTAGATTGATATATTCTTTGTGTGATTCATTGTTTGCTAGCTACTAATTTGACATTGCTTGTTCATATTTAACTGGTTGTTTCTGTTTATGTAACTATTCTTCATGATGATTTAATCATATTGGTATATCTTATGCTAGATTTGTTTATCTTTTCACCGAATTGTCTATTCGAGACAAAAAGGGGGGAGAGATGTCTGTGATGTTGGGGGAGTTTTGTGTGAGTCGAGTTTTGTTTACATATTGGTATCATGATTACTCACATAACGAATGGTTCTGATTTGAGTTTTCATATTGATTTATATCATTTGTTTCTCCATACTTCACTTGGTATTTTTCTGTTTCATGTGTGTAGGTATGCTTAAAGAGATTCGATATTTCAAGTCTACATTACATTCAGACATTCAAGAGGGTTTCATGTTTTTCGGTCCATTATTGAAGAATCTTATCATGTACTGATGATGTAATTTATTTTTGGGTTTATGGGATGGTATTTAGGCATCATACGGCTTGACGGTTCGACTTAGGCATTTCACTGTTGGTTTTTGCCCCGGAATAGTCAAAGGTGGAGATTGATAAGGACCAAATTTTCAATTGAGTCTTAATGGAGTTTTGACTTATCCTCGGAACAAAACACGTTTGAGTCATAAATAGATTTTTATTATCCGATCACTACGAGACTATAACCTGTCAAAGTTTAATTGAAGATGTTGCGACAAAGATACAAGGAATTAATCATGCCAAAGTTTAATTGGTGAAATTTCTCGTCTTCAAAGTTTAATTGCATTTCCGAGATCACACAGGTACGAATGCATAATGTTAATGTAACTCGGAATTTTATTTTGCAAAAATAAGGATGTTATTTAAAAAAAAGAAAATGTTTTAAAATGTTGTTCAAGTATTTTAAAATCTTACACTTCGTTTAGAGCTGATGATGACGGATTAGAGTTGGATAAGAGTTGGGTTTAAGTAAAACTCTGTTTTCAAAGTTGGATGCATCAAAACTCTAAATCCGGGCGACATCGTTCAAATGACAAGCACTGTCGTTCGAACGAGAGTTGTTGTCATTCGAACGACGCAGTATCTCTCTCGAACGAGATTCCTCCACAGCCTTAAAATAATTATAAATAGGCGTGGTCAGTTTCATCGAAGCGTGTGTAGTGCGAAAAACAGTTTACCATACATAAAGGTTTCTGCAGAAAGTTTTCTAAGTGTTTTTACAATAAAACATCCTTAGAGTTTCAAGATCCGAGCTTTTCATTATCATATGTTCTTGTGATCTTGTTGGCACCAAGTTTGAGGTTATATTGAAGATCCATTGCTGGTTTTGCGGTGAAGATTCGACAGATACCGATTTCTACATCGTAAACGATACATGCCATATCGGTGGGCACCGAGACACTCGTGGAGGAGCGTGTTGTAGACGAGCATCGTAGAAGAAGGTTACTTTCTGCATGGGAACTGTGAAAATTGGTAGAAGATCAGAGGAGCATCAAGTCTCGTGGGTGGATCGAGTTGTTGTATAAGACTACCATCTGACTTTGTAATTCCGTTGTCATAGTGATTGTCAGGCCTGGGCCGTCCGAGGTTTTTTTTTCCGATTGGGTTTTTCCTCATACATCATTGTTGGGAGTATTGCTTCACTTTATTTTACTTTCTTTAATCACTAGTTGCATGCTTAAGGTTAAACAAGATAAAATATGGTTAAGTTAATTTGTGTCACAACTTGGTTTGATAAAATTGAAAAAGAGTTTTTTCAAAAAGGGAAAGTGGGTTTGCATTCATCCTTAACTTAATTCCGCTCAAGCAAAAGTTTTTATTGAAAGTTATATTTTGGGGACCTACACACACACACACACACATATATATATACACACAACACATCACCGTATGTATATATTCAATCCAGGCTACCCGTGCACAATTACCGTAATACTAGCCTAACATTTTCAAGTCTATGTACCGACTTGATATTTAAATAATTTCTACAATTATTTATTTATCACTCAAGTTGTATGACCCAACTAAATTACGTGGACTTACATCATTAGCCCGAAATCTCATCATGTAGAACTTATTCCTCAAATCCCACATATTAAGGTTAACACCATTTGTATTTGAATATTCCTTAATTTACTATATAACCCTATAATAAATTATCTAAACCAAATCCATGCCTAAACACTCATAGCACTACCCCAAAAATTCACCCGCGTTAATATCCTGACTCAATCGAATTAATCACACATAAATTAATTATCTCGACGTTATTTAACCAATATACCTTAACCCACTCGTTTGGCCGAAAAGTCAATATCCCCAAATTATCTTGTAATTTCTATCAAATACGTTTGCCCACTTAAAGTGCAAGGTTCACAATTATAAAAATTAAACCTTAAATCTCCTTTTTAGATTATTTTCTCAGTTATCCCAATACTTACATATCTCACTTTATGTAAACCTAATCTTCACTTTATGCCAGATGTCCTTATTATAGAACAACAATCACAATCAAGTAATCTAGGCAACCTCCAACGGAGCAACAACTAAAAATAACATTTCTTAAAAATTTGCTCCACGAATCTCCCAGATTTTTAAAATGTCATTTTGAGGCATTTTGGAGCCCTTTTTCGAGAAAACTCATCAAAGAAGAAAATGTAGAAAATGGGATTTTCTACGAGGCATCTCGAATAGAATCGCCATTTTAGTTACCGAAACATCAAAAAATAGTTTCTAAAATGACGGTTTAATTTACTCAATTTCATACACTTCTTCAAATTCAAGAAATTGTTCTACATACCATCAAAACCCAATTTAGATATCAACTAACCCAAAACCATATCATCTCATCGCACCCATTATGATATGAATAGCAATACGCAATTAATTTAGATGCAAGTTAAACAACTTACCTTAGGGTTTGTAGAATCTGAATCTTTAATGAAGATGGTGGGTTGATTGAATGCTATCCTCTCTTATTCTTGATTTTTGGCGCCCATGGGTTATACTTGCACCAACTTTCTCTCTTTAAAAATGCTTTTCTAAAAATGTACTATGAATGCCACACCCTATCACTTTCAGGGTTTATTAACTCAATCCTGTTTTTTGGCTTATGAACTTTCTAAAAAGGGCCCACACACTTATTTGGGAGCTCAAATTTGTCTAGAAAAATCCCGAAACCCATATTATACCTCTGGTCACTCTTTTCCAACTATTTCGACCCATCCGAACTCAACTGTGCACTCATAATTGCTATCCGAATTAATTTATAATATTCTTCAATATTTTTCCTCACAAATGCGACACAAAATCCTTCGAATAATTAAATCTCAATTTGCCAAAATAAATAGATCCTCTAATTTAAAAATTCTCCAAATCATGAATTTAATTTCTCCCATTAAAATAAATTCTTTTCTCCCCAAATAATTAAATTATAGGTCCTTGAATTTACGGGGTGTTATACGTTGCCCTCAGTCTTGCCTAGTTGGCTAGACTCTCCGGCCCTGTTTACTCCCTTTATAATGGAAGAGATGGTCCTAACAGTGTAAAAGTTCTGCATTGACGACATCAGCTTAGTTCCCCAATGTAGGGTTTCCTAATAAGTGCAGGAGATTCTTACAAGTGAGTCCATCAATAAACTTAAAGACCCTCTTCTCCTCGGTGTTCACCTCACCTGTCACAAAGTTTGCCAGGCGCGTGAAATCTTCCTCATATTTGGCCACAGTCCGACCCTCTTGTGAAATATCTCAGAGCCTCCTCCTCAAATCCATTTGAGCTGTCAACGGAAAGAACTTGCGATTAAACCTCACCCATAGCTCTTGTATTTCCATCAAATCCCTCTCATATACTGTGGTAACTGATTCCCACCACTACAGAGCTGTCCCGACTAGCTTGAATGTAGCTAGTACCTAATTTTGAGTGTCAATGGACCCAATTATATGCAAATGCCCCATGATGTCCTTATTCTATTGGTTAGATGCAATAACATCTGTCATCCCTTAGAATTCAAGAGAATGGCCCTTCTAGAAGCCCTTTCTAACTCTCTCCCATGTCGACGGCACTGAGTGAGAGTGAACTGCTGCCACATACTAATGTGGATGTGTGATAAAGAGAACTTTTGCATATATTTTTCGTCGTTGATTGAAAAGCTCCTCTAGTCAAAATCCTCAATTACCTATAAAATATAACAATCTAAAGTGTAGAGGTAAGTAAGGGTATCAATCCACATCAAGGGCGTAAGTTAGAGACAAACTCAATTATAATTCAATTTTATTTTCGTTTTGGGCTTTTTTACTTTTTCTATTTTTTTTAGCGTTTCACATATTAAAACAATTTGGGTGAGATGAGGATTTAAGCTAAACTAAACTAAATGAGAGATGATAACAACTAACTAACAAGTTACTAAAATAAAAAACAAAGTCTAACACAAAAATAAGAGATAAAATGAGGTAAATAATAGTGAGAACAATCAAGGAGTGGGATTACACCGCAAATTTTAGCTATTCTAACTAATTAATTTAATTAATTGAATCCTCCCAAATTAATATCAAAATTACAAATCAACTCTCGTTGCAAATGTAATTTTAATAGTAACCTTTTAGAAAATTAAGTTTAACCCACACAACTCTAGAAAAATATATCTACACTCCTTTTAATTAATCACCCACTAGGATCGATCGATTAAAATTTATGTAAATATTAGAAAATAAATTTAGAGTTGAAATTCAAGTAATAATACCCCACTTAAGAAACCCCTATCTCTAGTTCGAATCTAAAATGGGTATTACAACTAGAATTTCTATTTTCTCTCAAAAATTATTTACCCTCTCTCGGGGCGTAAATTTAAGGGTGAGGGATCCAAATTAACATTCAAAGGGAATTTTTAAGTAATCAAACTAATTAAATTAAAATAACAACAAATAAGAGTTTCTCCCACCCCTTGAAAGGGGATTTAGCCTAATATGGTATGAAATTTGGCAAATTTAATAATCAAAGGCATAAAATAAATGAGAAGATAAGAGAACAATCAAACCCAATCTCTTGATGCTTAATTGAACTTCAATCCATGAGTTGAAATTAACATCCCTCAATTTGAATGATCCAAAAAAAATTACATAAAAAATTTCACTCAAATTAATCCTCACAATAATTTATTTTTCCATCACTATCTAAAAAAAAGTAAAATAAAATAAATTCTAACCTAAAAAAAACTAAACTAAAATGGTGTTTCTCTCTCTTAAATACTAGATGGGGTTTCCAGCTTCCTCTTAAAAATGGTCTTCATCTTCATTTTATAATAGGCATGGAGCTAAGGATAAATTGGGTAGGAATTAAATGGACATGAGGGGTGTGAGGATAAGTTGGGTATGCACAAATGTGCATGGGTTGTGTGAGGTCATCTGGGAAGTGGGGTGGTGAGGATAAAAACAAATCATATTTGGTTAAAAGGGTTAAGTGGGTTTTAACACATGTGGCAATTGGTTTACTTGGTTTTGGTTTATTTGTATTTGTTGGTTGCTGAGATGAAATCGTGTTGGGACAAGGAAGCATTTGGAGAATGGGTTTGAAATGGGTCTTTGGGTTGCCAGATTTGAACACGGGTTGGTTTTGTGTAGGGGTTCGGGATGAATGTCCGGAGCTATGGGAGACAGGGTTGGACGTCGTCGGATAGGAGCTCCGCCGAAATGGTTTAGGCCTGAAAGGTTCGGCGGATAGTTCTCGGGAATCGCGATCGGGTTTAGGTTTGAGGGTTGGCTCCGGCCGTCGAGTGTGGTTGCGATCGGGTTTAGGCCGGGTAGGGGTTGATGAAATGGGTTGTGGGTTCGGGGTGGTTGGGTCGGGTACGCTGCTGCTGGGTTCCCGATTGATAGGGTCGAGGCTTAGCAGACCCGGGTAACCAGAGGTTTCGGGTTTGAGGGCAGCCATGGATGGGTTTCAAGGGGATGGATTGTGGTGGTTAAAATTTTGGTTATGGGTTTTGTGGTAATGGTGAAGATTGGAGGAGAGAGAGAGAATGGGAGAGTTGGAGAAGAAGATGAGTGGGTTCGATTGTGTGTGTGTGGGGGGGGGGGGGGGGGGGTGTATGGGAAGGTAGGTATGGGTGAGGTGAGTGAGTTGGATGTGTGAGTGTGTATGGTTTAAAGTTGTGAGTGAGTTTATGTGTGTGTTTAATTTGGACCCTAATAAAATAAAACTAACTAATAAAAATAAAACTACTAAAACTAAAAATCTAAAAATTAAATTCCTATTCTAAAAATAAAATAAAGACTCAATTAAAAATGAAACTAAAAAGAAATAAAAATAAAAAATATAAATATAATAAACTAAAAACTGAAATTCTAAAAAAAGTAAAATCTAATAAAAATAAAAAAATAAATGAAATCCTAAAAAATCTAATCCTAATAAAAAAACTAAAAACTAATCAAAATAAAAATAAAATAAAATTTTACTAATAAAAATAAAATAGAAAAATAGAAAATAAAATCTAGAAATTTTAAATAAATCTAAAATAAATACTAAAATTAAAATGACTCAAACTAAAAGTCTAAGAAAAATAAAAAGGCACAAACTAAACACGCATGGAGTGCAGGGTAGGTTTAGGCTCGGTTTATGCTCGGGTAAGGTTACGGGGGAGGGAATTAGCTCTACTGTAAATTACCTCGAAATATAGCTTTTGACACCGCAACTGCAAACAAGCTGCACAATAGACAGATACACGCATAAGACCATTATTGTCAAGAATTAGCAACTAAAATATGTCTATTCGGGGTATAAAATGTACACTTTTGGGTGCTTATCATTGTGCATGGGGAAAATGTCGTGTTAAAGTAGTCATCGTGACATTAACTAAATGTGCAATAATGCTGGCAACATCTTCTGCGTTCATCGTCCCCTAATGGGTCTTCAGCTCTGGCTGAGCCTCTCCTCCTGTTGTCCTCCTTACGACCTGAGTTGGCCGTCCCCTCTTTTTGTTTAGCATTTAAAACCAAACTGAATTCATATGAGATTCACTTCAACTATATACAATAGTAGAAGAACGTAACAGCGCAATATGAGTCAACAGTCCTAAGCATAGGGGTCTACATCAAAGTAAACACAACAATGAAAAACACAGTAAGTCCGCACAGATTCTAAGGATATTAGAACCTGATGCTCTAATACCATATGTGATACCCCACCTATTTTAGTAACGGGTGGCTAATCCTCTACTAAAACAAAACATGAATCTCAGTCTGATTCATTCATAGTATTACTATCAAAAATTGAATTAATTACTAATAACCTATTAAGTCAGTGCCAAATTAAAAAAAAACTTATTAACATGCTGTATTAACATTTAATCATGAATATAAAAAATCACTAAAATGGAAATAATAACGAGTACTGATGGCATAAATAAATAAAGTAACAAAGAACTTTTAGTCAATCTCCAAGTAGAATCATCAACTGATAAATGAAATCAAATAATTACGTATGAAAATGAAAATCTGTCCAACTGTGGGTGACATGCCCGAACTATAATCCGAAATAACCATCCTATCTAAATAGAACATATAGAGGAGTCTAAGAAAATCCTATGGGCATCCACAGAAGCTGGAGCGTCATTTGAATGGAAGGAGAAGCTAACCCTAACATCCCTATGGCTGAGCATCGAAAAGATTTTGAAAAATGTTTTTGACACGGGATTGCACCAAAAATATTTTAAAAATATTTGCAAGTATTTAAAATGTAATAAAGAATATGAAACATAATTATTCATGTTCATCTAGTGTTGCACTCACATGAAATTATCCTCGCCCCTCATCTATAGTGTGCACCAAATGCATGTATTTTAATTCCCTAGATAAGCTACCTCGTCTAACTTGTCTAGTCAATCATAACACTTTCAATGTGATAAATCTCTATCCCTATTGTGTTACTCGCATTATACTCTGCTTTGTTCTCACTTAGCTATCCCACAAGCTATATCACTGTAATTCTCAATTTTATTCTTTTCGTTAACTAATTAACATAACTGCACATAAGTAATAATTTAATGTGCACACATTTGTTTGAGCACACATATACATATAACACTCTTTTACGCGTATATACATAACATCCATGGTTTGTCCTCCCGGATACATTCCCTATCATGGTATCGGGCTCCAGGTACGTCACATACCACTCCTGGGCCACCGGGTCGGAATCTCACCACCGAACCTAAATCGTGTACATATAAACCGGAGGCAATCATAGACATACATTCGTGGGTCATAACATTACGGCATTATCCTAACTGGACTCTAAACTCATATACAATGGTCATGCAACAGTCCTATGACCTGGAATAATGACCCAACACCTACTGGTAACACCACGGTGGGTCGTCCACTATAAGTAAACTCCAGTGACAGCATGTCTGGAGTAGATATGTTCACTTTTATATCAGTCAAACATAAATATGATCTCACACACACACGCACACACACACACACACACACACACACACACACACACACACACACACACACACACATATATATATATATATATATTCTAGTATTGCCCATGCTCTTGCCAATGGCACGAAAAACACCGCGCCCCCCCCCCCCCCAGCTACCCCCAGCCCATCCTTAAACCCCCCTTTTTTTAAAACAAAAAATAAAAAACCTTTTATTTAATAAATAAATAAAAGTTGCCTTTAGCACGACATTTCATGCATAACCATGCACTCAAAAATGTCATGCATGAAAATATCATACATACTTCTACAATAGTGTGTGTGTGTATATATATATATCTATATATATACTATTTCGTTCGATATGTATATATACATTGAAAACCTGCTAACCAGGCATAATGTCCCTCGTAGCACTAGTCCATAAATCTCGAGTCTAAACCCAACTCCTAATTTTTGTTAATTATTGATTTACTGAATATTAATTTTTGAACATCACGTTTCTGGCCAACATTCTACTTTACCCTATCACTTAGCCTATTTCTTCCCGAAATTCTGACCCAAAGTTCATAATTGTTACCTGAGTGCTGTCCACCCTAATACACTCGTAATCTGTTACTCGGATTTAACTCTTGTCTAACCCAAGGTACTTTCCAATATCTTATGTATATTCCTAAAAATTATAATCCATCTCTCGGACTCCATCAACTATACCGAACCCAAAATGGTACACAAAAAACCATAAAAGAAAAGGGAGGACAACACATCAAACTAAACCGATTCACTGGATGACCGAATCGATTCGCTCTTCCCAACGAACCGATTCAGTTATGTTGGGCTGCCAAATCGAATCTTTGATGGGATTCACCTCTTTCCCTTGAAACTTAGGAGTTTTAATCATCACATAAACCCCTAATATGAGTACTACATCAATCCGAATCATAATTTTAAAGATTTCTACATATGAGTCAACCTGAAAACATCTAATTCAAGGGATTATCAATTACTATCAAGAATTATGCATAGTTTAAAGCCTTGAATTAAGATTTCATCTTTTATTGTTTAGATGATCCAAGCTCCTCTATAATTCCATTCACACCATATCTAACATAGAACAATAATCGAGTTCCCTTTTCGATGATTTCATTTATATAATTCCCATTTTACATTTTAATCCCACCTAACATTTATGTCCCCTACACCAAAGTTCTGCATGAATTATTGAAGATTACACTAGGAATTATAGCAAGTTCAATGCTTGCCTTGAGATTGAAAAAATTCTAAAATTCTCCCCTAAAACTCCTTTCTTGGCAATGTTCTTGAGCCCGATTGCAATTATTCTCCCACTCGGATTACTTTTTCTTCAATTTTTTTTCCTTTTATTCTTTTTTTTTCTCTCCTCTCTCAAAGCCCTAACCTCTTGAATGGTTGGATAGTTTCCCCCTCATCCACCTTACCTAATTATAACCCTAAATACTCCAAATCCCCAAATTAAATCAGCCCTTATGTGTAAAATGACCCGAATACCCTTTTATGATATTCGCTTGGCCTAAAAAGCCATTGTAACCCAATTGCAACCCTCGAGGTTCCTATTTCCGACTATCTCTACCCATTCTGGACCATTGGCACACTCGAAGTTACCATCCATGTTATTTGACATTACATTCCATCTCATTTCCAACACAACCCTATACGCGTGTCATGAATGAGATACAATTAAACTTTTCAATTTTTCTCACTTACGACATAATACAATTTAACATGTTTGAATTTACTTTTCACACTAGTAAATGTAATTAAATATAAATATTAATTCTTTTATTCCCTAATTAATATTTATTTAAATCACTTTCTTTCTCAATTTAATTAAATTACATGCAAATACCCTAAAAATACAGGTTGTTACAGGCTGATGGTGGGGGGCCGATTTTGTTGACAGTTAGTTTTACATTCTTTTTTCTATTTCTTAATTTTTTTATTTTTCAAGTAATTTTCTTTTCATAGATCATGTGTAAGTCACATAAACATTAAGTGTAATAATTTGTTAGCAAAGAGATATCAAACTCAATGTCAATTAGTAAAATGTACCAAACTCAAAAAGAAAAATTATGATCATATTAAAGTAAAAAAATATTTTTTATCCTCCCAAAGTGGACAAAAGCAAGGATGCAAAAAGAAAATGTGTTACCTAAATCCTTTGGTACTCTTAACAGCTTCACGAAATATCTTCTTCGTGATAAGGTCCACTTCCCACATAAATTGAAAGAGACGGTTCAAATTATAGCCCCAATTTAGTTAAAAAAAATGAAGTTTTGAACGTAACTCCTGTCTTTTCCCACTTTGCTTCTATTGTTTATTGGGGGTTTGTGATAAATGAAATTGGATGGGTGGTCAGATGATACTTTATCTGATGATTGTAATGCCTTCCAACTACTTTATCGCCTACTTTAATTACACGTTTCTATGAAATATATTCACGAATCATTTCTGGATTATTACTCGAACTACCCTTTTTCTGATGTAGTCTTCCTTTCTTCACATTGTGTTGTTTTCCCTTTTTCGTTTCATTAAAACACAAAGAACTTCTTCGTAACACGATTTGCAACCATTGGGGGATGAGGAATTAACATATTCTACATTACAATCCTCAATTATGCTTACGGTAGTATTTGATTATGATTGTAAGACATTTAATTGTTCACTTACAATTTATATCCTATTTTTTATAATTAAAGGTTTCTAATCACATTTATACATTTAATTCTTATTTTATATCATGTCAATTTTATTGAAATTTGTGTCTATTTATGATTTTTTGTGTTTATCCTTTACTAAAAAGTGTATTATATGTGATTTAGACATGTTATAGAACTTGTCAGTGCATTCCCAACGAAAATGGGATAACTAATTATTGGTAGGGTGATTATAGAGTACCAATTCGTAAGAATCTGTAGTGCATAAATGATGTAAACCTAGGTTATTATATGAAACAACATCATTTTCGAGTTCCATTCTCACAAGTAAGCCATTGTTCCTTCTGAAAATGGGTGTTATTGTGCATTACTTTTCAAAGTTTTTGGGGTTCATAATATACTAGGTGCAAGCCCGCGCGATGCAAGGGCGAGGCGCAATGCGCGACACATAAGTAAGAAAAATATGAATAAAAAATTTAAATCAAGTAGACATTTTTTCACCACCATTTTTGAAACATTTGGTCAAACAATACATAGATGGAAAACAAAAAGAAGAACAAAGAACTATCACTCTGTGTGTGTGTAATACAGAATAATAAAATGCTTTATTGTGATGATAACTTAAAACAAATCACAAAAATGTTTTGTCAAGTAAATGAATAAATAATTGAAGGACATAAAAAATAATAAAAGTTAGTGAAAACGACACTCATTTCCAACAATTAATGCGTACACACAAAAAATTACCACCGCTTAGTACTAATTTTTTCCATTACTATAAAATTAAATAGCAATTCAAACATGACAATAATATGATATTCTATTCGATATTAGTTAAGTCATAAAAATAATCTCCCACTAAAAAATATTAAGGTACTGCAAATAATGCCATTTACCTATACTGAAAAAGTGTAAATAACGAAAAAGGAAATTAAAATTGGAAATGGTAGAGGAACTTCGACAATAATAGTATTGCAATCACGGAAAAGGTCACATATACCTTATGCATCACCAAAAACTGTAATAAAATTCTAAGCTTGAATTTTTTTAATAGAAATACATAACCATATATTGTACAATTGACAGAGCTTTCGTAGCCCATTTTAAAGACAACTGCAAACAAAACTTTCATAATTGCTCCAGTAACCCAAAAAGGGCTTTTATAACCTTTGTGTTTAAAACAATGGAATTAAGATAATTAAGGTTGGAAGTCAAGGGACTAGGAAAGAAATATGATACTGGATTGAAAATAGATTCTTAAGAGTGAAAAAATTAAATTGAAGAACAATTTTTGCAAAGTCCCTTTTTGTGCAGTGCAACGAAATATTCTCAATTTTATTATTCTCCAAAATAGGATCGACAATATTGTGGAACCCAATTTTAATCTTGTTTAACCTGAAACATGAATCTAGATGATATCACATATTAACATAAAGCATGCAGGATTAAACAAACAAGATTCAGGAAAAATCCCCGAAGAGAAAACCTTTATTTCTAGAACTTTGGCAAGTTTACAAGACAATTGACTTACATACAACTTGATAATCTCCCACAAGTGTAACACACGGTGCCTTCGTCAAACCTTCAAAGCAACGACCAGAAATCAGTAGTGGTTCACGCGCAGCTATATCACAAGGACACGCAGCCTTGGATACGTAGTTTGATCAACCCAAGAACACCCTCAAGCACTCCCTATGACACGCAGTCAAAAAACTTTATAGAGGCTCCCTCCAACATAGCTAAATGGTGCAATATCAATCTAGTTCTCAATTCTCCAATGGATTCAAACATACTTATTTAATTAGGTGTCTAAATTTGAACAAACCAAATTCAATTTTATTCAGCCCCTATGCATGCATCTAAGTGTTCAATCAAATCGTTCAATCATGCATATAAAACAAAGATGATAGATTCAAGAAAAAATTCCTTTCGAGTAAAACCCTTTTTAACACTTTGAAAAGTTTACAAGACCATTAACTTACACACAACCTGATAATCGCCCACAAGTGTAACACACGGTGTCTTAATCAAACCTTCAAAGCTACGCCTCAGCCCCAGTCCAAATCGTCCACACACAGAGATCTACACTCGGTATCCACCGATCAGCAGTGAGTTCCCTCTAGGAATCACAAGGTATGGAGATGCCTTCTCTACAGAGGTTGAACAATAGCAAAGTATGTTTTTCGGGTTCCAAAACAATTCACATAAAGGTATTGGGATTTTGTGAATTGAAGACAAAAAAGGTTTTAATCCCTAAATAAAAAGGACGAAATCATTTTGCTGTTTGCAGAAAACATAAACATTTTTTACACAGGTCTCCTTCACAAAAATGGAGTGATTTAACATGCTTTATGTAAAAAAATTAAGGGGGGCGCATAGATCAAACGAGGTAGGTTGTCGTTCGAACGAGAAAGAGGTATATGAAAAATAAATTGATAACGGATAAAAATGTTCTTACAATTCTCCTTATCCCGCGTGAACGCATATCTCCATCTCCATAGCTGAAACACCGTCTCTAGGTCTGACCAAAGAATTACTTTCAAATAACACATGTTAAAAATGATAAAAGCTGTAAACAAAAAAAATCCTCTTACAAAAACTATAGAAGTCATTTGAAAATACAGGTACAAATAGATTATCAGATATGATACTAAATGCTTGGTTTTACAAACTGGGAGACATGAGAAGAACCAAAAATTAAAAAAGCCCCACAAAGAAAAGGAAAAAACACAAACCCAACACATCATCTTCATCATCTATTGAAAAGCCACAACAACCCCACTACCATCTCTCAATCGTAAGAAAATCCTATTATTTTACCTTACCAGCCTGTTTTCAAGACCCACCAAGAAAATCATCCAAAAAGAAACGGAGCTCCAATAAGTGTAAGGCAGAGAACACCATGTCTTATTTGAGAGAAATAGTGGAGGTACAGCGGAGCTAACTACGCTGAATGAGTAGGGTATTATAGCTTCTTTTGAAAAAGGCTACGGTGGAGATGATTCCTGCCAATAGGAGTAAAAGATGAACGACCCAAATTATTGCTTCAATTCAGCTCTTTTCAGGCCTTGAATTGCTAGTTAATAGATTATTTGTGAGGAACATCATCATATTAATAAATATAATTAAGATGCAAGGAACAAAAGAGCTGATGAATTATAGGACGAGTTTGATGGATAAATGGCAACCAAGGAAATTGCAACCCCATAACTAAAACATGGCTCATAATTGTGGTTTGAATAGATAGACAGAGGAGAGAACTTCTAGGGGGACTCAAGATTTTATTAAAACTTACAATAGAAATCGGGTTGTCTCATCCGCTATCTCTGTTGGTTACAACTTCCCTTATAATGAAACGTTTAAGGATAAAAATAGGGCTCATTTTTTATATAGTTATTTAGAACGAACCATTCAAGAATAAAGTGAAGAGAGGAAGCATAAAAAAACATTATCTTCAAGAAGAAATTATATAAAAAAATTAAATAAAGGGATGAGAATGAAGAAATAATGAAGGGGAGAGGGGTGTGAAGAAAGAAATGAAGGGGAGGAGCCAATTACAATGAATGCAAGCCACGTGGATGTGCAATCACGTGGATTAACTTTAGTTCAAAGGGCTTCAATGCTTGTATAGCATTTTAAATTAGTATAGTGATAGTGATTAATCTCAAATGAATACGTTATTTCATAGAAGAGTTAAATATAATAATTTTATACTGAAGTCATTAATATTTGGGTGATAGAAGCGATGATATTTTGGTGTGTGATTGTTAAAGAATTCAGTGCACGCAAATTTTTACGCTTTCTTTTATCTACCAATTCTATTTTTTTTTGGTAAATTAGGGTATCCACTAACGACTTAGTGACTAATCCCTTTGCTGATTTGTAGGCACCTCGATGGATGGGACAGCTGGCCCAGGGATTTAAGGCTGCTCCATGCCCAAGACGGGGATCGAACCCCCGACACTTGGTTAAGGGAGGAAGAGCCCCTTATGCTCTACCACACCCCTTGGGTTACCAATTCTATTCAATTCCCAAAAATTTACCCTCTTTCAAATCATCTTGAAAACCCTTTCTAGTAAATTCAACAAATTAGTTTTTACGATTTGTAATGACAATTCTTGCAATGATTGAGGCTAAATACACATATACATACTTGTGTGTATATAAATTCCTTTATATTTTCCTTTAATAAATAAGCTGAGAAAATACCTTCCAAGAAAATATATGTTGTAGTTGCAATGCTTTGAAATGAACTTTCTATTCAAATTTATTGAAATAATAACCTATAAAACACAATAGAAAAGTTATATATTTGTGGACATTAGTGTGTGAGCCCAAAAGGTTAAAACTGTCACTTGATTTAAAAGTTACATATTTGTGGACATGTACGGGATTTTTAGATGATATGAAAATGTAAAGACTATTTGTAGAATTATAATATGTATTGTCCTTTTTATATAATGACTTATGGTTGAAGCCATTTTTATCCACAAGATAAAAAATGAACAACATACAGTAAACACTTATTCGAAAAGATTATTTATAGGAAGACGGCCTTTTCATATAGTACTTGACATATTAATATATCCCGAATTATTGGTCATTATATGAGCCTCTATTATTAAAAAAAATTAAGCAGTGCACTTATAACTTTTACCCTAGAAATATAATTGTTAGATGGTGTATGAGATTACATAATAACATTTATTGAAGGACTTTTATTATACACCCATTTAAAGCATTTTTAATGGTAGTGTATATAAGAGCGTAGTTTAATCTGGAACGTTTAATATAAATGTAGAGGCGTAACCCGTTTTAATGGTAACAGACAATATTATTACGAGAGTATTGAGCAAGATGTATATTCTCAATTTTACAATGGTAAATGGAAAATATAAGTGCGATAATAACCCAAGGTTCTAAAAAACACGGGGCATGATCGAGGCGTGGAGACCAAGCCTTAAGCCTTAGAAGCCTAGGCGGGCCTGAAAAGGCGTGAAAAGGCGTTTAGGCCTTTTTAATATATTTTAATATTTTTTAACCATAACAAGGCTATTAAAATACTAAAATTGTACATATCATAAAAATATGCATGAATATTTGCAAATAAAAATACTATTTGATTATTTTGGATGAGATAATGGTCCGGTTTGTAAAAACATCATTAAAAGTCGATATCGTTTCACTAAAGTATTGTTGTTTTTAGAGAAAAAGTACGCCTTAAGGGTTTTACCAAGCATAAGGCGTAAAAATCTTAAGGCGGGGCATTTCTCCCAAGCCTCAAGCCCAGGCGGGTTTTTTAGAACAGTGTAATAACCTATGAGGGCTCTTCATTCAGTTGATTCTAAGAAAGAGAGAACAATCACTCCAAACACACCTAAGTAAGCAAGGAAAAGAGCACTAATATATCAAATATGGTAATAAATGAGTATTGTTCTTAGTAAGAAGTGGCGTAAATGCTCAATGATTTTCCTTTAATGCTTCCTGCGAAAGGTGTTTCAGTTCTCAAAGTTTATTAATTTTATGTTTTTTTTAAATGAAGAGATTGTAAGATGTGTTGAATTCTTAGCAATCACTCTCTTTTATAATGTAAAATGGTGGAGTAACCACCAGGACAACATTAAATGCAAAGTAAGTCCACCAAGAGTTACATGTCAAGAGAATTAAATGCAATTGAAATGTAGTTTTTATATATTATATGTGATTTGAAGTTTGTGAACGAACTTATGAGAAGATATGTAGTTTTGGCACCAAAAACATGTGGGTGGGAATGCATATTAGTGAGGTGTTTTAAAAGACCTTGAGTAGTCCACCTTTGGTGATTTACCTAGAGCGCTTGAAATGGTTAAGTTGTCTAGCTTATGACTCGATTTATATATTTTAATCTAGTTCCATAAAAGAGTCTCATGCATGAACTTGATTAAGCATGAAAGCTCTCTCAAGACATGCTAACTCGGTCCAATATAGGAATCAAGAGATCCCAAACTTATACATGACTTACCTATATTTTGAACATGATCACTATTGGGTCGCTTATGCTTCTTCGATAACGGTTATAAATGAGTAATTATGTTATGCCATGACTTAATTTGCATATTAATGAATAAATATAAGGTTTATCGTTAGACTCATCCTATATTTTTCCACTCATAATGAAATTTATAGCATTAACTATAAGTTTGTGTACGAACTACCTTTCACCAAGAGACCATCAATCGATTCACCTTAACCTGACCCATGAGAATAATCAAATCAAATATTTAAAATTTGAATAATCTTTAATATATTTCAATATTAAATGTTAACATCCAATGCACAGATGCTATTGTTCCCCAGACAATTTAACAAGACAAGTGGCGCTTTGGGAATAAACTGAGAATGGTTTTGAGGAAATTCAATCATCATTTTTGCCACCAAAATTGATTTAACTTTGGGTATAACAAATTATCGTGTAAATGAAAAGTATAAGGTCTTTTTGTTTTGGGCCTTATATCAAATCATCTTGTTGTTGTGAGTTTATTTTTCAAGTTTTTTTCTCTATTGAAATCCATAGGTTCATCTGCAAGACACTATTGTTCACTCAGGTAAGAGCCTTTTGGCTGAGTGAATGGAAAAAAGCAGCGTTAGAGATAACAATGGATTCTTGCCTCCAATACGTATCTTTAGTGATAATGACTTGTTTTCAGATCAAATATAACAGGCTAAAGGTATTATATAATATTATTAGAGAGTATTTTAATTTGGGGAAATACCATATTTTGATGCAGTAATTAACTTAAGCAAAATCAATTGCACCTACGTATTTATCATAATCAGAATCAAAGTCAGGGTAGTTCGTGGGTTTATACTATTCGCCGAAAAACTCATTATGGTGGTTCTCAGAGAGGTCTGAGGTAGTGAAACTCTTATAAAAAAAAACATAAAACTTCTCTCAAGACTATTCTAAAAAAACTCTTATCTTCCAAAAGTTGCCCCTCAAATGTAAGGGCGTGATGGTTACTTATAGTAGAAAAATGAACCAAGTGGGATTTCATATTCAAATATATTTTGGAGACAAGTTCCAAAAAAAAGTGGTGATACATGTTCTAATTCGGATAGCCTCCCATAGCATATGGTGCACCCTCAATACTAGAATATTGTCTAGTTGATGCATAAATAATACAAAAATACGGGCGATATGCTTGACATGCACAATAATAACTGAGTCGCATAAACACATATGGTATTATGGACTTTTATCAAGATTAATTATATTTTATCTAATTTAATAATTTAAATGGGAGGCTTATCATTAAGCCCTTCCTATATTTACCCCCTCGTACACATTGCTTATGTGTCGATGCGTGACTAAAACATATCGACTATGTGTATGAAGGAGTTAAAGTCGATTTAAATATTTTCGATCAACCTGTGGATTGTGGGGATTGATCTCAAATCTCATTTGGGGGTTTCCCCCATTCCTCTCGAATAAACATGCGTCCATGATTTTATTATGGTTATTGTAATTTTATTTTCTTACTAGATTCAATATGTGCTGGTAAGACTGAATATTATAGGTGCACCTGTTTCGAGCAAGATTTCGTGCATATACATGCTAGTGAATCTTCTTAATCACGAAGAAATTATGAAAAAATATACCTGCTTGGTGACTTAGCTCAACTCTTGTTAAGATTTTCTAAAAAATACACCTTGAAAGGTTATTTACCATAAACGTTGCTATGGTTTTCTCAAAATAAAACTTTGTAAGGTGACTTAGAACAAATCTTGCTAAGATTTATCTTAGAATTACACTTTGTAAGTCAACTTAACACAATTTTTTCTAAGGTTTATCTCAAATTAACACTCTGTAAGTCAACTCAATTTAGAAAAGATCTTGCTAAGGTGCTAAGGTTTTTCTCAAATTTGAACTTTTTAAGGTGACTTAGCACAAATTTTTGCTAAGGTTTATCTCAAATTTATACCTTGTAAGTCAACTTAGCATAGATCTTGCTAAGGTTTATCTCAAGTTTATACTTTGTAAGGCAACTTAGCACAAATCCTGTTAAGGTTCTCTTAGATTTACACTTTGTAAGTCAATTCAGTATAAACCTTGCTAAGGTTTATCTCAAAATTATATTTTATAAGGCAACTTAGCACAAATCTTGTTAAGGTTTCTTTACACTTTGTGAGGAAACTTAGTACAAAATTTGCTAAGGTTTATTTACACATTGTACTTCATTTTGCTCAAAACTTGGTTAGTTTATTTAGATTTTTAAAGTCAAGTGAGCACAAAACTTGCTAAGGTTTTTTTACATTTTATAATTCAACTTAGTACAAAACTTGCTAAGGTTTGTTTATACTTTGTAGGTTAACATAACACATAGATTTTTAAAGTTTTTTTTACACTTTGTAATTTTATTTAATATAGATCTTTCTATGGTTTATCTCAAATTTACACTTGGTAAGGAAACATAGCAAAAGTCTTGTTAAGGACACTTTGTAAGGCAACTAGGGGAAAATCTTACTAGCGTTTACAAGTCAAATTATCACAAAACTTGCTAAGGTTTGTTTACACTTTGTAAGTCAATTTAAAATAAAATTTATTAAGATTGTTTACACTTTATAGGTCAACTTAGCACCAGATTTTCTCATATTTTTTTACACTTTATAAGTCAACTTAGTACAAAATTTGCTAACGTTTATTTATACTTTGTAAGTCAACTTAGCACAAAATTTGCTATGGTTTTTTACGCTTTGTAAGTCAACTTAGCATAAAATTTTCTCACGTGTTTACCCTTTGTAAGTCAACTTACAATAAAAAATATTTTTGTTTATGGTCTGTAAGTCAACTTAGCACCAAATTTACAAAGATTTTTTTACGCTTTATAAATCAATTTACCACAAAATTTGATAAGGTTTGATTATGCTTTGTAAGTCAACTTAGTATAAAATTTTCTAAGGTTTGTTTTTTGTAAGTCAAGTTTGCACAAATCTTGCTAAGTTTTTAAAAAATAGCGTCTGCTTGGTGACTCATCCATATCACGATGATATTTTCTCAAAAATGGTGTCCGCTTGGTGACTAACCAATTTGGGTAAGGTTTTGTAATAAAATGCACCGTCGAGGGTGACTTATCACAATGTTGGTATAGTTTTCATAGCTCACTGCTAAGGGAAACTTATCACAATATTGGTAAGGCTTTTGTAATATAATGCACGTTTGAGGGCGACTTACCATAATATTGATAGGGTTTTTGTAATATAATGCACCACCGAAGGACACTAACCACGATATTAGTAAGGTTTTTATAATATAATAAACCACTGAGGGCAACTCACCATAACGTTATTAAAGTTTTTGTACTATAATGCACCACTAAAGGACAATTACCACAATATTGGGCAAGGTTTTTGTAATATAATTCATCACTAAGGTTGACTTACCATAATATTGGTAAACTTTTTGTAATATAATGCACCGCTAAGGGCAGCTAACCATAATATTAGTAAGATTTTTATAGTATAATGCACCATATGTGAAAGATGGTGCTTCGATGAGGTTTGTTAAGATTAATTGATGAGTTTTCCAAATAATGGATCTGATTTCAACTCTTTATAAGTTGATGAAGTTTCACGGAGGGTCGTCTTCCCCCTGCCACTTAATTAATTAAAAATAATGGTGCTCCTTGTAGTAAGGTAAATCGGTATTAGATTGTATCGTAGGATATTTGATTCTGAACTTTATTTGACTATGCTTTGTCGATAATGAATCATCGGGAACAGAATCAAGGTTGTTTAGTGATCTCTACTACTTTAACTCTGAAGGCTCATCAATCTAACCTTGGCGCGGAGGCTGTCGAAGAAGATTCATCTATAAAGCTAGTTTACATCATAATATCCATTTGCCCCCTTTAATTTATTTTATCAAAAGATAAAATAAAATAAATTAAATTACATATACTATTTTACAATGGCCACCTGAAAAAATAAAAGCAGCCTAATCGTTATATTTCATGGGGTGTGCCTCAAACTATCATATCTTTGAATAATGGTTTGATGTTTGTGCAGCTCAATTGTTACATTTTTGGTACGAAGGTGAAGGGGTGTAAAGTAGGAAACAAAACAAATATGTCCTAAATACTCAAGATAGTCCAAGGAGTTCTATTTGACCACGTTAATTTATCAAACTTTGATTTTTGCCTGAGGATACAAATAATGTGAACTCATAATGGACAAACATATACAAAGCACAGTAGCCTAGAAATCTTGATGATTCTCGAATCAATAGTATTAAATATTCATATTAGGACTCGTTGTGCAAATCCACTGATCTTGGGATTATACCACCTTATAACATAAACATATATCAATTTTTCTCATTCATTTAATTTCGAAGATATAAAACTTTTGAGATCAATGCAAAAGATTGGCCCTAGAAATATTCTTTCGTTTTACCTCTCTTTTATTTTTAATATCTTGTCGATGGTGGACTTTCACGTAAAATATATTTACTCCCTTTGTATCCCTTTTTCATTACACCCTTATATTTTTTAAACAAAAACATACTCTCGAACAATGTTTCTTACATGCACAAAACTTTCTAATTAAATAGATATGTATATGAAAAGATGGATAGGAAAACCCCTCATTTAGCTCATGCAACACTAGTACAATTAATCCAAAAGAGCTCGTGAACATGTGAATGGAGGAATATAAAAAGTGAACTCATTAAGTAAATAAAGTTTGAACAACTCCATGCAAGTATGATTAAGAACAATCCAAAGCATAGTAAACCATAATCAAATTTCCTACCCACATGGAAAATATAGAACGAATGGGATTCAAATACACCGATATGCCAAATAAAATGTGTAGAACGAAACTACACAAGCAAATTAAAATATTTTTATTTTAAACAATTTTCAAAATGAATCAAAACAAACAACATTGTTTTTATCTATCTCAATAAGTCACAAAAAAGGAAGAATCAAAGTACAAAAGACGCAAACAACATACAACTACAAGAACATATAACTTGAAGCACAAAAAATAATGTATGAAAAACTTGCAAACACAATGTACCATTTGATATAACATGAGAATAATCATTTGCAAGCGTGCAAGAGTTAACAAGCCTAACATTAAGTGCCTCCAAATATGATTTTCTAACCCACATAGGTGTAATATGACGATCTAGGGTTTTAGAAATCCCGGTGACACTAGACTTAGACTGCCTAAGACCTTTTCTAAGAACATAACAAAAATGACTAAGGTGGTGGTTTCTACAATAATGTATACAAGTGAAGACATGACGGGGAACATAACCTTTGGGTTAACCTTTTTTAATGTCCTTGGCTATAGTTGACTCTCCCAAAATGTTGGTTTTCGCTTAGTAGCGGAATTAATAGGATCATCAAAGGAAATTTCGACCTTGTCATTTTTAATTTGGACGGCACCTAAAATCTTATCCAACGAATCTTACCTAAATTCCAAATAAAATTTTCTCTGACTTGAATCTCTCAATTTCCCTTTAAACTCTACAATTTTAAACTTAAGAAAAAGACGTCACTCATCAAATTTTAGGGAATCTTTCTTCAAATTTTCTAACAATCCACGAACTTTATCTATCTCTCCCTTAACGTACTCGAGCTTATCTCTAAGATTCTTATCACGTGCCTTTAAATCCTCAATCAATTTATTATCATCATTAGCTATGACACATTTCTTCAGCTTATCTTCTAACTTCAAGATATCCTTTTTCAACTTCAAAAAATCGGTGTATAACTCACGAAGGGCAACTTGAAGATCACTCTTCTTCTTCTTCTTCTTCTTCTTCTTCTTCTTCTTCTTCTTCTTCTTCTTCTTCTTCTTCTTCTTCTTCTTCTTCTTCTTCTTCTTCTTCACCACTCACTTGAGAATCACAAGTATTAATCGCAGATCCGTCATACAAATTATCATCTTCAAGGTCAAAAGACTTTTCATTTACACCAACTAGACGTGAATCCGGTGTAGTTACGCTCAGCAGGGGAATCTCATCCCTCTTCCGACTCAATTTCACTAAGGGTAGCATTGTATTCCTTGGGTTTATTACCTTCTCTCTTTAGTCTAGCGGGACACTTAAAGGAACGATGCCCAATGCCTTTGCATTAAAAAACACTTATCTTGGCTATCCACATCCTTTAGTTTATCCCCTTTCTTACTATCATGGTAATTCCCAAAGTTCTTTTATTTCTGCTTTAAACTCTTATCTTCTATAAGCTTAAGAAACTTTTTGAACTTTCTAGCAACCTAACAATATCTTTAGGTTCTAAATTACCCTCGCTCTCGGAATCCGACAGATCCTTCTTCCTATCTTTCAAAGTTAAACTCATTGATTTATTTTCTTCCTTTTTCTTCAGAGCAAGAATGTTTATCTCATAGGTTTAAAGATAAAATACAAGTTCTTAGAAAAGAATAGTATCGATACCACCAAGAGAATCTACGACAATGACCTTGGCGTTAAATCTTAAGGCAACTTAATATTTTTTTTCACTTCTCTTAACTCGGGGATAGGCTCATCTAAGTTAAACTAGAATTTGACTATGTCCGACAACTTGGCATAAATATCGTCATATGACTCATGCTCTAACATCTTAATTGTTTCAAACTTAGTCAACATATTTTGCAACTTTAAAACTGTGACTATATCAGTGACCTCATGTGTGGCTTTCAAAAACTCCCAAGCATTTATTGCAGTCTCTCATCTTATAATTCTCCTAAACTCCTCAGCGGTCAGAGCACAAAAAATAGCGTTCACACGCTTGGAATTAAATTCAAGGCATTCTTTTTAGCCATTGTCCAAGAGGTATACACTTTTAGAACACCACCATTGGTAGGAGGAGACCACCCTTGATCCACTAAGTTCCAGACGTTTTCATCAATCAATTTTAAGGAAAATCGTATCCGCGTCTTCCAGTAGGGATAGTTTGAATCTTCAAACACAGGAGGCCGGGTTATGGAACTATCCTCGGGGATGAAATCCACTAAAAAACCCTAAAATGAACTAAATATGGATCTAACATAATAAACTAGTGTAATACACTTTGATACTAATTTGAAAGTGCCCTAGTTCTCCTAATGATTATACAAATTATCAAACAAAAACCAGTTTTTAATTTTCAAAATTAATTAAATCGATTTTAACTTTGCACTAATTAAACTATAGTGTTGTGTAAAGAAGTTTGCCAATTTTATTTTAACCTAAGCATGCAATCTAGGTGATAAACAAGAATAAAATGAAGCCAAATCATAACACAACGATTTACAAGGAAAACCAATAACGGGAAAAACTTCGAACAACCCAGCCCCGCAAATCAATAAGATATAGGTATCATTACAAAGACGAATTATACTTACTCAACTGCCTCGATGCCTTAAATCATTGATGCTCTTTTTTCTCCCTGAACCTTCTTCACAGTCTCTGTTGGACGCTTTCTAACGGTAATCAAAATGCAATATCTTCTCATGTCTTAGTATCCACTGATCATACCATTTCACGTCTGGTTCCAACCGTTCCACTCAATGCGCACCGACCACTGCACGAAGCAAACACAAAATCCACCACATGAAATAATCAATCAATGAAGAGTAATAGTCTTGGTAAAATACATATGGAGATCTCAAATACACATATATATGGTGACACTTAAATTTAAAATGACTGGTGTAAACTTGGGTTTTGGAGGCTCTTGGTTAGATAGGAAAAAATATTTTTGCGACCCTTAAAAATGTAACTGTTGTGTAAACATGATATATATAGATTCTCGCAAATTTTAAGTCAGCATGCGATTCGAGAAAACTTATTCTAATGATTTTTTTTAATGAGATATGGCATTTCGTTCGAATCAGACAAAACACTTTCAGAGGATAATACCTGTTGATACCAAATTTAGTCTGCTGACATGGATCAATTGAGTGAAGACACATGGCAATCTACGTGGCAACAACAAACACTTTCGAGGAACTCACACGCTCCGAGGAACCATACTACAACGAGGAACACTGCTTCCCCGAGGAACTCACACGCTCCAAGGAACAAGAACTCTCCGAGGAACTCTTGAGTACCGAGAAGCTTAGGAGGTCCGAGCAACTCAGGCGGTCCGAGCTGCACCTCGAAAAAAGCATTAATAGCAGGATAACCAACAGTTTGACTGTTCATTAAATGCTTATCATTCAGACGCATACGCTTAAGGGGCATTGAATGTATTACCCTTTCATATGTACATCATTTAATGTATTACCCTTTCACATTACAGCCTCATGGCTATAAATACATTGTACAATCCTCATTGTAAGGGGGCCGGAATTTCTTGATAGAACTTGTAATCGAGAATTCTCAAACACTCAGCAATAACATAACAGTGGACATAGGCCATTCTTATAAGGCTGAACCACTTTAAAACTTCTGTGTCTCATTTATTTTATATGTGATTGAATAATTAGATACGATCTAATTTTTTACATCAACAGATTGGCGCCGTTTGTGGGAAACGACTGGTAATATCATTTTTCATCAAAAACAATTCATCACAAATGGCTGACATTCCAGAATCCAGCAATCGAAACGCTGGAAGCCCTCTAAATCCATCTGCTCCGCCAAATATTCCAGATGTGGCTGGAATAATGACAAATCTGGCTCAGGGCCAGACCGCCATACAAGAAACTATGCGACAACTCATACAAACCCTCCATGGCGGTGCACCAACCCATTCAGGACTGCGAAGTATTCAAAGAAATACCCGTGCACCTTCTTCACGTACTAGACGTACCGATTCATATCGCAATGAGGAGTCTAAAGATTTTTCTTATCAACCTGGACGAACTTCGTCAGTGCGAGCCACAGATACTGAACAACGTATCACTCTCTCCCCCGAAAGGACCAGTGCGCTAGAAAGATTAAGCAGAGTATCTCCTTTCGATCGATTAGGTCTTAGGAGGAGCAAAAGTCCACCTAGAGCCCCATCGAGGAGTTTTCGACGACCATCAGACTTAAGGGAAGGATCTGCCCAGTCGTGACCAGTTGCTCATTAAGATAGATCCCAGGAAGCCACCTCAACGCGATCCGTTGCTCGAACCAACAGGCCCGAGGAAGGAAATGATGCATGGAAAGGCTCTATTCAAAGGCTGAAGGATAGATTGGGGGAAATGGTTAAAGCTAAGAACCCTCTACAACAAACCTTTGTTCGAGGAACACCTTTTGTCCAGGCCATTGTAGATTTTCCAACACCATCAAAATTCAAAGCACCTGTTGTGACCTCCAAATGTGATGGAAAGACTGACCCCGTCCTTCATATAGAACAATACCAAGCTGCAACCGACATCTATGCTGTTCCAGATGAGATGAGATGCAGGGCATTCTCAGGAACTCTTACCGAATATGCTCAAATATGGTATAATAATCTTCCTCAGGGTAAGATCTCAACTTTTCTTCAACTGGCCGAGTTATTCATTAGGAATTTCTGTTTTGGGGCAAAGTCAGTTAAACGAGTAGCACATTTGTTAAGTGTTAAACAAAAAGCCGATGAGAGCACCAGAGATTATATAACTCGTTTTAATAACGAGAAACTTGAAGTCATTGATTATGAGGACAAGACAACGATTACCGCCTTGATGAGTGGACTACTCCCAAACAAGTTGTACTACACTTTGGCCAAAGATCCACCTAGAACCATGTCAGATCTGATGGGAAAAGCGGCCAAGATTATGAATGCCGAGGAGGCTATGGTTGCGAAGAAGAATATAGATGCCAAAGAAACCAAGGTGGAAGGTGATAAAGCTAAGAAGAAAGAGCATAAGAACAATTGTAATGACAAACATTCAAAAACTAGGTCGGTATGGGACGTAATGAAGAATTTTGATAATTATACTCCTTTGAAGAAGGATATCAACCATGTCTAGAAGAAATCAAGAACAACGAGGAATTAAACTGGCCAGAGAAAATGAAGGCAGACCCTGACAAGAGGAATAAGGCAAAGTATTGTGAGTTTCATAAAGATCATGGCCATATGACAAAAGATTGCATAGCTCTTCAGAATGAGATTGAAACACTCATCAGACGAGGAAAGCTGGCAAAGTATGTTGATCGTGGAAGCGAAAGAAGAAACAACAACCTAATAAGAGAGAGGTCTAGATCTCCTCGTCGAACAGAGGAGAACAAGAAAAGAAACCATAAAGTTGATCCCGAAGACGACCCCGATCTTCCCAAGAGACCAAGGCAGCCAGAACGTGAGGTATTTTCAATACGCTTTGGGTCATTTGACTGTAATGTTATAACAGGTGGAGATGCAGGAGGAGGAGACCTTACTGTAGAGAGAAAAGCTTATCTTTGTGAGGCTCAAGCTTGCTCGTACATTCAACGAATAAATTTAGCTGAGGAGGATCACCCGAGAAAGGTGAACAAAGAGAAATTAGTCATTGGTTTCTCAAAGAATGACCTTGCAGGTGTTCTATATCCTCATGATGACCCATTGGTGATCAAGATGAGAATGAAGGAAGTAATAATTTCAAGAGTACTGGTCGACAATGGTATCTCGGCAGACATCATGTTCTAATCGTGCTTCGATAGTTTAAATCTAAAGCTATCTCAATTGGAGCCTTATTATAGACCCTTCATCGGTTTTGCTGGCGAGAAAGTATTTCCACTTGGGACGATCAAGTTGGATATATTCATTGAAACGTGGCCTGCTTATCGAACAGAAAGAATACACTTCTTCGTGATGGATAAGAATGTTCAATCATCATACAATATCATCATGGGAAGAGTAGGATTAAAGAAGTTCGAGGCTGTACCATCTACAGTGCATCAGTGCCTAAAATTTCCAACAAATTTTGGAGTAGGAGTTGTGAAAGGTGATCAGAAAGTATCTCGGGAATGCTATTATTCATCCGCCGAGCAAGAAGAACTGGAGGAATCAAGGAAAAAGACTACTACCTATCAAGTGGATGAAGGTGCAGAAATTGAAGCATTGGATCCTAGAGATGAGTCTCAACTCGTGAAGGGTCAAGTGGTGGAAGCTACTGAAAACATCATTCTGGACGACGAGCACCCTGAGCGAACTACTCAAGTAGGTTTGTCGTTGGAAGCCTCATTAAAACAGGAATTGATAACTTTCCTAAGCAGCAGAAAGTAAACTTTTGCGTGGAGTCATGAAGATATGCCCGGAATAGATCCAAATTTCCTATGTCACGAACTCAATGTGAATAAGGAGATCAAGCCAGTGAAGCAGAGAAGAAGAGTGTTCAGCCCCGAGAAGAATCAAGCTATACAGGAGGAAGTCGAGAAGCTCCAGAAAGCTTGTTTCATTGAAGATGCTAAATATCCAGATTGGTTAGCCAATGTGGTGATGGTAAAGAAGAAAAACAACAAGTGGAGGATGTGTGTAGACTTCACCTACCTCAACAAAGCATGCCCAAAGGATCATTTTCCACTGCCTCGAATTGATCAACTAGTCGATGCTACCTCGGGACCTGAGCTTCTGAGCTTCATGGATGCTTATTCTGGCTACAATCAGATTAAAATGAAACCTGAAGACAGGGGAAGTAGTTCTTTCATTACCCCAGGGGAACTTATTGTTATAATGTTATGCCCTTTGGTTTAAAAAATGCAGGTGCGACATATCAGCGGCTGATAAACAAGGTCTTTGCTGAACAAATAAGTTGCAATATGGAAGTCTATGTTGACGATATGCTGACAAAGAGCAAGAAAGTTGCCGATCATCTAGTTGACTTAAGTCAGACTTTTGATCAGCTGGATAAATACCAAATGAAGCGGAACCCGACGAAGTGCATATTTGGAGTACGAGAAGGCATGTTTCTCGGGTACATTGTCAATCAACGAGGCATTGAGGCAAATCCTGAAAAGATCAAAGCTCTATTAGGGCTATGATCTCCAACGACGAAGAAAAAGGTGCAAAGTCTTACAGGAGGAGTAGCAGCACTCAACAGATTTGTATCACGAGAAACTGATCGATGTCTCCCATTCTTCAAGACACTTTGAAAGACTTTTGAGTGGAATGATGAATGTGAGAAGGCTTTTCAAGACTTGAAGAAATACTTGGGAGCACCTCCACTGTTGTCCAGGCCGGTGATGGGAGAAAAATTGTACTTGTATCTAGCAGTATCGAAGAATGCAGTTAGCTCGGCGTTGATAAGAGTGGAGAATGGAGTACAAAAACCAATCTACTACACAAGTAAGGCCTTCCGAGGAGCATAGATCAGATATCCAAGGCTGGAAAAGTTAGCACTGGCGCTGATTGAGGCGAGTAGGAGAATGAGGCCATACTTCCAGGCTCATACTATAGTCGTATATACTGATATGCCGTTGAGGCAAGCCCTTTATAAACCAGAAAAATCTGGGAGATTGATGTACTGGGTAATAGAACTCGGTGAATAAGATATAGTCTATGAACCCAGATCATCGCTTAAAGGGCAAGCTGTAGCGGATTTTATAGCCGAGTTCACTTATCCTGATACCCCCGAGGAGCAAAAGTTACTCGCTGATCAACCTGTGGATGTTACAGGATCAACAAACACAAGCTCAGACCAACTTAGGTTGGTAAAAGGGCAAGTGTATGTTACAGGATCATCAAATTCGAGCTCAGACCAACTCCGGTTGGTAAAAGGGCAAGAAAAGATGATCGACGAAGAGCGAGAAATATCAGGGGAAGATGAAAGGAAGCAACAAATATTTCACCGAGGAACTCTGACAGATCAGAAATTTGAAGACAAGTTACCTATATGGAGGCTATATGTAGATGGCTCATCTTGCACAACAGGCTGTGGGGCGGGGATAGTTTTGAGCACTCCGGACAAGGTCGACATGGAATACGCCCTACGTTTCTAATTTAAAGCTTCCAATAATGAGGCTGAGTATGAGGCCATGATTGCAGGTCTTAGTTTGGCAAAAATTATGGAGGCGCAGCAGGTTATTATTTTCAGTGATTCTCAATTGATCGTAAACTAAATGATGGGAGTATATGCAGTCAAAGGAGAATTAATGATCAGATATCACGCAAAGGCAAAGCAACTGGTGTCGGAATTCACTGCTATTCAGCTAATCAGAATACCGAGAATGGAGAATGCAAGAGCAGACGCCCTAGCTCGATTAGCCTCAGCTACTCGTACCGAGCTCCGGAGAACAATCCCAATTGAAGTTTTAGCTGGTCAGAGTATAGATGAAGATCTGACGATGAACTTTATTACCCTTGATTTAGGACCATCTTGGATGGATCCCATCAGGGCGTATATTGAAGAGGGAGAATTACCAATTGACAAGCTCGCAGCCAAGAAATTGAAGTTTAAAGCTGCTCGGTATGTATTAACTAACGGTATTCTATATAGACGAGGAATTATTATAGGTTTGCAGGGATGTGTGCATCCCACTGAGGTGAAAGATTTAATTGAAGAGGTCCATGAAGGGTCCTGTGGAGCCCATGTAGCAGGTCGAACGCTTTTACAAAAGGTAATAATGCAGGGATACTACTGGACAACGATGAGGGCTGATTGTATAACCTATGCCAAGAAATGTGACAAGTGTCAGCGCATTTCCTCCATCCGAAGAACTCCACAAGCATTGTTGACACCCATAACTTCCCCTTGGCCATTTTCCATGTGGGGAATAGATTTGGTCGGGCCATTGCCAACGACTAGAGGAAGATTCAAATACCTCGTCGTCGCAGTGGATTATTTTATTAAGTGGGTTGAAGCTGAGCCTCTCATTGATATGACGTACGACAGGGTGTACAAATTTGTTTGGAAGAACATCATTTATCGATATGGTCTTCCTCATGATTTCATCACAGACCATTGAACACAATTTGATAACGAGGAGTTTGTTGCCTATTGTCATCAGTCAAACATTTTGAAGATCCACTCAGCACCAGGCCATCCTCAAAGCAATGGACAAACTGAAGTGACAAACAGAACGCTACTGAATGGTTTGAAGAAAAGACTGGACGATGCGAAGGCAAATTGGATCAACGAGTTACAGTCAGTACTGTGGGCTTATCGTACTACTCCCCGAGTAGCAACTGGAGAATCTCCATATATGCTAGCGTTTGGAAGTGAAGCTGTTATACCTGCCGAGTTGGGCCTCCAAAAACACAGGGTACTGAATTTCAATTCTCCTGTAAGCGACTTAATGAGAAGATTGGATTTAGACATGCTCGAGGAAGTTAGAGAAGAAGCAGCCATCAGGAATGCTGCATACCAACAACGAACAGCTTTGTTCTACAATAAGAGGGTGGAGAAGTGCGCCTTGAAAGAAGGAGACTATGTGCTAAAGAAAGTGATTCAAAAGCACAACAAACTAGAGGCAAACTGGCATGGACCATACCGAGTTACAGAAGTTGTTCGACCAGGAACATACCGAATAACAACTTTAGAGGGGGAGGAGTTTAAGAATGCATGGAACGCAGAGCACCTGCGCAAGTATTATCAGTGATGGATATTCTCTTCTTTATTGAAAGTTTTTCGAGGAATACTAGTGCTACACACTACTCAGTAAAACTCGGCAAAACTCGGACTACTCAAATTTATTCTCGAAAATGCCAACTAAGGTTGGTCGAGAAACAAATATATTCCTCCGGGAAGTAAAACTTATATTCCTCCGGGAAGTAAAGCTACCTATACTCCTCCGGGAAGTAAAGTTACCTATATTACTCTGGGAAGTAAAGCTACCTGTATTCCTCCGGGAAGTAAAGCTACCTATATTCCTCCGGGAAGTAAAGCTACTTGTATTCCTCCGGGAAGTAAAACTTGTATTCCTATGGGAAGTAAAATTATATGTTCATCGGGAAATAAAAATATTCCTAAAAATGCCAACTTATGTTGGTTAGGAAGTAAATATATTCTTGAAAACGCCAACTAAAGTTGGTCGGGAGGTAAAATTATTCCAAAAAGTGCCAAAGCTCCTCGTAGAGAAAAAATCCACAAACTATGGCTGGTCGGGGATAAAAACCCACTAACTGTAGTTAGTCGAAAAGGAAAATTTATCGACCTTGGTTGGTCGGAAACATTTTATGAATACGAGAAAATATTCAAGCAAAATTATTGATACTCGTGACTTTTTAAAATTATTACTAAGTTGGTCGAGAAACAACTTAGTAATTTGGTCGAGGAACAACTTAGTAACTTTTTAAAATGACTACCACAAATTCAAGCTACTCAACAATAAGTTGGTCGACGAATAACACAATATCATTATCTTTTTAATAGATACACATGCACAAATATAAAGTGTTTTACAAGACAATAGCAATTAAGATTGCGAACAAAAATAAAAGTCTTTCATTAAAATAAAAAACAAATTACATTGAGAATGAAATGTATACTAACTATTACATCTGAATTCCTATTCTATTGGTTTCTTCCCCTCTGCTTTTGAAACAGGTTCCTCGCCAGTAGGCGGATCATTTAAAGCAAGAGGAGAATTTATAAAGTTCAAATCTTTTAGCATCCTGATATTCATCACGGATGGTCGATCTAGGAGGTGCCCGGGACGAGATATCTCGACATTTGAATGGAGATTGTAGTCGCCGAGATATTTGGAAATCAAGAATCAAGGAATGGCCCGAGCAGGGATCCAACTCATATCCAGTTTGAATGGTGGCACGGGTAGGTCGAGCATCCCAGGATCGTGGTAGTCCCACAGGTAATGACCTTGCTCGAGTTGCAGCACACCTAAGGCATTCAACCAGCCTTGCTTGTAGCCCTCATTATTGGCATTTTGAATACGATCGTCCAAGTGGTAGAGAGCCTCATTGTACCCAACCATCCAGAACTCCCTGGGCTGTTTGTGGAATTGATATGTTAATCTCTCCAGCTGTTCGTGGAGATTTTTGATGAAGAGTTCTTTATTCTCCAATACAGACTTTTGCATAGAAAGCTGCTCTTCCAGGTCCCTGATCTTCTTTGACATTTCAGCCAACGCCTGGTTCTTCGCCATTAATTGGAAGGCCTAGTTCTCTAAGGCAGATTGAGTCCTCTGTTCCTCGACAGGAATTCGAGCATCTCTTGCTCATCCCCGAGGAGCTCTTGCTCGTCCACGGGCAGAAGAAGAAGGCCCAGACCTTTTTAAGGTTTCCAACTCATCTCTCAAGTTGGCGTTCTCGACTTCCAAGAATGAGAATCCCTCATCAGTCACTGGGATCAAGGCTTTTGAAGTGGACACTGCAGACTTCAACTGTGACAACTCTCTTTGCAGGTTGTTATTCTCTTGCTCTAATAATTCAGCTATTTGTCTGCACTCCTCGACCTCAGCCCTCAGAGTTCTCTCCCTCACATCGTAGCCAGCAAAACGCTTTTCGTATCCCTTGTCAGCATTGAGTTGCTGATACTTCTTCTCATACCCCTCGTGCAAAAGGGCAGTGGATTCTTTGTATTAATGCTGAAGGTCTTCAAGAGTGCCTTGGAGATCCTCAATCATATCATAATAAGCCACATTATTGGCTACTGCACGATCAAGCAGACACTTCAAGTATTGGTAGGCCTCAAGTGCCTGTTCCTAAGCATCTTGGCCGAGGATATCGACGATTTGTGCTGCACTCAGATCTGTGTGACCAGCCTTAAAATATTCATTACATTGCCGCAACAGCTTTGTATCATGAGCAGACAGTAATTCCATCCTGGCAAAAAACTAGTAGAGGAATAAAAAGCAGTAATAAATAATCAAAACAGAGCATGAAGAAGAGACAACAGTATGCATAAACAAAAGTTTAAGTTTTATTATATCATAAGGATCAAAGTTACATGGTTCAGAATTACATTTGCCAAATAAAAATAAAATAGATAGAAGTCCGAACAATTCTACACCTTTTCCTTGTCTCCCAAAACTTTCTCGGGAGGCTGGGACGAGGAAGTAGGTTGCTCGGATGGAGCAGATAGTAGTTGGGGAAGTGCAGGAGGTTGCTCGGAGGAAGTAGCGAGCTACTGAAGTTCCTCGTTAGCAGGCTGGATGGCTGGGGGATGATCTCCCATCACCATGGAAGACTCTTTGGAGGCAGCTTCGTCCTCTTCTTCGTCTTTAGGAGTTGGAGGGGGACCAGGGATGTGTCGCTGAAAGAGTTCAGAGTTTTCATCAACCTTCATCTCCTGTAGAGCAGCGACCCACCCATCTCTAAAGTATTTAAGGCTGCCATATTCTACTTGAGACATCATGGCAGACAAGCCTTTGTTCCACCCTTGTCCCAACCGGCGCTGAAAGACTTCTTCACATCCATTTTCCTCTTTAATTTCTCCGAGGAAAGCTTCTCGGACAGAAGATTTTTAGCAGTCTTCAGTTTATTCTCAACTTCTTCCTTCTGGCGACCTACTTCGGGAAGTTGGATTAATTCTTCCTCAGCAACCTTGAGTTTATTCTCAAACTCTCCAGCATCTTTGAGCTTCTTGTTGAGCTCTTTATTTTTCTCTTCCAAGTCCTTTGAATTTTTCTCCAACCCCTTGGAGACTTCAATAACTCGAGCCTTTTCCTGCTCGGTGGAGGCAAGCTTCTTCTCCCAAGTTGCCTTATCATCAGCATATTTCTGGCGAGACTCTTTCAGAGACTGCCCTAAACCTATCAAAGCTTCCTCTACACCAGACGAGGAGCTTGAAGCTTTAATAGCTTCATCCTTCTTCAAAATTGTGTTAAAGCAGCTCACCAACTGAAAAAAGAAAATGAAAGCAAGTCAGAGACAAATATAACAAGGGAAAGATGAAAAGTTCAAAATAAAAGGACTTACAGAAGCAATGTGGCGAGCTGCCAAAGAGGTAACCATGTCCCGAGAAAGGTTTTCTTCAATACCTTGGATCTCGGGAATGATCCAAGTCTTCACCGAGCTCATGGCAGAGCTCGGGGGAACAAAAGTAGAAACACCAACTCCACTGGTCGGGGGCTGAGAGATGGTGTCAGCCAAATTGATCGAGGAGCTCTTCTTCAGCTTCCTCGAGGGAGCAGGAATAGATTCAACCAAGGAGGAACTCTTGTTCGGTGATATTACAATCACTTCTCCTGGGGCAGCAGACTTGCTCGGAGCCACTTGGGGCTTCTCGACAACCTTCACAACAGGGGCAGCCAAGGAAGGTGCATCAGTTTTCTTTGTCCCCTCCCCTGGGACATCAGTCTTACTTCCTTTTGCCTTTCCAGCACCAGAGGCAGGTTTCTCAAAAAGGGTGGGAGGTCTTCTCTTCTTCATCCTTTCACTTAAAGGAACGTGTGACTCAGGCGAGGAACTGGTAGAAGCTGGTAATGGTTCTACTTCACTTATCACCGGACGAGCAGTGAAAGAAGATGTGTAGCTCTTATACTGCAGCAAATACGAGGCTGACCTAATGTGCTCGTCGGCAAAACTTTGATGCAAATTCCAGATAAGTTTCAAATGTCTTATATTAACGTCTGCCTCTTTTGGACACTTTCTTTTACTGTCAACTGCAAATAAATAAACATTGAAATATCAGTGGCACATTTTATCAAACATAGAGGAAGCATAATTTCAAAATAAATAAAATAAAATAAAAATAACCTATCCCATTGCCATAGGGAGGGCATCTGGTTGCCTGATACACTTCATCTCCAAATAAAGGAGCATATTGCCAATTTTTTATGACAACCCCGTGCTCAAAATAGTCCCTATTGGCATCCGGGAGATTGACCACTAAAGCCCTATTTAAAAATCTAGTTTTTAAATAAAAGGTGTTATCACCAACTTCCCATCTATAACAAAACATGATTTCTGGAATTCCTATGCGAGTTCCATGGATTTGATTTAATCTATGAACCCCATTAACTATTCTCCATGTATTGGGGGCTATTCTTGCAGGAACAACGTCAAAGTATTGACAGAATTCCAGACATAAGGGATTGGGTGGAAAAGAAAATCCACACTCAGCAACAAAGAGACTGGGGAACCAATATCCCTCAGCCAAACGAAAATAGTCAGAAGGCTCAGAAAGCTCTTCCAGAACAACCCAGGAGGGAATAGAAAAATCAGAGCGAAACTTATCAAGAGATTCAAGAGGGTAAACCATGATGAATAAAGGAAATGAAGAAGAAGGAAGAAGATCTTACAGAAAAAGAGTGGATCTGTTGACAACGAACAATGGAATGGATGAACGCACAAGAGAGTAAGATAATAGAAAACTCGAAAATACAAATTTGAAAAGGTAGAAGACGATGGGAGTGTCTGTGACGTTTAAATACCCTGCCTTGGGAAAAGGAAAAAGTAATGATTACAAAAAGAAACGATTACGCTACCGGCGGCTAGAAGGAAAAAAAGGGCGCGACAATCGAAGCGGTTATAAAAATTCAAAAAAGCGTGATTCTACGAAGTTGGAAGGAGAAATAAATACAAAAGACTCCTAAATTTCAGGATGACCATTTAAAAGTGCCATATTCCGAGAAAGAATGTTCCACACTCCTCAAATTTCGAACTATGAAACATTGGGGGCTTCTGTTGATACCAAATTTAGTCTGCTGACATGGATCAATTGAGTGAAGACACATGGCAATCTACGTGGCAACAACAAACACTTCCGAGGAAATCACACGCTCCGAGGAACCATACTACAACGAGGAACACTTCTTCCCTGAGGAACTCACACACTCCGAGGAACAAGAACTCTCCGAGGAACTCTTGAGTACCGAGAAGCTCAGGCGGTCCGAGCTGCACCTCGAACAAAGCATTAATAGCAGGATAACCAACAGTTTGACTGTTCATTAAATGCTTATCATTCAGACGCATACGCTTAAGGGGCATTGAATGTATTATCCTTTCATATGTACATCATTTAATGTATTACCCTTTCACATTACAGCCTCATGGATATAAATACATTGTACAATCCTCATTGTAAGGGGACCGAAATTTCTTGATAGAACTTGTAACCGAGAATTCTCAAACACTCAACAATAACATAACAGTGGACGTAGGCCATTCTTATAAGGTTGAACCACTTTAAAACTTCTGTGTCTCATTTATTTTATCTGTGATTGAATAATTAGATACGATATAATTTTTTACATCAACAATACCAATCTCGTTTGAATGAAGATCAAACAGACTTCGAGCGAAAATTTTATGTCAAGCATATTAAACTCGATTGATGCTTGCTTGAAGATGGTTTGAATGAAATCGCTAATTTCCTTTGAACAAAAACTAAACCTCATTCGAACGAACTAGGTAAACTCGTTTGAACAAACTAAAAAAATCGTTCAAATGAATTGAAAGAAAAATATATTTTCTTTGAAAATTATTTTTTGAAAAATAGCCAAAAGAAATATTTTAAAACACAACACCCAAAACATATCCAGGAATTAGACATAATATGAATTCATACCTCATGAGATCCCATGAACATTGAAGACAAAACTCATCACGAAACTCAGAATGATGTGATTGTCACTTTAGTTGGCCACAATAGTCTTCAAAATGCATTAAAGGCTTGAAGGAAAAACTGACCTCAAATCTAAACCTATGACCCAAACAAGTTTTGTCCAAATATAAAACAATCAATATACGTTAAAATTGACTCAATCAGAAATTTCCCTTTACAAACTTTATTCTCCTGTGTAGAAAATATATCGAACAAGGTGATGAATCATTGGAGCGTTGATGCCCTCATATTATCGATAGCTTCATGGGTGACTAGGATAATCTCCCACATATCCTTAAAGATTTCAAGCATCATAATTTGACATAATTCATTTGGTTCGACACCGACTTGAAGTTCAATTAACCACCATGAGTTAAAGATGCACATTTTCTCATCAACCTCATCCAACTTGTCTGTTATATGGGCTACGAATTCATCACACTCCTTCACAGTGGGAGGAGAACAACCCTTCTGAGCAGCGAGCTAAACCCTCTGATTGAGTTATTCTAGAAAAAAATGTTATTAAATACTTTCATTTAGTATAATTACTACTATCAAACACATGATGCAACACAAAACTATCATTTATAGACGAAGCCCAAACATATAATCCAATATCTAAGGAGTCTCATTGTGATAGTAATTTGAAACATATGGGAAGTCCAAAAGTTTGAAATTTTAATCTCATTCATTTTTAATAAATTTGATTAATTTAAAAGTCCAAAAAATCAATTTTTAATTGAATTAAATTTGGAATGAAATCTAGATTTAGAATTTACCCAATTAAACTATTAAGATTCAATTTCAAGTGATTGTATACATGAAAAAATAAAAACATGAAAACTGAAAGAATACACCATAATTTAATGTGGAAATCCATATGGGAAAACCATGACGCCTTAATCCTAAAGTCCAATATATCCTTGATGTTAAGGAATTACAATATACGAGTTTCTTATAATAATTTCAGTTTAACATCATATGAAGGTCGTATGAAGTTGGATTTGTATGATATTTATACTAGAAATTATATCTGAGAAAAATAAAAAATTGTTTATTATGAAATCTAGTACTAAGACTAATAAAGTTTCACATATAGGAAGCCCGTACGTAGAAGAAGACAAAATATAAATTCTCATTAAAACAATCCAAATGAGAAAGAAACCATTTTTTCTCAATTAGGTAAAAATACAAAACAAAACCATAACTTGCCAAACTTACTAATTACTCGATATGCATGCATGCATGCAACTGATGCTATACGATAATGTGAATGATGTAACAAGGCATGCACAAATTTTTTTAGACTCAATAACATGCTTAAAGGGATGATTTTACTAGAAAGCCTTCCAGGTATGGGTACAATATCCATGGATCCACTCAAAATCCTAGACAAGGAACCATGTTCCTAGAATGCATCCAACTCCTACTAATGATCAAATTTCATCCAAAAGACTTAGTAAGGATTATAGAAGGAGTTTCTAGGAGAGGCATCCACCATATCATCATACTATTTCGATAACTAACTATGGGTGCACCCTCCATAAGGACTTTTAAAGTAAATGAACTGCAAGGATGATTTCTAAGGGGTAAACCCATAAAGGCCTATCTAAGCGAACTCTGGGGGTTAGACCTTCTTGTCCATTCATCTAGCAAGTGGATGAGATAAAATTACCTAGGAAGTTCTTTATTTAGTTCTTCTTCTCCATTCATCTAACAAGTGGATGAGATTAAAATACCTAAGAAGTTCTTTATTATTAATATGAACGCATGTGATAGGAAATCCAACAAGGTTAATAAAATATGTCATTATTAGTAAGCCTTTTAGAATACAAATAAGTAATTATGCAATAGTTTTCCTTTTGGCCTTTGGAAAGGTCACCCTGACGTGGTTTTACCTTCACTAAACTAAGTGAGTTGTTCACCTCTTAGTTTATCAATAGAACCAAAATTGTGAGAAAAGTTAGTTCTATTTCCAATCTAAATAAATCAAAGAGAGGAGATTATAAAGTATGACCAATGATATCAAGATACATATAATAGGATAAAAAAATATAATAATCAACTACATGTTTTAATGTTCAAATTTAGTGTGGCTCAAATGGACAATTTATATTACACTCTTTCTAAAAATCCTACGAACAACTTAGGAAATATAATGGCTCAAATTGAGAAGTATGCTAAGGTCGAGGATGAGATACTGCTCATGTATGAGAAAGTTTATTGGACTCCCAAGTCTATTAAAAATAGGGACTCCAAAAATATTTATAATACTAGAAGAGATAATGGTGGAGGAATGGAAGCATAAAGGCATGTAAGCATGGAAAGGAAAAAGAACAAAGAAAAATTTTCACCCAGGGAGGAACCCGATTTTGGGATGTGGACCATTTTTCAGGGGTCTACCTATACGATCTTACCTCAGAAAAGATAAACCATTATTCAAGTTCCGCCCAAATCTGGGGAGTGAACCGTAGGGTGATATTAGAAACTGCAATGCACGTATCATAACACCTAAAATATAATTCAAAGAACCTTATCAAGGATAAGAGCCTTAGTTACTTTGGTAGTCCTTAGAAAACTCAAAAGTATTGTCAATAAAATCATGCTCGATTGTTAAACAATATTTGATAACCACTAATAGAAATTATGGTTAAAGTTTTAATGGAGAAATCTGACAGAAATAGTCAAGATAGATGCAAGTGTAAGGAATCATTCCAAGTTAATGTTTCCAAGCCTATACTTAATATATGGGAGAATATAGAGGTTGACTTGGAAAATTTCACTATTTTCTCGAATAATGATTTGGTCGGGATCAATCTTCCCCATAAGCACGCGTTGGTTTTGACCAGGTGTGTCATAACTATGACTTTGGGAGAATCCTCATGGATTAAGAAAGATCTTATAAGATCTTATATGTTGATATTGTCTATAAGTTAGGATATAACTTGAGGGATTTTGACATCATGGTCAAACCTTTGATTAGGTTTAATGGGAATGTGATATCCATTAAAGAGATAAAGAAATACATGTAGTTAGGTCATAGTCACCTTATATCTCGATATATGGAAGAGGTTAGCTTCATGTCATGAAAATAGTAACATCCTCCCATAATCATAATTTAAACTTTGTTATTGACCCCGGGGGATTAAAATATGAGTATGTGAGGGTGAAACATGAAGCTTGTTTATTGCATCAAATAATCCTAATCTAACACATTCAATAAAAAGATATAAAGATAAATATTTACAGTTAAAACTCCCCAAATATCAACAAAAGGGAACTTAATTTGGGGTACAGAACATGGGAGGCTCTCATGGACCAAAAAATGGAGCAGTTGAGAATGATTTACTATATCCAAAGCAACCTAACAAGTTATTTCATATTGGGTCTGAGTTACTAAGAGAAAATTCTTGACTTACTGCACTATAATAAAAACACTAAAAATATCATAAATTTTTTGCCAAGTGTTGTCATGGTCCAAAACCTTGACAAAAAAATACGCATGCCATATCACGGTCCTTGAACGTGATAAGTCCGAGACAATTTTTTTGTCACGGTTTTACCAGGAGATATCCCACTAAAGCCCAAATTTTCACATAAAACATTTCACTATGCTTTCTCTCTTCATCAACCCGGCTACCTCTCTCTCTCTCTCTCTCTATATATATATATATATATATATATATATATATATATGTGTGTGTGTGTGTGTGTGTGTGTGTGCATACTTATTTTGGGTATATATACACAATTTTACCAGTACTTTAGGTTATGTTATATACATGTGTGTGTGTGAAATGGTATTGTAGACACCACATTCTAGGACCCCCCAAGTCCTTCCTAAGGTGCCTAGCACCTTCTCTCTTAACATAAGCCTTAGGTCATACTCCGAGTACCTATCTAGAGGCCATCGGGCTCTCTCGGCCCCAGTTTGACACTGGTCAACTTCATTGTCAAAGTGAAAGATCAATAAATCTAAGAAGGGCACTGAAACCCCTTTCCAATGGTCCACCCCGTGCACGAAACAACATACCGTTCAGACAAACGATCCGTTTTCCCTTAAAAATTAATTTAGAGGCCACTGAACGCTCCTAGGATTTGTCTAACCAAAGTTAATCGTTCATCTTGAATGTGACTAAATGAATATTTGAAGGATACTGAATAACCTTTATAACGGTTTTCCTGGAGCATGAATCAACCTTACGGTATGGACGAACTACCCATTTTACTCTGAAAGGTCATTAGGCGCATTCGATCTCTGTTTGGCCAAAGCCAACTCTCCAAAAAAAAGAAAAACTCTTTGGAACAACGAAGTGCCTCGAATAACCTTTCCAACAGTATGCCCCATTCATAATTCAGACTTATGGTTTGGACGAACGATCCATCGTCGTTCGACAATCTCCTGTCCAAAGGATCGATAAGTGATTTCCAGCCCTGCTTGACCCGAAGTTAACTCCCGAACTAGGGAGTCGCCCAAAAATTCTCAAAGGTCTCTAAATAACCTTTCCAATGGTGCTCTCTATGTGCGATTTGGACTTACAGATTGTGTTTTATGACCATTTTCTTGGAAAATTTATACGAGACTCCCAATTGGTAGGTTCACTTTCCTGCCAATCAATAGTGCATTTAGGGTTACCTGACATCAGGCAGGGAAAAGACAATGCCGATCGATAGTCCCTTGACCCTATAGAAGGAGAGTATGAGCTCACCTTAAAGGCACCTCGAAAACATCAACTTCAATGATCTCAACAACATTCTTCTTAAGTCAACGAGGTTTCCTTGTTTGAAACTTTTCTACACCTTTCATTTCCATCACTTTCAAATACAATTTAGAAAAAATCTCCCTACATTCTTCACCCACTTGCAAGGAATCTCATCAACAGTCAAGATCAATCTCCAAGTCTCCAAATAAGTTCCAAACATCTTCCCTCTCTTTAAATTTCATTATTTATATAAGTTCTCAATTTAGCTTTTATTTTAGATCATACACATCCTTCATTAGAAATATTGCACATAAGATATTTTCTAAAAAAAAACTAAAACAAGAAAAAGAGAGTTACACCTATAAATTCCAACGGGATTTTTCACCACATTCTCTCAAAACAAAAAACACATTTTTCTTACACACACTTATAATAAAATTCCCTTTTGAATTTATGGGATAAACCCTACCCTCCTCTCGCATGTGAACTATAGGACTTTGATTCCTTTATAGCATGTGTAGGCGTCCCGAGCGAAAACCCGAGACTCGAGTCCCATTTTTCAAATTTCCTCTTTTTTCCCTATTTTATCCATACATTATTCATATATATCATACTTGTGATTCATATGTGCGTCTTATCTAACATATACTATCATTTTATCACAATGATCAATATCTCGATAAGCGCACAAATCATATTTTTAATTATTATTTTGGGAACATTCCTATGGATGATCTCACTCCTTCTTTTTCATGATGCGAGTCGAGCGATTTTGATCTCCGCAAATATATATATATATATATATATATATATATATATATATATATATATATATATATATATATACACGCACACACACTTAATGGAGAAATTAAGCAATATAGTAACATAAGCCCATGAGGGACCGAAAGGGCTGGATGGGCGCCTAAAACCTTTCCCTTCCCTAACTTAACCCCAGAATCTCTAATCTAGTTGGTTTCGCAAGCATCAGTTGTAAGGAAAAATTTCCATTTGAGTCAATTTGTAACTATTGGCTTAATTACTATAAAACTATTTGATTCATAGGATAGAAGTTTGAGACCTTCAAGCCTATGACGTTTGAGTTGAAGACGTAGTGGCCAAGCCTCAATTGAAGATACCATAATTATCAGTTTTCGTTCCATGTTTAAACGTCATCAACCTTTCTATTTTTCCAAGGTCTCTCAGATAAGAATGCACTTGCTATTTATAGACTTGAAATTTTTTATTGGGTGTCATTTTTTTAGTAATCAAACTGTAAATATGTTTTTCTATTGTTTAAAGAAAAAAAATTATTTTTTCTGAAATGTCGTTCGAACGATATTTCATCTTGTTCGAACGAGATTCTCAGGTCCTTTGAACGAACTATCAAATGAGAAATTTTCATTTTCTCTATTTTCTCTTTTGATAATGTTGTTTGAAGAAATTATAATTTTAAGTGAAATTTGAAATTAGGAATAATTTTGTGAGCCATCTCATTTTTGAAATTAAAAATTGGTTTTCAAAATCACTTAGTCTTTGATGTCATTCTCTAGAGGTGGCAACATGTTATTTTTCCTGCTTTGTGAAAAATAGGTTGGCGAATCTATCTCTTTACATTACCCCACATCGATGATGGCCGAAGAATTCATAGAAAGGGCGTGAGACCTCTCTCTCTCTCTCTCTCTCTCTCTCTCTCTCTCTCTCTCTCTCTCTCTCCACCGTGCGCGTGAACATCAGCCCCCGAGATGGAGAATGAGATGGAAATCGGACCGGGGAGGGATGGACACAATGGCAACTCTATTAGGGACTTACTTAATTAAGAGGGCTAGACTCTGTTTGCATGAGTGTTATCATTTTCTGCTGGTGTGCGTATGCACCTACCTGTATGTTCCTTTTTCCCCTCAATTACTTTTTGTATATATCTACCTCATGTGTATATCACCTCGCACTCACTTTTCACTTCACACACTTGTAAATACTTTCCATGTGCACCTTACATTACCTACACTTTGTATATAGGTTCACTTATATCCACATGTTACACACACCACTTAGAATATCCATGCTTAGGTGTCACTAGTACACACCTCCACTTATCACGCTTACATATATCCATGCTCACTTATAATTATCATATAGTACTCGTAGTTGATCCAAGATTAGATTCACTACTACACACTCACTTATAGATATTCACACATCGCTCACTCTCACATATCCATGCTTAGTGTAATACTCATGCTCCATGATAGATTTATTTTTAATGAAATTCATACGTTCTTCCTTATTAGTATACTGCTCATCTCTCCATAATATACTAATCAAGAATCTTGCATTTTTCCCACTATATCACTACGAGCATGGCTATTAACCAAAATTTTATCCCATAATGGGGGGTCACTTTGTGATGGGCGCTGGTCTCCGACAGGTCATAGTTAACCTAAGCAATATGACTCTCACCTTCCATTGTCTTAGTGATTTTAACCTATATCGAATGGTTCCCTAAACATTGTACCACTTGATCGAACTCATGATAGGAGGTATATAGCAGGGAACTCGTTCATGTACGTCTAGTATATCGAATTCACTCTGACATGTACTATCCTCACGAGGTATATAGTGAGGTAATTCACGTACACTCAGGTATATCAAATGGCTTATCCACACATACCGATTTCCCTCAAAAGAAAGACGTAAATCGTGGAAGTCATGCCAAAGGGGAAACCTTTCCACTAACCCAACAGCTATATATCCTCTTAATGGTGTCAAACCTAGGGCACTCACACTACACCAAATCATACGAATGGACACGACATGGGGGTCACGGCCCAGAGCCGTGACCATATCCAAAGATGGAGTGACCAAGTCCATAACCTAGTGTGGTCATGGATCATCTTGAAGATGGTCACGGACCAAGTTTGTGCCTAGTAGAGGTCACGAACTATAGCCGTGACCCGTGCATGACCATTATTGCGCCAAGTTTCCCTCCAAATATGGTCACGGATGGGGTCACGAATGGGGTCACGGTCCAAGTTCGTGACCATAAACCAAAATACACGCTGACCTAGTCATGGCTTGGGATCGTGACTATCCTTCGAATGGAGTCACGATTTTGGGCTGTAACCATCGTCTTATTTTGATAGTCACGCATTAAATTTTAAAGGGGTCACAACATGTGGTCATGGCTGAAGGTCATGACCAGTGTCTTCATACTTAATTCCCCAGAAGAGTATTTCATTTTCCCTTGAAAATTTTTAAACCCTCTCTCCGGTGATTTCGATTCTCCCGGAATCTCAATCTCAAGTTTTTCACTCAAACTCAATCTCAAAGGTAATATTTTGTGCATTTGTATATATATATGTGTGTATTTCGGTGTGTATATGTATGTGTGTTTAATTTTGTGTGTGTGTAGTTTTATATGTATACGTGTGCATATATACATGTGTGTGTATTGTGTATGTATATGTATATAATGTATATGTATACTATATATGTGTATGTGTGTGTGTGTGTGTGTATTATGAATGTACGTGTGTGTATGTGTGCATTCTAGAAAATAATACATATAGATGACTACTGTTGATTTAAGTTTATGGATATTATTGGTTTAAGTTTCAAACTGGAATCAATTTTAATTTTATCAATATTGTTGGCTTAAGTTTAGGGCTGAAATATAAAAAAAATACATCTCCTTTAATATTGATGCTAAATTCGGGATTAATTTTAGGGATAATATTTGTAAGGGATTAATTTTATGACTAATGTTTGCAAGGGTTAATTTTAGGATTGATGTTAGGATTAATTTTTGGCATTGTTAGATTAAATGACAAATAGGCATTCAAACCTAATAAATTAACGGTAAGATCTAGCATGCACGGGATTCACGCCCTCGTACATAATAACTAGTTAATTAGAGCCATTATTTATAGTATTCATATTCGCCCCCTCGTTCATTTTTCTCAGTAAAAATGAGTCAAGGTGATAATAGATGGAAACAACAAGAGTGTGAAAGGTTTTAATTGGACCGCACTCATACCTCTTTCATCAATGAGACTCATCATGAGGGTACTCTAGTTTATTGGTATGGGAAAAGGAAGATCGAACAATTTAACTACCTTGTAAACCGTAAAGATCATCTCCAGCAAGAGTACTTGTTCAATCATATTCTATTTTTCCTACCAGAATACTCGGATGAAGCTGTACAATATATATTTCGCGTACATAATCCAGATAGAGCACTAACATTTCTTACACTGTTAGAGAAAGAAGAAAAAAAATTCATCCATTATGGATAGAATTACGTACAAAGAGCATTGACGAAGACTGTGATGTCTCGTGACATATATACGTTAAACTCAATCTTGCCAATAGGCTAAAGAGGATGAGATTTTGAGTTCATATCGCTGACATCTATACATCCATTATAGATACACTTCCTCCTAATTGGCCACGTGCAAAAATCCATAGTTTTCTAAAAATAAATCCCGACTGGATGGAGATCAGACACATTGAACTTTTATTAAATTCTCACCATGAAAAGGTAGATTATAATATATGGTCATAAAATTTAGTCTGTTAGTTATAATTTCATATTAAACTTTGAAATTATGCATCGTTATAAATACACATTGAACTTTTATTATTTTTGTAGATAATGTCGGGCAGTAATGGACACAATGCTCAAACCGACGAGATGACACCACGCCAAGGAGAACTCTTATCTCAAATTGGTGAGAAATACATAAGTCCACTTACAATTCACTCCACTACTATGAGTTATAGTAAGCAAGACACTCCCAGTAATCCAATAGATGCGCCCAACGCTCCTGAAACTATTGGGTCATTTGAAAAGAAGCCCATTGGGTTCTCTTTATTGGGAAATAACCCCACAGGGATAAGAATCATGTTCAACAGTTTAAAGCCCAGTGGTTGTCCTTAGCAAAAATGAATCTGGTAATAGGAGGAACTGAAAATTGGAACCTCGTAGATAAATCTATTAAATATGACATCTACGATCAACTTAACAAACGATTTTCATTTTCCTCAAACTCAAAAAATAATGTTCTTTCTCGGGTTGCCGAAGAACCCCAAACATATCGAAGAAACATTATGCAAAAGCATTTTCCTAAGGGAGCATTGAGCTCCAACATTTTGGCACTCAAAGACAAAGTCCCTTCCAATGTTAAGATGCCAATCGTTCAGTGTAATGATTTTCTGGAAAATGAGGCAAAGGACTTAAAAATGCTACAAAGGGAGAAAAATAAGCAGAATACGGCAAAAAAAAATTGATGTCCACCAGCTTGTCTCAAAATCTTATAGAGATTTGAAGAATGAGTAGTCGAGCAAGACAAAAAGCAACCCAAATGAAGGAAAGGTACCAAATTGGGCCAACTTGTACGTGCATGCAAGACGAGAAAAAAATAATAAATTCCCTCCTCACTTGGAAAAGACTCTAGAATCAATAGAGTCTATGAGTAGTCAGTCACCTTTAAATATGTTCAACGACCTTGACAATGATATCCTCGCACAGACATTGGGGAAGGACCGTAGAGGGAGGACAAGAGGTATGGGGTCGCATATGTCAAAAATAAGATTCAAACAGACTTCACCTCTCGTGGATGAGCTTTCTTCTATTAATAAACGTTTCTCATCTAAGGACGAACATCATTATAATCGAAGGGGATGTAATGGGGCTTCAAAATGAATTGGGAGGCGTGAATAAAAAAACTTTCACAAATTGTGTCCTTTTTAACTGGTTGTGTGCCTCTGCAGCCCCCAATGCATCCCGATTTCCCTTTACCTCCTCAAAATTTTCCTCCTTCTCCATTACCCTCAAAATTTCCTTTTCCTCCTTAAACATTCCCCTTCCCAGCATCTCAGCATGTCACAAGTCTTAGATCATTGTCAACAACCCACGATGATTATGGTGAGAAATACTATATGAAGAACCTAAGCGGTAAAATTGTAGTTGGGGTGTGCACGTTCATCTCCACTCAAGTAGGAACTTTAGTACATAGTCGGCCTTTACAGGAGGGTGAGTGTCAGATAATGGTTGATAAAATATTTGGCGTTTCGAAGATGCTCTAGTGCACGTCAACAGTGGAGAAGAGAATGGGTTGAAAAATTATTTAAACTCTTTTATCACTTAGCCAGTTTAGCTTTTGAGGAAGATGTAGTAATATTTTTCTTATGTTCTAATAATATCACTAAACAAATTTATTTAATTTGAGTTTAAGTGGTTGTGTAGTATCGTTGATTGGTATGTTCTTGTATTTTGAGTTTGATTGATTGGTGTGTTGTTGACACTATATTAGTGCTTTACTTTGATTTACACTATATTATTACATAGTTTGTTTAATTGGTGCGTTGTTGACACTATATTAGCGCTTTACTATGAAAAATGATGTTTATGGGACATGATATTTATGCAACATGATATTTATTTTATCATGCTAACACATGATTGCAGTTTGAAGATTATTAAATGAATTTTCCACAATACAAAGAGTGGATGGTGGAGACTGACCGAATAACTCATAGTTATGTCAAAGGCGTTTAAGAATTTATTAGCTATGCCTTTAAGAACCTTAAAAGTGAGAAGATTCTGTGTACGTGCACCCATTGTATGGACGAAAAATATAAATCTTTAGAAGATGTTGAGTTACATTTAATAAAGTGGGGAATTTGTTAAGATTATAAAATTGGACATACCTGTAGACACCCCATTCTGTTACCCCCTAACTCTCCTTAGGTCCCTAGTACCTCCCTTCATCACTATAAACCCAGGTCATGTCCCGAGTACTGACGTGGAGGCCATGGGGCACTCCCCGGCTCAATTTGACCCAAAAGTTAAACTCTTCATCTCGACCGAGACTCAATGAATCTTCGAAGGGCACTGAATACCCTTTCCAACGGTCTGCCCCGTGCGCGATTCCAACTTACCATGCAGACGAACGCTCCATTTGCGTTCGAAACCTGACTTAGAGGCCACCGGGCGTTCTCGGGCTCTATTTGACCTAAGTTAACTCTTTATCTCAACCAAGGCTGAAGGAATCTTCTAAGGGCACTGAATACCCTTTCTAACAGTCCGTCCCGTGCATGATTCTGACTTTCCATGCAGACGAACGATCCGTTTGACTCCGGGAGGCCACCGAATGCTTCTCGGGCCCGGTTGACCACAGTCAACTCTCCAAATCGGGTCAAACTATTTGGAATGTCTAAGTACATTTCCTAACCTTTCCAACAGTCCACCTCGTGCGCGATTCGGACTTACCATACCGACGAACGATCCGTTTGCGTCTGAATGATTCCCCGTCCAATGGATCGACAAACGCTTCCGAGCCATATTTGACCCAAAGTCAACTCTCAAACCCGGGAGAGGTCCAAAGGAATTTCAAATGTCTCTGAATTACCTTTCCAACGGTATGCCCCGTGTGCGATTTTCACCAACGATTTGCCCTCGACGGCCGATTTTGTAAAAAAGGCCTGAAACACACTACCAAACGACAGGTCCCAGACCCTGCCTATCGGCACCTGTCGATAGGCAGGAACAGGTCTATGACGATCGAAACCCACCTGGGCATATAAAAGGAGGCTTTCACCACATTTTCAAGAGTATCCCAGATCTGATAAAAATCTCTCTCATCGAATCTTATAAACCTCTCTAGAAGGCAGCGTGATTTCAACATCCAAATCCCCTTTTTACTTCCACTTTTCATCACCCTTTTCATCAAACTTGGTGAATTAGACACTCTCCATCATCATCCAAGTGCAAGGGCTGCTCTCCAAAATTCAAGATCAAGCTCAAGATCTTCAAGAAGGTCCAACTTCTTCAAACTCTCTCTTAAATTCTCTTAAATTCCTAATAACTTGTTTTCTTATTTAGCACTTTTATTATCTCATCTCACACATCCTAATATACCTTTTATTTAGTATAATTGTACATCTTTTATTTTCATAAAACCCAAAAAAATAAGAAAAAGAGGGTTTGCTCATAAATTCCAAGTAGGGATTCTCACACTTTTTCCACATTTTTCTCACAACTAAAACACTTTTTTCTACACACACACACACACACACACACACACACACACACAAATAAGAGATCCCCTATTTGGATTTATGGGATAAACCCCACGCCTCATTTTGTATGCGAACTACGTGGACTTTGATGCCTTTATAGGCTACGTAGGCGTCTCGGGGTAAAACCCGAGACTCGAGTCCTTTTCTCACTTTTTCTCTGATTTTATTATTTTCTCTAAATCCAATTTCCTTATAATCTATATACTAGCTCTTAGTGACGTATTACCCCATATGCGTTATCGTTCCATTATAACGATCAACGTAAGGGTAATCGTGTAAATCTTACTTTTCTAATATTATTCTTATATCTTCCTACGGACGACTCGCTTTATCTTTTCCATGATACCAGTCGAGGATTCGTACCTCCATTATATATATAAACATGCACACACATCACGGAGGGAAATATAAAGGAAAATAACAAATATCCATGAGAGACCGAAAGGATGGAATGGGTGCCTAACACCTTCCCATTTCGTAACTATCCGAACCCTTCTCGAATCATTTTGGTTTCGCACGCACCAGTATGTCTTTGGATGCCATCCTTCGGGGTGGATTCCCCTTTTTCTTTTGTTTGTTTTGAGTAAAATAGACTGGCGACTCTGAATCTCTCTACATTTTTACACCACAAACGACGCCGGCCGAAGTGCTCCCAAGAGGGACACGCAGGACCCGAAGGATCCTTTCCTCCACGCGCCCACCCGCACGGACGAGGATCGGGGATGGCCACAGTGGCGACTCCGCTGGGGAATTTCTTTTGAGGGCTTGACTCTATTTATATGGATGCTATATTTATTTATGTTCCCCCCCATATCTGCATATCCCCATTTTTTCCATGTGTATCCTATGCTTATGCTTATGTTCACACACTTATAGAAAATTCTCCATGTACACTTCGCACCACGTGCACCTAGGAGCACATATATCCGCATGTTTCACGCATCATCCATCCATACTTGGTGTACCTTTTGGGGTACTTGTACTTTGCTCCCTGTTTGGCATAATCAAGAAAGCCATTCTCATCATAAGATACTAATAAGAGAATCATGCATGATTCACACGACATCACCAAAGAGCATTGCTATTGACCAAAATTTTACCCAGTAACTGGAGGGTCACTTCGTGATGGGCACTGGTCCGGCAGGGAGCAGTTAGCCTAAGCGATATGACTCTCACCTTCCATTGGCCAAGTACCTTTGACGTATATCGAACGGTTCCCCCACATCGTACCTCTTGACCGAAGTCATGACGGGAGGTATATCGCAGGGAATTCGTTCACGTCCGTCGAGTATATCGAATTCGCTCTCACACGTACCGTCCTCACGAGGTATATGGTGAGGTAATTCACGTACACTCAGGTATATCAAATGGCTTGTCCACACGTACCGATTGCTCGCAAGAGCAAGACGTATATCGTGGAAGTCACGCCAAAGGGGGGAACCCATTCCGATTCACCCAACCAACTGCATACCCGCATTTAAGTGTCAAACCTAGGACATGCACTTTAGATTGCCGGTATTAACCCGAAACTCTGCCAAAATTTCGGGCCGATCTGCCACCCGATTTTTGCGCATTTTTTAAATGGGGCCCTGTCCATGAGCCTGGTTATAAGTCCAAACCGTGGCTTTACATATACTAAGAACCCCACTTTTCCAGGCTCGGGTCCCGTCTGGCATTTCATTAGGAGAATTAAATACAAGTGAGAACATAATAACCATAATAATCATGCTGAGTTCCAAATCCAAAAACATTTCTCCCTTTTTTTTTATCAAAAATCTAAAAACATTTCTTCCATTTTTGATCAAAAATCCAAAAATATTTCTCCCTTTTTTTTTTTATCAAAAATCCAAAAAAATCACTCCCTTATTTATCAAAAATCCAAAAATAGTTATTCCTTTTTTCTCAAAAATAAATCTCATCCTACGCCTTCTCAGGTCGATTGCAAGCCCTTGGCCTGGCTCCCTATTGGCTTCGATCTTCAGTCAAATTAGCCTGGAGTTTAATCCGTTCCTCTACTACTTCTTCCGAATCCAGAATCCATCCACTTTCCATGGATATTATAGATTAAGTACCAGTCATACAGCCGGATCTGACGACAGTCCTAGCTCAGCTTGTGTCTAAGATTGACAACCTCCAAACCGAGGTCCGAGAGATGCAAAGAAACCAGGTTCCAATTCCTCAAGAGCCCGAGGCCCTGTTCCCACATGCTATGGGTCCACCCGAGCCTATCTGGGTTTCGAAAGAATATCAGCACACTCCACGTGCCCCTCCTGCCAATGGGCCACCGCCTGCCCAGCTTCCAATGCCGAGCATTGCCCAACCTATGGATAACCTGCCTGTGATGGTTAATCCAAAGGAGGAGGAGTTGAATAAAGTCAAAGAGGATCTCAAGATGCTCACCAAGAAGTTTGACCAATTCAGGATCTCTGGAAATTACATGGACTACACCCACATGTCTCCTTATCCTAGATCAAGGTTACTCGAGAAGTTCAAGATGCCAAATATCGAGAAGTTCGGAGGGAGTGGACCCACAATTGTTCATCTTCGCAGTCATCATCGTTCCATGACTCTACTAGGGGCTTCTGAAGAAGTGATGGCCCAATTGTTTCAGCAAACTTTGAAGCATAGTGCCCTCCGATGGTTTTTATCTCTTGAGGAATCCAAAATCCGTAGCTGGGAGGATGTAGCCTAAGAATGCATGTCACAGTACAAATACAACGAAGAGCTTGAGGTCACCCGTCGTGATTTAGAGCTCCTTAAACAGAATCCTGGAGAATCAGTCAGTAACATCATAACCCGGTGGAGGGAGCAGGCAGCTACCATGACCAATTGGCCATCCGAGGAAGAGCATGTCAACATAGTGAAGAAGAACTTTTTATCCCATGTCCGAGCGACGATGGGAGGACAATACTATCCCCACTTTCGAGCTCTCAGGGAGGATGGAGTGGAAATCAAGGAAAGCCTCGTTAACACAGAGGTCGAACCGAAGAAGGTGTCCAGACAGTTCACCCCTAGAAAGTATGACAAGACTTCCAGTGCTACGGTCTCGACCATTAACAACATCTCTCAACCGACCACATCATTGGCACCAGAAAGCCGCCCTGCCCCCATCCGAAGGGAATACACTCTCCAAAGTTTACCAAGCCCTGTTAAGCCGAAACCTCATCAAACCATTAGATCCCCGTCCATTACCAAATCCACTCCCAAGAAACTTCAAAATCGATGCTCATTGCGCCTTCCACCAAACTGCCGATCATACCACCGACCAATGCTTTCACCTCCAGAACGTAATTCAAGATCTCATTGAACGGGGTACCATCACCCCACCAGCCAATCCTAAGCCAAACACTACTCACAACCCATTCCCAAATCACACCAATGACATCTTCTTAGAAGAAAACCCAAATTTCAATCCCTCAACTCAAATCACACCCATATACTCTCCTAAAAATCTTTAAATTTGCCCATATTTCCTCCTACACCCTACTAGCCTCGCTGATCAGGCACTGTCACTCCTTACCAGAGCATGCATCGCTGTCCATTCCCGTTCTGAAAATGGAGGCATGGAATTGTTAGAAGTGTTAAACCAACGCCTAGAGTTCGGGCTGAAATTACCCTCACAAATGGTCATCGATTGCCAGAAATTCAGTACACTATTCTTAGAAGCACGGAAATGGGCTCGTGATTCAGACAAATGGGTGGTACCAACCGACGAAGTTAGCCTAGATGATGTTGTCCAGGATATGGCAGAATTATTCGAGAAAATCAACAACATTTGTAGTATCACCGAGTTACTTGACACTTTGAAACTACAAGGGCGATTGGTCCCTTCAATCACACATATCCCCACCGAATGGGAGAACTTTTATGAAGAAGCCATTGAGGTTGTGGAATGCATTGACTTTACATGGAAAAATAGAATTGTTGCCACCGGATGGGGGGAAGAATTCGAAGATTCGAGGGAAGAACAAGCTTCAGGAAGAACTGGCCCAGTAGCCGACATATGTGGGATGATATCATTTGAAGAACTCCTCAGAGAAATAAACAGGGTGGCAGCACAACCTGAGATTGATGAAGAAATAGGTTTATGTTCTTTCCTTCTTCAATAAATCACATGACCAAATCAGGGAGACATTACCAGGTTCCCAGCTCACTACCAGCAAATGACAAAGGGAAGGGTGTTTAAAACCTTCCTATGCCAGAGATGACCATTGAAGAGAGCAAGATCCTTGATCAACTAAAGAAAACCCAAGCTAACATCACTTTATGGGGATTTTTCATGTCTTCCCACCTATACAGAAACGCTTTAACAAAATTGCTTACTGGACCCATAGTTCCTCCCTCTACCACACCAGAAGAAGCGGTAAATCTGGTCGGATCCTTGACCTCTACCCGAATGCTATCATTTTCCGAAGAAGAAATCCACAGAATTGGGCCGACTCACAATCATGCACTCAATATCTCCGTCAAAGTTATGGGAAAGGCCGTGCCACTCTCCCTTGTCAATAACGAATTCGCCTTGAACGTTTTCCCTCTGAGAACTTTCAAGTTCTTAGGCCCGAAAGAAAGTGACCTCGCTCCAACCTCCGTCGCTGTGTGTGCCTACGATAATACCGTCGAGAGGTGATGGGCTCCATAAAACTTGTAATAGGGGTTGGCCCTATAAACCCTGCCATTGAATTCCAAGTTATAGACTTCCCAGCTTGTTTCAACCTGTTGCTCGGACGCCCCTGGCTCTACGGTATCAAGGGTGTGTATTCCTCACTCCATCAGAAATTAAAGTTCTTCGCCGACGGGCGAGTCATCACTATTTTGGGCAACAATGAAAATACCGAGGGCGCAAGCACCAGCAGTCTGATTCTTGAGATACAACACGGGTCAAATGATATGCTCCTATCAGGATTCCGAGTCGAGCCACTCCTACTCCCGACAGGGGACTATTCCAAAGAAAGGGTTTGTCCAGAATATGACCCTCATGGCAATGTCAATGTGATTCAGATGTTCAGAAACATGCACTTCATGCCCGGACTGGGGCTAGGACAAAGGCAGCAAGGGATACTCGATCCCATCAAACTGAAGAAAGCTTTCCCTCCTTGTGGCTTGGGGTATCAACCACCAGAACAAGAGCTCAGAATGATCCGCCAGTCTCGACCAAAGAGAAGATCATACTGTATCCGAACTAACTCAAGAGACTCCTTAAATGGATGATTCATCAAAGAAGGTGAGGACTTCCCCTTTTACGATTTTCCAGAACCATGGAATGACCACACAGACAAGAAAACGAGGCAGAGAATGGGGATCTTTTTCCAAGACAGCTACCCATGGGCCGAAAGTTTCCACCATCGCGTACAACCGCTCATCAAAGATACCGAAGAGACTGAGGAAAGCGATTTCAAAAATTCTTTCAACTTACAGATATTGGGGCTAGCACTCTGCATGGTTCATTCAGGCACTACATCAATGGACCCATCCCGCCTGATTAAGGCTGTTGATACTCCTCTCTTCAACTGGCATGCTGCGCCAGTTCTACCTCTTGAAATATCCCTAACCCCAATGTTTACCCTATTTCTTCTTCTATTATCTATCCTTGCTCAAATGTAATCGAGACCTCTTTTGATGAGGTTGTCAATGCTATTTTTCCTATCAATGAAATAAATGAAGATTTTGAGTATCTTGTTGTGCCTTACATTAATTGTTTAGATTCTAATCGAACTTTTTATGATGATGATTTTGCAAATGAACAATTCTTAACTGATCTAAATAAGGTTAATAATAAACAACATAACCGCGTTCAAGTTAATGAAGAAGAGACTATTGTTATTAATCTAATTTCTAGTAGCCAACTGCGTGAGATTAGGATAGGGGCCACCCTTGACGAGCATGAGCGTGCACAACTCAAAGAATTATTGAAGGAGTTCGTAGATGTCTTCGCATGGTCCTATGATGATATGCCCGACATTGATCCTGAAATAGCTTAGCACGAGATCCCCACTCTCCCAGATTACAAGCCGGTTAAACAAAAATTGAGAAAACTTCGCACCGAATGGTCGCTCAAGGTCAAAGAAGAGGTGGTCAAACAGTTGAACGTGGGTTTCATTCGAGTGATCGAATATCCCACATGGCTAGCCAACATTGTACCTGTGCCGAAATCAGGAGGGAAGGTTCGAATGTGTGTAGACTACCAAGATTTAAACAAAGCTTCTCCAAAGGATGATTATTCGTTACCCAATATCGACATGATCATGAATAACACAGCCAGTCATGCTCTCAAATCATTCATCGACGGGTTTGTCGGATACAACCAAATCAAGATGCACCCCGACCACCAAGAAAAAACCGCATTCATCACCCCATGGGGAACCTTTTGCTACAACGTTATGCCATTTGGTCTCAAGAATGCTGGGGCTACCTACCAAAGGGCTACCACAACCATCCTGCACGATCTGATTCAGAAAGAGGTTGAGGTTTATATGGATGATATAATTATCAAGTCCAAAACTAGAGAAGGTTATGTTCCCGCCCTCCGAAAGTTCTTCGAACGACTGCGACGGTATCAGATGCGACTTAATCCACAGAAGTGTGTCTTCGGCATTACAAAGGGAAAAATCTTGGGATTCATGGTCAGCGACAAGGGAATAGAAACAGATCCTGCAAAGCTGAAGGCCATACTTGAGATTCCACCACCCCGAATAAAGAAAGAAGTCCGAGGTTTTCTTTGGAAATTATACTATATCATCCGGTTCATCAGCCAACTAACCTCCATCTGTGAACCGATCTTCAAGCTCCTCCGAAAAGATTCAGCCAAGGTTTGGAACGAGTCCTGTCAAGAAGCTTTTAACCGAATCAAACAATATCTGACCAAACCTCCAGTGATCATGCCACCATAGCCTGGTCTCCCTTTGCTCCTATACCTAACCATAACCGACACTACCGCTGGGGCTTTGCTAGCCCAATACCTTGAGGACTCCCGCAAAGAAAGAGCCATCTATTACGCCAGTCGCAAATTGGCCGGGTATGAGGTCAACTACAATGCTTTAGAAAAGGAATGTGTCGCACTTATCTGGGTCACCCAAAAGTTGCGACACTATATGCTCGCCTTCCCCATCAAACTTGTATCCCGAATGGATCCCATTAAATACCTGCTTGAGAAACCCGCCTTATCCAGTCGAATGGCCCGATGGTTGATGCTCCTAATCAAGTTAGATATCGTGTACGTCACCCAGAAAGCTATCAAAGGAAGATCCATCTCTGACTACCTCGCCGATTATCCCATAGACGAGGCAGATGTCCAGATCTCCGAATTCCCAGATGAAAATATCCTCTGCACCACTCAAGACCGTCTTCGATTAAAAGTTCTTTGACGGCGCTGCCAACAAAAAGGGATATGGCATTGGGATCCTCCTGATCGCCCCAGATGACTCCTACACTCCCATCGCCATTAAATTGGATTTCCCTTGCACCAACAACATGACGGAATACGAGGCATGCACAGTGGGCCTCAAGGTTGCTCTTAAGAAAGGTATTCAATACCTTAATGTCTATGGGGATTCTGCCCTTATCATCGGTCAAGTGCTCAGAAAGTGGAAAGTCAAGGCCAAAAATCTTCAACCCTTTCATGCCCAACTAGAAGAGTTAGCCTCCCGATTCCGAGATATCACCTTCCATTACCTACCCCGACCAAAAAATAATCTAGCCGATGCTCTCGCCACCTTGGCCTCCATGATCGACATGATCGAAGGAATAATAATGACCCCCTTCCTAGTTCAAAAGCAAGACAAACCGACCCATTGCTACCATATTGAGCTTGTCTCCATCGAAGATCCCGAACTAGCCGATTGCTGGTACTATGATATCTGGTGTCTCCTAAAAAATGGTAGGTATCCCGAGGGTTCCAACAAGAAAGATCGAACGACCCTCCGAAGGATGGACGCCCAGTACATCATCTATCATAAAGCTCTACTAAAGAGGAATTTCGATGGAACTCATCTACACTGCATTGCAGGGGCTGAGATTGAGAAGATAATGCAGAAAATCCACAGCGAGGAATGCGGACCCCACATGAATGGTCATATGCTCGCCAAGAAGATCATCCGACAGGGCTACTACTGGACCACCATGATCCAGGACTGCGTCGCCTATGTCCGGAGGTGCCTCAAATGCCAATAATTCTCCAGCCTTTAACACTTGCCTCCATGAGAATTATACAACATGACCTCTCCCTGGCCGTTTTCCACCTGGGGTGTCGACATCATAGGGAAGGTTACACCGAAGGCTTCAAACGGACATGATTTCATCCTGGTTGCCATCGATTACTTCACAAAATGGGTCGAGGCTGAAACATACACAGTACTAAATGCCAAGAAAGTGGCCAAATTCCTCAAGAAGAATCTCATCTGCCGATATGGGGTCCCACACGAGCTAGTGTCAGATAACGGGTTGCATTTCGAAGCAGAAGTCACATAAGTAGTCAACGAGTACGGGATTCAGAGACACAAATCTTCTCCTTACCGACCTCAGACCAATGGTGCAGTTGAAGCCGCCAATAGGAAACTCAAAGCCATCATCAGTAAGATAACCGAAAGTTGTAGGGATTGGGCCGATCGAATCCCATACGCCCTCTGGGGCTATCGAACCTCGATCCGAACCTCTACTGGGGCTACCCCTTACTCTCTGGTCTATGGCATGGAGGCAGTCCTACCTGTGGAGATAGAAATACCCTCACTACGTGTCATGCTCAAAAGCAAGGTTAGTGAAGAAGATTGGCACCAAAGCCGTCTTGATGAGCTAGCCATCCTAGATGAAAGAAGATTAAAAGCTCTTTACCACGTACAGGGGTACCATTGCCAGATAGCGCGATCATTCAACAAGAGAGTCAAGGACCGAGGCATTCGGGAGGGGGATTTAGCCCTCAAAGAGATAATAGAACCCATTTGGGACCCCAGAGGAAAATTCAAGCCCAATTGGAGCGGCCCTACATTGTGAAAAAAATCTTATCCGGCGGTGCCGCCATGCTCACTGACCTAGAGGGGGAAGAGATGGATCATCCAATCAACCTGGATCGTCTCAAGAAATTCTACCCCTAGTCTGAAATCTCGGCGCGCTACGACTTTTCTCATCCCCTTTGTATTCTAAAAAAAAATAAAAAAATAAAAAAAAAACTCTTCATTTCCCTCTACCCAGAACTACGTGGGCCTGATCCTCTACAAAAAAAACTATTTAAAAAAAAATTCAAAAACCCCAGAGGTACGTAGGCAGCTCATGCACCTCACATGAGTGCGACCCTTTCTTTTTCACAAAATACTTTTCTTTTCTTACCTCCGAGAACGGGGTTCATTCTAAAATTATTTGAACAAAAGGATTATGTATGCCTTAGCGATCAGTATAGATAATTCAAAATACAAAAACTCATCGAAAGGCACAGCTGGATGATCAGAAACTTATTTATTTCATTAATAAGAAATTACAGTACGGATTACATAAGAAAAAGGAACGGATAACTCCTTTACCCACTACAATAAAAAGCCAAATAAAATCCCCACACCTATCGCACAAATAAACTCCCCAGGAGTCCTACCCACAGCTACCAGAGGAGCCTGCGTCCTCATCATCTACATCCTGAGGACCCCAAGTTTCCCCTGCCTGAATAGAGTGCCGTAAACATTCCATGGATCAATGAGCCTTAACCATCTTCGAAAAAACCACAACACCCCCTTCCATGGAGTCAGATAAAACAAACCATCTTTGTCCAGTCTCCACTGCCAACATCTTGCTGACCATTTTCTTCCGCAACCACTTCATATAATCTTTGGGGACATGGCAAACCTTCCCGACAGACTGAGAGGGATGGGTCGAAGGACGCCAATTTTCCCACAGAGACTTAAGCAACAGATGCAGGTGCTTAGTCAAATCTTTTATCAGAAAGAAGTTTGAGGTCCGAGGGGGCACGACCTGCTCCCAGTCGAATTGGCGCAAAAGCCACTAAGGGAAATAAAAAGAGGTATGCTGAGACCAACCAGCTGCACATATGAATACTCTCCTAGCTCCAGAATAGGCTGCAACTTCCCCCACCAAGGCACTGACCAATACAACCCACAAGCCCCATGATCCACAAGCCAATTCTTCCAGTTCTCGGCATACATGCCAACGCGGATGAAGTAGCGCGAAAAGAAGTTGGGTATGGACGACAAGGGATATTCTGGAGGAGTCGATAAACATAATCTATCAGACAACCACATAAACAGCATCATAGGGCTACCCCTCAAAAAGTCAGAACGACCTTCTCTTTAGGCATCCAAGCCATTCATTGTCTCCGCCAGTATCACTGCCGCAGGATTGCGACGATAAGACATCCATGAGGTAATGGCTGCGAGTTGTGGGTCCACATGTAGTTCTCCAGTCACCAGCAATAATTTTGAAACCAGGCCCAGAACCACGGCTCCAACATAACTAGCATCACCTACTTCCCATAAATGCACGGACTGCAGCACCACCGGGAGGGAGATCATTCCTCCGGCAACCAATGATCTAGCTGCCGAAGGAAAAATGTAAAGAAGCCTGACCAACAAATCCCTAGGAGAACGGGAAAATTTGAGCAAAGCCGCAGCAACACTGGGATTTACACCCAGTATGGCAGAAAATTCCTCGTAGGTAGGACAAACTTCTTCCAACCCAAAGAGGAATACATGGTCTTCGGGGTACCAGAATTGTACTGCCGCCATCAACATATTCCACTCAATAGGCCGATTGAGCCACAAGGAGACTCGGCGCATGTTGAAAGCATCGTAGTCGACATTATAAGAGCACATAGCTTCCAAGGCTTTGAGGTAGTTGGCAAACTCAATGCTACGAGGGAGAGCCATTTTGCAAGGCTAATAGATGGTGGACAAGTATGTGAGAATGCAAAGGTGTGATGAAAACACTCCACCCTTACCCCTTCTTGTACTTGAAATTTCTCACAAGGGACATAATCTCTGTAAAAAATCGGAGGGAATCCTACCCCACAAGGTACTAAAGGCTGAAGAGTGTACCATTCAAAGCTTTCAATTGATGGGACTGGACTGAACTGCCGATAGGCAGGTTAGGGTGCTTGCCGATCGGCAACACCCCATTTTTGGAAATTTCCCTTTTTCCTCTTTTGTCAAATAAAAAAAAACTCAATAAAAATAAATTGATATTTTCAATAGAATTTCAAAATCCTTTTTCTCCTTATATAATTCCCTTTTTAAATAAAAACTTTCCTTTAAAATTCCAAAATATTCCTTTTTACGATCTCAGCAGCAAAGTAAAAAGCACATGTGCATGCATTCATTCATCATTAAATAAAAGATAATAAAAAAACCCATTGAATTGCATATATTTGTGTTCTGTGTTACATCAATTTTGCAGGAAATAAAAAGAAAACAAGCAAAAACAACGGGACTCAGCTCGAACCCACATTCTTTCTCTTTCTCTCTCTCAAGAGCTTCCACCCTTGCGACGCGCTCTCTACCCCCTACAGCGAGACGACGGACCACCACTTTCCGAGCCCGAGTCCTCTCTGGAAAAAGAAGACGGCACCAAGCAAGAAGTAACGGGGATCGCATCCCGAATATGGGCAGTCGTCGAAGATATTCAGTCTCTAATGTCCCTGAGCCAAGTGGTCGACACCCGAACTTGCTGCAAGAAAAGGCAAAATCAGTATCAAGAACAGAAAAGAAAGAAAACAAAGAGAGGAACAGAAAAGTATACCGCAGGTCGAAGGACCTCCTCCGTTAAACCCAATTCCTCCAGATCCATCGCAAATATTGTATGAAGGGGTATGCAGCCGTACAAAAGGCACCTCTGAGGTCGTCGCCGCCGCAGATGCCGACGGACCTGCGCCGCTGTGAGAAGATCCCGCCGCCAGACTCGAACTCGCCGGGGGGAAAGGCAACGTATCATATATGCTGGGCGCCATCAACCAGCTCATCACAAAATCCATATAGTCATACGGCGCAACCGTATCGGTGTATAGCAAGTAGGACTCGCCAATCATCGTCGCGATCCTCTCATCCTCCAACATCAGTCGTTCCTGCCTCATAGATGTAGGAGGCTGCGCGGGTGGCACCACCACCTCCTCCTCGGAAATTTTTGAGGCGTATCATCCAGCGCAGATGCCAACCTCCCAAAACCCGTTGATGATACCATCCAGCGCACCACAGGTGGAAGATGCTCCCAGATATCCTTGAGCCCAGTTGTCCCACGGGCACTCATGTTCTTCAAAGAGATATCAGACTGGTAAAAAGAAAAGTCTCATCAAAAGTCAAGAAAGAAAAACCACCAAAAAGAGAAGAATGCCAAAGGTCGGGTTACTTACATAACCGTCGGGGATCACTCTCGAAGAGTGATGAAGCGATGGCTTCCGCAGCAAGGTCATCTCATCCACAATAGTCTCAAACGCATCAAAGGAGTTCTCACTCCCCAAAGCAAGAGGCGCCCTAGCCCTCCACTCCACATTCGCCCAATCATCAACGGTCAACCACTCCCGATGGACTGCATAGCTCACAAATGCGGCCATTTCTTAAAGATCAGAATGATAGAACGATTTGTAGAAGAATCGCAGAGAGAGAGAAAGCAAAAGAAGTTGTGAAAAAATGAGGGGATTCACCCCCTTTTTATAGGATGCGAAGCGCTATGCCGATCGGCATCTCCCCCTATCATACCGATCGGCACTGACCCCTTGCCTTCTTGAGGTAGCCCAAAAGTCTGTGCCACTTCCAAATGACACCCTTCATACTATGTAGACCGACACCCCCCCTTAAATTTCATACAGAAATTTCAAGAAAATACCAGAAAGCCTAAAAAAAACCCCGAAAAATTCTTAAAAATCCCAGGATGGATTCTGAACCTTTTTACTAAGAAAACATCGCGTTCCCTCGAGCGAAACCCCTCTTCCCTAGCGGAATCCTCAAAAATCAAGTGAAAACCCCTCCCGGCAAAGCTCCGGAGAATCCCTAAGGATCACCTGATCACTTCTCCAGCGGAATTCTCCTACAGCACCCAAAATAGGTTATGCCCCCCTACGAGGTCTCCTAAAAGTTTCCCCGGCTATCAGCTCCCCAGCTCAGATAAAAATCACAAAGCTCTTTCTCCAGCAGAATCAAAATCCAATCTTTATCCACTATTGGGTCAGAATTGGCCCCGGTCTTGGATCGTCACCTGAGTTAGGTTAGAATTGACCTCGATCCTCAGTCGTCACCACTCTTGGGTCAGAATTTGCCCCGATATTGGATCATCACCTGAGTTAGGTCAGAATTGACCTTGGTCCTCAGTCGTCATCACTCTTGGGTCAGAATTGACCCCGATCTTGGATCATCACCTGAGTTAGATCAGAATTGACCTCGGTCCTTGGTCATCACCACTCTTGGGTCAGAATTGGCCCCGGTCTTGGATCGTCACCTGAGTTAGGTCAGAATTGACCTGGGTCCTCGGTCGTCACCACTCTTGGGTTAGAATTGGCCTCGATCTTGGATCATCACCTGAGTTAGGTCAGAATTGATCTCGGTCCTCGGTCGTCACCAGTCTTGGGTCAGAATTGGCCCCGATCTTGGATCGTCACTTGAGTTAGGTCAGAATTGACCTCGGTCCTCGGTCGTCACCACTCTCTGGTCAGAATTGGCCTCGGTCTTGGATCATCACCTGAGTTAGGTCAGAATTGACCTCGGTCCTCGGTCGTCATCACTCTTGGGTCAGAATTGGCCCCGGTCTTGGATCGTCACCTGAGTTAGGTCAGAATTGACCTTGGTCCTCGGTTGTCACCACTTTTGGGTCAGAATTGGCCTCGATCTTGGATTGTCACCTGAGTTAGGTCATAATTGACCTCGGTCCTCGGTCGTCACCACTCTTGGGTCAGAATTGGCCTCGGTCTTGGATCGTCACCTGAGTTAGATCAGAATTCACCTTGGTACTCGGTCGTCACTCTTGGGTCAGAATTGAACCCGGACTTGGATTGTCACTTGAGTTAGGTGTAATACCCCATATTTTCATGCTATATTAATTTGGGGATTTATTAAATTTAATGTCACGATTTATTTAATAAAAAAATCCGGAAATTTAAATATGTTATAATTATTAACGTGACGAGAGTTAGTAATTATGGGAAACTTGTTGAATATTACTAATGAGCATAGTAATATATTATATTGGTTATATTGAATGTCATAAGTGAATTAAAAGACTATTTCGGAAATTTAAGTCGGGACGTGCCCGTGTCACGTCGGGACTAATTGTGTTAAATAAAAAGTGATTATTTTATAAGTTGTCCATATGGTCGTTTTGAGTGCGCCAACGCGTCCGTAAGGGTCGAGATAGTCAGAAAAGTATACCCGGGGGGTTAGTTTGGGCCCCGGGGCATTTTTAGGCCTAATTAGTGACCCGGGAGGGCATTTTGGTGTTTTTCCAAAATAGGGTAATTAAACCCACGAATTTTAGCAGCCTTTATCAGCTGGTTAGGTTAGCCATTTAGGGTTAGAACATTCAGAACCCTAAGACGGCCATTGGAGAAGAGAGGGGAGACCTTTCAAGGTGATTCAAGGCCAAAACACCTCCGTTTGCACCACCGTCACCACCACCGCGTAGATCGCGAGGAGGAGAACACAACCATACCAAAATCAACAGGAAATCAGACTTCTGAAAATCCCAGGCAAGTGTTTAACTTGCGTATTTTCGTTAATGCAATGTTCATATTAGTTTAGGATTAATTAGGAATGTAATCCATGTAAGAAATCCCAAATTTTGATAGGAAATTACATGTAGAGAAGATTAAAACCTTATGCTGGAAACTCTTGATGATACAGATGTATTACCCACGAATTTTGATGTTATATTAGGAAGAAATTCTGGAGAAAAACTGAATGGAATTATAGTTATGAAAATTTTAGGGTTCTTGATGTTTAGATGAAATTTTGGGTTGTTTAACCATGATTAATGATGTATACACGCATGCTAAACGTTAAAAACGTCTGGAATTATGTTAGTATGTTTGTAGTAGGAGTTTTGGGACGATTAGTGTTGGAAAATATTGATTTGGGTGAAGAATTTTGATAAAACCCGTAACTGCACTTCTGCGGGATTTCGCAGGCCTGCTTGATCGATCGATCGAGCCTAGAGCTTCGATCGATCGAAGGTTCGATCGATCGAGCCCCAGACCTCGATCGATCGACCCTCCCTGGCAGACTCTTATTTCCCCTTGTTTATTTAACTGAACATAATTCATCGTGAAATAGCTTTTGGGCTTTATGAATAAAATGTTATGGGATATAGGAGAGACCAGTAGGGCATATGATTAAGTGTTGAGAACTTTATTATGAGATGATAATTGTATTTTAGGGACAATTATTTAAAGGACGAGGAAACTACGTAATTCAAGTGAGAGATTACGCCAAATACTTACGATAGTGAATAGACGTTTACCTACTGATTTTGCTACTTAGATGGATAGAATCCACGAGTGTCACATAGCTAGCGAGAAAACCCTTCGAGTTAAGGTTAGAGACGAAACCTTATACGTAATCATAATAATGGGAAATTAAGGATAAATGTTGTGACTATGGGTAACGGGAGGAACCTATATTAATAAAATGAATGGGTATACTTAAATGATTGTGTGTACATATATTATATACATGTGGAAAACGTACCCGCGCTACTTGCTATCCCTGAGGTTACCGCGCTGGGACGATCTTATCCTGTGTTGCTTTATGGGGGATATTGATTCGTACCCTAGAAGTTAGAGATCCTAGGTACGGGCTATCAGATTGATAGTCGGACGGTCCTAAGAGACGTGTGGGTATGTACTGACCTCTTGGACTTGGAATCTATGCTTCGCCTCAACGTTGTTTTGTATATGTTAATACAGTTCGAGAGTGATTCCGAACTTGTATTTCCCTTTGTGTGAGCGATACGGGGATTGGATAGCAGAGTATGCCCGCACCATAGTTTAGTTAGGGTGCTGTTATATATATATATTATACGAGTAGTTAATATATATATATATATGAGGTTATAAACTTTAAACTGCCTACTGTGATTTGATAAGTAGAACATGGTTGTTGACTCAAATTATTAAATACTTGTGTTGTGAAAGTATGAGAAGACACTGGGAAACTTTATAATTTAATGAAGCTAAAACGAGAGGAGTGCTACAAATTGAAAGTAACCTTTTTAAAACATTGTCATTATTCGGTTTTGAAAACTTATGAGTAAGTTAAGATAAACTAAATTACTTGGGAAGGTTAGTACGATAGGCGTGCACATTAGAAGAGAGGTGAGAATTTCTCAAGAGAGTGTCGAACTAATATGATTTGCATTGGCCTGTATCAATTTAAATACTTGCTTTACGTATTTTAAAATCAAACACACTTTCGGGCTCTGACCCGTTTCTTTTCCTCTCTCTCTCTCTCTCTCTTGTATTTATATATGTATACTTTCAGGTGCCCAGCCACAGGGGCGTCTTGCTTAGGATCCCTTGAGAAGAACGAGCTGCAGCTTAGGTGGGAGTTGCAGGTCACTTGAGTAGACGGCTTCTGTTATTGACTCCACTCCTATTATTCTCATTTATTGGGCACGTGTCACCCTTTTCATCATTTCATTTGTTGTTGGGATTTTATATATCATTTATTTCCAGTATTGTTCTATGGGATTTATTCAGGATGGAATTGTGGTTTTAGTTCCATTTGTTGACATTCGATTGACGAATGTATTATGTTATTTGGTTTATTGTGGTGTGATTCTTTATTGTAGAATTGTTGTTTTAATTAAAATAAATCTTTTTCTTTAATTAAAAATTTGGAAAGTTTTGTATGGAAAATGTTTTGACACTTAGCTTAATTATTTAGGGTGTTAAATTGGAAAAATTATTTTTATCGACAATGATGATGAGAATGAACCAACTGTTTACCTTGATTTAATTTAATAAAGGAGTGATCGCCCGGTATTTAATTAGGCGGGGTGTCTCAGGTGGTATCAGAGCATCAGGTTCTAGTGTCCTTAGGATCTGTACGGCTTATTTCGCTTTCAGCTTAACGTTATTGCTATAGAGCCCTATTTTTAGGACTGTTGTATTCTTACTTTTACGTTTTTAGTCTTCAGCTATTCGAGATTTGTTGATAACTGTAGACTAATAAACTTGTTCACGTTTCAGATGCCTCCGAGACGTGCTCCGAAAGATAGGCGTGCCTAAGCCGAGCAGCCAGCAGCTCCGGCACCAGGCACAATGAATGCTAATGAAGTAGCCGCCATAGTTGCTCAGGCGGTAAATGCTGCAATAGCGGTGATTCAGCAGGCTCCACCCCAGGTTCAGGCAGTGGCGCCAGTACCAGCACAGCTTCCATCTGCATGGTAGAGGGTTCGGGATGCTTTTCAGAAAGCGCACCCCCCTGAGTTTTCGGGTAGCTCCGATATTGTCACAGTTAGCCAATGGAAGAAAGACATCCAGCGACATCTTCGCATGTATGAGTGCACCGAGGTACAAAAGCAGCTATTGGCTTCTTTCAAGCTGGTGGGAGCCGCATTACAGTGGTGGGAGTCCACTACTACTTTGGAGGAGAGGGACACAATCCCTATTCAGATGTTCTGGGAGCGGTTTGACCGCAAGTACTTTTCACCTGCAGTGCAGACTGAGATGAGGCGGAAACTACTAAATCTGAAGCAAGATAATCTTACTGTAGCAGAGTATGAGGAGGAGTTCACGAGACTTCTCACCATTGTGCCAGATGAGGCACCTACTGAGAGCAAGAAGATTTTGTTGTTTGTCGACGGGTTAGCTTGGAGGATCCGTCAGCACCTTATTGGGAACTTATCCCTGAGTACGTTCACTGATGTACTCAATGCAGCATTACTACATTGTCAGGATCACCGCTTCCATCTTCAAGGAAGCAAGAGAGCAGGAGAGTCCAGCCAGCAGGGCAGGACCGGGGGTAACGGTGCCGGTGGGGCACCATCTCATGGACAGACTCGTCAGCACGAGCAGAGTTCCCATCAGGGGGACCCTGCTAAGCGATTCCGTTCGGGTGATCCCAGGCAGGGAAATGGGGGTTATAGGCAGGGCCAGCCTAATCAGCAGGGTCAGCACAGACAACAGGGTCAGCAGCAGGGCCACCAGGGCCAACAGCGTGCACATCAGGGGCAACAGGGCCAATGGCGTGGAGGTAACGGCCAGCAGGGCCGTGGTCAGCAGGGACAGAGGGGAGGTAATTTCAGAGGCCGGTGTTTTGTGTGCGGAAAGCACGGCCATAAGCGACAGGATTGCCCAGAAGGCGATAGGGCCCCACAGCAGCAGGGAGCCCGTAATGAGCCGCAGAGACCACTTTTTCCACCTGCCCTCCCAGCTCCAGCCCAGGTGCCAGCCCTACCAGCCATTCCAGCAGCTCCAGTGCAGCAGGGGCAATTGCAGTATGGACGTGTCTATAACGTTCATCAGGCAGCAGCTCCACAGGCACCACCCGCGATTGAGGGTATGTCTCCTATCCATGGTACTATGGGTAAAGTTTTGTTTGATACGGGGGCAACGCATTGTTTTATAGCTACGCATTTTGCGAAGTCCTTAGGGTTGTTAGCCACAGCAGAGAGCACCGTGACGTGTGTCGACTCACCACTGGGGAGTGGGTCACTTATATTCTCTATATGCCGGGGAGTAGGGGTAGAGATTGGTAGCTTGGTATTACCTGCAGACATGCTAGTCTTAGACATGCACGAGCATGATGTGATTATTGGGATGGACTGGCTCGTATCTTATAGAGCCATGATTGATTGCTTCGGTGGAAGCATTGTTTTTGCCATTTCGGGGCAAGATATGTTTATAGTGGCGATGCCTCGCCCAGAGGGAGGTTCGACCGCTCATTCATATTACATTGAGGAGGATACCTCTAAGGAGGTTGTGATTCCTTTGGATTCGATCCCAGTTGTTAGGGAGTATTCCGATGTGTTTCAGGAGATACCAGGCCTACCGCCCAGTCATGAGATAGACTTCGTTATAGATTTATTGCCAGATACGAGACCTATAGCACGCGCACCGCACCGTATGGCTCCGGCAGAAATGCGAGAGCTACGAGATATAGAGCAGCTATTAGGTCAGGGATTCATTCGTAGGAGTACCTCACCTTGGGGCGCTCCAGTCTTGTTTGTAAAGAAGAGAGATGGTTCACTAAGATTGTGTGTGGACTACCGAGAATTGAACAAGGTCACGATACGGAATAAGTATCCGTTGCCTCGAATCGATGACCTATTCGACCAGTTGAGGGGAGCAACTTTCTTTTCGAAGATAGATCTGAGGTCGGGGTACCATCAGTTACGTATTAGAGAGCAGGATGTTTCAAAGACTGCTTTCTTATCGAGATATGGGTCTTATGAGTTCAGGGTGATGCCGTTTGGACTCACAAATGCCCCAGCCGTTTTCATGGACTTGATGAACCGAGTATTCAGAGAGTTCTTGGATCAGTTCGTCATCGTCTTCATAGATGATATCTTGATATATTCACACTCCGAGGAGGAACATGCCGAGCACTTGAGACAGGTTCTTCAGACTCTACGAGAGCATCAACTGTATGCTAAGTACGAGAAGTGTGGATTCTGGTTACGAGAGGTATAATTCTTAGGCCATGTTATTTCTGAGCACGGGATAGCAGTTGACCCGAGCAAAGTGTCAGCGGTGAGGGAGTGGGGTCAGCCCACGACACCGACAGAAGTGCGTAGTTTCTTGGGGTTAGCCGGATACTACAGGTGATTCATTCGAGGATTCTCCAAAATAGCAGGTCCATTGACGAATCTGACTCGCAAGGGAGTGCCATATGTTTGGGATGACCCTTGTCAATTGGCTTTCGACGAGCTGAAAGACATGCTGACTTCAGCGCCAGTCCTTGCATTACCAAAGCCGGGTGTAGAGTACCTGGTTTACACCGATACGTCCTTACGGGGACTTGGGGGAGTACTTCAGCAGGAGGAGAAGGCTATAGCTTTTGCTTCCCGCAAGCTTAAGCCGCATGAGAAGAATTACCCCACCCAAGACCTGGAGTTAGCAGCGGTCGTCTTTGCATTGAGAATTTGGAGGCACTACTTATTGGGCGAGAAATTCCGTTTGTTCACAGACCATAAGTCACTGCAGTACCTGTTCACTCAGCGAGAGCTGAATATCCGTCAGCGCAGGTGGTTAGAGTTTGTGAAAGATTACCAGTTCGATATACAGTATCATCCGGGGAAGGCCAACGTAGTTGCCGATGCGTTGAGCCGTAGACCGGTAGACGATGTAGCGGACATCTGGAAAGCAAAGTGGAAGGAGTTGGGTCACCAGGACGCAGTAGCACGTTCTTTCATATCCGTGATGACAGTCACACTCGAGATTGTTACGAGGGTGATACAGGCACAGACCACAGATCCATTTTGTCAGGAGCAGATTGTGCGACTTCTAGCCGAGGGTGCTGAGTCCTATTCTGTTAGCTCTGATGGAGGTTTGCGGTTTAATGGGAGATTAGTGGTTCCAGAAGGAGCGGAGTTACGTCATGAAGTGATGACTCATTCTCACGGGTTCCGATTTGCAGTACATCCGGGAGGTGATAAGATGTACCAGGACATGAGACGACAGTACTGGTGGAGTGGGATGAAGAAGGACATTGCTGAGTTTGTGTCCAAGTGTTCTACGTGCCAGCTGGTGAAGGTGGACCATCAGAAACCGTCAGGATTACTTCAGCCATTGGAAGTGCCCGCGTGGAAGTGGGAAAGTATTTCCATGGATTTCATTACAGGGTTGCCTACATCACAGCGGGGCCACGATTCCATCTGGGTGATTGTAGACCGTTTGACCAAGGTGGCTCATTTTCTGCCAGTGAGGACAGATTATACCACGGGTCAGTATGCCCAGTTGTTCATCGCAGAGATTGTCAGATTACATGGGGTGCCCCTGAATATTGTGTCAAATAGAGACAAGATTTTTGTGTCACGTTTCTGGGAAAGCTTTCAGGAAGCTATGGGTACAGAGTTGAGACTGAGTTCAGCTTACCACCCACAGACAGATGGACAGACAGAGCGTACTAATCAGATGTTGGAAGATATGCTGCGCATGTGTGTTCTCGATTTCGGAGGAGGTTGGGAGCCACACCTTCCACTGGTAGAGTTTGCTTATAATAACTCCTATCAGTTTACGATTGGCATGGATCCATTTGAGGCTTTGTATGGAAGGCCTTGTCGTTCTCCAACTTGTTGGCTCGAGGTGGGGGACAACAAGTTGCTAGGACCAGAAGTCATTCAGGAGACCTCCGCGAGGATTGAGATAATCAGGAGTCGTATTCGGGTAGCCCAAGACAGACAGAAGAGCTACGCTGATGCGAAACGGTTCTTCCAGGAGTTTAATGTGGGAGATCAAGTGTTGTTGCGTGTATCTCCTATGAAGGGGGTGATGAGGTTCGGGAAGAAGGGGAAATTGGCTCCGAGGTACGTAGGACCATTTCCCATCATCGAGAGGATTGGGCCGGTAGCATACAGGTTGGGATTGCCAGAACATTTACATCGCATCCACGATGTATTCCACATCTCGTCGTTGAGACGATATCTTCGGGATGATATGGCCCATACTCACATTGCGATAGATGAGATTTATTTACAGTCTGATAGCTCTTACGAGGAGAGACCAGTGGCTATTCTAGACTATAGTGAGAGAAGATTGAGGTCGAAAGTAGTTCCACTTGTGCGAGTCCAGTGGGAGCATCATAACGTGGAGGAATCCACTTGGGAACGTGAGGCAGATATGCGCGAAAGATACCCAGAGTTGTTTTTACCAGGTATGCCTTATTCTCCGAATTTCGGGACGAAATTCCGTTATTAGGGGGGAAGTATGTAATATCCCGTATTTTCATGCTATATTAATTTGGGGATTTATTAAATTTAATGTGACGATTTATTTAATAAAAAAATCCGGAAATTTAAATATGTTATAATTATTAACGTGACGAGAGTTAGTAATTATGGGAAACTTGTTGAATATTACTAATGAGCATAGTAATATATTATATTGGTTATATTGAATGTCATAAGTGAATTAAAAGACTATTTCGGAAATTTAAGTCGGGACGTGCCCGTGTCACGTCGGGACTAATTGTGTTAAATAAAAAGTGATTATTTTATAAGTTGTCCATATGGTCGTTTTGAGTGCCCCAACGCGTCCGTAAGGGTCGAGACAGTCAGAAAAGTATACCCGGGGGGTTAGTTTGGGCCCCGGGGCGTTTTTAGGCCTAATTAGTGACCCGGGAGGGCATTTTGGTCTTTTTCCAAAATAGGGTAATTAAACCCACGAATTTTAGCAGCCTTTATCAGCTGGTTAGGTTAGCCATTTAGGGTTAGAACATTCAGAACCCTAAGACGGCCATTGGAGAAGAGAGGAGAGACCTTTCAAGGTGATTCAAGGCCAAAACACCTCCGTTTGCACCACCGTCACCACCACCGCGTAGATCGCGAGGAGGAGAACACAACCATACCAAAATCAACAGGAAATTAGACTTCTGAAAATCCCAGGCAAGTGTTTAACTTGCGTATTTTCGTTAATGCAATGTTCATATTAGTTTAGGATTAATTAGGAATGTAATCCATGTAAGAAATCCCAAATTTTGATAGGAAATTACATGTAGAGAAGATTAAAACCTTATGCTGGAAACTCTTGATGATATAGATGTATTACCCACGAATTTTGATGTTATATTAGGAAGAAATTCTGGAGAAAAACTGAATGGAATTATAGTTATGAAAATTTTAGGGTTCTTGATGTTTAGATGAAATTTTGGGTTGTTTAACCATGATTAATGATGTATACACGCATGCTAAACGTTAAAAACGTCTGGAATTATGTTAGTATGTTTGTAGTAGGAGTTTTGGGATGATTAGTGTTGGAAAATATTGATTTGGGTGAAGAATTTTGGTAAAACCCGTAACTGCACTTCTGCAGGATTTCGTAGACCTGCTTGATCGATCGATCGAGCCTAGAGCTTCGATCGATCGACCCTCCCTGGCAGACTCTTATTTCCCCTTGTTTATTTAATTGAACATAATTCATCGTGAAATAGCTTTTGGGCTTTATGAATAAAATGTTATGGGATATAGGAGAGACCAGTAGGGCATATGATTAAGTGTTGAGAACTTTATTATGAGATGATAATTGTATTTTAGGGACAATTATTTAAAGGACGAGGAAACTACGTAATTCAAGTGAGAGATTACGCCAAATACTTACGATAGTGAATAGACGTTTACCTACTGATTTTGCTACTTAGATGGATAGAATCCACGAGTGTCACATAGCTAGCGAGAAAACCCTTCGAGTTAAGGTTAGAGACGAAACCTTATACGTAATCATAATAATGGGAAATTAAGGATAAATGTTGTGACTATGGGTAACGGGAGGAACCTATATTAATAAAATGAATGGGTATACTTAAATGATTGTGTGTACATATATTATATACATGTGGAAAACGTACCCGCGCTACTTGCTATCCCTGAGGTTACCGCGCTGGGACGATCTTATCCTGTGTTGCTTTATGGGGGATATTGATTCGTACCCTAGAAGTTAGAGATCCTAGGTACGGGCTATCAGATTGATAGTCGGACGGTCCTAAGAGACGTGTGGGTATGTACTGACCTCTTGGACTTGGAATCTATGCTTCGCCTCAACGTTGTTTTGTATATGTTAATACAGTTCGAGAGTGATTCCGAACTTGTATTTCCCTTTGTGTGAGCGATACGGGGATTGGATAGCAGAGTATGCCCGCACCATAGTTTAGTTAGGGTGCTGTTATATATATATATTATACGAGTAGTTAATATATATATATATATATATGAGGTTATAAACTTTAAACTGCCTACTGTGATTTGATAAGTAGAACATGGTTGTTGACTCAAATTATTAAATACTTGTGTTGTGAAAGTATGAGAAGACACTGGGAAACTTTATAATTTAATGAAGCTAAAACGAGAGGAGTGCTACAAATTGAAAGTAACCTTTTTAAAACATTGTCATTATTCGGTTTTGAAAACTTATGAGTAAGTTAAGATAAACTAAATTACTTGGGAAGGTTAGTACGATAGGCGTGCACATTAGAAGAGAGGTGAGAATTTTTCAAGAGAGTGTCGAACTAATATGATTTGCATTGGCCTGTATCAATTTAAATACTTGCTTAACGTATTTTAAAATCAAACACACTTTCAGGCTCTGACCCGTTTCTTTTCCTCTCTCTCTCTCTCTTGTATATATATATATGTATACTTTCAGGTGCCCAGCCACAGGGGCGTCTTGCTTAGGATCCCTTGAGAAGAACGAGCTGCAGCTTAGGTGGGAGTTGCAGGTCACTTGAGTAGACGGCTTCTGTTATTGACTCCACTCCTATTATTCTCATTTATTGGGCACGTGTCGCCCTTTTCATCATTTCATTTGTTGTTGGGATTTTATATTTCATTTATTTCCAGTATTGTTCTATGGGATTTATTCAGGATGGATTTGTGGTTTTAGTTCCATTTGTTGACATTCGATTGACGAATGTATTATGTTATTTGGTTTATTGTGGTATGATTCTTTATTGTAGAATTGTTGTTTTAATTAAAATAAATCTTTTTCTTTAATTAAAAATTTGGAAAGTTTTGTATGGAAAATGTTTTGACACTTAGCTTAATTATTTAAGGTGTTAAATTGGAAAAATTATTTTTATCGACAGTGATGCTGAGAATGAACCAACTGTTTACCTTGATTTAATTTAATAAAGGAGTGATCGCCCGGTATTTAATTAGGCGGGGTGTCACATTAGGTTAGAATTGACCTCGGTCCTCGGTCATCACTCTTGGGTCAGAGTTGACCCCGGTCTTGGATCGTCACCTGAGTTAGGTTAGAATTGACCTCTATCCTCGATCGTCACCACTCTTTAGGTCAGAATTGACCTCGGTTATTAGACCTTTACCCTAAGCCCACAGATTCGGCCTTGACCCCCAGAATTGATCATCCCCAGCTCACTCCTTAGGTCCTCAAAATTGACCTCGACCCTCTGAATCGGTTATACTCCCTCAAAAGCATCATGTGGTGTTTATTAGACGGTCATCATTTGTTCCAAACTCACCCATCGAGGGGCTGTGTAGACACCTCATTCTGTTATCCCTAACTCTCCTTAGGTCCCTAGTACCTCCCTTCATCACTATAAACCCAGGTCATGTCTCGAGTACTGACCCGGAGGCCATCGGGCACTCCCCGGCTCAGTTTGACCCAAAAGTCAAACTCTTCTTCTCGACCGAGACTCAATGAATCTTCGAAGGGCACTGAATACCCTTTCCAATGGTCCACCCTGTGCACGATTCCGACATACCATGCGGACGAACGCTCCGTTTGCGTCCGAAACCTGACCGAGAGGCCACCGGGCGCTCCCGGGATCTATTTGACCTAAGTCAACTCTTCAGCCCAACTGAGGTTGAATGAATCTTCGAAATTCACTGAATACCCTTTCCAATAGTCCGTCCCGTGCACGATTCTGACTTTCCATGCCGACGAACGATCCGTTTGACTCTGGGAGGCCATCGAATGCTTCTTGGGCCCGGTTGACCAAAGTCAACTATCCAAATCGGGTCAAACTCTTTGGAATGTCTAAGTTCATCTCCTAACCTTTCCAATGGTCCACCCCGTGCACGATTCCGACTTACCATACGGACGAACGATCCATTTGCGTCCGAACGATTCCCCCGTCCAATGGACCAACAAACGCTTCCGAGCCATATTTGACCCAAAGTCAACTCTTGAACTCGGGAGCGATCCAAAGGACTTTTGAAGGTCTCTAAATTACCTTTCCAACAGTATGTCCCGTGCACGATTCTGACCAACGGTTTGCCCTCGGTGGCCGATTTTCCGAAAAAGGCCTGAAACACACTACCAAACGGCAGGTCCCAGACCCTGTCGATCGGCACCTGCCGATAGGCAGGAATAGGTCTATGCCGATCGGCACCCACCTGGTCCTATAAAATGAGGCTTTCAACTCATTTTCAAGGGGATCCCAGATCTGATAAAAATATCTCTCAACGAATCCCAAAAACCTCTCTCGAAGGCAGCGTGATTTCAACATCCAAATCCCCTTTTTACTTCCATTTTTTATCACCCTTTTCATCAAACTTGGTGAATTAGCCACTCTCCATCATCATCCAAGTTCAAGGGTTGCTCTCCAACATTCAAGATCAAGCTCAAGATCTTCAAGAAGGTCCAACTTCTTCAAACTCTCTCTTAAATTCTCTTAAATTCCTATTAACTTGTTTTCTTATTTAGCACTTTTATTATCTCATCTCACACATCCTAATATACCTTTTATTTAGTATTATTGTACATCTTTTATTTTCATAAAACCCAAAAAAACAAGAAAAAAAGGGTTTGCTCATAAATTCCAAGTAGGGATTCTCATACTTTTTTCACACTTTTCTCACAACTAAAACACTTTTTTCTACACACACGCACACAAATAAGAGATCTCCTATTTGGATTTATGGGATAAACTCCACCCCTCGTTTTGTATGCAAACTACGTGGACTTTGATGCTTTTATAGGCTACGTAGGCGTCTCGAGGTAAAACTCGAGACTCGAGTCCTTTTCTCACTTTTTCTCTTATTTTATTATTTTCTCTAAATCCAATTTCCTTATAATCTATATACTTGCTCTTAGTGACGTATTACCCCATATGAGTTATCGTTCCATTATAACGATCAACGTAAGGGTAATCGCGTAAATATTACTTTTTTAATATTATTCTTATATCTTCCTACGAACGACTCACTTTATCTTTTCCATGATACAAGTCAAGGATTCCTACCTCCATTATATATATACACATGCACACACATTACGGGGGGAAATATAAAGGAAAATAGCAAATATCCATGAGAGATCGAAAGGGCGGAATGGGTGCCTAACACCTTCCCATTTCGTAACTAAGCCTCCGAACCCTTCTCGAATCATTTTGGTTCCGCACGCACCAGTATGTCTTTGGATGCCATCCTTCGGGGTGGCTTCCTCTTTTTCTTTTGTCTGTTTTGAGTAAAATAGACTGGCGACTCTGAATCTCTCTACATTTTTACACCACAAACGACACCGGTCGAAGCGCTTCCGAGAGGGACGCACGGGACCCGAAGGATCCTTTCCTCCACGCGCCCGCCCGCACGGACGAGGATCGGGGATGGCCACATTACCCTAGTGAGAAACATGTACCTTATATTCATGAAGAATTATCGATATCCAACCGTGTAATAGAACACCAACGAGTGGAAGTGGTAAATGATTTACCAACACATCTTCCATTGACCGACCTAATTGACGATGCTTACGGAGTCCACCATGATCAGAATCACCAACCTATGGAGACAAATAATGTGCACAATGAACAATTTGATACTCAACTACCAGAAGAACGAGAATATATACGATTGAAAGCCGATGCAGCTAAACCGTTATATGAAGATACAATGATTAGTTTGCATAATTTGAAGATTCATATTGGTTTGTCTGGGAACAATGTAATCGGAATTCTTAAGTAGGTTAAGGAAATTCTCCCCAAAGAGAACACGTTACCAGAAAATTATCCTACCATGAAGAAGAGTTCGAAGGGCTTAGGATTGAAATAAAAATCTATTCATGCATGTAACTCCTCGTATTTTTGTGTATTTTTTAATATTTAATTAATTCGGATAATTTTAAATTACTTGTGTGCCATAATTTAATTGAATTAATTTTGTTAATATTTATTTAAATATTAAAGAGAGAGAAAGTGGTTAATATTTATGAAAATTAAATTATTAAGTGAATAGCAATAATTTATTTATGTCATAACAAGTATTAGTGACGTGGCATTTATTTATCTCAGTCGAAAGTCGGATATAGACTAAGTTGGGTGTGAGATAGAAATTTTTAATAGATTAATTCGGATGTCAATTCTGAGTGCGCAGTTGAGTCTGGATGGGTCGAGATAGCCAAAAAGTGTACTCGAGGGTCATAAATGGTTCACGGGGTATGTTTGGGCATAACCAGGCCCACTCGGGGGTAATTGGACCATTTTAATTAGGCGCATATGATTAAAAATGGGATTTAGAGATAAAAAACTAAGTTTATGAGTTGTGGACGGCCATAACTCATTTGGGATAAGCATGAGAACGTAAGGGACAAAGAGGGAGGACTATTGGGAGCCAAAGAGGAAGAATAATGAAGGTGTTATTCATCACATAACGATCTCTACACAAAGGATAATCAGACACTACGAACTCTTAAGGCAAGTGGTTAATCTTGCTTTTAATTTAATTGTAGTCTTCAAATCATATCATAGTAGGTGTGTTAAACTAATGATTTTGGGTTGGGTAGATACAAATTGGGATTTTAAATTTGTGGATATTACAAAAAAAATTTGAGATTTGAGAATGATAATTTATTTGTATGAATTGTTGAGAAACCAATTGATAAATTGAAAGGTTTAGTGATCTGTAAAGAATCCGGGATGAATCATGGTTAATATCGTATCTGGGATGACAATTATTAGATTGAAATTTGGACTTAAGTCGGGTTAGAGTTAATTTTGAGCACTTAAGGATTTCAGTGGAGAATTCTAGGTAAAAAGCTTCACAGAAGCTGTTAATGGAGATTCTGTCCGCAAGGTCCTGTAAAAAATCGCGTTTTTAACTTTTGTTCTCTAATACGCTTTTTCCAAAACGGCTCCAAAATTCCCCAAACGGTATTTTTAAAAATCTGGGTAGAATGAGTAAATTGAAAACCTTAGATTAATAATTGCGCGAAATTTATTGAGGAGAATTTTGAATAATTAACTGGGGATATTGTATTTTTAGGCCAACTGGGAGAGTCCGGGTACACTGGTTGAGTGACCCCAAGGTATTAAATTAATTATGGAGAGAAATAGATTAATTTAGAGTCGGAATATAGACTCGGGTAATATTAAGATAGGGGCCATGTGAGTAAGTCCAAGTATATTGGTTGAGTGACACCAAGGTAATAAATTAATTAACAGATACATTAATTAAATTAGGGTCAGACCATAGACTCAGGAAGGTAATAAAATAATTAATGGGCAAATTAATTAAATTAGAGTCGGACCATAGACTCGGGAAAATATAGGCTAATGCTACGAATTTTTGTGCACGATATATCCGGAATTTAAATTATATATACGGTGTGTGATAGTGTGTGTGTGTATATATATATATATATATATATATATATATATATATATATATATATATATTGTGTGTGCTAATAAATATCAGTGACTAGATATTTGTTTAAATTATATACTCGAGTGCTACCAAGGGAGGTTGCGCGATGTGGGTGAATCCCCTAGCTTGAGGAGTAGGGTGAGTATATTCCCAGGTCATAGCGTCCAATTATAGAGATAGGACATAGAGATGATGTCCTCATACTCGGGGGAATATGACCGCCTCCATTACGTTATTATTTTACGTTCCGATTCGGCGGACCATAGTTGTCTCGAAACTCCAGGTGGGACTGAGTAGCCTCGGTTGATAGCACTTTAGAGAATACATCCAGTGAGGTAATACTCGAGAGGATGGATTATATATATATATATATATATATATATATATATATATATATATATATATATATATATATATATATTCAACATATGTGTGAATGTTGTAATATGGTTTTACTTATATAATGGGATACATAATTATATACGAGTAATTTAATACATGCCATGAATTGTATTATGTATATAACGGGTGTGAATGTTATATGGATTTAAAAAGGAAAAATCAGTAACCAAGTTAATGTGACTAATATATCATAAATTAATAGCTTAAGCATACTCGGGTTAGAGTGGGGTGGTTGAAAGGAGTTATATTGATTATCTAGTTACGAGGTAGATGACTAGGGGGATATGAATAAAGCATTAGATGTGGACATTAGTGGAGGGGTGAGTATGTCCTCAAGGGAGTACAACATTAGCTTAAATATGAAGAGCATTCATGCATTTTAAATTACTGCAATTTAATCACTTACTAAATATTTTCAAAACGTTTTGGGTTCTAACCCTTGCTATCAAATATTTTCAAAACCTTTTAGGTGTCGAGCCACAGGAATGTTAGGCTTGAATTCACTCCAGGGACTCGCCGCTGTAGCATGTGTGGTTGTTGCAGGATTTGGATAGACGCTTCTCTCATTTTATTCAGAGTTTAAGAATGTTATCTTAGTTTATCTCGAGCATGTCGCTCATGGTTTTATTCCGTTATTTCATTTTAGATTGTATGATATTTATTACTCTCTGTTAATTTATTTTGGTTTGGATTTAGCCTATGGTTTATTGGCAAGACTTTTTTTTAGTTTTTTGATAAGACAATTTTACTCAATTAGTATTTGATGTTTATTTTATTACGCATTATATTATGTATTGGTTAATAGAAAGATTAAAATTTTGACAATAACTTTTTTGAATACTAGGTGGTTATTAAGTTTTAAAAAGTTTTCCACAGTGATGCTAAGAATGATCCATATGAGATTCCTGTTTAATTTGATATAGGAGTGATCACCCTGTATTTGATTGGGCAGGATCTCACAATGTATGCATGTATGATTGCATATTGTACTGCAAAGAGCACAGAGAGAAGGATGAATATCTAGTTAGCGGTGAGCCTAGATATGCCATTTATGAGAAGGTAAAGGACAAACCTGCAAAATATCAAAAGTTCTCACAAGTCCCACAAAAGTTTTTGAAGTATTTTCCACTTGGGCCATGATTAAGACGATTTTTTACTATACTATGGATAGCGGAGGCCATGACTTGGCACGCTCGATGCAAAGTGGGTGGGAATCTAATGTGTCATCCGGTTGATTCACTCATCTTACAAATTTCAAATGAACAACAATAAGAATTTGCAAAGGAACCACGGAATGTTCATCTTACAATCTCAACCAATGGGTTTAACCCTTTAGATAATTTAAAACTAGTCAGAGTTATTGGTCGGTTTGCATGGCATTTTTAAGTCACCCTACGAAACTGTGTATGAGAAAGGAGTTCACATTGTTATCTTTGTTAATACCCGGGCGGAAGGCTCCAGGCGATGATATTGATAAATTCTTAGCCCTGTTAATCAAAGAACTTAAAGAGTTATTGGATAAAGGTGTGATGGCGTACGACTCTCACAAGGGTGAAGAGTTAACACTTAAAGCAGTGGTGATATGGGCAATCCACAACCTTCCTGCTTATGGGACCTTGTCCGGTTGTAATGTTCATGGTTATTATGGTTGTCCCATATGTGTGGAGGAAACTAAAGCCAGTTGGATACAACATAGTAGAAAGATGAGTTACACAGGTCATCATAGATTTTTATTGATCAGTCAACTTTTTAGGAATGATAAGTCTAGCTTTTATCCTATTGATCATGAGTGTCATATTCCCCCTACTCGGCTTTTGGCTCAGCAGATCGAGGAGAAGACAACGACTGCGACTGTGAGGAATAGGTAGATAGGCAAACACCCAAAGTTGTAAACCTAAAGCGTAAATCAAGGGGGATCCTAACGACCCTAGTAAAGAAAATCCATGTTCCAGGCGATCAATATTTTTTTGATTTGCCTATTGGAAAGATCATTGTGTAAGGCATATAATTGATGTGATGCACACAAAGAAGAATGTTGCAGAACATATGATAAGAACATATTTGGGTGGATCTCATTCCAAAGATGGAGGACGGGCCCACCGAGATTTACAGGATATGAAAATAAATGAAGAAACTCTGGTTAAAAAACGATCCTACGACAGGAAGAATTTTTACCCCTCCGGTTCCTTTCACTTTTACTACTAGTAAGAAGAAGTTCCTCTTAGACACGTTGTTCAACTTGAAGACTCCAATGGGTTAGTCTGGTAATATATGTAAGGTAGTAAGGTACCAAGAAAAAGACTTAAAACAGTGCAAGTCTCACGACTGGCATGTAATCATTAATTAATCCCTTTGTTATTTCGACATTGCTTCTCTAAATACAAAATCTCTGTCGGGCAATTATGCAAATCAGTTTTTGTTTTACCCTACTTTATGCAAAAGTGGTAAGCAGAAGGCGCATTAAAGTTGCAAAATCAACTTTAGCCAAGACAGTTGTGTATTAGAGAAATATTTTCCTCCATCGTTCTTCAATATCAGCACCCACTTGCTTGCGCATTTATGCGATGAATCTTATTATGTGTTCTCGTTAGGTATAATTGAATGTATCTTTTAGAGCGCTTGATGAAAACCTTCAAGTATTATGTAAATAATAACTGGTATATTGAAGAATATGTAACTATGGAATCATCATTATACGCTAGGGAATATATGCAAAAACAAGAGGTGAGGAGGATCAATCCTCGTGAGGAGGAGTGATTGAGGAACCTGATGAGTTTGAGGATGAAATTGCACGATAACTGATTTTAGGGCATGGGTATTTAAAGAGGTAAATTTCACATCTTATGTATGCAGTTATTTATTCGTGTGTGATGAAAACATGCCCTAATAAAAATTCATTAATAAATGCAACTCCTAAAAAGAGGTGATATCTCTTCCAAGCTTGCATACCTAGCAAAAGGCCCTAGTTTTCGTGCGAAAGTGTTTAAGAAATTCCACACCAACGATTTTGATTTCATTTAATATTCATATAAGGAAAATATTTTGACCCAAAATAGTGGAATATCAATTTCTGCCTTGACCACCTATATCGCTAGCAAAAGCTATAAAAATTCAAAGAATATAGTGTTAATGTATTATGGGATAATGCAACAAATTCTAGAATTTGATTACTTAGATTTCACGAAAACCTTATTCTATTGTGATTGGGTAAAGGTGGAGCACACTACGAATGCTTACAAAGTTAATCCTGACTCCAAACTTATTATAGTAGATTTATCAAGGCTGAAAAGTAAATATCGCATAGTCGACGAGCCTTTTATTTGTGCCTTTCAGAACGTAAAGAAAGTACTCAACTCGAAGTGCATAAATGATGTCAATTAGTCTATTGTTGTGCATGCACGAAAGAGTATGACTACTCAAGTGGATGCATTAAAGGCTGCAAAAGAGCTCCAGCCAGCTCTTAATGACAACCCTAATTTAAAGGATCTTTTAGTTAATTTAGAGGAAGATTGAGTATCAAAATATTATTTTATCCTTGTTATTCTTATTTGTATCCTATTATGATATTGATACTGTATTTACGCTTTACTTTTATGTATGAATGTTTAGTTACTTTTACGAATGTTTAATATGATTTATGTAAGTTAACTTTTGATAATATGTTATGTTCAGCTGAATGTTTAGTTACTTTCGCAAGACGCTCAGTTTGAGAATAAAGACATTTGAGTTTTTGATTGGATCAAATTAACCGAGCTCAATTTCCACGTGTTCGTGTACATTTACGTTTGTCGATCAGTTTCATTGATGCAGTCTAAATAAAATGAAGTTAAATTATATAATTGATATGCATTATCGTTTAAATCTTTTAGATGATAGAAGGAGTATATGGTATTTATTGATTTTTTTTTGTTTGGTTGTTAGAGAATTGTTAATTGTTGGCTTGTTGTTGGATAGTATGTTAGAAGGAGTATGGAATAATTATTAGTTGTTAGATAACCACAGGACTCTCAATTTGAGAACACGATGTTAATTTCAAAAATATCTAGACTTAGGCTTAATATGATGTGTTTTCTCGTTTGGAGTTTGATAGAGTATTACAAATACGACTCCTCTTATTACGGGGAGTGTGGCCTTCATCAAGACCACCAATCCAGGACACTCCAATTGTATTTTCCCTTATTCTTGATTTTTTCATTTACATAACTCCTTTTTTCTTTCTTTAAGTGTTCCTTCTCCGTTATTTTCTCTCCGACAAGCTTCTCATATAAATTATAGCTTACTCCCAAAATACTTTGGTTGTTCTGCCACGAATACACCTTCGTCAGGCGTACAACTTATTTACTCGCGCACCTATTCTCTTGGAGAAGATTAATATCTATATTTTCATTTTCAGGTGTGTCAGGATGGTTGAGGTTATGAAATGGGAATTTAAGTTTCCATTTTTTATTAAAAAGTGGAAATTTGGAAATACCCGATTCATAACCTCAACAATCTTGAGAAATTTAGAAATGAAAATATAGATCTTAAGCTTCTTTAAGATAAAAGGTGTGCAAGTAAAGAAGTTGTACGCGTGACGAAGGTGTATTCATAACAGAAAGACCAAAGTGTATTGGGAGTAAGCTATAATTTGTATGAGAATCTTGTTTGAGAGAAAATTGTGGAGAAGGAACACTCAAAGAAAGGGAAAAGGAGTTTTGTAAATGAGAAACATTAATAATGGGGGAAAATACTATTGGATTCTACTGGATTAGTGGTTATTGATGAAGGCCACACTACCCATAAGAAGAGGAGTCCTGTTTTGAATACTCTATCAAACTCCTCTCATTAAGGGGAATATCTCTTTCATCAAGAACCACCAATCTAGGACACTCAAATATTATTTCGCCCATTCTCAATGTTCTTCATTTACAACACTCCTTTTCCCTTTCTTTAAGTGTTCCTTCATCGTGATTTTATCTTCGACAAGATTTTCATACAAATTATAGCTTTCCCTTGGGTAATTTGGTCTTTTGATCACGAATACACCTTCGTCACGCATAAAACTTCTTTACTCACACACCTATTCTCTTGAAGAAGCTTAAGATATATATTTTCATTTTCTAAATTGTTAAGATTGTTGAGGTTATGAAATAAGAATTTAAGTTTCCATTTTTTGCAAAAAAATGGAAATCTGGAAGTACACGATTCATAAATCAACAATCCTGAGAAATCTAGAATTAAAAATATAGATCTTAAGCTTCTCCAAGAGAAAAGGTTTGCGAGTAACAAAGTTGTAGGCATGACGAAGGTGTATTTATGGAAGAAAGACCAAAGTGTACTGGGAGTAAGCTATAATTTGTATGAGAAGCTTGTCAGAGAGAAAATCACGACGAAACACTCAAAGAAAGGGAAGGAGTGTTGTAAATGAGAAACATCAATAATAAGGGAAAATATATTAGAGTGTCTTGGATTGGTGGTTCTTGATGAAGGCCACACTCCCTGTAATGAGAAAATTCGTATTTGGTGGTTCTTGATGAAGGCCACACTCTATAAAATATCCTCTAAATGGCCACGTGAGAGGCACAAACACCTCACATAGGACCAATATAATTCACAGGAACCGATCGCGTAGTCAATAGACCCCCGATTTGAGAGCAAGACCAAAATTTGAAAACTGTTAGACTTAGGCTTACAAACATGTCGTCAAAGGGTGAGAACATAAAGAAGCCAACATACGACCCTATGATAGGCACGAACACCTCGCACGGGACCGTTGTAACCTACACGAACCAACCGTGTCGTCACGAGACTCCCGATTTGAGAGCACAACTAAAATTTATAAACTGTTAGACCTAGGCTTAAAAACATGCCGTCAGATGGTGAGAACGTAAAACAAACACTGTACGGACCCATGAGAGGCAAGAACACTTAGCACGGGACTAATGAAACCCACAAAAATCAATTGCATAGTCACAGGACCCCCGGTTTGAGAGCACGGCCAAAATTTGCAAACTATTAGACGTAGGCTTAAAAACATGTTGTCAGATGGTGAGATCATAAAATAGCCACTAGACGACCCCGTGAGAGGCACAAACACCTTGTACGGAACCAATGTAACCCGTAGGAATCGGTCGCATAGTCACGGGACTCTCGATTTGAGAGCACGACCAAAATTTACAAACTATTAGACTTAGGTTAAAAAACATTCCATCAGGGGTTGAGAACGTAAAATAGCCACTAGACGTCCCCGTGAGAGGCAAGAACACCATGCACGGGACCAATGTAACCCACGAGAACCGATCGCATAGTCACGAGACCTCCGATTTGAGAGCACGATCAAAATTTGCAAACTGTTAGACTTAGGATTTGAAACATGTCGTCAGAGGGTGAGAACATAAAACAACCACTAGGTGGCCCTGTGAGAGGCATGGACACCTCTCATGGGACCAATGTAACCCGCAGGAACCGATCGCATATTAATGGGACCCTCGATTTGAGAGCACGACCAAAATTTGCAAACTAGGCTTAAATAGAAACTGTTAGAGGGTGAGAACGTAAAATAGCCACTATAGGTCCCCGTTAGATTCATGAACACCTCGTAAGGGACCAATGTAACCCACAATAACTGACCACGTAGTCACGGAGTTTGAGAGCACAACTAAAATTTACAAATTATTTGGACTTTTATGGGATAAATATAACCCGTAGGAACTGACCCTGTAGTCACCCAAGGGGACAATGTAACCCAATGGGCACTCGCAACAACTGATCGATTAGACTCTCTGTTCATGGAAAAAATGTTTTTTATTAAAAGGTGATCACGGTCCAAAGTCATGTCCAACTTTTTTTCAATGATAAGGTAGTTACGGCCGAAAGTCGTGACCACATTTTTAATGTAAAAATAAAATGGTCACGACCCAAAGCCATGACCACCTTTTATTTCAAAAATAACATAGTCACGACACAGAGTCGTGACTATTTTATTTATTAAGATAAAATGTAGTCATGGCTTTGGTCCGTGATCATGTTTTTATGACATAAAATAGTGGGTCGCGGACATGGTCCGTGACCATCCTAGTCCATGAACAATGTTGGTGGTCAGGGATTTGGGTCGTGACCATCGATATTGATCATGCCAGTTTTGGTCACGGACAAGATTCGCAACCCACCACCAATGGTCAGGGATTTGGACCATGACCATCCGCAATATTTGGTGTAGTGTCATATTTAGTTTACCGGTTACTACAAAAAACTCTGTCAAAATTCAGGGTAGGTATGCCGCCCAAAATTTTGTGCTATTTCATATTTTTTAGAACATAACCCGGTACATGAGCCTTATAACAAGTCAAACCATGTTTTACATATCTTTCAAACCCAATTTTTCGCAGGCTCGGAACCCGTCCAGCATTTCTTTTTGCATTTAGGTAAACCTAATACAATTGAAAACATGTACATAATAATAATCATGTTAAGGCTCTCCTATCATTTCCCCCCCCCTTCTTTACCAAAAGGGTCAAAAACATTTTTCCTCCTTCTCATTAAAATACTGAAAAACATTTCTCCCTCCTTTTATCAAAAAATACCAGAAACATTTTGTCCTCCCCTTTTCAAAATGTGTAAAAAATATTATCCTCTTTTTTAATAATTCTTCCTTTTCTCTTGCAAAAAAAAAATCACATCATTTTCCATCTCAAATCGATCTCATACCTGACCCTTGGCCTGGCTCCCTATTGGCTTCGATCTTCCGTTAAATTACCCCGAAGCTCTGTCAGTTCTCCTGCTACTTACTCTGAGTTCGAAATCTACCTTCACCAACCTCCATGGAGAATGCTGACCAAGTACTGAATGTGCTTCTTGATTTGATGACAATCTTAGTCTAATTTATCTCCAACATTGAGAACCTTCAACTTATGGTTCACGAGATGCGATGAAACCGAATCCTGATTCTCAAGGAGCTCGAGGTCCTCTTCTCTTGCGCTATGGGTCCACCCGCATCTGAGCCTATTTGGGTCCCGAAAGAATATAAGCATGTTCTGCGTGAACCTCCTACCAATGACACCCCACCATCTCAGCTCCATATATCGAATCTTGCCCAGCCAGGGGCTAACCTGCCAGTACTTGTCGATCTGAAGGAAGAAGAGTTAAACAAGGTCAAGGAGGACCTTAAGATGTTAATGAAGTAGTTTAACTTGGTCCAAATATTCGAAAACTACATAGATTACACTTATATGTCTCCCTACCCTAAAGCAAGGCCGCTGAAAAAGTTCAAGATGCCTAACATTGAGAAGTTCAGGGGAAGTGGGCCCCTAATTATTCATCTCCAAAGTTACCATCTAGACATAACTCTCTGAGGTTCCTATGAGGAAATAATAGCCCAAATGTTCCAACAAACTTTGAAAAACAACACTCTTTATTGGTTTCCATCCCTCGTGGAATCAAGAATTTGCAGTTGAGAGGATGTTACCCATGAATTCATGTCTCGATACAAATACAATGAGGAATTGGAGATTACATTCCTTGATTTAGAACTTCTCAAGAAGAACCCTAAAGAAACTGTTAGTAATTTCATATCAAGGTGGAGATAGAAAATGGCCACTATAACCAACCTGCCTTTCGAAGAGGAGCAAGTTAATATTGTGAAGAAAAACTTCTTACCCCACGTACGAGCGACAATCGAAGTACAGTATTACCCATATTTTCGAGCTCTTCAGGAAGCAGGAGTGGAGATTAAAGAAACTATTGCCATCACAGAAGCTGAGTCAAAAAAAGTATCCGGATAGTTCACTCCAAGAAAATTTGAGAATCCTGCTACAGTCTCAATCATCAATAATATCTCTCACTCCGCTACCTTTTGGGCTCCTGAAAGTCGTGTTAATCCAGTCAGAGAAGAATACACCGAGCTCCATTCTCCCCTCTCTAAATTATTTCAAGCCTTCCTGGGCCAAAATCTCATCAAACCTTTGGACCCTCATCCACTACCGAACCCACTTCCCAAAATTTTCAAACACGAAACCCATTGTGATTTTTACCAAACTGTCGACCATACCACTGATGAGTGCTTTCATCTCTAGAATATAATCCCATGTTTAATTTATCGGGGTGTCACCACCCCATCAGACAATCCCAAACCTAACACCACTCATAATCCATTCAAAACCATACAAATGCCATCTTCCTAAAGAATGATCCAATATTCGATCTATCTACCTAGATTGTACTCGGTAAAGCACGCATAAAACCCATATTTTCACCAAACCCCTTATAGTCTGCCCATATTTTCTTCTACACCCCACCTGTTTTGTCGACCGACCAAGCTCTATCACTTCTCACTAGAGTGTGTATTTCCATTCGTGCTCAGTTTGGAGGAAAGATATGGAACTGCCAGCAGTACTAAACCAAATTTTAGAGTTTGGGCTAAAATTTCCCTCTAAAATGACCATTAACTATCAGAAGTTCAGTATTCTATTCATGAAAGCTTGAAAGTGGGCTCAGGATTCAGATAAATGGGTGGTAGCTGTTAATGAAGTCAGTTTAGACAATGCAGTACAAATTATGGAAGACATGTTCCGACAGACCAGTGAGATTTATAGTATATTCGAGTTACTCGATGCCTTAAAGATACAAGGGCAGTTGGTCCCTTCATTTAAGAACCTCCCCGTTGAGTGTGAGGATCTAAATGAAGAAGCCATTGAGGTTATGAAATGCAATAACTTCTCATGGAAAGATGACGTCGTTGCCAGTAGATAGGGGGATGATTTGGATAGCTCAGGCGAAGGATCAAGCCAAGAAATTATTAGTTCGATAATCAGTATGTGTGGGATGATATCTTTTGAACATCTGCTAGGGGAAATAAATAAAGTAGTCATGCAGTTCGGAATATATAAAGAAATGGGGATTATGTTCTTCCCCTCCTTTGTGAACCATATGAGTTCGAATCCTTAGTCAGTATGGATAGATAAAGGAAATGGAGTTCTTTTGAGGATAAAATTATTAAGTATGTCAATTTGTATGTAATTGACTTATTTCCAGAACATAACTTGATTGAGTCATAGATAGATTTTTTTATCTTGTCATGATACCTAGATAGTCTATGATGTGTTGTGTTGAAGATGCAGCATCCAATCTTTAAAGATATATCGTGCCGAGTTTTATTGGTGCACGTTTCATGTCTTCATATCATATTGCATTCTGAGATACTCTCAGGTATGAACGAATAATGTTTATGGGACTCAAAAAATGTTTTAAGGATGAAATTTTGTTTATATATGATTTTAAAATGTCAAAAATTATTTTAAAAGGTTTTATCTTCATTTTTTTCGAGGCAAGTATTGTTTAGAGTCGTATGAATTCTCTCATTGTGTTTAGAGACATCAAAATACATAAATAATCGTTCAACAACATGGACAAGTCGTTCAAACGGCAAGGCTAAGCTATTAATATGACATAGGGATGTCGTTAGAACGAGTTGCCGATTTAACTTTTTTATTTAAGGCATTTTTCTCTCAGAAATTAGAGGTGTACAGAACCTAAATACAATTTAGAACAATTACGTTTTCCTTCACTTAATTTGTAAGGAATTCAAAGATAAAACCATCCTTATAGTTTTCAAGATTCGAGCTTTCATACACTTATGATGTAGAGATCTTGTTTTCACCATTGATTTGTTCATCCACGTTGAACAATTTGGTTTATTGGAGTTTTGCGATGAAAAAACGGTGAAGGACGTGTTTTGAATCGTGCCTTGGTGTACACATGTCTATCTTCCTTTATAAAATCGTATCATATCTGGCTTGGGCCGTTCGAGGTTTTTTCCCTTAGTTGTTTATTCATATTTTCGGCGTTGTTAACTTTTTACTTTGTTTTACTTACTTTAATCACCTAGATTCATGTTTAGGATTAAACAAGATAAAATTTTACTTAAGTAAAGTTGGTTCACAAACTTGGTGCGTGTTAAAATTGGGAAAAAAATTTGAAAGAAAAATTGTTTAGTCACCTTAAAGCACACTTTGAAAAAGGGGCCTACAAATTGGTACCAGAGCTGGTTGGATTTAGTTTGTGTGTAAATCCTTGTTTTGTGCTTGTTTGGTGATTATTTGTATATCACTCTTGGTGTGTTTTTCTCTCAATGGATTCTCAAAGTTTGGAGTAATTAAATCTTTTGAATTTTAAGTTTGCAAAACGAAGTGAAATACTTGAAGAAGAAAATTCTCATTTTAAATATATGGTTGAATATTTATAAACGTATCAAAGTCAAAGAGATATCATTCGATAGAAGTTTGTGGCATTATATGATAACTTTGAATCTTTAAAATTGGCCAAGGAAGAGAATGATAATCGAGTCCGTGTTTTAGAAAAAGAGTTAGAGGACTTTAAGAAATCGAGGGTTTGTGCCGTTGAAGAAAATGTTTTGATTAATGAGTTTAAGAAAGGTGAGAAAAATCTTAGGGATAAGTTTGTTCACATTATTGAAAATTTAAATAAGGAGTCCCTAATATTTGAGGAGTCAAATTCTTTGCTTAAGTCCAAATTTTTGAAGTTGAAAAATGATTTAAGCGATTCAAGTAATGATGGTAATTGCTTATCTTATTCTAGTGCTTTTAATGTTAAAACCAAAACTATAGTTTATTTTAGACCACATCCGAGGGTGTTAGAAAAGGTCAACATAAAGATTCCATTCCTTGTCGTGTTTACACATGTTCGCATTGTGGTAGGAAAGATCACCGTAATCGTTTTCTCTATGATCTTTGACAAGACCCGAGGAAGTTTAAACGTAGTGTCCCATCTGTAGTGTACATTGCCTTGTGTTTGTTCGATTATCTCTTGTTTCGTGTCCCATGGTTATAGGGATTACAATGTATTTATAGCCCCTGTGGGTGTACAAGAAGTGAAATATTAAAGGACGGAATTCCTTTGTAACATAGACATTTACATTTGTACAACAGTCATAATGTATACAACTGATGGCGTTTGATAACCCCTATTGATCGGTTTTCCTAGTGTTGGTCGGTCTTCCTAGCGTTGGTCGGGATTCTTTTGTATGCTGGTCGGCATTATACATTATTAGTCGGCATTCTTGGATTTATTCTGATAAATAGGCCTTGATGATTAGGACTAATGCCACGCGTTTATTTCTGATTGGTCCACGTAAAAGGATAATTTTTGGTATGAAGAGAAGCCCCCAATGTTTCATGCTTGAGTTTTTTACAAGATTATAGAACATTTAGCTCTTAAAGTTTCTCGGGAAATAATTTCGAGTATTGGTCGACTACCAACTTCCCATGCTAGTAGACATAATGATTTGATTATCGACTCATAATATGTATGTCATTTTTTAATTATCCATAGTTTTAACGAATCATTTTTAGGCAAATGTGTCTTTTCTGGATTTAGCCGCCAACAATTCAATCGACACTTCCTTTAATCATTACCTTCACCAGTTTCGAGGCAACCTATAAGAGGCAGGAAAAGCCACGATTTTCTCTTACCTCAAAATCTTCTGAGTTTTTTGTTGTTATCTGTTTGCGCTCTCTGTGCAATCGTTTCCCCGTTCTTCTGTTCTTGCTGAATCCTAAATTTCTTATAAGAATCTTTTCTCTTCACTTTTTCTTCTTCTTTGAATATGGTATATTCTGTATCCTCTTTAGAAGAATTTAGAAATGAATGGAATATCCCTTCGTGGGTAGAGTTAGAACTTCCTAGTCTTCCCACTGATCTTTTTTCTTTACCTGAGGGCTATTAGTTACCTTCCATTTTCATTGTTGAGTGTGGGTCTAATTTTCCCCCAAACCCATTTTGTCTTAAATCTTGTTAGTACTTTGATGTCGTTCCTTGTTAGTTTGGATTTCAGTTGATCGAAAAACAAAATGTCAAAAAGAGAGTGTCATCAACCTTAGAGAGTTGAAGTTCATCTGGGGCATTCACCAAAAAATTAGAGAGGAGCATACTAAATCAGCCCCATATCTATTGTAGTACCGAAATACTATCACTTCTTTTGTTGCTCACCCCACTGTTGTTATGCCTTCACACTTGATTAAACTTCACCAAGATCCCATCTCCATATCCCCATCCATTAAATGTGGCAGTGTGAACTTGCTATTGCTACCCCTTCATCTTTAGACTCAGATTTACCTCTTGCTACTGCCATGGGGAAGAGAAAATTTCCTAACATATTGGGTGATATTATTTTTACTAGTTCCTCAAAGTAGGCTACTGATGGGGCCAAGAACAAAGAGGATGCTGGGAAGAAGCCCCCAACTAGTAAGGATGATGTTGGGAAGAAATTCCCAGCTAAGAAAGCTGATGAAATCCATCTCAAGATGCTAAAAAGAGGGCTCCCTTCTAAGTTGGCAGAAGGGTCTTCAGTCAACACCGACCAATAAGAGTTGGTTGATTTATCTGCTTCTATCTCACCAATGGATCTTAGACCTGACTTGGATAGCCAATTAATAAAGTCTGGTACATTGCTAAACCATAGGGGTGCTACTTCTGCAATACCCAGATCAAATTTTTTTGAAAGGGCTTCTTAAAGCCTGACTATAGTAAGTACTATCATCTCTTCTTATTTTACTCATTTCTTCGCTAATCTTTACACTAACTTTCTATGTTTCCTAGTTGTAGTTCTTGATCGACTTCAATAACATGTTGGAGAAGGATGATATTATGCGTTCTTCTTTAACTGAGGTTGAGGAGGGTTTTGATGAATTAAAGAAGTCATTGCTTGACTCCCAATAAGCATTAGCTAATGAGCAGAAGAAGTGGGAGTAAAAAATAAAGACTTCTAAAGATAATGATGCTACCGCTAGGGGCAGGTTGCTGACCTGCAGAGAGATTTGGATGCTAAAAAAGATAAGGTGGTTACAGAGAAGGCTAAAAGAACCAAGGCCATGGAATCTGCCTTCAACAAAGGTTGGGATAAGTCCATTGGAGCTGCTTTTACGCAAATTGAATTTGCAAAGAAAAAAATGCTTGAAGGATGGCTGGTCAGCAGCCTTGGTGGAGGTCATCACTCCCCAAGAATCTAAACTATTCCTGAGACATGACCCAGGATCTCCTCCTAACATGGATAAGGAAGTTGAAGATCACGGGGGATCAAGTGAATCCAGTATGGTGCTAGAATCTGTCGATCAACACCAAGCTACTGCAATTGACTCCTTTGCTCCTCAAGCTTGTGGTAACCCTAGCTTTCCTGCTCCTATTTTCAATACTGCTAGGTCTACTTCAGATGTGAAGAAGGTGTAGACCAATTACCTGAGTAGTTTTTTGTTTTGTTTTCTTATGCAGCTGTAATTCTTTTTTTCTTCTATGCTGATATACTTGTACTCAGCAGTTTGTCAATAAAAAGAACTTTTACTTCTAATTTGCCTATCTTTTCTCCTTACTTCACATATTGTTGTTGATTGGAAAATTTTCTTACTCGTAATAGTTCATGGATAAAGTAGACTAATTCTCCACAACTAACGTCGAGCTGCTTCAGAGATGAAATAAAATCTTTAAAGTTGGTCACCTATCTTTAACTGAGGAAGAGCATTTAAAGTTACTCGGGGAAAATGCTTCAAATCAATCCAAGGAATCCTACCTTCATCTAAAATGCCTCCTTGATCGGGCAGTGGCCAATAATGTGGCTGAAATGAATGAGGAACTACAAAATAGTCATAAGGAATCCAAAGCCCTTTTACATGTTCATTACGAACAAAAATAACAAGCTTTAAGCAAAGTATGGGGTTTTGAGCAGAAATTGGAGAAATATGCTTCCCATTTCATAAGGCAAGAGTTTTTGCTTAATCGTGAAGTGGAAGAAGCTAGAGATATTTCCAATTTACTGGAGGAGGAGAATAATATCTTGAGGGGTGAATTAAATGCACTAAATACTTCCTCTTCCACTAATGCTTCTACCGATGGAGGAGTTTCGTCCTTGGAGGCTGAAAATGATCAATTAAGGGAAGAAGTGGGGTTACTGAAAAAGACCAAATATGCTCCTTATTTTCGAGAAATAACTAAACATGGTCGAGCTACTATAGATGAGGCAAGAAAATAGCAGACTTAATTAAAATCCAAAAATTAATCCCTTACTGAAATGTCTCAGAAGCTTCAAACACAATTCGAGCAGCTTGTTACTCAATCTACTCAGTTACAAGCCAAAAATGGAGTGCTGAAGAAGTTGCAACACTAGGTCAATAGATTAACCTTCTAATTCCATGAGCAGCCTAAGGAAATATGGATGTAGGGATACAATGAAGCTTTAGGGTATTTTGGTGATCGGTTTAAACAATCCCAGAATAAAGGTTATAAATGGGGCTAGACAAATTTCTTAATGGTACTGAAGGTGGAGCAAAATAGTCCCTTCGGGAAATGGTATGATCTAGGGTTATTGGACCTTGAAGATCCTCATTTTAAGTTAGATGTTAATTGGATACCTGTTAATACCATTCCTGAGTTTCCAAGTATTTAGGGGACTATGGCCTTCAGGGCGAGATGGAAATTGTTCACCCTCCTCATTTATTATATCGTCCAAGCAGCAGCAATAGAAAGATGCTATAAGACTACTGTAATGAACAAAATTATGTAATGATTAGTAAATAAATGAAATATATTTGATAAACTTATCTTGTCAATCTTTGAATGTGATTTTCTTATTTTTTTTATTTTTTCTATTGACACCCTTAAGCATCAATTACCAATTAATACATAGGTTCTACTAGTTTACTCAGACTAAAATCTAAATTTATAACTAGTTACCCATGTGTCTCCATAGGTTCTACTAATGCACCTAAATTTTTAGGTTTTCTTCGTTAGTTACCAATGGTGTGACCAGGCATAAATGGAATATATGTTTGCATACCTCTTAAGGAATCTTCATAACGTTTTTTCTATTTCCTTAGTAGGATAAAGATCTTATTTTATCCTTATCTTTGTCGGCCCAGTTGCTTGAGGACTTAATATCCTCTATACTTGGGTTTTTATCTGCTGTCGATCAAGTTATATTTATGCCGAGAAATGTCTTTTTGTGAGCCGACTAATGAATGATATCAATCAACTGTGTGGTTGTTGTGATGGACCTATTCGGAGTGGCGACCAACAATGGGTTTTTTGAAGTTTTTCTGGCAACTTGATATTTGATATTGTAGTGCATAGCACTAGTACTCCCAAAAAATCACAAAATAAAAATGGAAGGAATAATCATTTTATTGATATTGAAATTTGATATTGAACAAAGTACAATTTATTACATCATTGGTAGTACTTCCTAAGGTGTTCGACATTCTATGGATTCTTGAATTCTTCGCCCTCCAGAGTCTAAATTCTGTTGGTTCCAGATCAGACAACTGCTGAAATATGGTATGGCCCTTACCAATTGGCCTTAAGTTTGTTTCTCTTTTGGATAACCTTATTTAGCACATAATCTCCTTATTTTAGTGTGGTCATCTTCATTCGCTTGTTGTAGAAACATGTTGTTCATTGCTGGTAAGCAACGTTTCTCAAAGCTGCATCTTTACGTACTTCTGCTAACATATCCAAATCCAATCTTCGCATCATATCACTTACAGGATAGTTAAAGTTCAAAACTCTATAGGATGGAAGGCCTAATTCATCAGGTATTACAGCTTCAGTCCCAAATGCCAGCATATAGGGAGATTCTACCACAGCAGTCCTTAGAGTTGCTCGTTATGCCTGCAGAACAGAGTGCAACTCATCGATCCAGTTTCCCTTATCATAAAGTTTTCTTTTCAACCCATTGATTAGAGTTCTATTTGTAACTTTAGTTTGCCCATTGCTTTGAGGATGACCTGGAGTAGAGTGTAGCTTCTGGATATTGGACTAAGCACAATAGGCAGCAAATTCTTCATTGTCAAACTGTGTGCCATGATCGGTGATAAAGGCATAAGGCAGCCAATATATGAAAATAATATTCTTCCAAATGATTTGGTACACCTTCTCATACGTTATGTCTATCAAGGGATCAAACCATTTAGTAAAGTAGTCCACAACAACAACTAACTACTTAAATCTTTCTCGAGTGGCCGATAATGGACCGACCAAGTCTATACCCTACACATAAATAGCCAAGGTGAAGTGATTAGGGTTAGAGCATCCTGTAGTGTTTTGAGAATGCTAGAATACCTTTGGCACTTGTCATAATTTTTGGAAAAGGCTGCACAATCTGCTCCATTGTAGGCCAATAGTATCCCTATGCACTGATTCGCTGCAACAGTGTTCTTCCTGCTTTGTGGGTTCCACGGGATCCTTCATGCACCTCTTGAATCAAGTCTGGAACCTTCGATGGGTGAACACAATGTTACAGGTTAACTGCCATCCATATACTATATAACACTCCTTTATCTAGTACATATCTTCCAGCTTTATATTTTAACTTTTTGGCCTCAATCAGGCTTACTAGCAGCGTTCCTTCTTCAATGTAAGCTCTAATGGGATCCATCCAAGATGGTCCCATGTCTAATTCAATAAAACTGATCATCATATCTTCATCTATACTCCTATTTTCTAAAGCTCGATAGGAATAGTTCATCGAAGCTCGGTTCTGGTTGCTGAAGCTAATCAAGCAAGTGCATCCCCTTGGGTATTGTCCAGTCTTGAAATTCTGCACACACGAACTGCAGACAATTTCGTTATTACTTTCAACGCTTTGGCCAAATACTTGGTCATTAATTCTCCTTTTATCTCCATACAAGCTCAATATTTGATTCACCACCAGCTGAGAATCACTGTGCACCACAACTTGCTAGGCATTCAGTGATTAGGCTACACTAAAGCCCACAATTAGAGCTTCTTATTCTGCTTCGTTATTTGAGGCCTGGAATTGGAATCGCAATGTATATTCAATATCTATTCCATCTAGAGTGTTAAGTATTATACCTGCTCCACTACCGGTTGCGCAAGATGACCCGTCAACATAAAGGTTCCATGTTGGGATATTATTATCAAATGCTTGGTCTGTCAAGTTCCCATAATGGAATGTTTTTCTCCTTGCTTCCTCATACTTCCTTGACATCTCCTGAGCTCTAGAAGAGGAATTATGTAGGTCGATAGTGATTTCTTTTGACCTTTCTTCTGATGAAGGTTGCTCGAGGGATTGACTGCTAATAGCCCTTCTCTTGATTCTTGTTATTTCTCCCTATATTGTTGCTAGAGAACCTCAGGATAAGTGAAGTCTATAATAAAATCTGCCACAGCTTGACTTTTTAAAGAAGATATTAGTTCATAAATAATATTATACTCCTCCAATTCTACAGCCCAGTACATTAATCTTCCAGACTTCTTCAGTTGGTGCAAGGCTTGCCTTAGTGGCATATCAGTGTATACTATAATCGTTAGGGTTTGAAAATAGGGCTTCATCCATCTGGATGCCTCAATCAGTGCCAATGCCAACTTCTCCATGCGTGGGTATCTGATTTTTTCTCCTCGAAAAGCGAGACTGATTTTTGAACTCCATTTTCTTCTCGGATTAAAGTAGAACTTACAGTTGATTTAGAAATAACTAAGTACAAGTGCAATCTTTCCCCCATAATTGGTTGGGAGAGTAGGGGAGGTGACCCCAAGTACTTTTTTAACTCCAGAAAAGCTTGTTCGCATTCGTCATTCCATTTTAAACTCTTTCTCAGTACTTTAAAGAATTGTAGGCACATGTTAGTAGCTTGGGACACAAATCTGTTCAGAGCTGATACATGACTAGTTAGTCTTTGTACATCTTTCTTATAAGTAGGGGATTACATCTCAATCAATGCCTTGACATTATTCAGGTTTACGTCAATTCCCCTTTGATTTACTATGTACTCGAGGAACATTCTCCTTGCACTCTAAACATGTACTTGGTCAGGTTCATTCTTATCTGGTGTTTCTCCAGTTTGTCAAAAGTTTAGCTGATGTCAGTAATATGATCAAACTCTCTTGGGCTCTTTATTAGCATATCATCCACATAAACTTTAATGTTTTTGCCTATTTTCACCTCAAAGAATTTATTCACCAATCTCTGATAAGTTGCTCCTGTATTTTTCAAACCAAATGGCATAAGATTATAATAATAAGTTCCTTGGGGTGTAATGAATGAAGTGCTCTCCCTATCTTCAGGCTTCATTTTGATCCAGTTGTAACCAGAATAGGCATCCATGAAACTGAGTAGTTCATGTCCGATGTTGCATCCACAAGCTGATCAATTTGTGGCAAAGGAAAATGATCCTTTGGGCATGATTTGTTTAAATCTGTGAATTCTACACACAATCTCCAATTATTATTACTTTCCTTGGCCATAACTACATTGGCCAATCAATTTGGATACTTCACTTCATTAATAAAAGCAACTTTTTCAAGCTTTTCAACTTCTTCTTGTATTCCTTGATTCTGTTTAGGACTGAACACTCCTCGCCTCTGCTTTACTGGTTTGGCCTCTTTGTTAACATTGAGTTCATGGATAATTAAGTAAGGATCAATCCCTGTCATATATTTGTGACTCCATGCGAACACATGCTTTTTTTGTCTAAGGAAATTCACTAGTTCCTATTTAAGAAGAGGATCCAGCATTGCTCCTATTTGAGTGGTGCGTTCTGGCTTGTCATTGTCCAACACAATGTTTTCTGTTGCCTCTACTATCTGGCCCTGAACTAATTTTGTTTCCTCTCTTGGATATAATGTTTCAACCTCAGATTCTTCATTAGTGTTAATGCAAAAAATAGACTAGGATAATTAATTGATCACATATAAATATAAGTAAAAGAGATAAAAGATTTTAAAGTGGTTCAGCTTATGGGAAGAGCCTACGTCCACTATTATGTATTACTTTAGGCTTGTTCAATTGCCTCTTTTTTCGTATGTCCCTTGGATGTAGGGATTACAATGTATATATATCCTCCAAGGGGTGTACAAGAGTTGGAATATCAAATGATGGAATGTCTTTATAGCGTAGACACTTACATCTGTACAATCATTTATGTATACAACCGTTGGTGTTTTTTTGTCACTGTTGGTCGGTCTTTCTGCTATTGGTCGGGCTTCATTGACAGGTTGGTCGGCATTCCTCAATAGGTCAGCATTTTGTCCTTGTTGACTAGGATTAATCTTCCACTGTATAACACGCGTCGGTATCTGAATGGTCTACGTAGATGGATAATTTTTGGTATCAACGCAAGCCCCCAATGTTTCATATTTGAAGTTTTTACAAGAGTATGGAACATTTAGCTCAAAAACGTTGCCCGGGCAACAATTTTAAGCTGGGTCGGTTGCCGATTTCCCATACTTGTAAAAAATATGACTTATTTGGGGATATATAATGCGCATGACATTTTTTTAATTATCCATAACTTTAATGAATCATATTTGGGCAAATTTGTATTTTTTGCCTTTAGCCGCCTCCAGTTCAATCGACGATGCCTTTTGATTATTATCTTCAAGCATTCTTTTTCTCTCTTGTGCGATCGTTTTCGGTTCTTCAGTTCTTACAGAATCCTTAATTCCTATAAGAACTCTTTATTTTATCTCATATTATTCATCATGGTTTACTCTGTTGATTCTCTTGATGAATTCAGAAATGAATTTAATATTCCATCTTGGGTTATTTTAGAACACGCTACTTTACTTGTTGTTTTTTTCTCACTTGCTGAGGGCTACTGGCTTCCCTCTGTCTTTATAGCTGAGTGTGGGTTTACTTCTCCTCCCCAACCCCTTGTGCCTTGAATTTTGTCAATACTTTGACATTTTCCTGGCTAGGGTAGCCCCCAATACTTGGAGGGTCATAAATAAAGTGTATAAGTTGAATCAAATTCATAGAACCCATCTAAGGATTCTACAAATAATGTTTTGTTATAATTGGGTGACTAGTGACACCACTTTTTATTTAAAGACTAAGGCCGTAAACAAAGCGTTAGTAGTTAATCTTTTAGATTCTAATAGGGATTATATTGAGCACGGAGTTGTTGTAAAAAATTAGCAATATGCCTATTTGATTCTAAAAGTACCAATGGCCTAGATGGCCTCCTTTTGGCAATGGAATAGGTTGTTCCTTATTTAACTGTTTTGCCCTGTACATATCTATTTAAATGTAACACTAATTGTTGCTCTGTAAATTTTGATTGCAGTTGATCAAAAGAGAAGGTGCCCAAAGGACAGTGAAGTGAATCTTAGGGAGTTGAAATTCATTTAGGGACGTCATCAGAGGATTGGCAAGGAGCATATCAGGTCTGCATCTTATTTGTTGCATTATAAAAATATAATTTCCTCCTTTATTACTCGTCTTACTCCCTCCCCTATAATTAACCTTGACCAAGATCCTCCTTCTACTTCCTCAGTTACTGCATCTGGCAGTAGTGATCTTTCTACCCTTTCCCTTTCTTCCGTAGATTCAAATTTTCCCTTTATCGTAGCCATGGAAAAGAGGAAGTTTCCAATATTTAGGGAGACATAGCTGCCAATCCCACTTCCAAACAAGCTGATGAAGGGGTGAAAAACAAAGCTGAGACTGGGAAAAAGACCCCATCCAAGAAAGTTTAAGAGATCCCCTTGAAAAGAATCAAGAAAGGGCTTCCTTTTAAGTTAGTAGAAGGTTCGTCGGCTCTTCCCGAACAACGTGATTTGATCGACATATCTTCTTCTTCCTCTCCAGTGGTCCTTAGCCCTGGATTAGAAAGACAACTAATCAAGTAGGGGACTTTTTTAGACCACAGGGGTACTTTAGCTATATTACCTCGCTCCAAAAGTTATGACATGTCTACTCAAAGCCTTGCTCTGGTATATTCTTTTGCCCTCTTTAATTTTTTGTCTCTTGATTTTATCTTCATAATACGGACTTTCCTTGTTGTTCTTGTGTAGTTCCTCATTGACTTCAATAATATGTTGGAGAAAGATGAGACTTTGAGAGCTTCTTCTGGTGAAGTTGAAGAAGCTTTTAATGAGCTGGAAAAATTAGTGCTTGATTCCCAATAAGCATTGACTATTGAAAAAAAGAAATGGGAGGAGAAGGTGACAGCTGATGCAGGAGCTGTTGAAACTGCTCAGGGTTTGGCTGACAAGTTGCAAAATGACTTACATGCTGAGAAAGTTAAATCTTCCCAACTACAGAAGGACTTGGGTGCTGAGAAGGCGAAGAAGATTAAGGCTAGGGAGGTTGGATTCAATAGAGGTTGGGATAGAGACATTATAGAAACTTATTTGTGAATTGAATTTGTGAAGACGAAATGCTTTAAGGATGACTGGTCTGCTTCCCTAGTGGAGGTCGGCATTCCAAAAGATTTCAAGTTGTTCTCGCGATATGATCTTTAGACCCCTCCAAACTTGGACGAGGAAGTTGATGATGATGGGGGTTCTAGTGAATCCTTAATAGTGGTGGAGTCTGTCGATCAACACCTGAACATTGATTCTGATGTTCCCTCCATAGTTAATCCTCCTCCTCCTTCCACTCCTACTTCTACTTCAGCTAATCCTAAGGCAGATAAGAATAAGGTGTAGAACCGACCAGTTTTTTATTTTCCTTTTTCAGCAGTTTTACTTTTTCTTTTCTTTTTGAAGATGTATCTACACTTTCCCTTCTTTATTAATGAAAAGATAAATGTTTTTGTTCCCCTGCTTGTATTTTTCTATGCTCTGCACCTTGTTAACTTTCTTCTTCTATATAGTTCATGGATAAATTGGAATATTTCTCATTTACTGACTCCAAGATACTCTAGAGGTGTAATGAGATTTTCAAAGCTGGTCACCTATCTCTAACAGATACCGACCTACTGAAGTTTCTCGGGGAAAAGGTATCCAAGCAAGCTAAAGAAGCTTATATTTACCTGAAGTGTCTTTTTGATCGGGAAGTAGCCAACAACGTTGCTTACTATGAAATGATTGAAGAGCTGCAGGAGGAGCATAATGAAGCTAAGGCACTTCTGCATGCGGATTACTCTAAAGAAATTAAAACCTTCTTCTTCATCTTCCCGAGCTAGTGATAAACCCGACCGAGTTACTATAGAGGAATCCAGGATCCAACAGACCCTTACCAATCAAGCTACACAATTAAAGGCAAAAAATCAAGCCATTGCTGAGATGTCCCAGAATCTACAGGCCTTATCCGAGAAACTATCCACTCAATCTTCTTAGTTACAAGCTAAGGATGGAGTGTTGAAAAAATTGCATTACCAAGTTGACCGATTGACTTTTCAATTCCATAAACAACCAAGGAAAGTCTGGATGGATGGGTATAATGAAGATTTGGGGCACTTTGATGATAAGCTTCAAGAAGCTAAGAATGAGAGCTATAAATGGGGTTGGATGAATGCTTTGACAGTTATGAAGGTGGATCAAAACAACCAATTACGGGACTAGTATGATCTAGACTTTTTTGAGCTTGACAATCCCCTATTTAAATTAAATATCAATTGGATTCCAGTCCATCGTATTCCTCAATGCTTGATTTCAAAATACTTGGGAGATTATGAGCTCCATGATGAATTAGAAATCGTCCGACCACCTCACCTGCTTGATCATCCTAGTAGCAGCAATACCAGAATGCTTCCAGATTTTAATTTCATTTATTCTCCTTACACTTTAGATGATCCTCCTGCTATAATGGATCTTGTTTCAAAAGCTAAAGGGAAACGTCCTATAAAATGAAACTTTGTACTTTGTTTTGTTAACACAAGATTGAATGAAATGTAAATTTGATCAATTTGTTGAATGTTAATCATTTATTTATCATTAATTCTATCGATACACTTAGATTAAAATCTAAATTTAGTATCAATTACCAGTGAGTGCAGATGTTCTACTAGCATACTTAGATTAAAATCTAAATTTAGAGCTAGTTAGATGAATACATAGGTTCTACTAGGATACTTAGATTAAAATCTAAATTTAGAGCTAGTTACCCATATGTATCTAATGGTTTTGCTAATACACCTAAATGTTAGGGTTTTCGAATTAAAGTCCAGTGGTGCGACCAGGCTTTTGTGGAATATATGCTTACATTCCTCTTGAGGAATCTTTGCAACGTTCTTCATGTCCTTTGCCCAGTTGGATAAAGATCTTATTTTATCCTTATATTTATGGACCAAGTTTCTTAAGCATTTAGCATCCTGTTGACTTGGTCTTTGTGTATTAACGATCAAGTTTGTGGTTTCTCTGAGCAACTTAATGATTATGTCGAGCAACTCGTTTGTATTCTTGTGTTCTACCGGTAAACTTTCAGGGTAAAATTTTCTGAGCTGAGAGCTAAGCAACAATTTATAACTATTATCAATTAGCTTTGTAGTAGTGCATATCACTAGTACACCCAAATTTTTTTTAAAAAAAATATAAAGAAACTGAAGATTTTATTAATACTGCCAGTGGATTTCAAACTGAAAACAAAATCATTGGCAATATTTTTTATCTGCTCTGCACGCTATGGGTTTTTGAATTCTTCGCCTTCTAATGTTTCAATTTGATAAGTTCTAGGTCGAATTACTGCTGAAATACGGTATGGTCCATGCCAATTGGCCTCAAGCTTGTTATTTTTCTGTAGTACTTTCGTCAGCACATTATCTCCTAACTTCAAGTTGGTCGATTTTATTATTTTATTGTAAAACCGAGTCTTTCTCTTTTAGTAGGCTTCATTTCGTAGGGCTACATCTTCTCTTACTTCTTCCAGCATGTCTAGATCCAACCTTTGCTTCAGGTCACTTAGTGGAGAGTTAAAATTTAAAATTATGTGGGATGGTAAACCTATCTCGACAGGAATGACACCTTCAGTCCCAAATGCTAACATATATGGGGATTTTCCAGTTGCTATTCTCGATGTTGTTTATTGTGCCCATAACATAAAATGTAGCTCGTTTATCCAATTTTCGTTGGCATCATTAAGCCTTTTCTCCAACTCGTTAAGCAAAGTTATGGTCGTAACTTCAGTTTGTCCATTGTTGTGGGATGCCGTAGAGCTGAATGCAATTTTTGAACATTGGACTGAGCACAGTAATTTGCGAATTCATCATTGTTAAGTTGTGTTACGTGGTTGGTAATGAAAGCATAGGGCTAACCATACCTACAAATTATGCTTTTCCATATGAACTAGTAGACCTTATCATAAGGTATGTCTATTAGAGGCTCAGCCTCAACCCATTTTGTAAAATAATCCACGATGATACCCAAGTATTTAAATCTTCCTTGGGTGGTTAGCACTGGTCTGACGAAGTCTATACCCCACATGGAAAATGGCCATGCTGAAGTGATTTGAGTGAGGGCAGCCTGTGGAGTTTTGCGAATGGTGGACAATCTCTGAAATTTATCATACTTCTTGGAAAATGTTGCATAGTATGCTCGCATTGTTGTCCAGTAATACCCTTTCGTACTGATTCTCTGCAGAAGCATTCTACCTGCTATATGAGCTCAACATGATCCTTTATGTATCTCCTGAATTAGATTCGGTACCTCGAATGGATGCACACAGCGTTGCAAATTGACTACCAGTCCTCTCCTGTACAAAACACCTTTATCTAGTACATACCGAGCTACTTTGTACTTCAACTTCTTTGCCTCCACCAAATCTGTTAGTAAAGTTCCTTCTTCAATGTATGCCCTGATGGGGTCTATCCATGATGGTCCTATATCTATGGCAATAAAATTTATCATAAAATAATCATATATGCTCCTATTGGTCAAAATCTTAATAGGGATAGTTCGTCGGAGTTCAATTCTGGTAGCTGAGACTAGCCGAGATAGGGCATCAGTTCGGGCATTTTCCAACCTTGGGATTCTATTCACCTGAATTACTAGTAATTTTGCAATGACTTCCATCACCTTGGATAAATACGTGGTTGTTAATTCTCCTTCAGCTCCATATAAACCTAATGTATGGTTCACCACCAACTGAGAGTCACTGTGTGCCATAACTTGCTCAACACTCAATGATTGGGCTAAACTTAGGCCCATATAAGAGCTTCGTACTCTGCCTCATTATTCGAAGCCTGGAATTGAAACTAGTGCATACTCAATATCAATACCATCAGGAGTGTCAAGTATTGTACCCGTTCCACTGCGGCTGAACAAGATGATCCATCAACATATAAGTTCAATATTGGGATGTTTTTGTCAAATGCTTGGTCTATCAAACTCCTATAATGGAATATTTTTCCATTCCCTTCTTCATACTTCCTGGTTATTTCCTATGTTCGGGTAGAGGGATCTGGTGGTTAGCAACCACTTCTTTTGAAGAAGATTCTTTGGGAGATTTCTTATTAACTTTATTTCCTCCTGATTCTTGTTCTGCCTGTTCACTTTGTTGCTTGGGGACCTCAAAGTAACTGAACTCCGCTATGAAATCTACCACTACTTGACCTTTCAAAGAAGACCTCTGCTCATATATCATATCATACTCCACTAATTCCATAGCCCAATACATTATTCTACTATATTTTTCCAATTTTTCCAAAGCCTGCATTAGAGGCATATCAGTGTAAACTACGATTATATGGGATTGGAAATAAGGTTTCATACGTCTGGATGCTTCAATTAGTGACAAATCCAATTTATCCAAATTAGGGTACCTGATTTTTACTCCTCAGAAAGCCTTACTAGTATAGTAAATGGGTTTTTAAACTCCATTCTCTTCTCGGATCAATGCAGAACTTACTGCCGATTTAGAAACAGCTAAGTACATGTATAATTTTTCACCCGTGATTGGTCAGGAGAGTAATGGAGGTGACCCAAAATACTTTTTTAATTCCATGAAATCTTGTTAACATTCTTTGTTCCATTCAAAAGTATTTCTGAGAACCTTGAAGAAGGGTAGGCATCAATCTGTAGCTCGGGATACAAATCTGTTCAACGTTGCTACTCGTCCGGTCATTCTTTGCACATACTTCTTTAAAGTTAGGGATTGCATTTCAATTAATGCTTTGATCTTATCTGGATTTTCTTAAATTCCCCTTTGATTTACTATGTACCCATGGAACATTCCCTCTTGCACTCTAAAAATGCACTTGTTCGGATTCGGCATCATTTGGTACTTCTCAAGTTGATCAAAAGTCTAGCTGAGATCAACAATGTGACCGAATGCCTTTTTTCTTTTTTCAGCATTTCATCTATGCAGACTTCCATATTCTTGCCTATTTGCTCCTCGAACACCTTATTGGCCAGCCTTTGATATGTAACACCTGCATTTTTAAACCAAAAGGCATAACATTATAAAGTATGTTCCTGGGGGAGTGATGAAAGAAGTGCTTTCCCTATCCTCAGGTTTCATTTTTATCTGGTTATAACCAAAATAAGAATCCATAAAGTTGAGTAACTCATGTCATGATGTTGCATTTATGAGCTGATCTATTTGGGGCAAAGGAAAATGATCATTTGGGCATGCTTTATTTAAATCTGTGAAGTCTACACACATCCTCCACTTGTTATTTTTCTTTTTGACAATAACTACATTGGCCAACCAGTTTAGGTATTTCACTTCATTAATAAAAGTTTCTTTCTAAAGTTTTCAACTTTTTCTTGTATGACTTGGTTCTTCTCGGGGCTGAACACTTATTGTCTTTGCTTTACTGGTTTAACTTCTTTGTTTACGTTGAGCTAATGTAAAGGAAATTGGGATCTATTCCAGGCATATCTTCATGACTCCAGGTAAATGCATGTTTTCTCTGTTTAAGGAAGCTCACCAGTTTCTGTTTAAGAATAGGATCCAATGTTATCCCTATTTGAGTGATGCGCTCCGATTTTCATCATCTAACACAATGCTTTCAGTTGCTTCCATAATTTGTCCCTTTACCAGCTTTATTTCCTCCCTTGGATCTAAGGTTTCAACCTCATATTCTTCATCACGCTTGGGAGTGTCCACTTGGTAGATAGTCATTTTCTTATTTATTTCTTCTAAGTCTTCTCGCTTGGTAGAAGAGTAATAACACCCCCGGTCTACTTTTGTATCACATTTCACAACTCCTACACCAAAGTTAGGAGGTAATTTTAGACACCGATGAACGATGGATGGTATTTCCTCGAACTTCTTTAGCCCTACTCTTCCCATGATTATATTGTAAGGTGAATGGATATTATTATCCATTATAAAGAAATGAATCTTTTATGTTAGGCTAGCTTCTCAAGTGCTTATCATCATTTCCATCTTAATGGTTCCCAAAGGAAAGACTTTTTCACCTACAATGCCTATTAGTGGTCAATGGTAGGGCTCTCATTGACTGAGTTTAAAATCCAAATTGCTAAAATAAGGATATAACATGATATCTACCGAACTGCCATTATCTATTAGTACTCTAGAGATAATGATCTCTTCCTTTCTAACCTTGATTACTAATGGGTCGTCGTGAGGATATAGTACTCCTGAGAGGTCATTTTTAGAGAAACCAATTACTAGTTTATCTTTTTTAACCTTCCTTGACCGATCTTCCTCGACAAGGTTGATCCTCTGTTTATACGATCAAGATTGTGCCTCATGGAGGTAAGCTTTTCGCTCTGCTGTATGATCTTCTCCACCTGCGTCTCCACATGTAATCATTTGGCAATCAAAAGAACCAAAATTGGTACAAAATACCTCATGTTCTGGTTATCGAGCCTTTTTAGGGAGATTAGGATCATCATCCTGGTCCTCATCCTGAGATCTTTTCTTCTCCTCTCTGGGCTTGCAAGGAGATTTTGATCAGTGAAGCTTGCAAGGAGATTTTGACCTTCACTGAATTCCCTCGCTATTCTACTGATCAACGTACTGATTCAGCTTTCCTCATTGAATGAGAGTTTCAATCTCATTTTGAAGAGCTATGTAACATTCCTTTGTATGACCATGATCCTTATGGAATTCATAATACTTAGTTTTATCTCTCTTGGTCGGGGAACTTCTCAGCTTATGAGGCCAACACACATCTTTTTTGTGCTTGATTTCTTCCAAAACATGGTGAATTCCCATAGTTAATGGAGTATATTCGTTGTACTTCTTGAGTCGCTCCAAAACTCCTTTCTGTTTTGATTCCCTGTGTTCTCTATGGTCTTTATGATATTTCTTATCATTTTTACCATTAACTTTTTTCCCAAGCTATGCTTGGCCGCCATTGCTTCCTCGGCATTCATGATATTTATTGCTTTAGCCATTAGTTATGCCATTGTCTTTAAAGGATCCTTGACAAGAGTGTAATACAGTTTTTCAGGGAGCAATCCACTCATGAGGGCAGTTATTGTAGTTTTCTCCTCATAATACACAATTTTTAGTTTCTCGTTATTAAAACGAGTGATGTAATCTCTGGTGCTCTCTCTATTTTTTGTCTCACACTAAGTTAGCCACCCTTTTCACAGGCTTTTCTCCAAAACAAAAGTTGTTAATGAATAGCTCAGCTAGTTGGTTGAAGCTAGAAATTCTTTCCCAGGGAAGACCATTATGCCATATTTGGGTAGATCCATAATGGTTTCAAAAAATGCTTTACATCTCATTTCATCAGGGACGACATAAATATCAGTAGATGCCTAGTATTGTTCTATATGGAGGACTCGATCAGTTTTTCCATAATATTTGGGTGTCACTACTGGAGCCTTGAACTTTGATGGAGTAGGTAAATCCATAATTGTCTGCACAAACGGAGAATCTTTTACAAAACTTCTTTGCAATGAGTTTCTTATCTTCGCCATTTCCCCTAGTATATCTTCCAATCTATGTACGGAGCCTTTCCATGCATTATTGGCAGCATCGCATTTATGCATTGCATCCCTTTTATTTGCGGAGCTTTCCTTCTAAGGCTGTTGCTCGGTCTGAGCAGCAGTTCATCGAGCATTTGATCTAGATTGATTTGTGCTTTCCCTTTGATAAGATGATCATCGGGTGTTACCTGACAGTGCCCTAGGAACATTTATGTACCCCCTGGGTCCTAAACGATCGAAGGGAGAAGCATGACTTAATCTCTTTAAGGCACTTAGCCTCTCTAGAGAATAAGATTGCATGTGGAAAGACTCCAATGTTCAGAATATAAGTTTGACCTTGGATGGTAGGAGATATCTCTTTTCGTCTTTGAGTGGCTGTGCCGACCATCTCTTGGTGGGGGTGGTGGTATATTTCCTTGAGCAGATAGAGTAAGTTCCTCAACTTGAAGAGTTTGTACAGGTTGCCTGATATTTACTCGCATAGCCTCTTGGCCCCTTGTAAGACTAGCTAGAATACTAGTTAAATCATTTACAGATGGAGGAGCAGAAGTGATGGGTGAAATACCTTCATTCCTGAGACTTGATTCAGGAACATCAGCCATTTAGACGTTTGATTGAGTGAGATCGATTGGACAAATTGTTCCCACATACAATGCCAATCTGTTGATGTAAAAAACTAGACTAGGCTAATTAATTGATCACAAATAAATATAAGTAAAAGAGACTAAATATTTTAAAGTGGTTCAGCTTAAGGGAATAACCTACGTCCACTATTATGTATTGCTTTGGGCTTGTTCAATTGCCTCTTTTTTTGTGTCCCTTGGATGTAGGGATTACAATGTATATACAGCCCCCCAGGGGGTGTACAAGAGTTGGAATATTAAAGGATGGAATGTTTTTATATTGTAGACACTTACATCTGTACAATAATTTATTTATAGAACTGTTGGTTTCCCCTCTCACTATTGGACGGTCTTCCTGGTGGTGGTTGGGCAAGGGTTGGTCAGCATTCCTGAGTAGATCGACATCTAAATGGTATCTAAATGGTCCATGTAGATGGATAGTTTTTGGTATCAATAATAAGGTTCAAAGGTGTCTACTTGGTAAGTGGTGGTTTTCTTCTTTATTTCTTCTAAATCTTCATGCTCGACAGATGAGTAGTAGTATTCCCGAGATACTTTTTGGTCTCCCTTTACAATGCCTACTCCAAATTTGGTCGGGAACTTCAAACTTTGATGAACTATAGATGGCACGGATTCGAACTTCTTCAACCCCACTCTTTCAATAATCATGTTATAGGCCGAATGAACATTTTTGTCCACTATAAAGAAACGTATCTTCTCTGTTCAGCTAGCTATCCAAGTGCCGATCAACATCTCCACCTTAATTGTTCCTAAAGGGAAGACTTTCTCACCAAAAAAAACTGTTAAAGGTCTATGGTAGGGATCCAATTGGCTGAGCTTAAAATCCAATCTTTCAAAGCAAGGATATAACATAATATCTGCTGAGCTACCATTATCAATTAATACTCTGGAAATAATGACCTCCTGATTTCTGACTTTGATTACTAGAGGATCATCATGGGGGTACAATACTCATGAGAGATCATTTTCAGAGAATCCGATCATCATCTTATCTTTATTGACCTTCCTCGGTCGTCGATCTTTTTCAGCTAGATTTATTCTTTACATATAATAACAAGCTTGTGCCTCATTGAGGCAAGCCTTCCTTTCTGATATACGATCTACTCACCCTGTATCTCCACGTGTAATCATTTGACAATTAAAAGAAACAAAGCTGAGCATGAATACCTCATGTTCTGCTTGCCTGGGATTATTAGGTAGGTCGGGATCGTCCTACTGGTTATCTTCATGAGTCCTCTTTTTCTCATCTCTGGGCTTGCAAGGTGATTTTGACCTTTGTTGAGCTCCTTTATTGTTATGACGATCAACAAACTGGTTCAATTTTCCCTTCGGATGAGAGTTTCAATTTCATTATGCAGAGCAATACAACGATCTGTCGTGTGACGTTGGTCTCTATAAAATTCACGGTATTTGGACTTATCCCTTTTGATAGGGGAGCTCCTCAACTTCTCTGGCTAACCTACATCTTTGTTATGTTTAATTTCCTCCAAAACTTGGTGAATACCCATAGTTAAAGGAGTGTAATTGTTGTACTTCTTGAGTCGGTCTATAATCCCTTATTGCTTTGAGTCCCTATGTTCCTTGGCATCTTTGTGTTCATTTTTATCAGTTTGTTTTCAACTTTTATCCCCGTGATCTGCTTAGCTTCCATTACCGCCTCCGTATTTCTGATCTTGTCTACTTTTGCCATTAATTCTATCATTGTCTTTGGAGGATCTTTAGCAAGAGTGTAGTAGATCTTCTCGGGGAGCAATCTACTCCTAAGAGTTGTTATAGTAGTCTTCTCCTCATAATCCACAACCTCTAATTTCTCATTGTTTAAATGAGTGATGTAATTTCTAGTACTTTCTCCTTCCTTTTGTCTCACACTGACCAAATGAGCTACCTTTTTTACTGGTTTGGCTCCAAATCAAAAGTTATTAATGAATAGCTCGACCAACTGATTGAAGCTGGAAATTTTCCCCTGAGGAAGGCTATTGTACCAGAATTCAGCAGGAACAGTAATTGTTTTGGAGAATGCTCTTCACCTCATTTGATCAGGGATGGCATATATGCCAGTTGTTGCCAGATATTGCTCAATATGAAGGACATGGTCAGTCTTTCCATCATATTTGGGTATAATTATAAGAGCTTTAACATTTGAAGGTGTGGGAAAATCCCCAATAACTTGTACGAAAGGAGATCCTTTCACAAAGCTTCTTTTCAAAGGGTTATTGGCTTTAGACATTTCTCATAATCTATCCTCCAAGCACTTGATGGATCCCTTCCATGCGTTATTTCTAGCCTCGAATTTGTGTGTTACAACTTTTTCATTCCTACCAACTGTTTGTGCTGAACTTTCTTCCAGCGATTGTTGATCGCTGCGGGCAGTTCGTCGGGCATCTGATCTAGATTGGGATGAACATTCCCTTTGATCGATTATTCATCGAGTATTCCTCAATAATGTCCTGGGAAATTTTTTATTCCCCCCGGGTCCCAAGCAATCAAAAGTAGATGCCCGACTAAGCCTTTCAAAGGCACTCAATCTTTCAGGATTAAAAGATTGATTATCATAGAGCTCCGGTGTCCTGCGAGAAAAACTTGCTCCTCGGAGATAAGAGGTATCTCTAGGAGTCCTGGATTGGCTATGCCTACTACTTATTGGAGGATAAGGTGACATATTTTCATGCACATGTAATGAAGATGACCTCGCTTGTAGGGTCTGCGCTAACTGCCTCATGGTATCCTGAATATCCTCTTGTCCTCCGACAAGACTGGCCAAACTACCAGTCAAATCATCGGGGATTGGTGGAGCAAAAGGAATGGCGGTATGCCATTGTTTCTCAGGCTTAATTCAGGAATATCAGCCATTTGAATGAATGAATGGATGAGAACGGTTAGAAACACATTCCCACAGACAGTGTCAATCTGTTGATGCAAAAAAATTAGATTATCTCTAATTATTTTATCTTAGATAAATAAGTAAATAAAAGACACAAAAGACTTTTAAACTGGTTCGGCTCAAAGGGAAAAGCCTACGTTCATTGGTGTATATTGCCTTGTGTTTGTTCAGTTATCTCTTATTTTATGTCCTATGGCTATAGGGATTACAATGTATTTATAGCCCCTGAGGGTGTTCAAGAAGTGGAATATTAAAGGATGGAATGCCATTATAATATAGACATTTACATCTGTACAATGTTCATAATGTATACAATTGATGGCATTCGATAACCCCTATTGGTCGGTCTTCCTAGGGTTGGTCGGCCTTCCTAGCATTAGTCGGTATTATTCTCTATGCTGGTTGGCATTCTACATTGTTGGTCAACATTCTTGGATGATAAATAGGCCTTGATGACTAAGACTAATGCCACGCATTTATTTCTGATTGGTCCACATAACAGGATAATTTTTGGTACAAACAAATGATTCCCAAAACCTGTTTAGTTAGTTTTACACTTGTTTGGGTTAGAAAATCTATTTTGGAGATGCTAAATGCTTCGTTAGTTGATTCTTACATGCTAGCACGTGATGCTTCACATGTTATTTCTTATGGATTATTGCTTGCACGATTATGTTTGTCATACGCTGGTCTTTGCTTTATGATTTATATCTTGCTAGTGTTATGACATGTATATCCCTTTGTATTATATTTTTCATTTATTGAGTCTTATTTGAAAAATTCAAAAAGATTTTTGGTTTCATATATTTTTAAGAAAATACAAAAGATTTTATTTTTAACTCAAAAATATTTTTTGAAAAACATATAAAGATTTTTTTTAATTTTTTGTGCCATGAGTTTTCATGTTGGATATGGCATATTGGTGTGCTTGGACCTCCATCATTTCATTATCCATGTGTCTAGGACATTTGGTCATAATTGTTGATGCATTGAATGATCTTAACCATTGATTAATGGGGTTGATTTGCATTTGGATTCAACTTTGTATATATGCCATTGCACACCTGCATGAGTTTACATGAATGTTTGACATCTCTTGCTTATTTTAGTTTGGTGAGATGTTCTCCTCTCAATTTTTGTCATCTATGCATAATAAGACTTAGGAGTAGGTGTGAATGTGAGAATCGTTTTCCGTGAGGATTGATATTACTTATATTAAAAAAATGATGAGTGTTCATGGAAAAGGGCTGCGAGAGTACAATTAACTCATCGTGAATGCCACCATTTAAAAGGGCCCAAGCAAAAATTAAGGCAATAATAAGAAACATATGCCAAAATAGGGCCAATAGGATTTCTCTAAGTTGAGAAAAGTAGAAACCTCAAAAGAGATAGAAAAAGAAAATATGAATATATGAGGGTGTTTGGATGGAAAAACAATGGGTTTGCACCACGAATCTTAATGTTGAAAAATCGTATCATGACGCCATTGTTTGTAGAATCGTCAAAATTCAGAAAATGTGTGCATGTTGTTTGTTTAGTTCATTAAGCTCAATATATTAATTGTTACTTGTGGTAAAAACTAAGTTTGATGACATTTAGCTATAAATTAGAGCTTCTTGATCATTTCGATGGGTTCATATTGTGATTCATGTGTTGTAGATCACGCCCATTCATTACATATCCATGTTTGAGCACATCGATACTATGTTAGCATGAAACTCATACTTGTCTTTACTTGCTTTACTTTTCTGTTTTGAATCTATTTTGCTATTGTTTCGTATTTTTAATACCTATTTTCAGCTAATTTTTTCACTGGGCAAAACTTTGCCATTCTTAGAACTGGAATACAAATATTTTTGAAGTCGTTCAACACTTTTCGAACTTGTTCGAACGATATGTCGGAGTCGTTTGAAGACTAGTTTACATTACTCGACTTTTGAGGTGGTAATTTTATCAGGTATGGTCGTTAAAAGGGTCATTTTTAAGGTCGTTAGATAGATGCTTAGAACAGTACCTTACTGTTTTAGGTCGTTTTGAGCTTCGTCCAAACGACATGTGTATGTCGTTCGAATGATCCAGAGATGATTTTTGGGTTTTCTTTTGGATTTTGTACCTACTTTGTATATATGTCGATTTCATACTGTTTTGGTACTTTTGAGTTTGTTTGGATAGTTTATATGCAGTTGACTTTGAGTATTCATGATTAATTCCTACACTGCATAGGTCTTGTATAGTCACATCTTTCAGATTGACGATTTCATTCATTGCGACTGTTTTCTATCTATGATTTGGTATCTTCTGATTATTTTTAAGTGGATATATATATATATATATATATATATATATATATATGCCCGTGCCTGAAGGCACGATGAAAAGTTTCAAAATACGTAATTAAAAAACGAAAAAAAATTCGTTCCCAAACAAAACAAATATTAATTTTAAAAAAATGGTCTTTAAAAATTTGGCAAAATTTCTTTTATATATTGCACTATCCACTTTATTTAAAACGTAAAAAATACACCAACAAAATTAGTATTTCGTAATAACAATACTAATGGTCTGTCCTAAACATATTATCACTTTACAATCTTGACACCAATATCAACCAATAAGATAAGTATAAACTATTTTGATCATGTTCGTTTTTTGTTTAATAAATTTATTGGGTCGTGCCGATTTTATTTTGGTATTTTTTTGATTGATAAAATAATAATATCATGTCGTTTTTTATTAAAAAAAATCGCCATGACTTTTTTTACTTGGGTTGTGTTCAAAATACGTTAAAAAAACTATTTCATTGTATGACATAGGGTACACCAACTTAATATTATATATTTTTTACTCATTAAAAATGTCCTATCAATACTCACTCTCTCTCTCTTTAAATACATTTATTAACTTTACCCTCCCCTCACCTCAAGTAAAGGGACGTGAATATAAAAAAAAAATTGGTGCTTAGAAATTCAAAGAATAAAATTAACTGACACTAAAATAATCGTATTTTTAAATTTTTATTTTTTTAGATAATTATATTTTAGAATAATCTTGTTTAGATTTTTTACGAACAACTATTTTTTTAACTAATAGTTTTTTAATCAACTTTTTTTTTAATTTAAAACAGTAAAAAAAATAGTATTAATAAAAAAAGAGTAAAACCATTAAAATAAAATAAAGTTTTATTTAAAAAACTGTTTTAATTAACAAAAACTTTTAGGTGAAAAAGTGACAGTTTTAAGTAACTTTCTTTAATAAAAACGTTTTAAATAACATTTTTTTACTATTTTATTTTTTCATTCCAGATATAAAGTTGATTTAAAAGTTTCAATTAAAAAACTGTTTTAAAAAGTTGTTTTAATTAAAAAAAAGTTTAAATAATGTTTTCCAAAATTTTATTAACGTGTAATATTTTAGATTAAAAATGAATTTCATGATTTGTATATACTCCGGTGCAATTTTGATAAAATTTAAATATTTTTTTTAGTAAAGATCTCGTTTCCTTTACACAAAGTTTACACAAAGATTTGGTTTGCATTAAGCTTAATTTTTATAACTTTCTAACTCCTTTAGATCATTTAGCCTTTGGCTAATAACCGTATAGTACCTGACAGACTATCATTATACGTCCTCTCATCTTTTAATAGAAGTTACAACAATAGATTGAATAAGTTTTGTCAACTTTTAGATCTGTAAGGAGCAGTAGCTTAGCTGTCCCATTGTACCCACTTGCATAGTAAAGATTGAATAGGTTCTTGTCATTCATTATATGATACAGATCTTCTTCGAAGATTTGATATTTGGTAGTGTGTATATAATTTTTGCAGAACCTAGGGCCCCGCGTCTTGCAGTGTACTGCCTTCGGCAGATTTATCACTTTTTTGTATTATATGTTATCCGTATAGGCTGTGGTAGTACAAACGCAGAGTAAATGACACCACCTTTTTGAAAATTTTTGAATTTGAAAAGTACACCATAAATTTTTATGCAATACTCTCATAAATTCAAAAATATGAAAAATTTCAAATACATCTAGAAACTAAAACTGTAGTAATCAATAAAAACATTAATGAGTGTATTATATTACAAATGTCCTATTAAAAAAGAAGAAACATGTTTGGAGTAATCTAATTGAAAGATTTAAACGTAGGGTTGGTTGAAATGCAGATAAAGCTGTAAACTCACTATTAAACAATCTGCCACATGATTGCCAGTTTACATGCAAAAAAGTCAGCAAATCACAAACTAAAGGATTACAATTTTTTTTCAGAGGAAACAAACATAAAATCACAAAGTTTACACAAACAAAATGTTAACGCTTCCTTAACACTATTTTCAATCTCACTATTCTACAACAAAACACTGTATAAACCTTAGACGAACACCAAAAAATCTTTGACAACTTCGTGTTCACCGACCGGAGATAAGAGCCCTTCGCCGGAGAAACCACTGGAGCTAACTTTGCTGTTCTCAATTTGCTCCCCATTTTTCTCACTTTCAGATATTAAAATCTGAAATAACACAATCAAAGTGTTATAAAGATTAGAGTTTAGAAGAAGAAAAAAAAAGATATAACAGACTACATATCTTTAAACCCAGATGAACCAATACCCAGAGTAAATAATTAAACTCGTAATACCTTTCTTTTATGCAATTGTTTCTGTTTATCATATTATTAAACAGCAAAGAACAATAGTATACAGCAGCACTCGACCAAAATATTTAACAGGTAATACCTACAGTTTACTCCAACAACAGCAAAAAAAGAACTTTAAGTTATAGGGACTGCTTCCGCCATAAGTCGCATTCTTTTGGGATAAAAATCCACTAAAGTAACCTATTCTTTCTACTTCTACCACTGTCATTGGCTGTCTGGGCCAACAAAGGGATCATTTCTAATTGAAGATTGAACACCTATACCAAAAATTCACCTCAAGAATATTGGGAACCCAAATTTGTAACACCATAACGGTTCTTTGGCTGAAAAATCAAACATCATTAACTGTATGGAGAATCCCAAACACTACACCAAATCTGCCCATTTGTCAAGGTCATTGACCTTGACAAATTCACCTTGTCAAGGTCAATGACCGTGACATTTCGAGGCGAGACAACTTTTTTTGTCACGGTCGTGTCACAGTCATTGACCTTGACACAAAACTCGCGTTTTGTGTCACGGTCGTGTCAAGGTCAATGACCGTGACACGATTGTCACGGTCAATGACCGTGACAAAGCCGTGACCCTTAATAAAAAAATTGTCACGATCATTGACCGTGACACGTCCGTGACAATTTTATCACGGCCTTGTCACGGTCATTGACCGTGACAATTCTGGGCAGAATTAAAAAAAAACTGCTGGGCAGTATGGCCACTGCCACTGCCCAGCAGTATATTTGTACCTGTTATAGCAACGTTGTACCTGTTTCACACATCATATATCCGAACAAACTAAAGATAATGCAAATATATATTCAAATAAGAAACTATTTAAAAAGAAACAACATCACCATCATTTTATCTCAAATCTACAAACTATTTGCATGGAAAAGAGATTTTGTACCGCGACGCTCGGGAACACCTCCTTATCCTTCCCTTCTCGTCCGAATAGCGACATAAGTATAGAGCATATGTGGCCTACCCTTAGGGCCACTCCCTATCCCCTGAATTGAAATAAAGTAAAATTAGTATCCGCCCCTCAAATATAGATAAATATAAATTGTAATTGAAATCGAAATCGAAATTGACATATAAATATAAATACATTACCTGTAGTGTCACTCAAACAGCTAACTTGAGCTCATATGGCACCTCCTTCCAACTAATGTACCCCGGGCAATCGTGTCAATTATAATTCTCTTCATATCTAAACACTAAGAAATACCATAATCCTATGGAGGTATGCGTTGCAAATTCCTTCCAACCGTTGTGTAGCCAAAAATCAGCAGTTGAAGTTGTCAACTCCACCTTTGAATGGGGTATGGAAAGTGGTGGGGTATGGAAAGTGGAATTGACAACTTCAACCGGTGATGTTTGGCTACATAACGGTTGGGAGGAATTTGCAGAGCATCGCTCCATAGGATTATGGCATTTCTTAGTGTTCGGATAGACGAAGAGATTCAGTCTCCTCTCCACAAATAGGACACCCCAAATAACTATGTACTAATCACCTATTAAAGGTAAGAAGCGTATATTCATGGATTAGTATAAACAAAACTTAGATGTAGTTGGAATATTTATGTATTAATCTCCTCTCCACACACGCACACTACACAAGAGTGAAAATGATAAAGTGCAGATCAAGTAAAAGCATTAAAAATGGATGTTTCGGTACAAATTGAAATAATTATTACAAATTGAAAAATTGTTTCAAATTCGGGTTATCATAAAAAAATGGATTGATATTCGGTAGGAGCAGCCAAGTCATCCACACTACTATTTAGACGCCTTGGCGCGTGTTGGACAATTGACCACGGCTCGTTGTTGATATACTCCGAGTAAAACACTTGCTTAACCTTTTGAAATGCACAAACAAACGGCTCATCGCTCACGTGGTCGTTGCTCTTCAACTTGGACAAGTCAACCATGATCAAATTGGTGACAGGATCAACTTTAGAAGCATTTTTATCCTCAACTCTTACCCATTCACAGTAAAATACAACCTCTTTGAAGCTTATATAATCCAATTCAAATATATTTTGGATTACACCATAGTAAGTCATTTCAGCTTCAACGAGGTTTTTATCTTTTGCGCTTGCTCGAAAGAAAGTAAGAGCCTTGTATGAAATACCCGAGTTCTGTACATTTGTACTTTCCTCGTACACTTTAGCGCCGAAAATGTAACCGTTCAATCGATATTTTTTGTACTCTTGTGCCACGAACAAGGGTCCAGTGGCTAGACGAGCAAGCCTTGATGTCGCATCACCCATCTTTAGGAGCTGAGAATATAGATAAATTAATTATATTAGTGGTAAAATATGAGTGTAATGTAACGTTATATAACGACTGTTTTCATTGTAATTACCTCTTGTGTCAACCATAGCCTAAATTCGCTGTCTGATTGTACCACTGTTTTTCGTCTTTTATTGTTCTCACATGCTTCATATTTACTGCATATTACAAAATTAATCATGTATAAAATAATCTAAAATAATGTTAAACATTATAATATTCGAAACTTACTTTTTCCATTCTTCGACATCTTCATGTGTGTCAAATAGATAACGAGCTACTTGTTCATGTTGCAAACTCGTTAATTTCACTCGTTTTCCCATCACATTACCACCATCATCGAGGAATTCATCAGTGTCATCAACGCTGGTAGAGTCAGTCATATATTCCCGAGTATATATTGATGACTCCACGGTGATGTATTCCTCTGCAATTGATCCTGCAATATATCGCGTATTCTTGACGTAATCTTTAAAAACTTTCATCAATCTTTCAAACGGATACATCCACCGATATCTAACTGGACCACAAAGAAGTGCCTCGTCGCATAGGTGTACCAACAAGTGAACACTTATGTCAAAGAATGCTGGGGGAAAGCACTTATCCAATACACAAATCGCTTCGTTCACAGCCAATTTTGCGGCCACTATGTGTTCTCGATTCACTACCTTCTCACACAAGAGGGAGAAGGTAATACTAATGTGCATAATAGCCCTACGCAAATCCTTGTGCTTGGAGAAACAGTGCTTAAACAATAGAGGAACAAATTGCATGATCACATGCCAATCCTGGGACTTACACTTATGTAAATCATGAGTAGCATAATTCACAATCCTTTGCAAGTTGGACGAAAAAGTAGATGGGCCCTTCAAATTATATATTGTGTCTAGAAGCACCTTCCTTTCCTCACTCGTCAAAGTAAACGCACCAGGGGGAATTACTGTCCTTCCCCTACTATCTTCTTTCAACCATAGTTGTGGTTTAAGTTTTAACGTTTTAAGGTCTTTTCGTGCATTTTCTCCATCCTTCGAATGACTCCCCCCAAGGCAAGTACCCACAATATGTTCAGCGAAGTTCTTCTCTGCATGCATCACATCCAATACATGGCGCACCGGGTTTTTCTTCCAATAAGGCAAGTCAAATAAAATTGACCTCCGAGACCATGCCTTTCTTATCTCAGTTTCATTCCCAATTGGGGTCTTCTTATGCTTGACATTCTTAAATTTGGGATTCTTACCTGGCATATTTGGGCCACATTTAGAAGATTTACTTTCAATTTCTGAACACGAAAGTTGTCTCGGCGGTAGCCTATGTTCAACTCCGCCCAATAAAAAATTGGAAGCTTTCTCAAATCTGAAACTATGAGCTGGGGGTAAAAACCTCCTGTGGCAATGGTATACATTTTTTAAGCTGGAGGATAGACGAAGAGATTCAGTCTCCTCTCCACAAATAGGACACCCCAAATAACCATGTACTACACATCCGGATAATGTCCCATAAGCTGGAAAATCATGAATTGCCCACATCAACATAGCTTTCAGCGTAAACTCTTCTTTTCTAAAAGAGTCAAATGATTGCACACCATCTTCCCACAACTCATTTAATTCTTCTCCCAAAGGAGCCAGGTAGATATCAATGTCTTCACTTGGTGCCTTTGGCCCAGGTATCAATAAAGCCATCATCGAAAATTCAGGTCTCATACACTGTGAAGGAGGGAGGTTGAGTGGGGCTAGGATCACTGGCCATACACTCTGATTGGTGCTTAGATTTCCAAATGGATTGAAACCATCTGTTGATATAGCCAAACGAATGTTGCGTTGTTCTCGAGCAAAATCGGGATACTCATAATTCATCCTCCGCCAGGCAGTAGAATCAATAGGATGACGCATGATATTACCCCCTACTTCTGCCCTAGCATGCCAAGTCATTGCCTCTGCAATCCATGGTACTGTGAAAAATCGCTTTAATCTAGGCCCAACGGGAAAATATTTCAATACTTTTTGAGGCACTTTTGAGCTTGTGCCTTCCTTACTAGTAGATTGGACATATCTAGGTTCATCGCATACCGGACAACGATCGAGATTTTCATACTCCTTTCGGTATAGTATGCAGTCATACACACAAGCATGAATCGATTTATACTTCATTCCCAAACCTTTCAAACTGTTCTTCATAACAGGATAGCTATTTGGAAGTGTATTCACCTTGGGTAATAAGCCCTTCACCCATTTCAAAATTCCCGTCACGCTATTGCCAGACAAACCGTACTGCGTCTTCAAACTGTGCAAACCAACCATGGCATGTAAAGTTGTTTGATCTTTCTCACAGCCAGAGTATAACGGTTGGGTCGCCTTAAATTTTAAACTTTGGTAGTCATCGTCAAGTTTTATCGTGTTATCTTCACGAGCACTTGAATCTTTTACATCATCAGTAACCTCATTCTCCTCAGCTTCATAAACTCCGTACGCATCATCAACTAAATCCTCTAACATATTATGATCTACGTCGTCCCCTTCTTCATCTATTCTACTTGTTGAAGGATGTTGTGAAGGTTGGTCAGGGACAAAAGGAACTTTCAATTCACCGTGAAAACTCCAAAATCGATAACTATCTTGCATACCCGATCTTAACAAATGTAGTTCAACTGTTTTCCACTCAAACACCTTACCATTCTTACACCTAGCACACAGACACGGAAACTCTTCATCATTACGACATCTCTTTACATATTTCACAAATTCGTTAGCACCTCTGCGAAACACATCCCCCATTCTATTAGTCTCACCCATCCACTCTTTGTATTTCGGATATCCCATCACAGCTACCACAACTAAACACCTATTAAAGGTAAACAAAACTTAGATTTATAGTATGTTTTTTTAATTATCCCATCATTTAATTATCCTATTAAAGGGTATGTGGTCCTATCCCATTCAAGAATGCATTTTTCTGTAATATACTTAACAACTCATGCACATTGTTACGATTTGAAAAAAATTCGACAGCATATCCCCTTAGTTCTCCAAGTACACGACGTAGATTGGCAGGTGTGAGTGTTATTTCAATTGGTCAATTAAAATAACAGTCACACTTGTCAATCTAGTATGTATCCAGAGAACATTAAGATACGACTGCAGAACTTCCTCCAAAAGTAACAACTTTAAGCCAATAAGAATATTATACAAAAATTATACAGTCTCAAACTGTCCAAACGGGACAATTCGAGAGATCTCATTACAGGGGTAATGACTCTCGAACGGGTCTAAGGGTTATTGAATGCGTACGCATAAGAACTAGAATGCTAGTATCTATGCGCACTATATTTAATTTCAAGTATGTTTCATATAATGGGTTAATTCAAATACACAAATAAATTCATGGGATAATTCAAATACAAAAATAAATTCATGTATTGACCACATACACACACACACACACACTATCTAAGCTGTTCTATAGGTATAAAAACAATTATTATCCAATTATTATCCAACTATTATCAATTATTTATTTTGAATGTAAATAATATTCAAAACCCCACCCACCCCCGCCCCCACCCCCACCCCCTCAGATTAATTCAAGACATAAGACCCTAAAGGGAATCCAAATTATTTCTTGGACGTGAATTCCTCCAAATTATGATCTCATACCTATTCACACAATGATGGGGGAGGGGGTGGTGGAGGGGGGCAGGGGGTGGGGTGGGGTGTGTGTGTGTCCGTAGGTGCGTAGGTGTGCGTGTGTGTGTGGCGTAGGTGTGCGTGTGTGCGTAGGTGTGCCCACCCCACCCCACCCCCTCCCCCCCTCCACTACCCCCTCCCCCACCCTGCCCCATCCCGCCCCACCCCCACCACACACCACCACACACACCACCACACACACACACACACCCACCCCACCCCCTCCCCCTGCCCCCCTCCACCACCCCCTCCCCCACCACACACCACCACACACACACACACACACCACTCTACCCCACCCCCTGCCCCCCTCCACCACCCCCTCCCCCACCCTGCCCCATCCCGCCCCACCCCCCACACGCACACACATACACACACACATATATATATACACATACACACATAAATATACAAACAAATATATATATAAATGGAAGAGAGAGAGAGAGAGAGAAATTGGACCTGAGAGAGAGAGAGAGAGAGAGCAGCGTCGAGTCGAGAGAGAGAGAGAGAGAGGGAGGGAACGGTGGGAGGGAAAAAAGAAGGGGGAAAGTGTTTTTGCTGGAAAAGTTGTCACGGTCGTGTCAAGGTCACTGACCGTGACACGACTTGTCAAGGTCATTGACCGTGACAAGACCGTGACAACTTGAATTGTCACGGGCTTGTCACGGTCAATGACCTTGACAAGTAGTTGTCACGGTCGTGTCAAGGTCAATGACCGTGACATAAAACGCGTGTTTTTTTGTCACGGTCAATGACCTTGACAAGGCTGGCCGGCTGAAAGGTGACAATTTGCACATTTTGGTGTAGTGAAAATGGAGATCCATTCGTACCTACTCATGGGTCATATCCAGTTGGAAAAAATGACATATCCGTACTCGTCACCGGCGTCGACGACTTTGTCGTCACTCAGTTCTACGCCGCCTTAAAATGCCGTGGCTAAGGCATCCTCAGCCTCGATCGATGAAGAACCTATAAAATGTTATATCTAACATATAGCTTTGTTAGATGATTAGATCTATAAACTGTAAAATATAAATATTCAGAACATATAAATGTTAAGCTGTAAAATGACGAACCTGCGACACGATGGATAGTCCCATGGTTGGTGAGATTATGCAACGTCATTGATGAACAGAACATCACTCCTGTATTTACCTTAAATCGTTAATCCTTAGAGAGTGTATTTACCTTATCAGGCCACATATAAAAACAGAACAAAAATTGAACTCAAATCGTTAGAGAATGTATTTACCTTATCAGACCACATATAAAAACAAAACAAAAATTGAACTTAAATCTTTAGAGAATGTATTTACCTTATCAGATCACATAAAAAATGAGAGAATGTATTTACCTTATAGGGTCTACCGTCAAGAAGAGAGAGCAAGGTGTTTTGTACCGCCGGAGAGTAGTTGAATTATGTGAGAGCTGCTAATAGATTTAGAGAAAAAAAAATGTTTGCTGCTGAGATGGAGAAAATGTTGGAATTAAAGTGAGTTGAGGAAGGGGATGAGAGAGGAAGGAGAAAACATTTGTGTAGGCAGATGATGGATATTGTTCTGACAGCAGAAGAGGCGTCCAAAGTAAGCTTTCAATAAAGCACTTTGAACTGTAGGATCATTGCATTGATGGCTTCAATCTCTACCGTCAAATGATACCAAAAGGGTGAAATACTATTGTCTCCTTGCATTTGAATTTTGAACAAAGGGAAAATTAAATTAGAGTGTATTAAAAGAGGGGAAAGTCAAAAATTTTAAGGATAAAATAGGAAATACAAAAAATATTCATATTGATGATGTCATAGTTTAATCTTATGACATACATAAGTTTTGTAACTTATTTTATATATATATATATATATATATATATATATATATACTTTTTCTTGTTTAATCAACTAGATGCATGTTTAAGATTAAACAATATAAAATTGGACTTAAGGAAAATTGGTTCACAAATTTGCCGCGTGTTAAACTTGGAAGAAAAAAGAAAAGAAAAATTATTTAGTCACCCTAAAGCACACTTTGAAAAAGGGGCCTACAGTTGTCTAGAAACTCCCCATGCCAGAAATGACCATCGAGGAAAGAAAAGTCCTTGACCAACTCAAGAAAACTCTGGCCAACATCACCTTGTGGGAACTCTTTATATCTTCCCAGCTATACCGAAATGATTTGATAAATTGCGTACCGGGCCCATGGTCGCTCTTTCAACCACTCCAGAAGAAGTCGTGAACTTGGTCGGGTCCTTAACCTCTACTAGATTACTTTCCTTCTCTGAAGAAAAAATCCCAAAGTTTGGTCCTAATCATAACTAGGCTCTCAACATCTCCGTTGAGGTGATGGGGAAGACAACCCCTCTCTCACTCATCGACAACGGTTTAGCACTCAATGTTTTCTCGGTAAGAAACTTCAACTATCTCGAATTGAAAGTATGCGACCTTGACCTAACTTACACCACAGTGTGTGACTATGACAACACTCGTCGAGACATGATGGGATCCATAACACTCACAGTAAGGGTTGACCCTATAAATCCCATTATAGAGTTCTAAGTTATCGACATACCTACTTATTTCAATCTATTTCTTGGTTGACCGTGGCTTTATGGCATCAAGAGGGTATCTTCCTCTCTCCATATTAAATTGAAGTTCTTTGCCAAAGGGTACGTCATCACCATCTTGGGTGACGACGATAATACTGAGAATGCAAGCACCAGTAATCCAATAATAGAAATATAACATGGGGAAAATGACATGGGGAAAATGACAAGGGGAAAATAACATGGGGAAAATCGAGTCAAACCACTTCAACTCCCTCCAGGGGATGATTTCAAAGACCGAGTATGTCTGGAGCATAACCCTCACAATAATGTCAACATAATACAGATGTTCAATAATATGCACTTCATGCCCTGACTAGGGTTAGGACGATGATAAAAGAGGATCCTAAAACCCATAGTCCTGAAGAAGTCCTTTCCTCCATGTGGCCTGGGCTATCAACCATCAACAGAGGAACTTAGAATGCTCCACCAACCACAGTTGAAAAGGGGTTTAGCAGATTCCAAGGCTCTTTTGAGGGATTTCTTGAACGGAAGATTTGTTAAAGAAGGTGAAGATTTTCCCCTCTGTGGTTTTCTTGAACTACAGTACGACCATGTGGATTAGAAGATGAATCCAAGAATGGAAATATTATTTCAAGATAACTACTCCTGGGTCAAAGACAGTCAACATCAATTGTAATCTCTCACTGAGAAAGCTATAGCCACTGCCGAGGAAAGTGATTTTAAAGACTCATTAAATTTGTAGAGACTAGGGCTAACACTTTGCATGATCAACTCAAATGCTACATCTTCGGATCCATCCATCCAGATCAAGGTCGCTGATGAACCCCTCCTTAACTGGAATGACATATCAGTTACACCTGCTGAAATGAAACCTATTCAAAATGTTCATCCTATCTCTTCCTCTTTTGTTGTCCCTCCTTTTTCTGATAAAAATGTAATTGAGACCTCCTTTGACAAGGTTCTCAATATTATTTTTCTCGAGAATGAAATAAACAAATATTTTAAGTATCTTGCTATGTCTTACAGTAATTGTCTTGATTCTAATCAAACCATTGATTATGATGATTTTACAAATGAATAATTCTTAAATAATCTTAATAAGTTTAATAACAAATAACATAACCGCGTTTAAATTAATGAGGATGAAATTATTGTTATTAATATCGATTCTATTAGCCAATTATGTGATATTAGGATTGGGTCCACCCTTAACGACCATGAGCACACGCAACTTGAAGAACTGTTAAAGGAATTCGTGGAAGTCTTCTCATGGTCCTATGATAACATGCCCAACATCGATCCTGAGATTGCTCAGTATGAGGTTCCAACTCTTTCAGATTGTAAATCGATCAAATAAAAACTGCAAAAGATTCACATCGGATGGTTGCTCGGGGTTAGTTAAAGAAGAGGTGATCAAGAAGTTGAATGTAAGATTCATCTGGGTGATCGGATATCCCACATGGTTAGCTAACATTGTACCCATGCTAAAATTAAGAAGCAAAGTTTGCATGTGCATTGACTATCGAGATTTGAACAAGGCATCTCCAAAAAATGATTACCCATTGCCCAACATCGACATGGTTATAGATAACACATCTAGTCACGCTCTCAAGTCATTTGTTGACTAATTTTTTGGATACAATAAGATTAATATGCACCCTCATCATCAAGAAAAAACCACATTCATCACCCCTTGGGGACCTTTTTGTTACATAGTTATGCCATTCGGGCTAAAAAAACACATAGGCTACCTACCAAAGGGCTGCCATAACCTTCTTGCTTGATCCGATACACAAAGAGGTCTGGGTATACATGGATGAGATGATCATTAAGTCTAAGACTGGATAAGGTCATGTTCTCGGCCTTAGAAAGTTCTTCTAATGGCTACGATGATATCAGATGTGACTTAACCTGGAAAAATGCAATTTTAGCATCACCATTGGGATTTATGGTTAGAAATAAGGGAATTAAAGCAGACCCTACCAAACTAAAAGCCATACTCTAAATTCCACCACCCCAAAAGGAGAAAGAAGTCTGGGGATTCTTCAAAAAATTACAATATATCAGCCGATTCATTAGCCAGTTGACTTTTATTTGGGAACCAATCTTTAAACTCCTACGAAATGATTCCACCAAGATCTGGAATGAGGCATGTTAAAAAGCCTTTGACAGAATCAAGTAGTATTTTACCCGACCACCTATACTTATACCACCGCAACCTGGCCTCCCTTTACTCTTATACTTGGCCATAACAGACACCGTAATTGTGGTTTTGCTGGTCTGATTCACTGAAGAATCCCACAAAAAAGGGCCATCTATTATGAAAGTCATAAATTGGTCAGGAACGAAATCAATTATATTGCCTTTGAGAAAGTATGTGTCGCCCTAGTCTGGGTCACTAAAAAATTACGGCACTACATTCTCTATTTTCCCTTCAAATATGTGTCCCTAATGGATCCTACCAAATACGGTCTCGAGAAACCTACCATGTATAGCCGAATAGATCGATGGTTGATGCAATTAGCCGAGTTTGATATTATGCATGTCACGTAAAAATCCATAAAAGGAAAAGTTATCTCTGACCACCTTGCTGACTACCCTATAAAAGAAGCTGACGTTTGGATCTTCAAGTTCCTGCCTCTTAAGAAGACCTCCACTGCTAAATATTCTTTGACGGTGCTGCCAACGAGAAGGTAAACGACATTGGGATATTCCTAATCACCCCTGATGACTCTCACACTTCCATTTCCATCAAACTGGATTTTCCCTACACTAATAATATAACCAAATACAAGGTGTGCACCATAGGACTCAAATCTAAAAAAGGTATCTAGTGCTTAGATGTCTACTGGGATTCTTGCTTCATCATTGGACAGGTCCTTAAAAGATGGTAAGTGAAAGATAAAAAAAAACTCTTACCCTTCCACGCCCACACAGAAGAGTTGGCCTCCCAATTTCGAGATATCACCTTCCACTACTAACCTTAAGAAAGGAACATCTTAGTCGATGATTTTTCTATTCTCTCTTTCATGGTTGACATTCCCAAGGGAATACTGATGGCCCCCTTCATAGTCCAAAAATAAGCTAAACCGACCCACTGCTACCATATTGCCCTTGTTATAAAAAAAGGATTCCGATACGAATGAGTATTGGTATTGTGATATTTAGAACCTCCTCAATTATGGTAGATACCCCCAAAATGCCAACAAGAAAGACCGCGCAACCCTCCGCAAACTGGCTGCCCAATATATTATCTGCAATAATGCACTGTTCAAGATAAACTTTGATGGAATACATTTGCATTGCATCGCGGGGGCTGAGATTGAAGAAATTAAGCAAAAAATTCGTAGTGGGAATTGCGAAACCCACATGAACGGCCATATGCTCGCTAAGAATATTATTCGGTAGGGTTACTACTGGACCACCATGCTTTAAGATTGCATCGCCTACTTTTGGAGATGCCTTGAGTGTTAACAATTTGCCAATCTCCAGCACTTACCCTCGCGAGAATTATATAATATGACTTCTCCCTGGCCGTTCTCCACATGGGACATCGATATTGTAGGGAAAGTCACACCCTAAGCTTCCAATGGGAATGAGTTCATCCTAGTTGGCATTGATTACTTCACCAAATAGGTCGATGTTGAGTCGTATGTTGTACTAAACACCAAAAAGGTAGCCAAGTTTACCCGAAAGAACATCATCTGCCGATACGGGGTTTCACATGAGTTAGTGTCACATAACGATTTACATTTTGAGGCAGAGGTCACAAAATTGGTCGACGAGTAGGGGATTTAGAGACACAAATTTTCTCCCCACCGTCACAACCCAACGGTGTAGTTGAAGCCACAAACAATAACCTTAAAGCAATCATCAAGAAGATGATCGAAAGTTACAAAGACTGGGCTGATCGAATTCCTTATGACCTCTGGGGCTACCGCACTTCAGTCCGAGCATCTACAGGGGCTACCCCTTACTCTCAAGTATACGACATGGAAGCAGTCTTACCCGTTGAACTAGAAATACCTTCATTATGTGTTATGCTTGGGAGTAAAGTCAATGAGGAATATTGACATTAGAGTCATTTTCACTAGTTGTAGCTCTTAGACGAAAGAAGGCCAAGGGCTTTAGAACATATACAAGGGTACTATTATCAAATAGCGTGATCTTTCAATCGAAGAATCAAGGACCGCGGTGCCCGAGAAGGAGACTTACCTTTAAAGAAATCATAGAACTTGTTTGGGATCCTGAAAGGAAATTCAAGCCAAACTGGATTGGTGCATACATTACGAAGAAGATCCTGTCTATGCTCACTAACCTTGATGGAGAAGAGATGGCCCGTTCAGTCAACCTGGACCGTCTCAAGAAATTTTACCATGGGTAATAAATCTAGGCGCGCTACGTCTCCTCTCATCTCCCTTTTATTCTTAGACAAATCTTTATTTCCCTCTACTCAGAACTACGTAGGGCCTGATCCTCTAAAAAACCTTTTTGCTGTCAAGATGAAACTCAAAAAAAATTTAAAACCCCGGATAAGCACCCAAAAGTTCATGTTTTATACCCCAAATAGTCTCTTTTTGATCTCAAGTTGTCAATAAAATTGGACTTATATTGATATTTGTTTGTTTTACAGGCTTGTACGTATTCGTAGTTTCAAAATCTTTATTTCAAGATGATTGTGACAAATTTGTGCTAATTCAGGGCTAAAATAGTCCCCTAACCTACCCTTAACCCGGATCTAAACCAAGCCATGACCCCCCAGTCTGTCCCAAAATAATCCCTAGTGTGTGTCGTTATGTTCGTATCTGTATATATTTAAGAGTGCATGTAATTAGTTATTATATTTCAGTTATTTTATTTTATTCGTTTTTATTATTTTTTTAATTTATTTATCTTCAGTCGTGTATATTTTAGGATTTTTGTATTTTATTTGCGTGCGACTAACACGCGTGTCATGTTTTTATATATCTTAGGAATCTATATTTCTCTTTATTTTATTTTTTTAGTTTTTAGTTTTTAGTTAGTAAGAATTTTAATATTATTTATTTTATTTTATTAAGTTAGTTTTTTTTTTAGTTTTGAGTCTTTTATTAGTTTATAGGTTAGAAAAGTAGTTTTTAGTTTTAATAGATTTTATTTTCATATTCTTTTAGTTTAGTTCAATTTTTATTTTGTGTCTTTTATTAATAGATTAAGATTTTAGTTTTATAACATTCTTTTTTATTAATTTTATTTATGAAGTAGTAGAATTTTTTTTTAATTTATTTATAGTTAGGTACAAACTAAAACATACACACTCTACCCTTTTACACACCTAACTAACCTACACTCACCCACACCTTAACACACCTCCCGCCTTCTTCTTCCCTACACAACCCACACATTCTCTGTCCTCTCACCTCCATTAATAAACCTAGCCCCTAAACCTCCATTACCAACACCACCATACAAAAACACCCATCGATCCCTTAAACCCATGACACCCATACTTGTTCGTACCTCTATACCCAAACCACCTTAACCCACTGAATCTGGCGGCCTACAACCCGGGCAGTGGCCATAACCCAACTGCCAAACCATCCATAACTGAGTCAAAATCTGTCGACCCATATCAAATCCAGTATAACCTCCAAAAACCCACAACCCATACCTTCTACCTAAAAAGGAGCAACCTAATCTTACCTGGTTCGAAAACCCTTACCCGAGTTTAAACCCAAACCCAGCCATAGCAATCTATACCCATTTCCATTCTACTTGTTCGAACCCAAGCCTATACCCATTTGATACCAACCCGAGTTTAACCATTTCAACCTAATACCCAACCTTCTCCACTCCAAACCCAAAATGATTCTGCATAAAACATAAATAAACCATAGTCCCCAAAACCAAAGATCCCACCTGTGTTTAAAATGCAAACTTATTCCATTTGTCCAAAATACCCTTCAACTCCTCTTTCGACATGCACTTGTGTGCATTCTCAAAATTTTCCTCACTCAATATCAAACACCTATTTTAGCCTCTTTACATGTCTATCCAATTCCAATTATACCCCTACCCTCATCCACCTATAAATTGAAGACTTGGTGGCACTTGAAAAAAATCTTCATTTTAGTTTTTAACTTTGTTTGATAAATTCTCCTCCACCCCTCTATAGAGAGTCTTTGAATTTTTAGCAAATATCTCAATATAGAGTGGTGTGGTAGAATTTGTCGCTTGGATGAATTCAACTTCACCCCTCTATAGTGAGTTTTTATATTTTTAGCAACTATCTCAATGTAGAGTGACGTGGTTGAATTTTTTCCTTTTAGAAGTAACTTCTTCTCCATCCTTTTATGATCAGTATTTGTATTCTTAGCAAATATCTCAACATAAAATGATGATGTATAATTTATTTCCTTGGATGAAGTTCAATGTACAATTTTATAATTTGAGGATTTGCATTTTCAGCAAATCTCTCTCATTATTTAAGAGTCCATTATAAATTCATTCATTGTATATTGTAATTAGTTTTTATTTTGTACTTTTGTACTTTTTAAAAAAAAAATATATTAGTGAGGGATTGTAATTGAGAGAATTTTGAATTATAATTGAAGATTTGCTCCAATTCAAGGCTAAAATGGGTTTGATTTATTCCTCTTTAGTTACTTTTATTTTAATCCTTACATGCTTTTATTTGTTTATTCTATGTATTAGATGATGATTAATGAGGGTAAATCTCCTTTTCTAGGGATGAATTTTGAAGGCCCCAGGAGTCCAATTTGTTAGTTTACTTATTCGCACAATTTTGTTTATCTCATTTTTCTCTTGTTAGATATTACATCTTAGTTAATACTTTAAAAAATTAGTATAGTTAGTTAATTAGTAATTTCTTGAAAAATCATAAAAAAATAATAATATGTAAATGAATCTAAACATGTCTTCACATATTTGGTGTTTCACTCCTTAGAGTTTGATTGACTCCCTTACTTACCCTATGCATATTTTGAGTTTATTTGTAGGTTCAAAGGAATTTTGATTGGAAAGGATTTGCAACAATGATACATGTCTACACATTAGAACCATTTGTTTTCTATCAACCCCTAGAGGTACGTAGGTAGCTCATACGATTTACATGGGCACGGTCCCCTTTTTTTCACAAAATGTTATTCTTTTCATACTTTTGAGAATAATAGTTCGTTTTATTATTTACATGAACAAAAGGATTATGTAAGCCTTAGCGATTGGTATAGATAATTAAAATCTAAAACTCATCAAGAGGCACAGTAATATAATTAAAATCCTTTTTTATTCCATGAAAGGAAAAATTCCGCACAATTACATGAAATATCAGCGTAGGGAGTCAAACAACTACCCCCACCAACCAAACTACCCCTAAAAACAAACCAACCAAACCTTCCAAAATTTATTCCAAACACATCTCCATCACAAAAGCTTAACAAACAAACACCAGCATCATAAAAGATCCTATCTACAGCTATCGGAAGACCCAGCCCCATCATCATCTACTCCTTGAGGCCCCCAAATGTCCCCTACTTAGTTGGTATACCAAAGGTTCTCCATGGAGCGATAATACCAGACCAACCTAGAGAAAACAACTACACCCACTCCATAGTGTCAAACATGACATACCATCTCTATCCGATATCCTCTTCCAAGATCTTAGCCACCATCCTCTTCCACAACCATTACAGATAATGTCCTGTAACATGCCAAACCTTGCCGACGGATTAAGAAGAATGGGTTGACGGCTGATGATTCTCCCATAGAGAATACAATCGCATGTGAAAATCTTCAGTAAAATCCTCTACAGGAAAGAAATCTAAGGTACGGGAAGGAACAATTTGCTCCCATCCGACTTGATGCAGGAGCCGCTAGGGGAAATAAAATGAGGTCTACCTAAGTCCAGCTAACCGAACGTACTGGTATTCCGTTAGTTCCAGAATGGACTGAAGCTCCCCCCCACCCCCACCACCACGGCTGCTCCAGGAGCCAGTTTACCAAGTTTTCTATGGATAGGCCAAAGCTGTTGAAATAACAAGTGAAAAAATTTGACACAACCGCTAAAGGATATTTGGGGGGACCGCCAAACGGAATCTCTCAACTAGGCACATATACAGCATAACTGGGCTTCCTCCCAAAAAATCAGAACGACCTTCCCACTAAGCATCCAAACCATTCAGGATCTTCGCTAGTATCACCATCGTCAGATTGTAGTGATATGACATCCACGTTGTAATGGCATCCGGTTGAGGGTCCACTACCAGGTCCTCGGTCACCTGTAGTTGCTTTGCAGTTAAGCCCAGGGAAACAACTCCAGCATGGCCCGCATCATTGAAATCCTGCAGATGCACAGAATACAGGACAATTGGGAGAGAAATAATTCCCCCATTGACTAATGGTCGAGTTACCGAAGGAGAGATATGGAGAAGTTCTGCTAACAGCTCTGGAGATTACCAAGAGAATTCAGGCATGGCCGCCGTCACGCTGGATTAACCCCTAACATAGCTGAAAACTCCTCATAGGTGGGACAAACCTCATCCAAGCCAAAGAGGAAAACATGATCCTAGGGATACAAAATTGTGTTGCCGCTTCCAGTATGTTCCAGTCGATGGACCAATTGCACCATAAAGATACACGGCACAAGTTCAAATCATTGTAATCTACATTGTATAAACACATACTTCTAGGTTCTCGAGATATGAAGCGAATTCTTCACTCAAGGAAGGACCATTTGAGAAATAATAAGATAGAGGGCAAGAAAAAAGAGAAAATGTGAATGGGTGAAAATTCTCATCGCTTTACCCCCTTTTATACATGAAAATGTTGACTAACCAACAAGAAATCTGATAAACTTGAATAAGTGCCTGTCCCGCCAAGTACTTTGAAGATGCGGAAAGTGCAATCAAAACCTTAAGGTGATTTGACTGGACTCACCTGCTGATGGGCAGGACAAGGGGTATGTCGATCGGCACCCCCCTTATTTTATAAAATTTTATCTTTGATTTTTTATCAAAATGAAAAATCTAGAAAAATAAATCCTTATTTCAAAAAAATCCGGGTTGTTTCTTCCTATATTTACCCATCATTTCTCAAAATAATATTCTCTTAAATTATTTAAAAAATCCCTTCCTTTTTACGATCTCAGCAACAAAGTAAAAAGTGCTTATAGGTTTAGTCATTAATCAAAGATAAATAAACAAAAATCTCATTCATTTTACATATTTCCATTTGGATCATTACATTTATTCATGAGAAAAAAAATATATAGAAAAGGAAAAAAAATAGCAGGACTTAGTTCGAAAACCCCCAATCTCTCATCACTCTCTCTAAGATCCCCTATCCTTTCGGCGAGCACGTTTCCCGTGGCGGCGAGCTATGGAGTCTCCACTCCCTGATCCCAATCCCTATTTAGAGGTTGCAAATAACACAGGACAAGAAGGAACCGAAATCGAGTCCCTAATGTAGGTAGTCTCTGAGGCCACCCAATCCTGGATGGCCCTAAGCCAAGTCAGTCAGTCTAAAGCAAATAAAAAGCTAGATAAGAACAAAGAAAGAAAAGAGATATACCTCTGGCGAAAGGACGTCCTCTGTTAGCCCCAACACTCCCTAATCCACAGTATAAGGGCGGTGCGACATACGTAGTGATCCCCCTCCAGCCAATCGAAAATTATAGGAAGGCAGAGCAAGATGAATGAATGGAACCTCCGCTATTGCTTTCGATGATAATGCACCACCTATGCTATGGGCATCCCAATGGCCTACTCATACCCCTTCTCGAAGGTGTAGAAGGTGGAGGCATGTTCACCACATCGTAGATACAAGAAGGCATCAACCAGCTCATCGTAAAGTCGAGATAGTCATAAGTTGCCACCGTATCCGTATATGATGAATAAGTCTCGCCAACCATAGTTACCGCTTAAGCCTCCTTCGACATATCCCGCACCCGCATCATGTACAATGGGGACGCCGCTAGTGGGACCACCATCTCATCCTCTATAATCTTTCGAACCAATCACTCCCCCAAATACCATGAGTAGTCGAACTCGTGCGTTGATAATCGACGCATCTACGCTTGTACCCATGTCACCCCCGTGTACATGACAGTCATCCCCCAGGGAAAAAACGTCACCTGCAATTAAAAATAAAGATAAATATTTCTACAAATGGCAAAAATGTCAAAAAAGGATTCAAAAGAAAAAAGGAATAACATCGTCTCTCGTCAGGGTGTTCAAGACCTGACACACTGCTGATAAAAAAGGAGACTGCCGGTTGGACTTTTGCCATTGGTACATCCAGTGAAAGTCCCCAACCTCCTCATCATGAAAACCAATAAAACAGGCATTGGGCCCGATAACCTCCATAAAGAAAAATAAAGGGTTGCCAAGGTCAAGTTCCCCCTTTCAGAAAGAGGAATATTCAAAAATACCTTCAAAAATGGTAAAACCATAAATAGATGATGTCGCCACTCGACGCAACCAATAAACCCTCTATCCTTCCCATGTATCCCAACGCAACATCAATCGCCTTAGTGTCACCCTCAAAGACCGATCCACCTTAATTTTCATACCCTCGTAGTCAATCCCCAACATCTGCTAAACGTCAATGGGAGTCACCGTCATCTCCCCAAATCCCAAATGAATGTTGTGGGTAGTGTCCCACCACCTCTCCCCCATCACACACAAAGCAACCAAAGGGCGTGGTGTCTAGTCCAAAGAAGATCCCAGGACAGTAAAACCCGTAGAGGAAAATACCCATCTCACCATCACCGAGAGATGCTCTTACATATTTTTAAATCCCATCGTCTCCCAAGAACGAAAGCTTGTATAAGGTATGTCAGTCTGTCAAAAATGAACAAAGAAACCTTTTGTCAACTCAAAGAAACAAAGAGAATAAAAGAGGGAAAAGAATGCCAAGGTCATTAATAGTTACATAGCCACAAGGTTCCTCACCCTAGATGACCAGTTATGTGAAGGCTAGCGCAGTAGAAAGCGGTCCTTAACAACTGGCTCAATCAACTAGAAGACATTTTCATTGGTACTCTAGCTCGCCACTCTAGGTTCATCCAATCGTCGACACCTAACCACATCGCGTGGGTCGCGCTACACAAGAAATACTCCATTTATAAGGCTTAAAGAAAGAAAACGGGTTGGAAATGAATCTTAGGAAGAAAAGGCAGAAGATATGAATGTGAAAAGTTATGAAAAATGAGGATAACTTGCCCCTTTTATAGGAGGCCAAGGGGCTTGCCGATCGACATTTCCCTAATACCCACTGATCAGAACTTGCCACTTACCCTTCCTAAGGTAACCCAAAAGACTATGCCTTTGCGAAAAATCAACCCTTGTAATATGCCAGTCAGCAGCCTTTTGAAAATTTTGTACAACAAATCCAAGAAAATGCCAAAAAAAATCAAAAACTCTCCGAGAAATTCCTAAAATTTCCAAGTAAAGATTGTAACATTTATTCTCCAAGAAAACCATTTTTTAAGCTCTTGAAATCCCCCACCGGATTAAAACTACATTCCTATCCCTGATTTAAGCACTAAAATGGCACACTTGCATCCCCGAAGTCCATTATAATTCCCAACAAGAATCCCAACACCTCAACTCATTAACTGTTTCCCTAGGGGAACTTCCAAATGAAACATCCCCAGTGGATCTATAATCCAGTTAAATATCTATCCCCGACAGTGTCTCAAAGAAACACATTCCCCGTGAAATCCCAAAGCCTCAAGTCATCAACATTTTTCGTAGTATATTTCCAGACTAAACTTCACATAATCCCCATCCAGATGTCTCTTCCCCAGTACAGTCTCAAAAAAGGTAAATTAAATACTCCCCAGAGAGAACAACTTTGGTCCTCATAATTGGCCTCGACCTGCAGAATTGGTCGCCTCTGCTTTATTCCCACAGAATTAGCCTCAACCTGCAGAACTGGTTGCCTCTACTTTAGGCCCGTAGAATTGGCCTTAACTTATAGAATTGGTTGCCTCTACTTTAGGGTTGCAGAATTGGACTCGACTCGCAAAAATTTTCACCTCTACTTTAGGGCCGTAGAATTCACCTTGACCCGCAAAATTGGTCGCCTCTACTTTTAGCCCGTAGAATTGGTCGCCTCTACTTTAGGCCCATAAAATTGGCCTCGGCTCGTAGAATTGGTCGCCACTACTTTATCCCCACAAAATTGACCTCGATCTATAGAATTGAGTGCCACAACTATACGTTTGCAAAATTAATCTCGACCCACAGAATTGGTCGCCATAACTTTAGGTTCTCAAAATTGACCTCGACCCGCAGAATTGGCCTCAACCCGTAGAATTGGACGCCACTACTTTAGGCCTTCAAAATTGATGCCTCTACTTTAGGTCCTCAGAATTGATCTCGATCCACATAATTAGTCACCACAACTTTAGGTCCTCCGAATTGACCTCGACCCGCAGAATTGGTCGTCATAACTTTAGGTCCTCAGAGTTGACCTCGGCTCACAGAATCAACCTCGACACTCTGAAATGGTCATTTTCATTGCTTTGGTATACAAATTTGACCTATTTCCTAAAACATCGTGTGATGTCTATTCGACGGCTTTCATTTATTTTAATCTTACCCATCGAGGGGCTCTGTAGACACCACATTATAGGACTACCCTAAGTCCTTCCTTAGGTCCCTAGAACCTTCCCGTTTACTACAAACCTTAGGTTATACTCTGAGTACCGATCTTGATGCCATCGGGGTGTCTTTATCCCCGTTTAACTTCATCGTCAGAGTGAAAGCTCAATTAATCTTCAAAGGCACTGAATTACCTTTTCAATGGTCTACCCCGTGCGCAAAATAGTATAACTTTTCGAACGAAGGGTCCGTTTTCCCTTGAAAGGTAATCTCGAGGACACTATATGATCTCAGACTTCATTGGACTAAAGCCAACCCTTTAGCTAGAATGAGATTGAATGAATCTTTGAAGGACATAGAATATCCTTTCCAACGGTCTGCCCCGTGCGTGAATCCATCTTACGGTATGGACGAACGACCTATTTTACTCTAAAAGGTCACTGAGCGTTTTGAGCCCCATTTGCTAAAGTTAACTCTCCGAACAAAGAAAAGATCTTTGGAACATCTAAGTGCCTCTCGTAACCTTTCCAATAGTTCGTCCAGTTTGCTATTCGGACTTACGATTTGGACGAACGATCCATCATCGCTCGACGATCCCTTGTCCAAAGGACTGACAGGAGCTTTCGAGCCCCGTTTGATCCAAAATCAACTCCCAGAATTGACAGCGGCCCTTTTCAACGGTATGCCTCGTGTGCAATTTGAACTTACAGATTGCGTTTTACGACCTTTTTTCTGGAAAATATACACGAGACTGTCAATTGGCATGTCTATTTTTCTGCCTATCGGTAGTGTGCCTAGGGTTACTTGACTTTAGGTAGGGCAAGGACAATGACGATTGACAGTCCCTTGACCCTATATAAGAAGAGTATGAGCTTACCTCAAAGGCACCTCAAAAACATCAACTTCAGTGATCTCAGCAACGTTCTTCTTAAGTCAATGAGGTTCCCTTGTATGAAACCTTTCTCCACCTTTCATTTACATCACTTTCACACCCAATTTAGCCAAAATCCACCTACATTCTTCACCCACATGCAAGGAATTTCACCAACAATCAAGATCAATCTCCAAGTCTCCAAAGAAGGTCCAAACACTCTTCCCTCTCTTTAAATTTCTTTATTTATATAAGTTCTTAATTTAGCTTTTACTTTAGATCATACACATATTAATCTTCATTCTTATATTAGTTATATTACACATACGATATTTCTACCAAAAAAAAACTAAAACAAGAAAAATAAGGTTACACCTATAAATTTCAGCGGGATTTTTTACCACATTCTCTTGAAACTAAAAACATCTTTTTTGTAACACACGCATATAATAAAATCCCCATTGGAATTTATGGGATAAACCCCACCCTCATGTCGCATGATAACTACATGTACTTTGATGTCTTTATAGGCTACATAGGCGTCCCAAGCAAAACCTCGAGAGTCGAAGCCTATTTTCCCAATTTCCTTTTTTCCCTATTATATCCATGCATTATTCATGTATATCATACTTGTGATTCATATTTGTGTATTATCTAACATATATAATCATTTCATTATAACGATCCATATCTCTATGAGCGCACACATCATATTTTTAATTCTTATTATGGGAAAATTTCTATAGATAACCTCACTCAGTCTTTTCCATGATGCGAGTTGAGCGATTTCGATCTCCACTTATACACGCACACACATTTAAGGGATAAATTAAGGAAAGTAGTAACATAAACTCTTGAAAGACCGAAAGGGCATGATGGGTGTCTAACACCTTCTTATTCCATAACTGAGCCCTCGAACCTCAAATCTAATTTGTTTTGCAAGCATCAGTTTGTCTTTGATGTCATTTTCTCGAGGCGACAACATATTCTTTTATCCATTTTATGCAAATAGGTTTGCGACTCTATCTCTTTACATTGATAGGAAATACTCAGTCAGGATATAGGTTTGCGACTCACAGGGTGTGAATTTGATAGGAAATTCAATATATAAGTTAGGCTTGAAATTGGGGCATTATGGGTGAAAATATAATTTAACAAAAAACTACTCGAAAAGATGATATATCATATCACACGGTACTAAACTAACTTATAAAACAACCAGTGCAAATGTGTGAATATTTACATTTTATTCTTATTTCCCGATTGAGTTTCTTCATTTTTTTCACTAATGAAAACAAGTGTGTGGAATAGTTTTTTGTTATTTAAATTCTTATATCTTGACTGAGTATTTTAATTTAATTTATATTATATATTATCCTACTAAAGCCTATTTGATGCAGAATATGTCTACGTCAGGCCATTGAACCCCGACAAAAGCAGGGGGGTGTAAGATCGTCGAACAATAAGCCCATTAAGTTCAACAAGCATTAGAAGATGGCAATCTGGGAGGCCTTGGAGGTATGAAAATCTCAATATTTATATTAAATATTTCACTTTCATATCATATTTTATTATATTCTTATTTAATATTAATTCATTAACTTTCTTATATTATATGTTTGTTGGACAATAATAATTCAACTTACCACCCAAAGCGCGAGACAATTTATTGGTCAGTGTACGTGATTAATAGAATATATAGAAGAAGAACTTGCACGCCCACTATTTCAGGAAGGACCGAGAGTCCGTGATGTGGTTCAAGGACACCATTCTAAATAAGAAGACAATCATGTTGGACAACTAATAGAGATTTATGGATAATTAGGCATTCGAGAGAAAATTGTCCACCAATGGCTCGACAAGGACTAACCGATCAAAGAAGGTGGATTTGCACCACTGATTAGTCAAGAATATTTCATTTATTACCCTTTATTCTTGTACATTCTAGTATTCTCGTGTTTGTTAATTTCTATATTAAAGCTCATATATTGGATAACCTAAATTTTTAATTAACTACTCCGAGCAGACATCTTACGCAAAGGTGGAGCATAAGAGGGTAAGTAAATTTCTTTAAATTATATTTTTTTTAGTGGTAATTAAATTTATTTAATTTCGTCACATTTTGCTTTAATTTAATCATATTTTGCAAGAGTCTAGGAATGGCCCTGGAAAAAGCCATATAGGATCGATTCTTACATAAAGATTCAGATAAAGAAGGGTGAGACTGATAATTCAAAGATCACCGGGACTTTAGCAAGTTATAATTGAAATTATATTGTCAATTTTATACAGTAATTAATATTATGTTTCAAAGTTGATAAAAAAGGGTGAGGTGCACACTACCCAGAGTGATGTCGACAAGGCATATCTGAATACGGATGCACTGAGCCAAGTGTTGGGCCAAGAAAATGTTGTACTCGAGGTGTCAGCACCTTGATAGAAAAATAGAAGTTAATGGGCATTGCTTGCAGTAATAGTGGATTGTCCTCCAAGGTCGACACGTACAAAGAAGACACGACTAAAAATTAGAAAAATCCAACAAACAATGACCCACATGTTCGAATGGGTCAAGTGCAGACAAATATGGGTAAGAGGAAGAGGAAGGCAAAGAATAAAGGGAAGTTAAAGGATGAGGTTAGTGAGGGGGGAACTAATCCATCCACCCAACGATGCCAACCGACTTATCATCCCCGAACTGTTGGAGTTTTATTCTTAAGATCAAGCCTAACATTAACTTTTTAAGTAAAGGTATGTAAATTCATTTTGAAATAAGAATCATGGTTTTGATAATATCTTATATTTGGTTTAAATATATTGTTAGTATGTCGCTCAATAAATCTCAAGTTGGAATTCCGGTGATTCGGCTTCGGGCTGAGCATAAGGAAATCGAAGTTTCAATTTTTAGCACTATTAAAACGTTCATAGTCTATATAGGGAGTTGACATCCTATCGGAACAGTTGTGATGCAATCGTAGTAGTTTATCTCAAATTGTGGGAGCTTGTATGATGGTTCAAGAATTTATGCAATAGTTCGACAGAGGATTATGATCGGTACATCCCAGGAATGTATTGAACAGGACCACTCGTGAGATTTGAGTCTAAGGGTTTTCTTTACTAGACTCGAATAATCTCACACCATTTTCAAAGGGTGTATAAATTCTTAATCCCGAGAATTATGAGGATTGGAATGTTTGCGCAAATGTCACTTTGATTTCTATGGGTGTGATTTAATATTATATTGGGTCAAAATATTCATGCACATTGGGTGACAATAGTGTGAGTAGGTCTAAGATCATAATTCAGAGCATTTAGGTGATACCGTGGATTGTGAGACCTCTTTGATAGACTTATATATTTTGTTTTCACTAAGTAAAACCTAACCGGTGGATTACTTTATAATCCTGGTGAAGTAGCAAATAAATTAAGTATGATAATCAAGGAATTGATTAGATGTTGGTTATAATCGATTAACATTAAATTGATTTGATCAAGCGGGTATCAAATACTTAGTGTGGGAAATCATATAATGTAGCATAATCAAATTTGCAAATAAGATCTCTTTAGTCTAAGTGATTTAGAGATAATTAAATTAATGTGCACTCTTGATTATTTACTGAAATTAATCACAATTAAATAAAGAAATAAAATAATTACGATAACTGTAATTAAAATTTCTTAATATTTATTTAAAAATCAATTTAATTTATAATCTTGAATCGTTTATAATCCAATACTCAAATAATAAGTCCTAAACTCACTGAAATTCAAATTTGATTAAAGTTTATAGTCCAAACACACTAGTAATTAGACTCTTTTAAGTACTAACTATATCTAAAACATAGTAGTACAAAAATAGAGCCCATGTTGACTATACCAAACTCCATAACGCTTGACCAATGGATATGTTCCCCTTTCAAGAATTGATCCATTGGTAAATTAAATTGATAAGCACCAGCGTCTGAGTTGATGGACTCCTAATCCGGCTATAACTATTTACTTTTTTTGGAGGTCCCACCATGAGAAAGCCTTATTCATCCAACATTACAAAATTAGTGCTACAAGATCATGCAATTTGGCGGAAAAAATGTCACATCAAGGATTTTTTACGAAAATCTTCAAAAACAAACCGGCACAACATGATGGTCAACATTTATGACATGTTGCTGAAGATCAACCAAGCATTTAATAAGATAACTGAACTCTCCAACACATTCCAGATTCTTAGGTCTTTCAAAATGAAGATAAATTCAATGTAATACGCATTTGGAATTATCTTAGACTAGTTCTTGGGCTATCTATTTATATAAAGGTCTCTTGGAGAAAATCAATACTAGATTAAGTCACTTCAAGAGGTCGACGAAGAAATTTAAACAAAAGTTTGACATTCTTCTAGGTCTTTTGAAAAGCAACTGTTAGGGTTTGGACAAAGAAATTTGTTAACGCCAAAGAGTGGTGAGAAGGCCTTAGAGAGATTAAATGATAGCTTGGTTCCCCTATAATTCTGTCAATGCCAAAGAGTGGTGAGAAACTCCACCAGCGTTTGGTTGTCTCAAAGAATGCCACCAGCCTAGCATTGAACTATGAATTTTTTTTTTAGGATTATGAGTTATGCCACACATTATCTACAGAAGTGAAAGTTTCTCAATTGGCATGTGATCATGCAATTATCCCATTTGTTGTTTAAGCATTGTTTCTCTAAGCATAAGGATTTGTAGAGGGTCATTATGCATATTAGCCATTACTTCACACTTTTGTGCACAAAAGTAGTCAACAAAAATCACATCGTGGACGCAAAAGAAACTCTAGCTGAAGTATCTTATGTGTTGGAGACATACTTTCTCCTGGTATTCTTTGACAAAAGTATTTCACTAGTTGGAGCACTTATACAATAAGGCGCTTCTTTATAGCCCAATAAGACATCGATGGATGTACCCATTTGAAAGATATACTTTCTAATTTAATATATGGGTGATGATAGTTTAATCTACTTATATTAATTTAGTATATAGGTTGCTGAGTTTTAATAACTTTAATATATAGGTTGGTGAAAGTTTTCATAGATAAGTTAAGAAAATAAGGAACATTGAAGAATTTATCATGGAGGAATACATTATTGTGGAGACATTCGTGTTCACGAGGGAATAAATTCCCGACCCTAACATTGTATATAATAGAGATGAATTCATCAAGTCAAGTTTTGGGCAAGTGACTTAGACTAATAAGTTTATAATATGATCAACTGGCTCATTATACATTTGAAATCCATGAAAAGTTCGTGTTGTAATTTACTTCATGTTTTTATCGTATATACTTTATCACCTTCTTGATAAAATTTGTCATTAAATGTAGAAAATATAATGCGCTTAGTCATAATAAAAAATGAAGGATGGTTTCACATTCAGGCAATGAATTTAGACTTTAAGTGTCACATGAGGTAATTATTACGTCAAACGCCCCTTATTAAATGTTAAATAATTGTAAGATTTAAAAATTATCTAATTAACTTATGTAATCCATAATTCCAAATATTAAAGATGGGTAATGACACGTAAAAGCTTGCTCGTCTCACCACTGGACCCAATTTCATTACACACGAGTATAAGAAGTATCAGCTGAATGGTTATGTATTCTCGTCGAGGTTGTACGAGAAAAATACTTTGATACAAATTAACAACATTTCATATAAGGCTCTCACTTATTTCAAGGTGAGTGCCAAATATAAAAATCTCATTGAAGCAAAAATGACTTACTATGATGTAATTTAAAATATTTTTGAATTACGTAATATATATTTCAAAAAGGTTATATTTTCATTGGATAAGAGTTGAGGAAAAAAATACTTGTAAAGTCCATTCAGTTACAAATTTGATAATGGTAGATTTGTTCAATACGAAGAACAAGGAGCATATCAACGATGAATTATTTGTTTGTGCATTTGAAAAGTTCAAACAAGTGTTTTACTCAGATTATATCAACAACAAACAATGTTTAGTCATCTTACACACGTCAAACTGTCTCACCAGTAGTGTAAATGACTTGGAAGCTCCTATCGAATATCGATTTATTTTGGATGATAATTCGAACTTGAAGCAATTTCTAGATGCTTTACATGAGTAGAGTTATTTAGGTTGTAAAATGTATTGGGGATTTCAATTTGTAATTTGTAATATGTAGTTTATAAAACATTAATTTCTTATTCCTTAATTAGGATGTTAGGGGGTGAAAATATAATATAACATTAAATTTTCTTGAAAAGAGGTACTATCACATCACACAATCCTAAACTAACTTGTCCACTCATGTGACTCACGGGGTGTGAATTTGATAGGAAATTCAATATATAAGCTTAAACTTGAAACTGGGTCATTAGGGGTGAAAATGTAATTTAACAACAAAACTACTCGAAAAGATGATATATCATATCACACGATACTAAACTAATTTATAAAATAACCAGTGCAAATGTGTGAATATTTACATTTTATTGTTATTTCCCGATTGAGTATCTTCATTTTTTTCACTAATGAAAACAAGTGTGTGGAATAATTTTTTGTTATTTAAATTCTTATATCCTCATTGAGTATTTTCATTTAATTTATGTCATATATTATCCTACTAAAGCCTATTTGATGCAGAATATGTCTACATCGGGCCATTGAACCCCGAAAAAAGCAGGGGGGATGTGAGATCGTCGAATAATAAGCCCATTAAGTTCAACAAGCATTAGAAGATGGCAATCTGGGAGGCCTTGGAGGTATGAAAATCTCAATATGTATATAAAATATTTCACTTTCATATCATATTTTTATTTAATATTAATTCATTAACTTTCTTATATTATATGTTTGTTGGACAACAATAATTCAACTTACCACCCGAAGCGCGAGACAATTTACTAGTCAGTGTACGTGATCAATAGAAGATATAGAAGAAGAGCTTTCACGCCCACTATTTTAGGAAGGACCGAGAGTTCGTGATGTGGTTCAAGGACACCATTTTAGAGGAGAAGACAATCATGTTGGACAACTGATAGAGATTTATGGATAATTAGGCGTTTGAGAGAAAATTGTCCACCCATGGCTCGACAAGGACTAATCGGTCAAAGAAGGTGGATGTGCACTACTGGTTAGTCAGGAATATTGCATTTATTACACTTTATTCTGGCACATTCTTGTATTCTCGTGTTTGTTGATTCCCATATTTAAGCTCATATATTGGATAACCTATATTTTTAATTAACTACTCCGAGCAGACATATTACGCAGAGGTGGAGCATAAGAGGGTAAGTAAATTGCTTTAAATTATATTTTGTTTAGTGGTAATTAAATTTATTTAATTTCGTCACATTTTCCTTTAATTTGATCACATTTTGCAAGAGTCTAGGAATGGCCCTGGCAAAAGCCATATAGGATCGATTCCTACATAAAGATTCAGATAAAGAAGGGTGAGACTGATAATTCAAAGATCACCCGGACTTTAGCAGGTTATAATTGAAATTATACTGTTAATTTTATACAGCTAATTAATATTATGTTTCAAAGTTAATAACAGAAGGGTGAGGTGCACACTACCCAGAGTGATGCCGATAAGGCATATCTGAGTACGGATGCACTGAGTCAAGTGTTGGGCCAAGAAAATATTGTACTCGAGGTGTCAGCACCCAGATAGAAAAATCGAAGCTAATGGGCATTGCTTGCAGTAATAGTGGATTGTCCTCCAAGGTCGACACGTACAAAGAAGACACGGAGTGAAAATTAGAAAAATCCAACAAATAATGACCCACATGTTGGAATGGGTTAAGTGCACAGTCACAAATATGGGTAAGAGGAAGAGGAAGCCAAAGGATAAAGGGAAGTTAAAGGATAAGGTTAGTGGGTGTGGGGGGGGGGGGAGGGGTACTAATCCATCCACCCACCGATGCCAACCGACTTATCATCCTCGAACTGTTGGAGTTTTATTCTTAAGACCAAGTCTAACATTAACTTTTAAGTAAAGGTATGTAAATTCATTTTGAAATAAGAATCATGGTTTTGATAATGTCTTATATTTGGTTTAAATATATTGTCGACATGTCGCTCAATAAATCTTAGTTAGAATTCCGGTGATTCGGCTTCGGGTTGAGCACAAGGAAATCGAAGTTTCAATTTTTAGCACTATTAAAATGTTTATAGTCTATATAGGGAGTTGACATCCTACCGGAACGGTTGTGATGCAATCGTAGTAGTTTATCTCAAATTGTGGAAGCTTGTATGATGGTTCAAGAATTTATGCAATAGTTCGACAGAGGAATATGATCGGTACATCCCAGGAATGTATTGAATAGGACCACTCGTGAGATTTGAGTCTAAGAGTTTTCTTTACTAGATTCGAATAATCTCACACCACTTTCAAAGGGTGCATAAATTCTTAATCCCGAGAATTATGAGGATTGGAATGTTTGCACAAATATCACTTTGATTTCTATGGGTGTGATTTAATATTATATTGGGTCAAAATATTCATGCACATTGGGTAACAATAGTGTGAGTAAGTCTAAGATCATAATTCATAGCATTTAGGCGATACCGTGGATTGTGATACCTCTTTGATAGACTTATATATTTTGTTTTCACTAAGTAAAACCTAATCGGTGGATTACTTTATAATCCTGGTGAAGTAGCAAATAAGTTAAGTCTGATAATCAAGGAATTGATTAGATGTTGGTTATAATCGATTAACATTAAATTGATTTGATCAAGTCGGTACCAAACACTTAGTGTGGGAAATCATATTATGTAGCATAATCAAATTTGCAAATAAGATCTCTTTAGTCTAAGTGATTTAGAGATAATTAAATTAATGTGCACTCTTGATTATCTACTGAAATTAATCACAATTAAATAAAGAAATAAAATAATTACGATAACTGTAATTAAAATTTCTTAATAATTATTTAAAAATCAATTTAATTTACAATCTTGAATCCTTTATAATCCAATACTCAAATAATAAGTCCTAAACTCACTGAAATTCAAATTTGATTAAAGTTTATAGTCCAAACACCCTAGTAATTAGACTCTTTTAAGTACTAACTATATCTAAAACATAGTAGTAAAAAAATAGAGTCCATGTTAACTTTACCAAGCTCAATAATGCTTGACCAATGGATACGTTCCCCTTTCAAGAATTGATCCACTGGTAAATTAAATTGATAAGCATCAGCGTCTGAGTTGATGGACTCCTAATCAGGCTATAACTATATACTTTTTTTGGAGGTCCCACCTTGAGAAAGCCTTATTCATCCAACATTACAAAATTAGTGCTACAAGATCATGCAATTTGGCGGAAAAAATGTCACATCAAGGACTTTTTACGAAAATCTTCAAAAACAAACCGGTACAACACGATGGTCAACATTTATGACATGTTGGTGAAGATCAACCAAGCATTTAATAAGATAACTGAACTCTCCAACACATTCCAGATTCTTAGGTCTTTCAAAATGAAGATAAATTCTATGTAATACGCATTTGGAATTATCTTAGACTAGTTCTTGGGCTATCTATTTATATAAAGGTCTCTTGGAGAAAATCAATACTAGATTAAGTCACTTCAAGAGGTCGACGAAGAAATTTAAACAAAAGTTTGACATTCTTCTAGGTCTTTTGAAAAGCAACTGTTAGGGGTTTGGACAAAGAAATTTGTTAACGCCAAAGAGTGGTGAGAAGGCCTTAGAGAGATTAAATGATAGCTTGGTTCCCCTACAATTCTGTCAATGCCAAAGAGTGGTGAGAAACTCCACCAGCGTTTGGTTATCTCAAAGAATTCCACTAGCGTAGCATTGAACTATGAAGAATATTGAAACAAAAACTTACGTATTTTATAATTTATGCATTGTTGGATGTGGAGCTTCAGTACGTGACAATGAAAATGCTATCCCTATCTTTGTTAATGTCTCTAAGAAAAAGAGGTATTACTTATACCTTAAGCGAAGTGTTTAAAAAGGAAAACTTTACTCTCGTTCACTTAGTTGATGAGGTAAGAAATTTGAATTAATAATATAAAAGATTTTATTTTGTTAACTCAGTGCATTAAAATGATAAATAAGCTTTCAAAATATTTTTGACAACTTTTATTTCATTTTTTGTCAAAAAAAAATCATCAAATCTTTAAAGTCAATAATTTCAAATCTACAAATCCAAAATTTATATATTTGGAATCTACTCGTCAAGATCTATTAAACTACAATCATATCCGATATTTTTTAACAAAAAAATGAAACAGATAATTTTATTGATTCTATAGAACCTTCATTTTTTCTGATGAAAACTCCATTTTTTCCAGTGAAAACTCTTCTTCTCCAACTCGGACGAAAGTGTCGTTGGCGCGGACCAGAAAAAATAAAGTAATAGACGAAGCGAGAGAGAGAGAGAGAGGGAGAGACTCCGACGAGAATTCTGGTGACGTCCGACGAGATTTTTCAGTGTTTGTTTTCGGCGAGTCTCCGATGGGGTAAGGTGGGGCAGTGGTGGGGTTGGAGGTGGGGTTCTAGAGAGAGGAAAAGTTTGGGGTTGTGTGTTTGCTTTCAGAGAGAGAGATGTAACACCCCGTAAATTCAAGGACCTTTGATTAAAATAATATTTTGGGAGAAAAATAATTTATTTTATTGGGAGGAATTAAATTCGTGATTTGGGACATATTTTTAATTTGAGGAATTTATTAATTTGGCGAATTGAGGATTTATTATTTGGATTATTTTGTGTGTCGCATTTTGAGGTCAAGAATTTGGAGAATTTTATAAATTAATTCGGATGGTAATTCGGAGTGCACGGTTGAGTCCGGATGGATCGAAATAATTGAAAATGAGTGTCCATAGGTATAATATGGATTTCAAGACTTTTCTAGACACATTTGAGTTCCCAATTAAGAGCTTGGGCCGTTTTTAGAAGGTCCATAAGCCCAAAAACGGGATTAGAGTTAATAACCCTAATTGTGAAAGGGTGAGGGGACTTTAATTCATTTTAGAAAAGCAAAATTGGGGAGAGCCTTAGAGGAGAACAATTAGAAGAGAATATGGAGATTTTGGGCGATTGCTTCAAGAACAAAAGGAGAGCCTTGAATCCAACCCATCATCTTCATCAAAGGATTTGATTCTACAAACTCAAAGGCAAGTGGTTTAACTTTCATTTGATTAATTGCATTTTTCCTATTCATATTATAGAAAGTGTGCATTAATTAATTTGTTAGGGTTTATTCTACATTTGAATTTGGGGATTTCATGTTTGGGATTTATAAATCTGTAGAGATGATAAGATTTTGTAGATTTGATCCCCCAATTAGAGTATATGATGTAGTTAAATTAAGTAAATCAAATGGGTGAATTTAGGATGAAATATGGGAATGTTTTGGGGGGATAATTTGTACAGAATTTGAGGTTTTAAACCAGTAATGGCGGACTGGTTTTCTGGGCAACGAAGGAGGAGAGAGAACACTGGTGTCGTTCAAACAACCAGGTGTCTCGTTCAAACGAGGGCTATTATCTTTCGAATGACATGGCTGGTCGTTTGAACGACCTGGTTATTTCTGATAGATTTCTCCCCTTCCCCTGTTTCAGACCTGATAGTTATTTTGTGATGAATTATTCCTATGTTGGTTGAATCTGAAAAATTATGGTTATAATATAGGGTTTGAAATTGTGAAAATCACCCTTGGATTAAATGGAGAATAAATCCAATTAAATAATTAAGGTTTATGATTGAGTGATTTGAAAGCTTATTAATTAAGTGGGTAAACTTAATTAAATGAAGTTGAATAATGAATTGGGAATTTTGAATTTCGGGACAAGAGAAAGATAGTCCGGGTATATTTGGTAGAGAGACACCAAGATAATATAATTTATTAGTGTATGATTAATTGAAATTAAGTCGGATTGTAGACTTGTATGTTTTAGGCATGTGTATAAATGCAAGTACACCGGTAGCCTGGATTTAAAATATATACGGTACTGGGTAGTATAAATATATATGAATTATAAACATTTTTGTGAATAATATTTATAGTAAAGTATAAGGCTTGTCTATGGATGTAGTACACCGGTAGCCTGGATTTAATATATATATATATATATATATATATTTGTGTGAATAATATTTACAGTAAAGCATACCCATTCTAGTGCTATCAGGGAAGGTTGCGTGATGTGGGTGAATCCCCTGGCTAGTGAATGCATGGGTGAGTATATTCCCCAAGTCATAGCGTTCGAGTTCAGGAGTGGGTCATTTCAGTGTGTTTTAATCTCACTACCGTGGAAAACTACGGTCGCCTCCACAACGTTTGTACATTTTTCTGAAACGAGGAGCTAACCGTGTCAGTGTTTTGGGTTGATGAGTATACCCAATTATGATAGCATCAAGAGAACAAACGATGAGTGCCTACTCGGGGGATAGTTATATATCTACGACATGCGTATGAATGTTGTGATATAGTGATACGTATATATGGTGCAAATTTATATACGAGTGAATATATAATTTGAAATGTATAAATATAACTTGAGAGATTGTTATATGATATCAAATGAGAAATGATTTAAATAAGTTAGTGATACGTATATATGGTGCAGATTTATATAAGGATAAATACATGATGTGAAATGTATAAATATAACTTGAGAGATTGTTATATGGTATCAAATGAGAAATGATTTAAATAAGTTAGTGATACGTATATATGGTGCAGATTTATATACGGGTAAATACATGATGTGAAATGTATAAATTATATAATGCATGAAAATGTTACATGGTATTAACTATAGCAGATTTAAATAAGTTAGTGTAATTAATAACTTATATCTCCTACACTAAACTCACTCGGGATAGAGTAGTGGGAAAAGTAGGATATGGATATATATATGACAAGACTAGTTGCGGAGTAGATAGCTAGATGGGTCATGTATAGGTACATTAGGCATGCACATTAGTCGAGGGGTGAGGTGTCCTCAAGAGAGTGTGCGGCACTAACTTAAATAAGAAGAGCATTCATGCATTTTAATTTACTGCATTTAGAATCACTTGCTAAATATTTTACAAATGTTTTGGGTTCTAACCCTTGTTATAAAATATTTTCAAAACCTTTTAGGTGTCCATCCACAGGGACGCCATAATTGTTTTATTCCAGGGTTACGCAGCTGCGGCACATGTGGATGTTGTAGGACTTTAACTTAGTGTGGTGACAATTATTATGCAACACAAATAAATGTGAAAGAGGTAATGATCAAGAAAGAATAAATAAAATGTCAGTCACACAACAACAGGTGTACGTGGTTCAGCAAAGATGTGCCTACGTCCACGATGGTGCAGTCAGTATTATTTCTCTATCTTCTGAAGAATAAGTACCGAGAATACAACTTGTCCTTTGCCCCGGACCTAGGGTTTAATTTATACATGTGTATGTTAGTTAGTGGAGATGATGGGTTCCTTCATATTAGCCATCTTCCCTATAACTTCTCTTCATGGGATCGTGGGGAGAGACCGGGTCAATATGAAAGATAGAGGGCCTGGATTTTGGGCCGCCAGAACTGAGCTACTCGTCCAGGCCCATGGTTCTCAATTCTGGGTACCTACAATTGCCCCTAAATTCGTTGGGCCGTGTTTATGGGTCCAATGAATTTAAATGATCAGCCATTACGGCTGATTTGTGATTCTTTGAAAACCGTGCGCTATGATTAGAATTGAAGGCTTATTGGAATAAGGTACATTTATTTCGTCGCTTCAGCTTTTTCAGAAATCTTCTATCTTCTGAGAACTCTTACGCTTTGTACCTTCTGCTTTCGATCTCTACTCTCGTTGCTTCTTCTCCATCTGATCTGATCTTCTGTCTTGTAAGTCTCTCGTGCTCTTTGCATTTTCTCTTTGGTTTGTAGTTTTTCTTGTATTTTCCAATGGCGAAGATTGGAAATAGGTCGGTCGCGGAGTTTAGGAAATTCTACAACATTCCTGAGTGGGTAGAGATTGAGTGTTGTGCTTCGCCTCCTAGGAACGTTAGGGATATAGAGGATGCACATTGGATTCATGTTTTGTTGCTCTCATGATCTGTTTCTGCATTTCTTTAGCTATTTTAGTATTGTACCTGCACAATGTTTGACCAACGTATGGAAAATAGTGAACGGCGTGCATAGGATAAATCAATTGTACGGCACAAGGTTAGGGCTTGCCGAGGTCTGCTTTTGTTACTCCTTCGCTCGAACGAGTTCAGGTGTCCTGTACCTTAAGGCTAGGAGCCCTGATAGGGTATTGGTAGTAAATTTACCTGATTCCCATAAGGACTACTGGCAAGAAGGTTTTCTTGTTAGGAATTGGCAGTTCTCCCCCCAATCTGAAGGGTCGAGGTCTGAGAGGTTCACTGTTCCCTTTTATGGGGAAGAATATATAGGTAGATGTTATATTATTGTTTCAACCTTTGATGACTTGTGATTTTTCTAACCTTTCTTTGCTTTTTCTTTCACAGCGAGGACAAAGAATTTGGAGCCTGCTCTCAGCGAGGTTCGTATCTCGGAACTGGTGAAAGCTTGGAATATTAGGGAGCCTCTGGGTGACGGCAAGCATCCTAGGTCTGCTGCTTTTTTGCTCGAGTATAAGAACACAGGCTCCAGCTTCATAGCACGACCTGTGGATAGTGTTCCAGAGTTTGACTCTTTCGGAGAGATTACGGCTGAGCCCATCCAGTTGGACGAAGAGGAGAGCAGCTCGGAGAGTGAGCCTACAGGCGCTGTGAGTAATTTGGGTGTAGGGAGTGCTGACAGTAGCAGTTCTTCTGAAAAGGATTCCGAAGCTCAAGACTCGTCGAGCACTACCGGCAGTTCAGGCGGAAAGATGCCTCCAAGGAAGAACCTGATCAGAGATGATGACGATGACGACCATGTGCTCCTTGCACAAAGGTCGAAGAAACAGAAGACTGCATCTGGGGTTGTGGTTACATCTTCTCGGCCTTCCTCTCAGGAGCAAGAGAGGAAGAAGAGAGAAGAAGAGCAAGTGAAGGAGAGGGAGAGAAAGAAGGAGGAGCAGAAGAAGGTGGAAGAAAGGAAAAGGGTCGAGGAGAGGAGGAAGAGAGAGAGCGAGAAGGAGGAGGAGAAGAGGAGAGTTGAGGCAAGGACGAAGGCCGGCCAGGCCTTAGTTCCAGTGTCTGCTCTGCCTGAGGGGGCTTCCGTGGCGACCTCCCCTCAGCTAGCTCCGGCCCTACTTGAGAGAGCTGTCCTCCCGGCTGATCGCCAAAGGGCAATAGGTTCGGAGCATCTGGCCCTTCAGGCTAGTCAGAGGCTTGCTCTGGTATGGTTTATTTTCTTCTCGTGTTTTGCTGACTTCTTTTGCTTTCCTCTTCTTATATCTTCTTCTTTTTGTAGTTCGTTACCGACTTCGCTGTGCTGTATCTCTCACGCGACGAGCTGGTGAAGAAAAATAGTGAACTGGAGCAAGAAAACTCTGCCCTGAAGCTGAAGGGTAAAGAGCTCGAGGCCAGTTTCAAGGCTGTCGATGCTGCTCGAATCTCGTCTGATTTAGCCCTTACCACCTCCGCTCGCGAGAGGGATGATGCGGTCAGGGAGCTGGGCGAGCTGAGGAAGGCTTATGATCTGGTATGTGCGAGCAAGCTGGACCTTGCAGAGAAGAGCAGAGTTCTGGCCGAGCAAATGGAGGCGGAGAAGGCCCAGGCAGCCACCATTAAGGAGGACTCATACAACTCTGGGTGGGCTGCTGCTTACGATGATGCTGAAGTTCAGATTGGCTACATCAGCCGTCTGAATTTCAAGAAGGGCTGGAACAAAGCTCTTCTAGATGCTGGTGTGGATGCTGAGTCTCCCTTGTTTGACGAGCACGACCCAGGTCCCAAGCCAACTGTGGACGAAGAAGCTCCTGCTCCAACCATCGAGGGTGCTGATCTTCCCTCGGATACAGTTCCTGCTGGGGGGGGTACTTCTGCTGCGGCTGATAAGGAGAAGTAGCCAGACACTACTGGGCAGCCTGAGGTTGCTAGTTGATTTGTTCTTAGGGTTTTCTTCTGTACTTTTTGCTTGTAATTTCCCAAGTTTTTTCTGCTCGGTGTACTCGGTCTTTATTAATGAATGATAAGATTCTCCTTTTGTTTACGCTGATCCCTTTCTCTTTTCTATCTTTCTTTTATCTGTAGTTGGTTGATGTGGATGACTATATTCCTGTTACCTCCCAACTAGGTAGGACTCTTGTTCCTAATGCAAGCCCTGCAGTTCGCCAGGCCTTTGCTAGACTTTGCAGGTTTGCTAAGTCAAGGAACCAAAAATATAAGGATCAGTCCGAGCTAGTGGCCAAGTTGAAGGACAAGCTCCAGGAGATGGAAGAAATCGGTGCTTCAGTGCAAGAAGAAGTCAGTGCACTGAGAGAAAGGTTGCTGGAGGCCACCGAGATTAACCAGGTCGGGGAGTTCCTGCAGCAGGAGAATGAAGACTTGAGGAGGGAAGTCCTAAGGCTTAAGGAGCATTCGCCGAGCATCGTTTCGGCAGTCCTACAAGGCTCTTCTTCATCGCGAGCTGCTCGGCCTTCCCTCCCGCGTGCTGGTAGGAGTGCCAGGGGTAGGAATAGGGAAGTCGAGGAACAACGTGAGAGGGAAATGGAGGAGCTGCGCGGCGATGTTCGGCGAGCTTATGTGACTGCTGCTGGGCTCCAGAGGGACGCCACCCGACTACGGCATTTGTTCAAGAACGGTCCTCGACAAGTGTGGTCCGATGGCTACGATCAAGGCTGGCTGGAAGCTCCGACGAGACTATCAGAGTTCGAGGAGCTCTCCTTCATCAGGGGGTGGTTGAGTGCCCTCAAAGAGCTACAGGTTCCGAGGAACTCGACGTTGTGGTATGGACACGAGATGTCCTCCTCTACTCTGATGCCCAATCCATTCAGGAGGGATGATCGATGGATCCCCATTGATGCTATTCCCCGGCAACTATTGGAATTGGACGCAAATGAGGTCGTGGAGGAGCTCGCCCCTGCTCCTGATGATGGAAGGAGAGCTAAAGTTGCTGATTATCTTGCTCGGAGGCTTCCACCTCCTTGAGATTTTGTTACTCTTTTGCTTTTTGATAATTGTAAATTCTTTGGGCGAGCTTCGCCGACTAAACATGTATTATCATTGTTTATAAATATAAAAGATTAATGAAAAGTTCGAGTTTTGGGCAATTTTGCCGACTAAACGTGTTCATCCAATCCTTTTATATTTTTGCTGCTCCACAATCCTTTTTATTTTGTCATGTGAGTGTCCGCCAGTCCAGTATAAGAATACCATTGTGCCCTCACTTTACCTTTTAGGTTGTGTCGTCACACTCCCTTAGGCCTAAGTAGGGCAATTGGCGAGGACACACCTGGTATTGGATGTCTTCATCCGGTCAGGATTTTGTTTAACCAAAGTAGGTTTGATGCCTAAGAATACTCTGTAGGGCTTCATATATTGCCAGGGGCAATGCTAAGAGGTATGTCATGCTTCATGACGATGACCCGAGGAGGGGTGTTCCCCTGCTATGTCAACCGTTATGCCTGTGATTTGGAAGGGATGTGTAATAAGATATAACTGTTACTAATTAGAGAGTGATCAACTGAGAGATTTTCATTAGTGAATTGAGAAATGAACTGTCCTTTCACATAATGAATACAATAAAAGATTTAATAATAGAACTCCTAAAAATAGAATTTCTTGAGATTAGCTGCGTTCCATGCTCGTGGTATCTCTCTGCCCTCCATCGTTTCCAAATGATATGCACCTCGCAGGTCGTCTCTAATTATCTTATAAGGTCCTTCCCAGTTTGGGCCCAGTTTACCGTCTGATGGCTTCACTGTGTTGCCCAGGACCTTTCTTAGAACATAGTCCCCAACTCTGAATTTCCTTGGATTGACCCTTTTGCTGTAGTGCTTCGCGAGCTGTTGCTGATAGCTTGCTAGTTTTACCAGGGCAAGTTCCCTGCGCTCGTCGGCCAGGTCGAGTTCAGCGAGCAAAGCCTGATCGTTCTGGCCTTGCTCGACAAGGTCGGATCTCATTGTAGGCAATCCCGCTTCTAGTGGGATGACCGCTTCCATACCATATGCTAGTGAGAATGGTGTTTCTTCTGTTGCTTGCCTAGGAGTCGTTCTGTATGCCCATAGGATATGCGGTAGCTCGGTTGTCCACGCGCCTTTGGCTCGCTCTAACCGCTTCTTCAATCCAGCGATCACTGTTTTGTTGGAAGCTTCAGATTGTCCGTTGCTTTGAGGGTAGGCCACCGAGCTGAAGTGGTGCCTGATCCCGTGTTTGTTGCAGAAGTCCTGAAAAGGGCCACTCTCGAACTGTGTTCCATTGTCAGTGATGATGGTTCTGGGGATTCCGAATCGAGTGATTATATTTCTCCATACGAACCTTATCATGTCAGCATCTCGGATGTTCGCCAGTGGTTCTGCCTCAATCCACTTGGTAAAGTAATCAGTTGCAACCAACAGGTATTTGCGATTGTCGGCAGCGGTGGGCAGTGGTCCCACGATGTCCATCCCCCACTGGGCAAAGGGCCAGGGACTGGTCAGGGATTTTAATTCGCTGGCGGGCTGGTGGACCATGGGAGCGTGAAGTTGGCATTTTAGGCATTTGCGGACATATATTGCGGAGTCCTTTTGCATGTATGGCCACCAATAACCTTCCTTTATTGCTCGGAAGGCTAGAGACCTTCCTCCGACATGACTTCCACAAATTCCTTCGTGAAGCTCGTGAAGCACTGCCTTGACATCGCATGGGTGGACGCATCTAAGGTAGGGGCCGGAGAAAGATCTTTTATACAAGTTGCCTCCTGTGGATAAGTGAAAGCGAGCAACTTTGACTCTTATCTGGTGGGCAGTTCTCTTGTCCTCTGGAAGCGTTCCGTTCTTTAAATAGTCTTTCAAGGGATCCATCCAGCTGGGGGCTGATTCCAATTGGAGTATTGGTTTTGCTGTTATCAGCTCGCAGTTGGGGTAAATGCTTGGGCAACTGAGGAAATCGATAGGGATGATCCTTTTAAGGCTAGAATCAACTGCCGAGCTCAGGACTGCTAAGGCATCAGCGTGGCTGTTTTGCCCCCTGGGAAACTGTTGGATGTTGATCTCTTCAAAGCTCGTCATTAAGTTTTTTACCAAGGAGAGGTAGGCTGCCATTCTCTCATCCTTCACGCTATAATCTCCACTTATCTGATTGGAAACTAGTTGCGAATCACCGAATACCTGCAAATGCTTTGCTCCCAGAGTTTGTGCCTTTTCGAGACCTGCTATTAAGGCTTCGTATTCTGCTTCGTTGTTGGAGGCTGCAAATCCCAGCCTGATCCCTTGCTCAAGGACTGTATTTTCTGGAGTGATGAGAACAATTCCTACCCCTGCCCCCTTTGAGTTGGAGGCTCCATCAACGAATAGTTTCCAGCTTTCCACTGTAGCCTGGTTGTTTTGTTCTGTTGGCTTAGGCTGGTCGAAGGGTTCTTTGCCTGTGAATTCAGCTATGAAATCAGCAAGGATTTGACCCTTGATAGCTGTCCTTGGTTGAAATTGGATGTCAAATCGGCCGAGCTCGACTGACCATTTAGACAGTCTGCCCGATAAATCCGCCTTCCTTAGGACAGCCTTGAGGGGGTGTGATGTAAGGACGATGATCGTATGAGCTTCGAAGTAATGCTTCAGTTTCCTCGAGGCCATTACTAGGGCGAATACGAGCTTTTCCAATGGTAGGTAGTGCTGCTCGGCATCTAATAAGGTTTTGCTCGCGTAATAGACTGGATGTTGGATTCCTGTAACTTCACACATTAGCGCTGAGCTGACAGTATGACTGGATACAGAGAGGTAGAGGTACAAAGAGTCCATTTGCTGTGGTATGACAATCAATGGTGGAGAGCTTAGGTAGGACTTGAGCTCGTCTAGTGCTCGCGAGCAGTCTGGGGTCCATTCTACTGTTTTGCTGCCTTTTAGGAGTTGGAAGAAAGGCTTGCATCTCTCGGAGGATTTAGAAATGAAACGATTTAGAGCAGCGAGCATTCCAGTGAGCTTTTGTACATCTCGGACTGTGCGAGGAGGTTGCACTCTGTTGATTGCATCAATCTGGTCCGAATTAGCCTATATGCCTCGCTTGCTGACCAAATACCCAAGAAACTTTCTTGACTGGACACCGAAGGAACACTTGCTCGCGTTGAGTTTCATTCGGTACTTCCTGAGGATTTCGAAGGTACTTGACAGGTCTGAGAGGTGATTTTCCTTCTCCTTGCTCTTGACGAGCATGTCATCGATGTAGACCTCCATTGTGTCACCCATTTGATTCCTGAACATTTTAGTAACTAGCCGCTGATAGGTTGCCCCTGCATTTTTTAGCCCAAAAGGCATGACCTTGTAACAGTATAAACCAACCGTCATGATAAACGCCGTTTTGTCCTGATCTGGGGCATACAGGGGAATCTGGTGATATCCTGAGTACGCGTCCAGGAAACTCATTCGTTCGTGAGCTGCAGTGGCGTCTACTAGTTGGTCTATTTTCGAAAGAGGGAAGCTATCCTTGGGGCAGGCTTTATTGAGGTCAGTGAAGTCTATGCAAACTCTCCACTTCCCGTTGCTTTTCAGAACTACCACTTGGTTGGATAACCATTTGGGGAATTGCACTTCCCGTATGGACCCTGCATCCAGCAGTTTTTCGACTTCTTTTTCTATTTCTCTGGCCTTTTCGGGAGCAGTTCGTCGTGCCTTCTGCGCTATCGGCTTGAATGTGGGATTGGCGTGCAACTGATGGCAGACCATATTGGGATCGATTCCTGGCAGCTCATAGGGTTCCCAAGCGAAAACATCTATGTTGCTTCTAAGTAAGGTTGACAAATCCTTTTGCTCTTGGTCAGTGAGTGACGCTCCGATCAGGAAGACTCTGCTGCTATCGCCTTCTTTAGCCGTCACTTCTACCAGGTCCTCGACGACACGCTCGGAGGGGAGGAGCCTTTTCTCTTCCACTCCAGGACTTCCATATTTTAATTGCTATTTGGAAGGAATTGCACCTTCCTCCACTTTCTCGCTGGTTTGAACGGCTTTTCTCTCTGGCTTTGGTCGGATGGCCGCTATGAAGCATTTCCTTGCCATCGCCTGGTCGCCATGTATCTCCATTACTCCCCGCTCAGTGACATATTTGAGTTTCTGGTAGTAGGTCGAGGAGACTACCTTCATTGCATGAAGCCATCCCCTGCCGAGGATGGCTTGATATGGTGAATCAATGTCGACCACCAAGAATTCGATCATCTTGGAAACATTTCCAGCGCGCACTGGCAGTACTATTTTGCCCAAAGGCATGGTCATCTTCCCAGCGAAGCCGACCAGAGGGACAGTGGTTCCCTTTAGGTCGACGATGTTCAACTTCAATTTCCGGAACAAGTCGATGTACATTACTTCGGATGAGCTTCCTTGATCGACAAGCAGCCTGTCGATGTCAAAGTTGGCTATCCTGAGTGTAATGACTAAGGCATCATGATGTGGGGTCCTTACTCCCACAAGATCTTCATCCGTGAAAACAATATGCTTGTTGTAGTTGATATCCTCTGCTCGTCGACGTTTTCCTGACTGTGATTTTGCTGGGTCAATCTGAAAAGCTTGCATTACCGCTGTCAGTTTCTTTACCTCCATTCGAGCTGAGTTACCTTGGATTTGCTTGACGTCAGATACTCCGTGGATTACTGCGAATTCATGTCCGGCGTCATCTTCCAATACGTTGTCGGGTTTCATCTCTTTGTGGGCAGCCACTTTCTCCACCTTCTTTTCCACAAAGTCATTCAAATGTCCGGACTGGGCCAACTCCTCGAGGTGGGACTTAAGAGCCTTGCAGTGCTCGATCTTATGCCCTCCCTCTTTGTGGAAAGTGCATCTTAATGCATTGTTTCTTTTCGAGGGGTCTCCTCCTATTTTCCCAGGCCATTTGATGAACGGCTCATCCTTGATCTTCGCGAGAATTTTGTAAATTGGCTCTTTGAAGACGGTGTTGACCGCCTGGAACGATTTTGTAACGTCGGGGCTCCCTCCGTTTTTGGAGCCATTCTTGCCCCCACTTTTTCCTCCTTTTTTCTGGTTCTCAACTTTCTCACTTCCCTTGGTAGTGAACTTGGCTCGACCGTTTTCTCCTACATTAAGGCGGGTGACATCTTCCACCTTTGCGTATTTCTCAATCCGGGCCATCAGTTCGTCAATGGTCGTAGCTTCCTTTTTTATCAAGGACTCGTAAAGGAGGGAAGAGCTAGGTAGCCCAATTTTGAATGAAGCCACTGCCACTTCTTCCGCGCAGTCCTCGACCTCGTTGAATAACTCCCAGTATCTCTTCGCATAGTCTCGGAGTGTCTCCTGAGGCGTTTTCTTCATTGTTAATAGAGCATCCATCCTTTTGGGATGGGAGCTGCTGGTGATGAACCGGGCCGTAAAGAGCTCGGCCAGGGATTTGAAATTTCTGATGGATCGGTGAGGGAGTTTCTCGAACCATTTTTGGGCCACATCATGGAGGCTCGAGGGGAAAATACAGCACATCAGTGCATCCCGGTGATTCCAGAGGGTCATGGCCTGCCGGTACTGCCTGACATGATCAATGGGATCAGTCTTCCCGTCGTAAATCTTGAACCTTGGAATGGCAAACTTCTTGGGAGCCTCTTCCTCTTCAATTTCCCTCGTGAAGGGTGACTTCATCTGGGTCTTGAGGGCTCTCCTGGCGAGTTCTCTGGTCGACCTGGTGCGGCGGTGAGCTGGATGTTGGTCCATTTCTCTCCCGACCAGGTTCCGTACGTTGTCGTCGCTGCGAGCAGGGCTCTGGTAGCGGCGAGCTTTTCTTAGTTGTTCGCGGAGGTCGTCGTCTGAGTCGCCACCTTCGTCCCCTGGATATTGCCGCCTAGGGCTCCTTCCTCGGCTGCGATATTTGCTCGCTTGAGGGCTAGGAGTGCGATAGGGGTGTCTCTTGGTATCAGGACGTAGTTCCTTCTCCAGTCTTTCCAGTTTTCTTTTTAAGTGAGCATTCTCAGCCTCATATCTGCGAGAAGACTCCCTCTGCTCGTGGAGCCTTGCCTCGTATGCATCGATCAATCTGGATATCTGCGTGGACCTTGCTGGTCCTTGACTTTCTTCTGAGGCTTGCCTTTCTAAGCGAGCCCCTCGATCTGAACGTCGGACTTTAGACCTAATCCTGCGAGGAGCAGGTGGCTCTTGAATGTCTCCTGATTGAGGAGCGTTGCTGCTGTGACCAGACATCTTAGATTTTTTCTTAGCGTGGGCTCTTCTCAGGGAAAGATGAACGCTTCCCACAGACGGCGCCAATTGTGGTGACAATTATTATGCAACACAAATAAATGTGAAAGAGGTAATGATCAAGAAAGAATAAATAAAATGCCAGTCACACAACAACAGGTGTACGTGGTTCAGCAAAGATGTGCCTACGTCCACGATGGTGCAGTCAGTATTATTTCTCTATCTTCTGAAGAATAAGTATCGAGAATACAACTTGTCCTTTGCCCTGGACCTAGGGTTTAATTTATACATGTGTATGCTAGTTAGTGGAGATGATGGGTTCCTTCATATTAGCCATCTTCCCTATAACTTCTCTTCATGGGATCGTGGGGAGAGACCGGGTCAATATGAAAGATAGAGGGCCTGGATTTTGGGCCGCCAGAACTGGGCTACTCGTCCAGGCCCATGGTTCTCAATTCTGGGTACCTACACTTAGCCACTTCAGTCATTTTATTCCTAGAGTAGGATGAAGTTAGTATTCCATTTGGGCATGTCGCCCTAGTTGTTCCATTTTTTTCAGTTGGATGGTATATTCAGTTATTCTTCTTGTGGTTTATTTTTGTTACTTGACTTGTATCCGGTGGCTGTTTCGACAAGGATTACATTTATTCCATTTTTAGTATTACTTGATTCAGGGATTGCATGATGGTTAATTATATATTCTTTCGCATGTTGTTTTTGGCATGTTAAATAAAAAAATAAGATTTGGCACCATGTCTTTTGAATATTAGGTGGTTAGTAAGTTCCAAAAAGTTCTCGACAGTGATGCTAAGAATGAACCCGATGAGATTCCTGTTTAATTTGGTATAGGACTGATCTCCCGGTATTTTATTAGGCGGGGTGTCACCCGGTATTTTATTAGGCGGGGTCTCACAGATGGTATCAGAGCATCAGGTTTTAGAATCTTTAGGATCTATGCGTCTTTTCACATTTCAGTATAGCGTTCTTTGATATAGAGCCTTATTATAGGATTATTATATTCCTTATGTATGTGATTTACGTTCTCCTGCTATAGGGTATAGTTCATGTGATTCATATATGATTTCAGTCGAGAGTGGCAGATCAAACATTATCGAACGACAAGCGTGGGACGTAGAAAGATTTTTTTGGGGGGGGGACTCATTCGAAGGCTTGGAGTATTCTGGAAACAGTGATGCGATAGGAGTCATCATGATAATTGTTCAAATAATTGAAGTTGGAGTCATCGCTGGGGTGCAATAGTTTCCCCGAGAGCCGTCGTGAAAGAACGACGGTGCAAAGTTAAAACCCCTACTATAGATGACAAGAGGTGAGGGTCGAAGAAAATTTTATTTCAGAAGGACAATTCGTAAGGATTCGAGGGAGGTGCGAAAGAGTGATTTACCAATGGGTAGAGAACATCTAATTGGGATAACATGTGGGGGAGTGTAATGACACTCAAGTCAAAATTTCGGGCTAAGAATTTTTCTCTTAAAAGAAGTACGGGGTGAGGGGAGCCAGTCACGACATTCATGGGGAGATGTCATGAGTAACGAAGAATTTGGGGTACGAATTACTATGAATCCTCTCAATAGAGGCTAAATTAAGAGGCAAGGGATATTTTAGTAATTTTTCAAATGGGACGGATAGTGGACGGATGGTAAGGAAAGTTTATGAAATTCACAAACTTCGTAACCGATGAGAGGGATACAGTGAATCAAGTAGGGTTGCAAGTTTATATTAGACCCATGGGTAAAATGTACAAATATGATAGGATATATGGCTAGGATAACTGTTGTTGTTGCCATCAAGGTTGTACGTTTACATTTGTATCAATGCTCTAGAGATAGGGGAACTAAGGGAGTTGGAAAATCTATTAGAGGGGTAAGATTGGATATTTAGTGCTAGTAAGGTTCTGAGGGAAGGAATACCATGTAGGGGACCCAGATTAATGATTGAGATCAATAGAATTTCTACCAAGTGACGGTGGGTTCAGTTAGGGCCATCAAGGCCAGTAACATGTCTATTAGATCAGCGTATCCAAAGGGACAATTGGGGAAGTAATCAGGGTCAAAACTACTAGGTCCGAGAGAAGGACAACCCCGACAGGGCCAGTGGGGCCAAAGAAAGGGGAATGACATAGAGATATGTCTTATGTGTGAAAGAATAGAAACACATAAGAGGATCATGTCCGTAGCAAGTCAGGGGACAACAGTGGGATGTCTAGCAAGGACATCAGTAGAAAAGTTTTGGGTTTGGTTAGGACGCGGGTGTTATGTCTAATAACCATTGAGCCAGTAGTGTGAGGGGCAACTGAAACTACGAGTTTTATTTCAAGATGATAGTGATTTGTTTGGTGTGATGCTAGAGGGTTACGAAAATGTATTAGAACTAAATTCGCGTGAGAAATGGATTTAGTGGAGGTATCATTAATATCACTAGTATGTGTATTTTTACCTTGGAGTAGCGGGGTACTCTTCGATCCCACCCGAAAGAATGGGTGGGTACATTGAGATGATGTATTTCTTGAGGACTAGATCCTCTAAGAGGTGGTATTCAAGGTATGTTTTTATCTTGGGCACGGACGGGTTTATAATGGTGGGCGATAATAGTAAGGCTATCGTGTTCGTTGTTTCAGTGCAGGATGTAATTTATTTTTGAGATATCTCACCTGGAAGAGGTCGAGCCCGCGAAAATATCTTGTGAAGTAGACTTCAGAGGGTACAGTTTTCTAGTTATATTGGATCCCGGTGCGTGGGGACTCTTACTGATGAGATTCAAGGTATGTTGAATTGCCGTGGAGCAGAAAGATTTAGCTCGTCATTAATATTTGGCATTGAGGGCTTAGTGATAATACGAGCATAGTAGTATATGACTCCTTTAAAGACGCGAGAGTCCATGATAGACTTGTGAGTCTAGAAGTAAGGTTTGAGAGTCCCGAGGATACGCTTTGGGTTTTATGGAAATCAAGGATCGATAATGCTGAGGAATAGTGCATTAGGAAAATTTCTTTTGGGCTTTGCTGGGAAGTGTTATACGCATAAGCCTTAATAAAATGTCGAAAGTGTGAGGACGTCATTGGATTCTAGGTCATTGAATTTAATGATAATTAGTGAACGTGTGGAGAAAATACGTTGAGAAGAGAGCCACTCAGAGATAGGGCTAGTGGAGCTGAAAGTGTTGCGAAATAAACACTGTGAATCTTTGCACCACAAGTTGATAGGTGAGGTAATATAAGGAAGAATTTAATAGTGATGAGTAAGGTCATCGAAAATATTTTGAGAATATAGCCACGCCGAGAATGTGGGGACCGAAATTGAGACAAATATGGTTACATAAGTGATGATCAGAGGTTTGTGTAATTTTGCACGAGATATAGGGTGTATGGGCACCCTGGAAGGAGCCAGATCCTCTACTGTGCAGATACTTAGCATATTCGGGGAGAAGACGCAAAGACAACGATTTTGGGTATATTCCGGAGAAATGGGAATAAGTTGTCCCTTGAATTATGGAATAATTGAGCATGAGTATGTTTGGAAGTGACATTAAGTGTGCCACAACCTACGGTTTACTATCACTGGGATTCGTGAATGAGACGGATATTAGTGGATGTGTTGGCCGAAATAGCCATAGTGTATAAATGTAAGTACCGTGGGATAGCAGGGTTATTTAATGTTCATCACTAAGAGAATGATTGCATTATACGAGAGATTCCTATTTTTGAGAATTTTGGGAGTAGCATGGATGTTTTCTAAGTATGTAGCCATAGTTTGGAGCTATAGTGGATAGTTATGGTCAGATTGAATGTTCACGGTACGAGGGTATAAACTATCGGTGCTAGGTTTCACCTGAGATAGGGTCTACGCATATATACGGTTATGTATGTTAAATGTGTTGCATATTAATGTATAAATTGTAATTTAAAATCCCGGGGAGTAGGGACATTTCTGATGTGATTCAGAGTGGTTGGACTTATTGTCGAGTGGGGAGATATAGCTTGAGTTTTACTTTTGCGGAAGGAAACAAGTGATAGTGTATTTTTTTTTACATAAGAGTGGATATGTATACTTTTATACCAAGAGGAGGGTATTTGGAATGTTATAACTGTGGGATCAAAGTTATATAACGAATTAAGGGCTAATAAATGTCGGGTTTAATTTCGTGTGGTGAAGCACGGGTACAGAGTGTATGGGCGCTTTGGTTAATCACATTCGCCTAAGAACAATGTGTAGCGATGCTAAGGGTAACTTGAGAGATTGTTATATGACATCAAATGAGAAATGATTTAAATAAGCTAGTGATACGTATATATGGTGCAAATTTATATACGGGTGAATATATAATTTGGAATATATAAATATAACTTAAGAGAGTGTTATATGATATCAAATGAGAAATGAGTTAAATAATTTTGTGATACGTATATATGGTGCAGATTTATATACGGTTAAATACATGATGTGAAATGCATAAATATAACTTGAGAGATTGTTATATTGTATCAAATGAGAAATGATTTAAATAAGTTAGTGATACATATATATGGTGCAGATTTATATACGGGTAAATACATGATGTGAAATGTATAAATTATATAATGCGTGAAAATGTTATATGGTATTAACTGAGAACAGATTTAAATAAGTTAGTGTAATTAATAACTTATAACTCCTACACTAAACTCACTCGGGATAGAGTAGTGGGAAAATTAGGATATATATATATATATATATATATATATATATATATATATATATATATATATATATATATATATATATATATATATATATATATATCAATACTAGTTACTGGGTAGATAGCTAGATGGGTCATGTATAGGTACGTTAGGCGTGCACATTATTCGAGGGATGAGGTGTCCTGAAGAGAGTGCGGCACTAACTTAAATATGAAGAGCATTCACGCATTTTAATTTACTGCATTTAAATTCACTTGCTAAATATTTTGCAAATGTTTTGGGTTCTAACCCTTGTTATAAAATATTTTCAAATCCTTTTAGGTATCCAGCCACAGGGACTCCATAGTTGTTCTATTCCACGGTTACGCAGCTGCGGCAAATGTGGATATTACAGGACTTTGACTTATCTGTTTCAGTCATTTCATTCCTAGAGTAGGATGAAGTTAGTATTCCATTTGGGCATGTCGCCCTAGTTGTTCGATTTTATTTCAATTAGATTATGTATTCAGTTATTCCTCTTGTGGTTTATTTTTTTTATTTGACTTGTATTTGGTGGTTGTTTCGGCAAGAATTACATCCATTCCATTTTTAGTATTGCTTGATTCAGTGATTGAATGATGGTTAGTTATATATTCTTTTGCATGTTGTTGTTGGTATGTTAAATAAAAAGATCAAATTTAGCACCATGTCTTTTGAATACTAGGTAGTAAGTAAATTTCAAAAAGTTCTCGACGGTGATGCTAAGAATGAACCATATGAGATTTCTATGTAATTTGTTATAGGACTGATCACCCGGTATTTTGTAGGTTGGGTGTCACAAGAGATAGAGTAAGTGGATTTTGAATGGGTACATGTGAGTGTAATTCTGTCTAAATATATGTAGTCTATAATGAAAAAGGACTTGGTGCATTAAAAAAAGTCAATACGATTTGATGCATCTTTTGCCCTATAAAGGACTAACCTTCAATTATCCCTATCAATTATAATATAAGAACATCCTTTGAATAACAAGTACAAGTCTACTTTATATCCTACCTATTAGGGAAGCTAGAAGAGATAATTGTCCAACCTAATCCCTCCGTTGATATGTTAAGTGTGCACTAGCGGAAGATGTTTTTTTTTATCTTGGACAATGGATCACAGGTTAAAAACTCTTTGTAGACTTCACATTTAATAAATTAGGCACATGGGTTGGAATAATACTTATCACCCCACAGGGATCCGTGATTAATAATACCATCCATATAGGCTTCGCAGGGTTAGATAACAAAGAAAAATGTGAAGTAATGGTAGTTAATCTGGAAAGGACAATTTCAATGGGATCAAAGACATATCCATTCATTGGGATTCATGGTTAATCACTAACGAAATAAATGGAGAGTACAAAGAGCGAGATCCAGGTATGATGTACCACCTTAATAAAGTGAAGAATCTTCTTAAGTCCTTTACCTTCTCCAAGATTAAATTGTTGATAAGGAACTACAATAGCCATGTCGACACACTAGCCTCTTTCATCCTGATTTCAAAAGAACTACCAAGGCAAAATATATTAAAAGGATAAACCTTACTAGATCCTGATATTATGACGATGTGGATTTAAAAATAGAATGGACCCAATAATCACGTATATATTATTTTTTTAATGCAGCAAAGTACAAAAATGGGATCAAACATTTTAATGTTACAAAACATTTACCCAAAGTGAGATAGTTATAGCTTTACAGTTAATGTTAAAGAAACGAGGTATGAAAATGATTTAGAATACTTAATGCATATTAAATTATTTTGATCACCTCAGCTCTTTCCGTATATGATCCCATATAAAATTTGACTTTGTGTGTGGACACACCTTGAGAGAACTTGGGAATGACTTGAGAGAATTTATTTCTCTCCTCCCATACTCTCCTAGATGACATCTCCCATTCCCTTTTCAAGATAATATATATATTTTTGTATCCCTTATCTCTATCTCTCTTATGATGAGTTAATTCCTTGACCTTTGGTTCCTCTCTTATCTATATATAATCAAGGAAAAGTATAGGATTAAGTGAAGAATGTCTTGTTCATAATTATGGACAATAACTAAAATGGCTAACAATAGAAATATGAAATTTCTCATTAATCTATATAATCAAATTTCTACTCTTCCATTTATTTCAATTAACTTCACTAAATAATTGCAATTGTACCTTAAATTTAAATATCTCAAAATTACTTTATGTTACTTAATGGTCCTTTTTTTATAAATTTTACTTATCATATAATATGATTCAGTGTAAATAATTGCAATTATACATGCTAATTGAAATTTAAGCAGTAGAAATTTAATTTTATAACAAACATGATATATATAATGCTCTACATTATTATTAAATAATCCACTGATTAGGTTTATTAGCATAATCAAAACATATAAATTCACTAAGTGAATATTGTCATCCATAATTAAATAGTCCTAAACTGTAATTCTTCATAATGTCCATATAATTATTCACCAAAATTATAGGGTTTATTAATCCAATAAATGAATCGCAACCATTAGCAAATAAAAATAAATATTACATGAGTATTTCGGTATTCAATATTCCCCGGGATTGACAATCTATTGACCCTATACAAACATGTGAAATTATGAAAATCAATAATTGTCAATATATTGACTTTAGTTTCACCTTTGTCCTATTCAATACATTTCTAGTGCACCAGTATGATCTTCTTTGAACTACTAGATGTCAAATCCTATCTAGATTATGAACGGTTACTAACGCGACATAGAATGTGTATGCTACATGTGTACCTACAGCTCAAGTGCAAGTCGATCACTCAAGTAAAACCCAGGGACGAATTCGTAGGGAATATGACGAAAATCGTAACGACAATGATATGATAGGTTTTTAAAACCTAGGTTCTGACTCTCGAAAATAAAAGAAAAGGTGATTTAATTTTTGTGAGAAATTATACCTAACTAAAGAAACCTAACTAACAGGTGCAATTTTAATTTAAAAGAAAGCAAAAACTTAAATTTTGATTTTCGAAAACTATTTGAGAAAAACGGAGTCGGGATCAAATCCCCCAAACCGAAGGTGTTTTCCTTAGATATAAATTTTTCAATAATCATATATTTAATTAGAAGAAAACATCAATTCAATCAAAGCACTAAATATATGAGAATTTTGCCTTGCACGACATTTAGTTAATAATTAAATTAATGTGAATGATGAGATTACCAACATGTATTTTATATCCTCAAATACTCCGGTTGCTTACAAAAAATGAAGTTACGAGACCTATAATATTAATCCCAGCAAAATATCAAACCTAGTAATTATATATATAATTATATCCGATTTTAAACCCAGCTCCCATACCTAGGTTAGGTTCATGTTTCCTAACTCTATAACGATTTAGCCGTGCATGGTTATATTAACTACGTATGAAATAAATGAATTGCATGAAAGTTGTAACACCCCAAAATTTTGAGTACTTTTAATTTAATTATTTTAGGGAGAAATAGAATTTATTTTTTTGGGAGAAATTAAATTTAGGATTTGAAGAATTTTTAAAATAGAGTATCTATTTCATTTGGCGAATTGATATTTAATTATTTGGAGTATTTTTATGTTGCATTTTTAGGTAAAAAAATAAAGAGTGTTATAAAATAATTTGGATGGAAATTCTGAGTGCCTAGTTAAGTCCAGATGGGTCGAAATAATTGAAAAAGAGGACCCATGAGTAGTAAATGGGTCTCGGGGTATCTTTAGGCATATTTAAGCCCACATAAACGTGTTTGGGTGATTTTTATAAAGCCCACAAGCCCCAAAACGGGATTTAGTTATTAAACCCTAAAAGTGAGAGGGTGTGGCAGCTATAACCATTTTAGAAAACCTAATTGAGAGAGAGAGAAAAGTGGGTGGAAATTGGATGAACTACCCAAAATCAAGAACAAGTGTGTGTATTCTTCATAAAAAATAATCACCATCTACACCAACGGATTCAGACCTTACGAACCCTAAGGCAAGTGGTTAAACTTGATTTTGAATTAATTGCATATTCCTATTCATATCATAGTGGGTGTTAGATAAATGCCATGTTCTCGGGTTAGTTTAATACTGAATCTGGGTTAATTAGAATTTGATGTTAAATCTGTAGAGAAATTGAGAAGTTGAAATTATTAAGCCTTAAATAGGTGGGGATTATTATTAAGATTTGGGGTTTTGAAACCTTACGCTTTAGTATATCTGAGTAACCATATTGTACGAAGGAAAAGGGGAAATATGGGTTTAAAATTGTGGGACAAAGGTTAACTGAAATGAGGTTCTAAGGTTGACGACATCGGATAAGGAGGAAGGGGGAGGGAAAATCATCGGAGATCGATCAAATGATCTCAGCCCTAGTTCGAGCGATAATCATGTGTTTTGAAATGACATGAGGAGTTGTTTGAGAGATGTCCTTTTGACATATTCAAACTTCCCAAATTTCCTACCTTGGGCCAAAGAACATGTTGTCCTATTTGGGGCTCACTTTGTTCTGATTGGGATTATCTCAGTAGGAGTTTTATTTAGAAGTTTGGAAAATAAAAAAGGGTTATATATTATTGAGTAGGAACAAAACAATGAATTATAACTCTTTAGTATAAGAGGCGATAAATTCTAAACGGTAATTTACGGCCCAAGAAAGAGAGAGTGTTCGAGCACATTAGTTAAGTGCGCCAAGATAATAAACTAATTGTTGCGTGATTAATTAAATTGAGTCGGAATATTGGATCGGGTGTAATTTGGACTAGCATTAGAAGTGCTTCGGAACAGATTTGGTCAAGTTAATTTATTATAGGGTTATATGATAAATGATGGAACATTTAAAATAAAAAGGGTGTTAACTTTAATATGTGGGATTTGAGGAATAAGTTCTACAATATGAAATTTCGGACCGAAGGAGCATGTTCGGGTAATTTAGTTGGGGACACAACTCGAGCGATAAATAAATAAATGTGGGAATTATTTAAATATTAAGTCGGTGCATAGACTTGGGAATGTTAGGCTGGTGTTACAGTAATTATATATATGCACGAGTAGCCTAGATTAATTAAATATATATATGCAATGATGTGTAGTGTGTGTATATATATATATTTGTGTGATTTATAAATATTTTTGTGAATAATATTTATAGGAATACATACCCCTCTAGTGCTATCATGGTAGGTTGCGCGATGTGGATGAATCCCCTAGCTTAAGGAATAGGGTGAGTACAGTCCCCTGGTCATAGCGTTCCGTGATTAGGGGTGAGATGTCTTGGGTATGATTCTGTCTCATTTCTAATAGGAACTATGACCGCCTCCCCTGCATTTATATTGTTTTTCTGATTCGGGGAGCTAATCAAGTCAGAAGGGTCTGGGTGGATGAGTATACCTAGAGATGACAGCATTTTAGAGAATATTCGATGATTTCCTACTCGGGTGGATGGATTATATATTTACGACATGTCTATGAATGTTGTAATATGATGATACGTATATATGGTGTAGATATTTATATACGGGTAAAATACATGTTGTAAATGGTATTAATATTTCATATAACTTGTGAGAATGTTATATGGTCCCAAATGAGAAATGATTAATTAAGTTAATGTGATGAGTAACTTATAAATCATATAATGTACTCTGGCTATAGTAGTGTGACAGGAAGGATATTGTCGAGAACTAGTTATGGGGTAGGTGAATGGGTGGGTTATATAGAAAAGCGTTAGGTGTGCACAATAGTTGAGGGATGAGCCGGCCCTCAAGGGAATGCGACACTAGCTTAAATATGAAGAGCATTCATGCATTTTAATTTGCTGCTATTTAATTCACTTGCTAAATAATTTCAAAATGTTTTGGGCTCTAACCCTTCCTATAAAATATTTTCAAAACCTTTTAGGTGTCCAACCACAAGGATGCCATTCTATTCCAGGGTTACGCAGATGCAACATATGTGGATGTTGTAGGTCTTTGACTAAGCCTCTTCAATCATTTCACTTCTAGAGTAGGATGCAGTCAGTATTTTACTTAGGCATGTCGCCCTAGTTATTTCATTATTCTGGTCAGATGATGTACTTGTTTATTTTCTGTTGGTTTATATTTTTTATTTGAGTTTTATAGTTGGTGGTTTATTCAGCAAAATATTGTATATTTCATTTTTAGTATGGTTTGATTTAGTGATTGCATGAATGGTCTAAATTATATTCATCCGCATGTTGTTATTGTTGTTTAAATAACAAGATTAAATTTGACACCGTTTATTTTTTAATATTAGGTGGTTAGTAAGTTTTAAAAGGTTTTCGATAGTGATTCTAAAAATGAACCGTGAGATTCCTGTTTAAATCGATATAGGACTGATCACCCGGTATTTTATTAGGCAGGGTGTCACAGATGGTATCATAGCATCAGGTTCTAGTGTCTTTAGGGTATGTTCGACTTTTCACGTTTCAGTGTAGCATTCATTCATATAGAGCCTTATTATAGGAATGTTGTATTCCTTCACATATACGACTTACATTCTCCTGTTATTATGTATAGTTGATGTGATTCATTTATGGCTTCGGTTGAGCATGGCAGATTGAACATTATAAAATGAAAAGCGTGGGACATTAAAAGGATTGCAGGGGAGGACTCAGCAGAGGCCATGGAGTATTCTAGGAACAGTGACGCGATAGGAGTCACCTTGATTATTGTTCAAATAATTAAAGTTGGAGTAATCGCTGGGGCGCAGTAGTTGACCCAAGAAATGTCGGGAAGGACGACATTGCAAGCTGAAACCCCAACTATAGACGATAAGGGGTAAGGGTCGAAGAAGGTTTTGTTTTAGAAGAACAATCTGCTAGAATTCGAGGGAGGTGCGGAAAGGTGATTGACCAATTAATTGAGAACATCCAATTGGGATCATGTGTAGGGGAGTGTAGTGACACTCGAGTTAAAATTTTGAGCAAGTATGTTTGCTCATAGGACCAGAGTAGAGTGGTAGGAGTCAGTCACCATAGCCATGGGAAATTTTCCATGAATAACAAGAAATTTAGGGTGCGAATTATTACGAATCCTCTAACCAGGAGTTAAATAGAGAGGCAATGGAAACTTCAGTAAAAAATTTCAAAGGGTCATACAGTGGCCAGATGTGAGGAAATTTGATGGAATTTGCAAACTTCGTAATCGATGAGAGGCATACGAAGACTCAAATAGGGTTTGTAAGTTGATAATAGACCGTCAATAGAAAATAAAAGTGCGGATAGAAGATCCATCTAGGATGTCTGATGTCGTTATCGACAAGGTTTTACATTTACAATTTATCTCAATGCTCTCCTGAGAAGGGAGATAAGGGAGTTAGAGAATCTGTTAGAAGAGTAGACTGAATTTTCTAATGCTAGTGAGGCACTAAGGGAAGGGATTCCCAGTAGAGGACCCAAATTAATGATCGAGATCTATAGAATTTCTACCAAGTGACGGTGGGTTCAATCAAGGCCGTCAAGACCATCAAAAAGTTCCATAGGGCCATCATAGCCAAAGGGACAATATGGGTAGCAATCAGGGTGAAGATTACCAGGTCCACGACAAAGATAACCCCTACATGGTCGGTGGATCCAGAGAAAAGAGAAAGGGTAATGACACAGAGAGGTGTCTTATGTGTAAAAGATTAGAAACTCATGGGAGGATCTTATCCATAGTGAATTAGGGGAAAGGAGTGGGATGCCTAGCAGGGGCAACAGTTAGCGAAGTTTTTTATTTGGTTAAGATGAGGGTGTTATGTCCGGGAACCGTTTGAGCCACCAGTGTTATGAGCAACTGAAACTATAAGTTTTATTCCGAGTTTGTGTGATGTGAGCGAGTCGCAGTAATGTATTGGCACTAGATTCGTGCGAGAAACGGGTTTAATAGAGGTATCGTTAATATCATTAGTATGTGTACATTTACCCTGGAGTAGCAGGGCACTCTTCAGTTCCACCTATAAGGGAGCGGGTAAATACAGTGAGATCATATATATTTTATGGGGTTAACACATTTCGAGAGGTGATATTAGAGGTATAGTTTTATCCTAGATGAGGACGAGATTCGCGATTGTGGGCGGTTATAGAAAGGCTATCGTGCTCGTTGTTCCAGTCCAGGACGTATATTTTCGTGATGTCTTACCAGAAAAAGGGTTGAGCTCGTGGTGATATTTTTTGAATTAGACTTCAGAGAGTACTGTTGTCTAGTTATATTGGATCCCAGTGCGTAAGGACTCTTACTTATGAGATTCAGGGTATGTCGGGTTATCGTGGAGCGAAGAGATTTAGATCCTTATTAATTTAGCACTAAGGGCTTAGTGATAGTGCGAACGCAGTAATATATGACCCTTTTAGATCCACGGGAGTCCATGATTATACTTGTGAGTATAGGGACAGGGTTTGAGTGCACCGGGTATATGCTTTGGATTCTACAAAAATTGTGCACCGACAATGCTGAGGACTAGTGCATTAGGAAAAGATCTGTTGCACTTTGTTGTGAGGTGTTATACGCATGTGACAACCCACGATCAGAGATAAGGGGTGGCCATCCCGATACTCAAACGTAACAGGAATCATGGATGGATATCATTCTCAGCATCACAAAAATAAACTGAGTATACGGGAAAACCACCCAATAAATCAGAAAACGGGTTGCCAAAAAGTTTAGAAATTTAAAACCAGTTAAGAAAATTAAATTTAAACAACCCAATCTGATAAGTAAGTGGAATTCCACAAGAATATAAATAATACATCTAACACGAATGTATACAAAAGGACCGAATAGGCTGTCGGTCCACAGCTACATACAACACAGTACAACAGTTTAATATCTTATGTAATACATTCATTAATCAAATACAAAAGTTTGGGACACACGCCCGAGTGAAGACCCGATCATATCTAGAACACAAAGAAGAAAATGTCAAATTCAAGGTCCCATAATAATCCGCAAACTCTTACAGCCCGTCAAAAATAAAGGGATGGAAATATCAAAACGGGCGTCCTTGCGGTGGAACACCTGAGCGGATACAATCATATACACAACAAAGAAAATGAACCGGTCAGGGTCGGGTTCTATATGATCACCAGAAGAAATAAAAAGGATGATAGAATTGAACAGTTATGCATGAATGATAAGGATGATAATATGGCATGATAACTAGCATGTTAAACTTGCATTACAATTTAAGATATTTAACTTAATTATGAAATAAAATGTCATTTACATAAGAGAAATAAAAGTAAATAACTTAAATTTAAAACCTTTGCTCATTAATCCAATTTCCATATCCTTCTTACATTCCTTATTAGGAATGAAACGATTTATTTGGTTTAATCAAGAAGATATGATTTCCTTTCATTTATTAACTTCCATAGTTAATTATCTTTCCATTCCTTAATAGGAATATCATTAGTATCAAGTGCTCTTTATGGCACATAAATCTTAATCACATGCTCTTTATGGCACGTATCCATGCTCTTTATGGCATATATATCCATCAAGTCCCACTTGATGCAGAAAAGTAATATTCTCATACATATAATGATTCTAAGACCGCCCCTCCGAGTTTTCCCACTGGGCGCGCCCCTAAATGACCATCATCTTCCAGGGCCTATCAATACAAGACAACCTGGGCACCTATCGCGATACGTCAGGAAGCGGCCATATGCGTGCGGGAGAGTCAAGACCACACCCGGAATCCCCTCACCAGCACAGAAAACATATAAAAACCTCGCATACGGCCTAAGACTATATCCACCCTGCATTCATTAGCCAGGGGGCATCACCAAGTGCTCGAACTTCCCTTATGATGTCATTTAGAGAGGTGTGTTTCAGTAAATTAAAATTTACATTTTTAATCTCATCATCATATTCAATATTCATTACCAATTTCCATTTCCATTATCCATGTGATTGGTTCTTTTTATTCGAACCTAACATCATTAAACAACTGGGTTCATTTTATTTGAACCTATCATCTTTAAATAAATTTGGGTTCATATTATGAGAACCTATTCCCGTTGAATATTATCATTGATATTCCTCAAATTTTAAGTTCCGGCTTAGTCTCCAAATAGACATTATGATCCTTCAATTCCCAAAGTTCATAGGATTCCGATAAGCCCCTAAGTCTTCAAGCATGGGCATTTAACTTCCTAACTCCTAAAAATTCAATTAAGAGGAGTAATGCCTTAACATTTCTTTGAACCTCCCCGGAATAAACCCCAGATGACCCAATTCTAGTCTAGGGTGGCGACCAAACTCAACTAATACTCTAGGACTCTAAGTTTACTTCATTTAAGAAGGTTACTAGGTTCTAAGCCTAAAGAAAAAGATCAAAAATTAAACAAGAAAATAACTCAAAATTGCAGGACCCGAATCGATTCGCCCTAGGGGCCGAATCGATTCGGGTACACAGACCTGGGAAACTTCTTCTAGGGGCCGAATCGATTCGCCCCTGCGAAAATGCCAAGAATGGCTATGGAGTTTTGAACTCCAAAATTTCTCCCAAACTCAAAACCAACCCAGCCAAGATCATATGCTGCAATTTCTACACCAAAAAAAAATACCTCTAACTACTAACATTAACATTATTTATCATCCAAATCAATTTCCAAGGGTTGATACCCATAAATCCAACAAAACCCTAAAATTTTATACCATAACAATTCAATAACTATCAAAACTAATTATTCTCCTTAAATCACATAATAGCTAGTAGATATCTTGCCTTGATCATGCAAATGCAGATTTGATTTGGTGTAGGCAATGATCCAAGCTTGAATTTCCAAATTACTCTTCTTCTCCCAAAGTTCTCTTCCTTTCTCTACTCTCTCTAAGGCTCAATTGTGTAAAATGGAAGAATACAAATAGGGGTGGGGAAAAATAAAACATGGCTTAAGTCTAAAAAGACCACTTAAATGATTAATACGCGATATAATGAATCGGAACTACACATTTAAGCTATAACCAGTCAAAAGTGCCCGAAATGCCAAAATGCAATATGGCACTTATTTTGACTGTCTCGCACCTACAGGGACTAACTACACCCTCCAAATTATCATTTGAAAATTTTATAACTCATTTTAAGTTTCGGTTTCACATTAAACCAAAATGTCATTTTATATCTTATGACACAATAAATCACCACATGGATATTTTTACCTACTCATCAGGTAATCATACAACATTTCAGTAAATATTAACCTTTTCCATATTAAATTAATATTTACTCGACATCCATCATTTTATAATTAATTACTACACATAGTAAATAAATATAAAATGGGCTCTCAAAAGTGAGGGTTGTTACATACTCCCCCCCTTATGAGGGAATTTTGCCCCCAAAATTTAGGCATACCTCGCAAGAAGAAATGCGGATACTTTTCCCACATGTCATCCTCGCGATCCCATGTCGATTCCTCGACACTGTGATGATTACAATACACCATAACCAAGGTACTACCCGCGGTTTCAACCTCCACTCTCCATGCTCTAAAATAGCAACCGACTATTCCTCATAAGAAACGTCAAGTTGCAACTCAATAACTTCGAAAGTAATGTGCGTAATGGCACCATCCCATCTCTTATACTACTTTACAGAGGAGATATGGAACACGTCATGAATTTGCTGCAAATGTTTCTATAAAGCAAGTTAGTAGGTTACCGGACCCACCTTAACATATATAGGAAAGGTCCAACGTAACTCGGTGCAAGTTTTCCTTCTACTCAAAATGCTTAATGCCCTTCATAGGCGATACTCGCACCAACACTTGGTCCACCGACCTCAATATCCACATGCCTTCTCCCCGTATCGACATATCTCTTGTCGATCTTGGTTATACGAATGCGATTCCGAATGAGCTCAATTTTTGAAGAAGTATCTCAGCTCATTTCAGGCCCGAGAGACTTATCATCTCGCACCTCTAACCAACAAACGGGAGATCCACAAGGCCTACCATACAAGGCTTTTTAAAGCGCCATCCCGATAGTGAATCGATACAAATCATTATAAGCGAATTCAACTAGTGGGGGACACTGTTCCCGAATATTCTCGAAGTCAAGCATGCACATAAGGAGCATATGCCCCAACATATGGTATACCCTTTTGGTCTGGCCATCTGTTTGAGGATGATAAGAAGTACTAAACTTCAATCCGATTCCCATGGCTTCTTGGAAACTTGCCATAAGTGGGAAATGAAAATCTTGTCTCAGTGGGAAACTATAATCAACGGCACCCCATGCAGTCCAACTAACCCTTCATGCCCGGCCACCAATACTGGCGGCGCACAACTTGACACATAAGTCGTTACCCTGATGCACCGCAACCTTAGAACCGAGAGATTCCACCATTTCTGCCTTTCTTAAGTCCTTCTCATCTGGGACAAAAATCTCCTATGGAAACACACCCCGCCCTCAGAGTCAATAGAGCAGGATATTGTTCCCTCAATCAACAGCTTGTATATGTGGTCTTAACCACCCCTGTCTCTCCTACGACATATTGCAACGAAATGTTGCTCGCACGAAAGACTAAATTCTGTCCAGGAAGTAGTACCTTCTTTCCCATACGGCGATCGCCCCCACGATGAATTTTAATTCAAGCATGGGATAATACTTCCCACAAGTTTAAACTTATGAGGCGCATAAACAATAAGTCAATGCTTCAGTATTATTACTTCCCATTCTGGCAGAGACTTGTTAACGGAATTCACCCTCAAGCTTAACAACATGAGCTCAGGATTGATAATCAATTCACCCTATTCATCCCGAAAGCTGAGTTACCTCTGTAACCTCTAACTACGAGAGGCCTTATCTACCAAACCTCTCGAAATCCCCCACTTCTCGTTATTAGGGAACCAATCCCTCTTAGAGTTAACACACAACTTATTCGTGGTCAACTCCTGACAGCCCTCCTAAACTAACGTCACATAAACTAAAGGCCTTATGTCCAAACATCCTAAGGTCTACCTACCTATATCCTATCTAAGTCGTATATACCTAATACTAAGTATATCCCTAGTGCCCAAGACCTTTCCCAACTCTCGACATTTGCTCGGTTTCTTGCGTGGGACGTCTCGCTGAAGCAAAATCCAAACACGGAACACTCCCGCTATACTACTACTTCGCGTTGTCGGTCATCAAGATATACAGGTCTAAGACACATGTTCGGGACCGAAAAGATTCAACTTATGTGCATTACCATTTAAATAACTGAAGATTTAACAAATTAAACATTCACTTTCCATAAAGACTTATAATTATATACCCCACAACATATATATACCTTTTTAAATAGCCTTCTTATCAAGGCATAACCCGAAGTCTTAATTCGACTTCTCATCCCAGTCTCCCTCGCATCGTTCAAAGGAGAGAACTATATACAGTGCTTCTATTTTGCACTTTATTAGTCATTAATCACTCTTCTATGTGATTCCCGGCTAAACCTTTCCACCCATCTCTTAACCAATAAAAATAAAATAAAATAAAATAAAAATGAATTAACTAAAAAAAAAGAAAGAACAACATCTCTCCACTTCCAACGTCGTTGAGTTTCACGCGTGGAGCATCCCGCAAAAGTGGAATCCAAACAAGGAACCCCTCCTATACGCTACTACTCAACTTTGTCGGTCGTGGAGATAAGGCATACCAATCACATCATACCCGACCATATCAAGGACGAGTAAATCGGCCTTAAAGCATAAAGTACCATAAGAAATCCCTATATGTTTACAAACAAGGAATTGAGAGAACCATCACTCGAAGAAAAATCAATTTTAGTTAAAATACTCTCAGCAGATCTTATCAAATCTGTAGTCTGATAAGAGCTCATAAAACAAACGAGCGCGTAACACCCGCATCGAATAACACATAACTCAAGTACCTCCGAAATAAAAACTTACCCTTAATAGCGGGCGGCGCTAACAAAGCTGGAGGAAGTATAGCCTCCTGAATTTGATAAACTCTCCCATACAGTAACTGTCCCTGCTGCATGGGAACAACTGGATCAGGTACCTGAGGTGGAAACTGAACGTATGGCTTCTGCAGAGTCCTAGGAAACTGACCCCCCAATCCATCGAGGAAACTCCATCGAAGTGACATGCCTCCCCACATAGGAAGCACCGTCCCTTCATATCCTCTCGACTTCGACCCCCGTTATTTATAAACTGGGTAATGCCTTGGCCCAGATGGTCTTTACCTCCATGACTACCCCTACCTACATGTTGTGAAGCACCCTTACCGTGCCTAATGTTATTGTTTCCATCCGCAATAAACCCTCCAAAGCATTGTCTCTTAGACGAAACCCCTAGTCGAGGGTCCCTCTCTTTCTGCTTACTACCCAAAGGTTGGGATGAGGTAAATTCTCCTCCTCCAATCCCATGTTCTCCAAGCTTTCCTGCTTGCCCCACGACAGTAGCTTTCTTGCTACCCGGTGTATATAACCGATGCTCATGGCAATGGGGTGAGGCTGCATTCATAACCTCACCAAAAGTTTGTAAAGCTGGATTACCCAGCAATTGTTGCCAGATTCTCTAGTTTAGACCTCACATAAACTTTGAGATCTTCCTATCTTCCGGAGCCACTTCATCTGGGACAAAACTCGTCAACCGTGTAAACTCCTCTACATAATCCGTCACAGATCTCTCTCCTTACACAACATCCTGGAGCTTCTTTCTCATCTCCCTATGAACTGCGGGAGGAACGTACTCACGATCGAACAAAGCCCAGAACTCAGTGATCGTCATTGTGTCTCTCTACGCTGGTGTGCTTATCATCTCCCACCAGTATAATGCAAATCCGACTGGCTTAAAGTGGCAAGGACTTGTTTCTTCCACTCGCTACATTCCATCATTCGAAGGTGGCGTTGCATGTCCTTTTTCCATTGATTGCCTTTAATAACATCAACACCTCCCTCGAATTCCGGGTGGGATTGCCCTTCAGAAAGGACTCCCAAACCCATTTCCACAGAGAAGGTCCCATAGGAGCTTGAACATCATGAGTCTCTGGCAATTGTTGGACCACTGCGGTCATGGCGGTGTTAACCTTTTGAGCCACAATGTTTGCTACATCCGCAGCGTTAACGGTCCCTTGTGGCAGCGGTGGAGGATATACCTCCTATTCTATAACCATGTTTCGTCTCGCTGGGCGACCTCTCAAGGAGGCATTTGGAATGAAGAAACAATAGAGTTAAAATACCATTTGAAATTATCTATCTCGCAGAAGATCGCAAACATAGACAACTACACAGTCCTAACATTAGGCTCTATATCAAAGAACGCTACGGTAGAACGTGACGAATCCACATAGATCCTAAAGACTCTAGAACCTGATGCTCTGATACCATCTGTGACAACCCGCGATCCGAGATAAGGGGTGGCCAGCTCGATACTCAAACGTAACAGGAATTATGGATGAATATCATTCTCAGCATCACAAAAATAAACTGATTCTACGGGAAAACCACCCAATAAATCAGAAAACGGGTTATCAAAAAGTTTAGAAATTTAAAACCATTTAAGAAAATTAAATTTAAACAACCCAATCTGATAAGTAAGTGGAATTCCACAAGAATATAAATAATACATCTAACACGAATGTATACAAAAGGACCGAATAGGCTATCGGTCCACAGCTACATACAACACAGTACAACAGTTTAATATCTTATGTAATACATTCATTAATCAAATACAAAAGTTTGGGCCACACGCCCGAGTGAAGACCCGATCATATCTAGAACACAAAGAAGAAAATGTCTAATTCAAGGTCCCGTAATAATCCGCAAAATCTTACAGCCCGTCAAAAATAAAGGGATGGAAATATCAAAACGGGCGTCCTTGCGGTGGAACACCTGAGCGGATACAATCATATACACAACAAAGAAAATGAACCGGTCAGGGTCGGGTTCTATATGATCACCAGAAGAAATAAAAAGCATGATAGAAATGAACAGTTATGCATGAATGATAAGGATGATAATATGGCATGATAACTAGCATGTTAAACTTGCATTACAATTTAAGATATTTAACTTAATTATGAAATAAAATGTCATTTACATAAGAGAAATAAAAGTAAATAACTTAAATTTAAAACCTTTGCTCATTAATCCAATTTCCATATCCTTCTTACATTCCTTATTAGGAATAAAACCATTTATTTGGTTTAATCAAGAATATAAGATTTCCTTTCATTTATTAACTTCCATAGTTAATTATCTTTCCATTCCTTAATAGGACTATCATTAGTATCAAGTGCTCTTTATGGCACCTAAATCTCAATCACGTGCTCTTTATGGCACGTATCCATGCTCTTTATGGCATATATATCCATCAAGTCCCACTTGATGCAGAAAAGTTATATTCTCATACATATAACGATTCTAAGACCGCCCCGCCGAGTTTCCCCACTAGGTGCGCCCCTAAATGACCATCATCTTCCAGGGCCTATCTATACAAGACAACCTGGGCACCTATCGCGATACGTCGGGAAGCGGCCATATGCCTGCGGGAGAGTCAGGACCACACCCGGAATCCCCTCACCAGTGCAGAAAATATATAAAAACCCCGTATATGGCTTAAGACTATATCCACCCTGCATTCATTAGCCAGGGGGCATCACCAAGCGCGCGAACTTCCCTTATGATGTCATTTAGAGAGGTGTGTTTCAGTAAATTAACATTTACATTTTTAATCTCATCATTATGTTCAATATTCATTACCAATTTCCATTTCCACTATCCATGTGATTGGTTCTTTTTATTCGAACCTAACATCATTAAACAACTGGGTTCATTTTATTTGAACCTATCATCTTTAAACAAATTTGGGTTCATATTATGCGAACCTATTCCCATTGAATATTATCATTGATATTCCTCAAATTTTAAGTTCTGGCTTAGTCTCCAAATAGACATTATGATCCTACAATTCCCAAAGTTGATAGGATTCCGATAAGCCCCTAAGTCTCCAAGCATGGGCATTTAACTTCCTAACTCCTAAAAATTAAATTAAGAGGAGTAATGCCTTAACATTTCTTTAAACCTCCCCGGAATAAACCCCAGATGACCCAATTCTAGTCTAGGGTGGTGACCAAACTCAACTAATACTCTAGGACTCTAAGTTTACTTCATTAAACAAGGTTCCGAGGTCATAAGCCTAAAGAAAAAGATCAAAAATTAAACAAGAAAATAACTCAAAACTGCAGGACCCAAATCGATTCGCCCTAGGGGCCGAATCGATTTGCCCGAGCGAATCGATTTGCTATAAAAGCGAATCGGTTCGGAAGAAATTTTTAAGTTTCTGCAAAAGCCGAATCGATTCGGACTTAACCCGAATTGATTCGGGTACACAGACCTGTGAAACTACTTCTATGCGAATCGATTCGCCCTAGGGGCCGAATCGATTCGCCCCTGTGAAAATGCCAAGAATGGCTATGGAGTCTTGAACTCCAAAATTTCTCCCAAACTCAAAACCAACCCAACCAAGATCATATGCTGCAATTTCTACACCAAAAAAAAAATACCTCTAACTACCAACATTAACATTATTTATCATCCAAATCAATTTCCAAGGGTTAATACCCATAAATCCAACAAAACCCTAAAATGTTAAACCATAACAATTCAATAACTATCAAAACTAATTATTCTCCTTAAATCACATAATAACAAGTAGATAACTTGCCTTGATCATGCAAATGCAGATTTGATTTGGTGTAGGCAATGATCGAAGCTTGAATCTCCAAATTTCTCTTTTTCTCCCAAAGTTCTCTTCCTCTCTCTACTCTCTCTAAGGCTCAATTGTGTAAAATGGAAGAATAGAAATGGGGGTGGGGAAAAATAAAACGTGGCTTAAGTCTAAAAAGACCACTTAAATGATTAATACGCGATATAATGAATTGCAACTACACATTTAAGCTATAACCAGTCAAAAGTGCCCGAAATGCCAAAATGCAATATGTCACTTATTTTGACTGTCTCGCACCTAGCGGGACTAACTACACCCTCCAAATTATCATTTGGAAATTTTATAACTCATTTTAAGTTCCGGTTTCACATTAAACAAAAATGTCATTTTATATCTTATGACACAATAAATCACCACATGGATATTTTTACCTACTCATCAGGTAATCATACAACATTTCAGTAAATATTAACCGTTTCCATATTAAATTAATATTTACTCAACATCCATCATTTTATAATTAATTACTACATATAGTAAATAAATATAAAATGGGCTCTCAAAAGTGAGGGTTGTTACAACGCATAATCCTTAAAAAAAATGTCTGAAGTGGGAAGACGTCATCGAATTCTAGGTTATCGAATTTAATGATAATTAGGGAACGCGTGGAGAAAATACATTGAGTAGAAAGCCAATAAGAGATAGGTCCAGTGGAGCCGAAAAATGTTGTGAAAGAAACACTAGGAATACTTACACCACACGTTGATAGGTGGGGAAATATCGGGAAGAATTGTAAAGTAATTGATAAGGTCATCGAAATACTCGGATGATATAGTCACGCCGAGGATGCGGGGCCAAACTGAGATAAGTATGCTACGTAGGTGATGATCTGAGGTTTGTGAAAATATGCACGAAATATAGGGTGTATGGGCACCTTGGGTGGAGCCAGAGTCTCTCCTATTCAGTTGCTTAGCAGCCTTACGAGTGTAACACCCCGAATTTCTGTGTATTTTTATTTAATTGATTTGAGAAATTAATTGAGAAAAATAAGTTTTAATTAAATTACGCGAGCGAAGTATTTTAAAATGATTAAATGGTAAATGTTTTTATTTGGATATTAATCGGGAGTTAAATACGGATTAATATTACATGATAATATTTACTAAGTGTAAATAGTAAATAATTGATAATTATGGTGATACAACATAGCGAGTGATATGCGCGTATTTTTACATTATCACACTTGGAGTCGTGCGTGTAAATTATTTTGTGGTGAGAAATGAAAAATATATTTTAAGTAACTTGGATGATAATTTAGAGGTCACGGATGGTTCCAGATGGGTCGAAATAGTCAAAATAGTGTACTCGAGGGTATAGTTTGAGTTCCGGGTCAATTTTGGACCAAATCGGCATTTATCGAGGGTGTTTCGGTCTTTTTTATAAAGTGGGTTAAATGACCTACGAAATTTAGAGCCTTAGATCTGATATTTGGATATTTGGGATTAGGTTTCATAACACAAAAACTACTAGAGAGACCGTTAGAGAGAAGGTAGAGCTAATTCTCAAAGCTTAAGGAGAAATTCTAAAGGTGGGTAAGAGTTCTTGCACATCAAGCCAAATTGGAAGGGAAGATTGGAGAAGAAACAATCAACCCTCAATAAACGACCACAAAATCATATTTATAAATTCAAGGAAAGTGTTTATTGTAAATCAAATTCAAGTTATAATACCCATGTGTAAGGAGTCTTAGGAATTGGTTGATTCTATTGAAAAACCTTGAATTAAATGTATGAATTGATCACATGTTTGGGTAGGATTTCATGTATAATGAATACCTATGTAAAGATAAAATGAAAGTTTAATATATTTTATGATTAACAATGAATCTTTATGGGTGCTTGGTTGAATAACATGAATCTTGAATGGCTTGGGGTTTAATTGATGAACACAAGATGTCAATCCGCCAGAATTTTTGACGTAAATTTAAACGTATTCCATTTTAATTTTACTTATGATTAGAGTGTGAACCATACATTCCTAGAAATTTGTATCTCTTATCTATCCAATGAACTTGGAATCAGGTCAATCGGAGTTCTGTAGAGGGAGTAATCGACATATTACTAGAGGGTGTTTGATCTGCCAGCATTGTAATCTGCCAGAATTTTAACGTAACTTTAAACGTGTACGATTTGCATTGCGCTTCGAATTAGAGTGTGAATCAGAGATTTATAGAAATTTCTATCTTTTATATTTCCAATGAAATTGGAATCAGGTCAATGTGATTTTTGTAGAGGGAGAAATCAAAATTTTATTAGAGGGTGTTTAATCTGCCAGAAAACTTATGATTCGATTCGGCAGCCCAGAAAATGTGAAATCTCTCTTTTTAAGTCTCAAATGCCTAAAAATTTATCGAGGAAGTGTTTGGGACCTTGATGAAATATATTTAGGGAATAATGATATGGCAGTAGGTCTATGATTGAGTGTTGGACTTTAATTTTATGAGAGAATTAAAGTGGGGATTCATAGGTTTAATTGTAACGTATTTCAATTAGAGATGATAAGAATATAATTACGAAAAAGCGTGAGCGAGCTTAAATTTGTTGGGTCAGTTGGTTAACAAAGGTAATTAATGAATTGATATAACAAGGGGTAATTAATACCCTTAGAGTTGTGTGAATACTCGAATTAATACGATAGTGAGATAAATCGTAAAATAAAATGTACGGTGAGTATTTGAGAGAAATATACTGCGTACAAGTATGAATGACTAGGTTGTGTGAATACCTATTTTTATTAAATCTTAGGTTGTGTGAATACCTATTATTTACTAAATTAGGTATTGGGGTCGATGGCTTTCCGGATCAATACACCAAAATTCGAGTTGGGGTCGATGGACACTCCAAACCAACATCGAAGATATATAATATTCATTGGTATCAACGGAAGGTCTAAGCCAATATACATATGCATTAGTATTAATTGGTATCGACGGAAGGTCTAGGCCAATATGGACATTCATTACATTTACCTTGGGGTCGATGGATTTTCAAACCAATATAAATGTTAGGATAATTGGGGTCGATGGCTTTTCGGACCAATAATGCTTGTAGTATATATTGTGTGTGAAAAATATATACCTCATGATACTCTACTTATGTGCAAGGGTAGACTTGTAGATGATATATATAGTGATATACATCTAGATGATAAATTAAGTAGAGAGAAACTTAATTACGAGATTAAAGATATATTAAGAATATGCATGTACATTACATTTACCTTGGGGTCGATAGCTTTCCGGACCAATGTAAATGTTAGGATAATTGGGGTCGATGGCTTTTCGGACCAATAATCCTTATAATATATATTGTGTGTGAAATATGTATTCCGAACTAAGAGATATAAATCACTATTGGTGCTCGGAGTATGATTCCGAGACAATAACCCCCAAAATGTGATGTGGGTAGGTGATTATAAAGTATGTGCTTATAGTATATATTGTGTGCTAAATATATACCTCATCATACTCTACTTGTGTGCGGTAGTAGACTTGTAGATGATATATATAGAGATACACATCTAAATGGAAAATTAAGTAGAGAGAAGACTTAATTACATGATTAAAGATATATTGGGAATATCTACGGTTAATTACGTAGTGAAACTTAATTATGGAAGTTAAATGATGATAGATGTGAAATGCTATATGAATTAAGTAGTGAGACTGAATTATAATAATTAAACATAACATATGTGAATGTTATATGGAAAATGAATAACATGCGAGAGATGTTACTAATTAAGCGTGTTGTATGGGCGGTACGAGAAAGTAGACTATTGATAAAATCGGTTATATACTTTAGTCGAGATAGCTTAGGTATGATAGGTAGGTGGGCTAAGTATAGAACGTTAGGAATTCACATTAGATGAGAGGTGAGGAAACTCAAGAGAGTGTGCGTGAACCAAACATGTGTAATCAATAACCGATTTTAACTGCGATACATTACTTGTTAAATGTTTTGAGTACTAAGTCTTACCAGTAAAATATTTTCAAAAACTTTTAGGTGTCTAGCCATAGGGACGCCATGCATGATGATATCATTCCAGGGACTCGGAGCTATAGCATTGTGGATGCTGACATGATTTTGAGTAACCAATTTTTTTATTCAGATCTAGCATAGGGTCTCATTTTGTATCTCCTGTATATGTAATAATCGCACTTTTTTATTACGTACTTGTATTTCGACCTATTTATATGTCAACGTGCCATTAACAAAAAATATACATTTTCATGCCTCACATGGGAATTTATTTGTGTTTATATGGTTTATTTAAGCACCTTGGTAAAGTTTTACGCAATTTGGTCCAAACAATATATATATAAATATCATTTTTTCATCAAAAAAATGAAAGTGCTCAGAAACATTTGAAACTTTGCAATCAAATGTAAAATTTAATTTTGAACAACTTTTCCTTCTTCGTTATCCTCAAAAAATGGTTTAAACCCCGTTTTAGACTGATTTATATCGAAATTATAGTAAAAAAATTATTTTAGGTGGTGTGGTTGGCTCATTTATTGGGTGGTTGACTTTTGTATTTTCTAACTTAGGAAAAAACGTTTTTCACTCATAATTTCAAGCCTAGGAGACTTAAATGAGTCAAAATATTGAAAAGGGAAGCTTAAAATTGATATAAATAAGGGGTGGGGGGATTCATGAACCTAGTAAACCAAAAAAAAAATATAACCTCCTTCATCTTCTTCCTCTCTCTTATATCCTCAAGGGAAAAAATACTTATAAATTTCGTAGCTCACCCTTATGCCCATATTCTCCCTCCTCAAACTCCATTAAAGAAGCTCAAAACTCCATTAAAACATCACACAAGGGGTGGGGCAACTTGGTGTGGCTTGAAAGCTTGATTTTGGGAGCATAGGTGTGGAATTCAGGAGCATTCTAGGAGGACTTGAATTTTTCTTCTCCAAAGTTATCTCCTCTTAATAAATCAAGTAGGGTTTTTCTTTTCCTAAATTTATATTTTTAAAAGCTTAAAACACCCATGTTGATGAAAGATGATTCCTTGTAAAAAAATTGCTAGTTCTTGTAATTTCTATTATGCAAATCCATGCTTTTATGTGTTAAAATGAACTAGCTTTGTTGGTTAAATTTCATAATATCATGCTTGTATAAATGAATGATTAGAACATAAAAATTGTTTAAAAAAATGTTATAATCATATACTACTTGAATATGAATGTGTAGGATGCAGATGCATGGATTTCGTAGGTAGAAATCCTCATTTCATGTGAATATACTTGAATAATTTTTTGGCCATGATAAATGATATGTTTCGAAATGAAATAGATAGAATTCATCATGTTTTGAAAGAATGATAAATTTCAACCCCTATTTTGATGATGTTAAAAAGTGATGATAATGACTTAAAATGGTGTAGAAAACTCATTTAAAACCTTATATTTGAACCCTACATGAAAATGATAATTTTAATAATTAAGTTTATGATTAAATGAGTAAAATATTATAGAACAATAGTAAGGTCTTATAAAGATATATTTTTCCTTTGAAAACCCATTTAAAGGATGCATTTTTGGTGTAAAAATTGCATAATGGCAATTTTGATAATTATGTGAAAAACTAGTGGAAGATAATGTTTCTTTACTTTAAATGCTAGTAAAGTTATTTTGAAGGTACTAGAAATGTGTTAATGCATTAATGAATAAATAGGGTACATGATGATTGGATGTTAGTGTTCAAAGTACGATGTTGTTATTAGTTGGCCTCTTCGGCTATTTTAAAAGTAAGGCAAATAATGAAGTAAAGAAGTAACACCGAAAGATTAATGCGAGTACTTGGGATAAATAAACTCAACTCAACTCAACAAAGCCTTTTTCCAATTATTTCGGGTCGGCTACATGAATCCTATTTTTCCATTCCATTTTGTCCAGTGTAATATCTTCGATTAAACCACATGACATCATGTCCTTTTTTATAATATCCCACCAAGTCAATTTAGGCCTACCTCTACCCTTGTGTTACCATCAATACTAACTAAATCACTCTTTTTTACAGGAGCATCCATTGGTCTATGCTTGACCTGTCCAAACTATCTAAGTCGATTTTCTCTCAATTTATCTTCTATAGGAGCTACTTTTTCCATTTCACGAATTTGTTCATTTTTAATTTTATCCTTTAGAGTTTTACCACAAATCCATCTTAGCATTCACATCTCCGCCACACTCATTTTCTGCACATTTTATTTTTTGGTTGCCCAACACTCTGTCCCATATAACATGGCGGGTATAATGGTCGTCCTATAATATTTACCTTTTAACTTTAAAGTTACACGCCTATCACACAAAATGTCGGTAGCACTTCTCCACTTAACCCAGCCTGCTCTAATCTTATGAGTAACATCATCACTAATATCTACATCTTTTTGAATAATCGATCCTAAATAACGAAAATGATCGTTTCTAGATATCTCTTGACCCTCCAATTTCACCACATCTCCATTTGTTCTCCTATTACTACTAAAATTGCACTCCACATATTCTGTTTTAGTTCTTCTTATTTCAAATCCTCTTGTTTCTAAAGTTTCTCTCCATAATTCCAACCTAGCATTAATCCCTGTCTTAGTCTCATCCACTAAAACAATATCATCTGCAAATAGCATACACCATGGAACCTCATCTTGTATTTGTCCAGTCAACTAGTCCATAACAAGCGCAAAGAGATAAGGACTCATGTTCATAATGATCTCACAAAGTTTTACACTGGCTGTCAGCTACCTAACACAACCCTCCTCATTTATCCGAGCTTGGGGCCGACAGTGTAAAAAAAATATAATAAGGGCATGACGTCCCTAGTGGTGAAAGACCCCAAACAACCCGGCTAGTGTAACATATGTGTGCTCGATACCGATGGTGAAAGGCCGTGAAATCATGGATGTTGGCAAATCCCAAAGTAATAAAAGTAATATTCAGGAATGATTGGGAAAATTAATGGATTAATGAATTTGAATAAATGGATCTTATTAAATGACAACATAGTTTGATTAATAAGTTAAGTCTCTGGCATGAGACATGAAAAATACTTAAGTGTGAGTTGGGCATATAGCCCGAGTGCATTGCATATAGTTGTATTAACATTTAATGAATTGGAAATTATTTTACAAAATACCGAAAGACATTGTATATATATAGTATTTTGATTATCAAATTATTATTTAGGATTTCCCAACCTACTAGGCATTCTCTCACCCCCTTACTTTTCCCCACCCCAGGTACTTCAGTAGGTGACACTGGAAAGGATCTTGGTAAGGATGCGGAGGGTGTGACTCGACGCTAGACGTTTTGTTGATTGTTTCATAATATGTTTAAGATTTATATTTGTATCACTTTAATTAATATTTTGAAACTTTATTAAGGGATTTGGACTATTATGTTGTCTTACTCAGTGAACTTTATTTAAAGTTTGGTATTACATGGTTTTCCATGGACAAATTCATAAGTTGAATTTATTAGGTATGTTAAATGTTTATTCATTTCAAATTAAATTTTGATAAATGAATATCATGCCCTTAAATCAATTAAATAAATATTTTTTTTAAGTAATAAAGTAAACTTTTCCCTCCTTCCCCCTTTAACACCCCAATTCGGATTTGGATTATTCCAATGGTAATTTGAATTCGGGTTGGGGCGTTACAACTTGGTATCAGAGCATTAGGATCCACGTGTGCGACGGAGTGATAACACGTCTTCCTGTTTATGTTTCCTCGAATAAACTAGTATATTAAATTACATGTTCTTATAGGATGGTAGCTAGGCGTAACAATGTCGCTTTTGAGAACAGTGAGCTTCAACGCATGGAAAGGGTCGTGCGTCAGTTAGCTGACACTCTCTAGCAGCGAGAGAGGGGTAATCGTAGCGGGACTCTGGAAAGTACTACTGTAGCTTTTGTGCTGAAGGATTTTCGACGATTGAACCTTTTAACTTTTAGTGGTACCAAAGGAGCTGATGCTGCAGAAGAGTGGCTTGATGAGGTCGAGCGGATTATGGATGTTCTTGACGTGCCGATTGGGAACAAAGTCAAGCTTGCTACTTTCCAATTGACTGAGCAGGCCCAGTGGTGGTGGGCCATGCACATGGCAAGTTTTACTGAGCCCTTGGATTGGGATGGGTTCAAAGCTACTTTTCTTGATTGATACTTTCCTAATGCCTACAAGGATGCTAAGAAAGATGAATTTGCCCAACTCATCCAGGGTAAATTATCTGTCAATAACTATTTAGTACTTGGGTGAAAGCCTTATTTGATTCAGGAGCATCTCATTCATTTATATCTAGTTCGTTAGCTTTCTGTTTGGGATTAGAGGTAGTTGAGTTTAGCCCACCCATATTTATGGGATTTCCCATAGGTGGCAGTGTCGTCCTTAGCAAAGTTTGTTGTAATTGTGTAATCATAGCTGGAGACTATATTCTGGAGTATGATCTTATATTAATGGGTATGGATGGCTTTGAAGTTGTCCTCTGTAACAACTCGCATAATTTTTGGGCTATTTTCAAAATAAAGAGGAAAAAAAAGTTTTAGATAAAATTATTTTTATTACTCAAATATGTTGGTTATAATTTTTAAAGGCGAGAATTTCAAACGGCTTCGAAAACGGAGTTAAAAAAGATTTTAAAATGATTTTTAAATATTTTTAACTCTTGGAATTCTAAGTCGGTGAACTGTCAATTTTTGGGCACGGTCGATCGATCGAAGCCTGGGAGTCGATCGATCGACCTCCCAAGATTTCGTGAACAACAAGTAATTTTCAAGAGTTGTTTTGGCTTCCAACTCTTCATTTCTTTGCCTTATTTAAAGGAGTCTTTTGGCTTCTAACTCTTCATTTCTTTGCATTATAGAAGGAAGTCGTGGGCAACCCTTTTAACCTACTTTTGGCACAAATTTTGGCAGCAAATATATTTTATATTCCTCTTCTTTTTATATACACATTGGCCCTTGAGATTTGTGAGTTCCAACCTTAGATTAGAGGTGATCTTGGAGCTATTTTGTTGGACGTTCTTGGAGGAGCTTTTGTAGATCTTTTGAGTTGATCTTGAGGATGTGATCATTGGTTTCTAATCATGGTTTGAGGTATGGGGTTTTACACAATATGCTCCTTAAATCTCGCGAGTGTCATTCTCTTTGAATTCATGTTAATTAAACTCATATTTGAATTGATAAATTCATCGAAATCTGAAAAATAATTTTTGAAATTGTTTTGATTCATGTGGTATCATTATATTGTTATTGAGCACGTTGTCATGAGATTTTAATATGGCACGGATGTTGAGTTCCCGCCAAAATACGTATTCCCGGGCTATGGCTTGATAAAGCATATGCGAATGGGGTGAGGCCTGGTGACCCATTGATGTGTTGTTGAGAAATTATATTGATAAATGATTTGAGATTTGCATTTTGATTTGAATATTCATACTAGTGTTGTTACGTTTTATTCATTGCTAATCCATATTTGTTGAGAATATTTCCGGTCGTATTGTGTACTTCCCCATATTTTCTTTTAGTGGCAGGTTAGCGCAAATTTTTGGGCGCTATGGAGATTGATTTTAGCGAGGATTGTTTGGGAAAGATTTGTATTATTTTGATGTATAGAGATTTGGAGATTTGTATTTTATTTTCGAGTTAGTTGTTGTATGTAATTCGATAGATTTGGTATTTAATTTGAAGAGATTGAGATTGGTAGTTTCTCTTTTGTTGTTGTGGGACTTAGATGCTCTATACCTTGTCACTTGTGGATTTGGATTTATTTTATCGCATTAGCGCTCCGTTCGCTCTCCCCGGGCGGGCGGGGTGTTACATCCTCGGTATGGAATGGCTGTCCAATTTCGATGCCACTATCGAGTGCCATCGGCGCAGTGTGTCAGTATCTCTCCCAGATGGGTCTCGCTATCGCTTTGGCAGTGAGCAGAGCATAAATTATCCTTGTAAATTATCTTCTACCCGAGACCAGAAACATTTCTTTGGATGGTTAAGCAGTATTGTGGATCAAGAAGATCATGTACGTGTGATTGCATCCTATTGTGCGGGATTTTCCCGATGTATGTCCTGAGGAACTTCCCGAATTACCTCGAGTCCAGAGATTGATTTTTCTATTGATATTCATCAGGGTGTTTCACATATTTCCATCCCTCCTCATCAGATGGCCCCGGCGGAGTTGAAAGAATTAAAACTTCAGTTGGATGATCTCACTAGCAAGGGTTTTATACGCCCTAGTGTGTCCCTTTGGGGAGCACCAGTCCTTTTTGCAAAAAAAAAAGGACAACACTCTTAGACTCTGCATTGATTATCGATAACTAAATAGGGTGACGGTGAAAGATAACTATCCTATGCCCATAATCGATGATTTATTTGATTAGTAACGGGGAGCTGGCAGGTTCTCCAAGATTGATCTCCGATCTGGGTATCACCAATTGCGAGTTAGGGAGGAAGATATCCCTAAGACAACTTTTCGAACGAGGTACGAGCATTACGAGTTTTTGGTCATGCCTTTAGACTTGACAAATGCCCCTACTATATTCATGGACCTCATGAATCGTATTTACCGACCATACGTGGATCGATTTGTGGTGGTCTTTGTTGATGATATTATTATATATTTGGCCTCGAACGTTGATCACGAGGAGCATTTGTGTACTACACTTCAAGTACTCAAGGAGAATCGATTATATGCAAAGTTTAGCAAATGTGAATTCTGGGTGGATGAGGTCAAATTTCTTGGCCATGTAGTGTCCGGTGCAGGCATTTCTGTTGATTCATCCAAGGTTGAAGCCGTCCTCGGATGGTCAAGACCGAACACAGTCATAGAGATTCAGAGTTTTCTTGGTTTGGCTGGATACTACATGAAATTCGTTCAGGATTTCTCTCGAGTTGCATCGCCCCTTACTTGATTGACGCAAAAAAATGTTCATTTTGTGTGGTCAGATGAGTGTGAAGCTGCCTTCCAAGAGTTAAAGTTTAGGTTTACCTCAGCACCTATTATTATTCTTCTCGAGCATGGAAAAGGGTATACAGTGTACTGTGATGCCTCCAGATCTGGTCTTGGTGCAGTTCTTATGCAGGCGGGTCGGGTGGTCGCTTATGCATCTTGAAAACTTAAGACGCATGAGAGGAACTACCCCACTCATGATCTTGAGTTAGCCACAGTGGTGTTTGCTTTGAAGAGTTGGTGGTATTACCTATATGGTGAGCGGTCTGAAATATTCACGGATCATAAGAGTCTTCGGTACATCTTCACTCAACGATATCTTAACCTTCGACAATGAAGGTGGATCGAACTTCTTGAAGACTATGACTTTACATTGGAGTACCATCCAGGAAAGGCTAATGTTGTGGATGATGCGCTTAGCAGAAAGTTCGGTCCTTCCTTAGAAGTGATGAAATGCTATCGTGGAATGATGTATGCCGAACTTCAGCGTTATGAGTTGCATGTTCAGTGGAATAACGTTAGGGCCTATTTATGGGGTCTGATGGTTAGGCTAGTAGATCATTAGAAGGTCTTGGATGCTCAATTATGTGATGATGAGATCATGAGTTTTCGAAACCGCATTCAGCGCAGCGAGGAATTTGATACTCTCACAGTTGATCAGGATGGTGGTGTTCGACATAAGGGTAGGTTGATTGTCCCAGCAATTGAGGAGCTTCAAGCTGATATTTTGGCAGAATTTCACCATTCTCGATTCAGTATATGTCCGGGAGCTACTAAGATGTATATGTACCTTTGCATAGATTTTTGGTGGTCAGGGATGAAACGAGATGTGGCTTTGTTTGTGGCAAGGTGTTATACATGCCAGCAGGTGAAGGCCAAACACAAGAAGCTAGTTGGATTGTTGCAACCACTTCTAATTGTCGAGTGGAAGTGGGAGCATATCACTATGGATTTTGTTATGGATTTGCCTCGGTCTGAGTGAGGGCACGATGTGGTTTGGGTTGTAGTAGATTATCTCACTAAGTTAGCTCATTTTCTACTGATTAGAGTCACAGATAGCATAGCAAAATTGGCTAGACATTATATTCGGGAGATTATTTGACTACATGGTGTTCCACTCACTATTATTTCAGATAGGGATCCTCGGTTTGTCTCTCAGTTCTGGAGGAAGGTTCAGAAGGAATTAGATACTAATCTGAATTTGAGTACGGCTTATCACCCCGAGACTGATGCGCAGTCTGAGCGTACTATTCAGATTTTGGAGAATTTACTACGAGCGTGTGCTTTATACTTTCGGGGTAGTTGGGATAAGAACTTGCCTCTTACATAATTCTTTTATCAGTCAAGCATCGAGATGGCCTCCTTTGAGGCACTATATGGGAGATCGTGTCATTACCCAGTATGTTGGGCAGAGGTTAGCGATAAATATCTCACGAGTTACAATATGATTAGGGAGATGACTGAGAAGGTTGAGTTGATTAGACATAGACTTGTTACGGCCTAGATTAGGGAGAAGAAGCATGCTGATAATCGTCTATACCTCTAGAGTTCCGAGTAGGTGACCATGTGTTACTGAAAGTTAGGGACTGAACCGGTAGCAAGAGGTTTGGCCAGAAGGACAAGCTCGCCCCTCGATATATTGTCCCCTTTGAGATCTTGTAGCGGGTTGGGGAAGTCTCTTACCATTTGGCATTGCCTCCTCAATTGACTCATGTTCACAATGTGTTTCACGTTTCTATATTGAAAAATTATCTGCATGAATCTTGTCATGTGATCAACTAGAAAAATATCGAGTTACAGGGAGATACTACGTTTCTGATGGGACCTTTATCTATTTTGGATCGTGAGGATAGGGTAGTGCGCAACAAGGTTATCCCTTTGGTGAAAGTCCTTTGGGAATCACAGAGTGTTGAAGGTGCTACTTGGGAGCGAGAAGCCGAGACGCAAGAGAAATATCCACAGTTGTTTGAGTGACTTAGTATTTATGTCGGGGACAAAATTTTTAAGGAGGGGAGAATGTAATAACCGCACTTTTCATTACATACTTGTATTTCGACCTATTTATATGTCAACGTACCATTAACAAAAAATCTACATTTGCATGTCTCACATGGGAATTTATTTGTGTTTATATGGTTTATTTAAGCACCTTAATAAAGTTTTATACAATTTGGTCAATATATATATATATATATAAATCTTTTTTTCGTCAAAAAAATGAAAGTGCTCAGAAATATCTGAGAAAAATGTAAAATTTAATTTTGGACAACTTTACCTTCTTCGTCATCCTAAAAAAAATGGTTATACCCCGTTTTAAACGAATTTATGTCAAAATTATAGTAAAAAATTATTTTAGGTGGTGTGGCTGGCTCATTTATTGGATGATTGGCTTTTGTATTTTCAAACTTGAGAAAAAACGTGTTTCACTTATATTTTCAAACCTAGGAGACTTAAATGAGTCAAAATATTGAAAAGAAAAGATTAAAATTGATATAAATAAGGGGTGGGGGGGGGGGGGGGGGATTCATGAACCTAGTAAACCAAAAAAAAATATAAACTCCTCCATCTTCTTCATCTCTCTTATATCCTCAAGGGCAAAAATACTTCTAAATTTCGTAGCTCACCCTTATACCCATATTCTCTCTCCTCAAAATCCATTAAAGAAGCTCAAAACTCCATTAAAACATCACACAAGGGGTGGGGAAACTTGGTGTGGCTTGAAAGCTTGATTTTGGGAGCATAGGAGTGGAATTTAGGACCATTCTAGGAGGACTTGAAATTTTCTTCTCCAAAGTTATCTCCTCTTTATAAATAAAGTAGGGTTTTCCTCCTCCTAAATTTATATTTTCAAAAGCTTAAAACACTCATGTTGATGAAAGATGATTCCTTGTAAAAAAATTGCTAGTTCTTGTAATTTCTATTATGCAAACTCATGCTTTTATGTGTTAAAATGAACTAGCTTTGTTGATTAAATTTCATAATATCATGCTTGTATAAATGAATGATTAGAACATGAAACTTGTTTTGAAAAAATGTTATAATCATATACTACTTGAATATGAAAGTGTAGAATGCATATGCATGGATTTCTTCGGTAGAAATCCTCATTTCATGTGAATATACTTGAATAAATTTTTGTCCATGATAAATGATATGTTTTGAAATGAAATAGATAGATTTCATCATGTTTTGAAAGAATGGTAAATTTCAGCCCCTATTTTGATTATGTTAAAAAGTGATGATCATGACCTAAAATGGTGTAGAAAACTCATTTAAAAGCTCATATTTGAACCCTACATTCAAATGATAATTTTAATAATTAAGTTTATGATTAAATGAGTAAAATATTATAGAAAAATAGTAAGGTCGTATAAAGATATGTTTTTCCCTTGAAAACTCATTTAAAGGATGCATTTTTGGTGTAAAAATGGCATAATGGCAATTTTGGTAATTGTGTGAAAAACTAGTGGAAGATAATATTTCTTTACTTTAAATGCTAGTAAAATTATTTTGAAGGTACTAGAAATGTGTTAATGCATTAATGAATAAATAGGGTAAATGATGATTGGATGTTAGTGTTCAAAGTACGATGTTGTTATTAGTTGGCCTCCTCGGCTATTTTAAAAGTAAGGCAAACAATGATGTAAAGAAGTAACACCAAAAGATTAATGCGAGTATTTGGGATAATGAGAATAATTGTAAGAATGTGAATATTTGGAAGAATGTGAATATATGAAAAGATAATGATATTCGGATGTTGCCGGAAATAATAATTAAGGAGGCCATGACGTCCCTACTGGTGAAAGACCCCAAACAACCTAGCCAGTGTAACATATGTGTGCTCGATACCAACGGTGAAAGGCCGTGAAATCGTGGATGTTGGCAAATTCCAAAGTAATAAAAGTAATATTCATGAATGATTGGGAAAATGAATGGATTAATGAATTTGAATAAATGGATCTTATTAAATGACAACATAGTTCGATTAATAAGTTAAGTCTCTGGCATGAGACATGAAAAATACTTAAGTGTGAGTTGGGCATATAGACCGAGTGCATTGGATGTAGTTGTATTAACATTTAATGAATTGGAAATTATTTTACAAAATACCGAAAGACATTATATATGTATAGTATTTTGATTATCAAATTATTGCATAGTATTTCCCACCCTACTGGGCATTCGCCCACCCCCTTATTTTTCCCCACCTCAGGTTCTTGAGTAGGTGATGATGGAAAGGATCTTGGTAAGGATGCGGAGGGTGTGACTCGACGTTAGACGCTCTGTTGACCATTTCATTATATGTTTACGATTTATATTTGTAGCACTTTAATTAATATTTTGGAACTTTATTAAGGGATTTGGACTATTGTGTTTTCTTACTTAGTGAACTTTACTTGAAGTGTGGTATTACATAGTTTTTCATGGACAAATTCATAAGTTGAATTTATTAGGTATGTCAAACGTTTATTCTTTTTAAATTAAAATTAAATAAATATTTTTCTTAAGTAATAGAGTAAACTTTTCCCTCTTCCCCCTTTAACACCCCATTTCGGATTTGGGTTATTCCAACGGTAATCTAAATTTGGGTCGGGGCGTTACAATGTAGACTGTTGTCAGTGGACAACCTGGCAGTTTCAGTCTTGTATTTGATTTACTCTACAGTTTGAATTTAGATTGTATTTGACTTTGGATATTTTTTGCTATTGGATTTTAGCATGTATTGGATTCATTTGCATATTATGAAGGTTTGGATTATAGTCTATTGTGTATGATTATTTAGACTTCAAAAATGTTCTTTTATTCCAATTTAATTGAAAGTTAAAATTTTGGCACCGATCTATTTACAATTAGGTGATTAGTAATTAAAAAAAATCGACAATGATGCTAAGAATGAACCAACTGAGAAACCTGTTTTAATTTAATTTATGACTGATCACCTGGGATTTAATTTAGCGTGGTGTCACAGATGGTATCAGAGCATCAGGTTGTAGTGTTCGTAGGATCTATAGCGTATCGTTCGATTGATATAAAGCCCTATGCTTAGGATTGTTGATTCCTATTGTGAGATTTTTTCCTCCTACTATTGTGTATAATTATAGTACATTTTATACACGTTCGGGTGTGATTCGTATGCCGAACAATGAAGGACGACAAGTGAGGGCTATTGGGAGGACAGCGGGAGGCGGGGCTCAGTTGGTGTTATAAAATATATTTCGGGGACGATGATCGTAGTCGAGGTCACCTATATTGTGTTTGAGCAGTTGATTCTAAAAGAATTTGAGAAATTAATCAGGGTGTAAGACTAGAAGTAAAGGTGGTAGTGAAATACCATGGGGAGAGACCCGTGAGGGGACCCATTTAAATGATGCAGATAATTGAATTCTGATCGAGTGACGGTGAATTCAGTCAGGGCTGGTAGGGCCAGTAGTGTGTTCCCTGGGGCCAGCGGAGCTAAAGGAACAATAGGGGTCCAGCGTGGCCATAGATATAGGGGATTTTATCGAGAGATATTTTTATGTCGAGAGTGAGACCACACGTATTGATCTTTCCCAAAGTGAGTAAGGGACATGAGTATGGTGCCTAGCATGGAAATGATTAAGATAGTTTTGAGATTTGATTTGGACAAGCGTGTTATGTTCAAGAACCTTTTGAGCAGCCACGTAGCTTGGTAAGGTAGAAATATTAGTTGTATCCTCGGGAGAATGAGGTATATTTTGTCTAAGTCATGATATTTTGACTAACGATAGATTCACGTGTGAGACGAGTTTAGTGGATATATCGATACTTCATTATGTGTACATATTATACCGTTGTGTAGCGGGGTTATCATTGATTTCATCTGCATGGGAGAGGGTATGAACTTAGTGGGGAATATATTAAAACTACTCGTTTTAGTGATGTGTTATATGAGTATGATATTCTCCTGGATATAGATTAGTTAGTAATAGTTAGAGCGGTAGTGGGTCGTTAGTGCAAGGCAATCGTGCTCGCTATTCCAGGGCAGGATGTGCCATTTCGCGATTCCTCACCTGAATGAGGGTTGACCTCGCACTTATGATACATTTTGTTGGGGACTTTGGAGAGTATATAGGTCTCGTTACAGTTAATCCCGGTGTGTAGGGACTATATTGATATGATTCAGGGTATACTGGGTTACAGCCGAGCGGAGAGATTTAGCTCGTTATTTTGTTTAGCGCTCAGTACTTAGTGATAGAAAGAGATCATTATTATATCACTCTTTCAGAGACACGGGAGTTGAGAGATGTGTTGGATGGTAGGGCAACGACAAACATTATAGTTGTTACTCGTTTTACGTGTATAGTGAACACGTTGAACTGAGAGATATTATGCAAATAAGGCATGTGAAGCTTCTAGTGCCTTGAAAAAAAGCACTGAAAATTTTCCTCTCATAATAGGTTGAAGGATGACACGATGTCGAGGAAAATTATATTATGATTAGTGGGGTGATTGAGAATACCCATGTTTTATGGGCACGGATTATATTATGGTTGTGGAGATATTCACGGATGATAGGGTGTATGGGCACCCTAGTTAGTTAATTCCAAAGATGTTCGAGATAGAAGGACGTGAAAATGAACGTGTAGAATATATGCCTAAGGGGCAGCTATAAACAAGGTTAAAATGGTATGATGGATTGAATGTCGTGTGAGAAAGACGATAATTCAAGCATATATATGTGCAACGAGAGCTAGCACACCCGAGATGGGTTGAAAGGCTGTGGAAATCCATTTAAAGGATATGTATTGATAAAGAGGATATCAAATTGTTGTGAGAAAGTATAGCAGAGCCTTACTCGAATGCGTGTTGAAGAGTGTCTTGCGCATGACTATAATGTTAGTATACTCTAAGGAAAGAAGGGGTTTATGTAGTACCACTTAATGTGAGATATTATAAGTGGAATGTGGTGTTGGGTGAGACAAATTGAGATTGTCTCGGGATGAACCACTCATAGATGAGAAAAAGATTGATGCGAAATGAACAAGCTAGAAATTGTGTATTAAGGCGACGATTCTAGTGACGGAATGGGAAGTCAGGCTGATAAAATTTATTGATGGATTGCCAACATCAGGATAAGGTCACGATTTCCTTCGAGTGTGTGGAAGGGTTTGACCAAAGTGGAGAAATTGTTATTTACCTAGGGTGAGTTACACTGTTAGGTGCTACCCACTTTTGTTGTGTATCAGGATGAGCTCCTTGAACCCCACCTCCGAGAGGGATTTTAAGGAGGCATTGTGGGATAATAGTTTGCTGTGAGAAAATCGTGTCACTTATGGCCCGATGAGTAAACGGGAGGTGACTGATGACTAGTAAAGTTGTATGAATGCGAATATGGAGTCATTTCATATAGTCTACTTTCGTAACTGACCTAGCTCAAAATTGGTGTAGAGCATTGTACGGTAATTGGTGAAAAAATTACCTATTGGTAGAGTTGTGTGTAATAACTCATAGTTGTTTGTTATAGGCGAGGTGACTTTTGAGGTTTGGTATGGAAAGCCTTGTCGTTCTACCTCTAGTTATTCCGAAGTGAGAGGATAACTAGATTTTTGGACTGGACATGATTTGAAGTCCGTTGTTAAGAGTGGAGTGAACCATAAAGTATTTTAAGTAAATTTTAAATTTCGTATGAGTGACATCATCACGAATCGATGTTTTGATAACTGACATGAGTGGTCATATGTTAGTGTGATTTCTCCCAGAATGGGAGTTTTATTTCGGGATGGATACGAAAAGCTGGCACTCAGTGATGTGCGGCCTTCCATTAGTATTTGAGGAGATAAAGCCAATTTTGAGATCACATGATTGATGGAGTGTATTCGTACATAGTGAATCCAATAAACTTGGGCTACAATGATTAAGCCTTTGATAGGAGGGTACCACAAGCAGGGGTATAGTGGAGTGACCCTTATGTTATTATGATTCGAATTTGGGTACTAGGCGATGTCGTGAGGTTAAAGATCCTAAGCTTTAGTACCATTCTTCTCCTAATTTCGAGGATGAAATTACTTTGTAGGGGGGGAGTATGTAATACCTTGAATTTATGTGTATTTTTATTTAATTAATTTGAGGAATTAATGGAGAAAAATACGTTTTAATTAAATTACGCGAGTGAAGTAATTTAAAATGATTAAATTGTAAATGTGTTTAGTTGGATAATAATCGGGAGTTAAATACGGATTAATATTACATTATAATATTTACTATGTGAAAATAGTAAATAATTGATAATTATGGTGATACGACATAGCGAGTGATATGCGCGTATTTTTACTTTATCTCACCGGGAGTCGTGCGTGTAGACTATTTTGTGGTGAGAAATAAGAAATATATTTGAAATGACTCGGATGATAATTTAGAGGTCACGGATGGGTCGAAATAGTCGAAATAGTGTACCCAAGGGTATAGTTTGAGTCTCGAATCAATTTTGGACTAAACGGACACTTGTTGAGGGTGTTTCGGTCATTTTTATAAAATGGGTTAAGTGACCTACGAAATTTATAGCTTAAATCTGATATTTGGAGATTGAGGATTAGGGTTCATAACACAAAAACTACTAGAGAGACCATTAGAGAGAAGGGAGAGCTAATTCTCTAAGCTTAAGGAGAAATTCTAAAGGTGGTGAAGAGTTCTTGCACATCAAGCCAAATTAGAAGGGAAGATTGGAGAAGAAACAATCAACCCTCAATCAAGAACCACAAAATCAAATTTATCAATTCAAGGCAAGTGTGTATTTTAAATCACATTCAAGGTATAATACCCATGTGTAGGGAGTTTTAGGAATTGGTTGATTCTATTGAAAAACCTTGAATTAAATGTATGAATTGATCACATGTTTGAGTAGAATTGCATGTATAATGAATACCTATGTAAAGATAAAATGAACGTTGAATATATTTGATAATTAACATGCAATATTTATGGGTTCTTGGTTGAAGAACATGAATCTTGAATGACTTAGGATTTAATTGATGAACACAAGATGTCAATCTGGCAAAATTTTTGACGTAATTGACGTAATTTTAAACGTATTCCATTTTAATTGTGCTTCGAATTCCAGTGTGAGTCAGACATTCCTAGAACGTTCTATCTCTTATCTATCCAATGAACTTGGAATCAGGTCAATCGGAATTTTGTAGAGGGAGTAATCGACATATTACTACAGGGTGTTTGATCTGCCAGCATAGTAATCTGCTAGAATTTTGACGTAACTTTAAATGTGTACGATTTGCATTGTGCTTCAAAGTAGAGAGTGAATCATAGATTTATAGAAATTTCTATCTCTTATATTATCAATGAACTTGGAATCAGGTCAATCAGAGTTCTGTAGAGGAAGAAATCAAAATTTTATTAGAGGGTGTTTAATCTTCCAGAAAATTTATGATTCGATTCGGCAGCCCAAAAAGTGTGAGATCTCTCTTTTTAAGCCTCAAATGCCTAAAATTTTATCGTGGAAGTGTTTGGAACCTTGATCAAATATATTGAAGGAATAATGATATGGCAGTAGGTCTATGATTGAGTGTTGGACTTTAATTTTATGAGAGAATTAAAGTGGGGATTCATAGGTTTAATTGTGACGTATTCTAATTAGAGATAATAAGAATATAATTATGGAAAAGCGTGAGCGAGCTTAAATTTTTTGGGTCAGTAGGTTAACAAGGGTAACTAATGAATTGATATAACAAGGGGTAATTAAGACCTTAGAGTTGTGTGAATACTCGAATTAATACGATAATGAGATAGATCGCAAAATAAAATGTACGGTGAGTATTTGAGAGAAATATATTGCATACAAGTATGAATGACCAGGTTGTGTGAATACCCATTTTTATTAAATCTTAGGTTGTGTGAATACCTATTATTTATTAAATTAGGTATTGGGGTCGATGGCTTTCCTGACCAATACACTAAAATTATCGTATTATAAGAATCCAAATATGAATATGAGAGAAAATAGGGTGGAGTACAATCCTTCATTCCTTAGTAAATTATCGTATAGAATACTAGCAATGTAAATTGAAATTCTTGACTAAATTCAGTCTTTATAGATCCTAAGCATTACATATATGAGGGAACTAGACCGCATCATATGAAATCAAAGGCAAATACAAAGCGGAGAATAAACAATTATACTTGCATAGTCTTCTTAAACATCCCAAGTACCTAGGGCAAGAGAGATTAAAAGATCGGCTATGTTCGTATAATTTCCATACACGATTTGGTCAATATTTAATTTACCCTCTATTTTCTACATGGATAATTTACCTCGGAATGAGTTCATGTACCCCAACCCTTGAAAATTTAGCTAGACATGATTTTATGGGAAAACAATTTCATAACAATGCATATAATTGTGGATCTAAGAAACATGGTAAAAACAAAAATTACAAAACAAGAAAAGATGATTAAATTGAAAATAAAAATTGAGATTAACTAAGAGAATGGAATTTGATACTTGAAATCTGCACTAGGGAAGAGAGATGATTGAATCCAGAAATAATTCTTGTTCTTACAAACTAGGGCTTTTCTAAGAATATGAAATTTATTTACTAAAAACTCTCTATCTCTCTCTAAAATGCTATTCTACTCTCTAGAATTCGCCTCCCTTTGGAATGAGGTAGGTCTTGGTCTTTTATAGCACCAAGTAGCACGAATTTGACAGCTAGAATCGCTTGTTGCGCAAGATTTGACCAGCTATGCACCTCATGATCTGCATAATTAATGCCAACAATTCGCACAGACGAACCCATCCGGACCCGGATCCATTTGGTACCGGATCGGTTCTTTTTTTTTCTGACCGGATCGGTTTGGTTCCATCCGGATCGGTCCTGTTCCATCCGGATCGGTTTGGTTTCTGGTCCATTTCTCTTCATTATCGCGCAACTTCAAAACATCGTAACTTCTTCACCGTAGCTCGGATTGAGGTGTCGTTTTTTCCAGTGTTCTTTTAATTTAGATCTCTTCAACTTTATAGCAGTCCCAACCTCCAGACTAAGGCTGAAAAATTATGAAAATGCCCTTCAACTCTCTATTTCTTGGTTTCTTTCACTATTTTGCATTCTCTCTCGCACTAATTTGCATGAAATACCTGTAAAGCACATAAGAAATACAAAAAACATGAAATACTTACCAAAAGGGGTTAGTATCATAAATACGATACAAATCCAAGATATTTACTCTGCACGAGATCATAAAAATACCGAAATTAAGGGGATAAATATGAAGAATATGTGTCTAATCATGTGGTATGATATACACATAAGAATGTCTTGTGTTATTACATTTTATCCCAGTAAGTAGGGACGTATACTGAAGTGAGGTGGTTACGTTTATTTTTGGGCGGGGAGAGATAGCCCGGGTCCTTACTATCACTAGTTGTTGTGCAAAAATATAATAACACAAGACATTCTACGTTTATTGTGTGGTATGATATACACATAAGAACTAGTGATAGTAGGGGTGCGGTATTTTATGTTGTCTTTTGTTGCATGAGAGTGGGCAGGTATACTTTTGTGTTAAGAGACAGGTATTTGGGGGTGCGTGTCGTGGACAGAGGGCTTAATGGATCTCAACGACAGACAATGTTAGGTAGTAGTGTATCGAGGGGGTTCCTTATTTGGATTTCATTTTGCGAGACATCCCACGCATGAAACTTAGCTCATCGTTGGGAGTGGGGAGATGTTTGGTCGTTAGTACATGGGTTGGGTACCCCGGTTATTATTCATGTATGTGATATGACTACGGGTTGGAAGTTATATTACAATTCACTAATAGTATAGTCGGGTGACTTTCGTGCAGTTAAGCACGGTGTGAGGGTGTATGGGCGCCCTGGTTAATTAGGGTAACTTTCATGCGGTTAAGCACGGGTAGAGGGAGTATGGGTACCCTGGTTAATTAAAATGCATATTTGAGTAACTCATAATTAGAGGTGGGAGAGATAGGTGTAACGATCTTAGAGGCACAGGAATAAAGAGTGATAATCGAAGCTTGGAGTATTAGGCTTAACGTAATTTCGAGGACGAAATTCCTTTGTAAGGGGAGAAGTATGTAACACCCCGTAATTTTGAGGATTTAGTATTTAATTATTTTTGGGAGAAATAAAACTATTTAAATTGGAGAAACTTAAATTTATGATTTGGAGAATTTAATTGAGTGGGAAGAATTATTTATATTTGGCGACTTTAGGTTTGATTATTCGAATTATTGTTGTGTCGCATTTTGAGGTCGAAATTAGAGAATGTTATAAAGTATTTTGGATGACAATTCTAAGTATACGGTTGTTTTCAAAAGGGTCGAGGTAGTAAAAAAAGAGTAGTCGGGGTAGTAAATGGGTCTCGAGGCATTTTTAGGCATAGTCGGGCCCACGTGGGTGTAATTGGACCATTTTACTTAGGCCCATATGACTAAAAACAAGATTAGGTGATATAAACCTAGGTTTGGGAGTTGTGGTCAACCATAACTTATCTGGGAGAAATCTAAGAACATATAGGAAACTAGAGGAGAAATTGGGGATCTTTTAGAGAGTAATCTAGAGAGAGAGATTTGTGTGTTCTTCATCAAACCATCCTCTACACCAACCGATCAGACTCAACGAATCCAAAAGGCAAGTGGTTAACTATTGTGATTCTTAAATATGTGATAATCAATTCATATTATAGTGGGTGTAAACCATTTTTGGGTGGGTTATTACATGAAATTGGGTTTTATATTTGTGGCTATTCAAATCAATATGTAGACAATTTAGGACTGATAAATTCATATTGTGTTGTTAAGAAATTTATGATCTAATTGGGATAGATGTATGACTTGTAAAGAGATTGGGAGAAATTATCTTTAAATTCGGATTTGGGTTGTTTATTATGTATAAGTTTGATATTTTAAGTAATTAAGAAGGAATTGATTTGAAAAAGGATTATAGTAGAGAAATCTGGGTAAAAAGCTTGAGTTGGGTTTTAAAGGAGGACTGAACTGGGCGAGGAAGAAGAGAGGGAGAGACCCAGGGGTCGTTCAAACGAAGTTGAATCTCTTTAGAACGATTTGCACTGTCGTTCAAACGACAGGTGTCTCATTAGAACGACGGGATAAAATTCGACAAAAATTGTTCCCTTTACTGTTTGGGTTGATCAAGAAAATTAAAGGTTAAATTTGTACAGTAGGTGCACTTACTTTTAGCCTAAGTTATTCGAGGTTTTGAAGGGACAAGCAGTAGGAATTTATGGGATTTAATAAATGTGGAAAGTGGAGCATTTAAAAGAATAAATTAATAAGAGCGTCGAACTTATTAAGGGGAATTTGGGCAACAAATTCGAATTATTCAATTTTGGTCCAAGCGAGTGAATCCGGGTGATGTAGTTGAGCGACGCTACTTTAAATTAATTAATTAAAGTGAAACTAATTAATTAAATTAGAGTTGGACCATAGACTCGGGAATGTAATCAATTTAAATAATGAGTAAATTAATTAACTTGGAGTCTGTAACAACCCGAGGTCTTGGAGACAACGAGTTATTTATTTTGGGAGAAATAAATAATATTTTATTGGAGAAATAATTAAATTGGCAATTGAGGTCAAAATTTGAAGTTGTTAGAAAGAGTGTCGAATGTCGATTCTGAGGGTACCACAGTGTCCGGAAGGGTCGAGAAAGTCGAAATGACTGTACTTGGGGTCTATTTAGGTTTCGAAATAAAATTAGGACCATTTGACTCGAATTAAAGTCACCGAGTCATTTAAAGTGTGTATAATCATTTAAAGATGTGTATCCTGGGGTTTAGGTCTTATTAAGCCTACGGGAGATATTTCTCCAAAGAGAGAAAGAGAAAAAGAAAGAAAGAAAGAGAGAAGAAGAAAAGGAAGGAGAAAAGAGAGAGAAAGTGGACATTTTCGGCCAAATACGCGATCTCAAGGCGGATTCAGACACTACGAACCCGAGGCAAGTGATTAAACTTGCTAAATAATTATTGTGTACCATTTATTGCATGATTTGTGGATTGAATCTTTGGGTTTTAGGTTTAGTTTATCAAAACATAACTTTTGGGTATAATCTTAGATTTGATATGTAGATCTTTGATTTGAGGATAGAAATTAGTTTATATGTATTCTAGGATGATTATTGATGATATATATGTGATTGGGTTGAAGAGATATGTTGAGAAAATGATTAAAATGGATTTTGGGTATTTTGGCCTACTTAAAAAGTAGCCATTTTCGAGCGTCCTGAAGGGCCGAATTGATTCGGCCTCCTACCGAATCGATTCGGAAATTTGCAAGTGCCCAGGTCTGAGTGACCGAATCGATTCGGACCCTAGCCAAATCGATTCGGCCTGAGACAGAATCCCAGGTCTGATGACCCGAATCGATTCGCCTTCCTGGCCGAATCGATTCGCTGGGCCGAATCGATTCGGAAGCAGGGCTTTTGGGGGATTGTTTTTCTAAGAAGAATTTCATCCCTCTTTGTTCGAGGTTATCGATTGAGGATGTCTATAGGATATATTTGGAGTATGTTTTGGAGACTTTTAGAAAGTTTCCCTTAAAAGAAATAAATGGAGTCATATTGACTAAATTTGAGGAATACCGATTAGATATTTTGGTATGTTCTAAGTGGGGAATCCCACCTTATTTTGAGAATTCTATTTGGAGATGATTATGATATTAATGGGAATAATTTAGAGATACCAGATCTTAGGTCCCAAATAGGATAACTTTAAAAGGTTCATAAAATGAATTGAACCCCATTATGGATGGAGATTTATAAATGCTATTTGAGGTGCATATGGATATAGAAATATCCTTATTGATGCTTAATTTGGGAGATGTCTCACACAGTGAGAAATACAAATTGAAGAGCATTAGGATGAAAGAATATCTTTAACATGAATTGAATTTAGAGACAATTTATAATAAGAATCGACATGTGAGCTTCAAGCGAGAAATAGTATAACGTATACTAAGTGGGAAAGATGTGTGAGAATTTATGATTAGTATATCTTGAGGGAAGTATACTAAACAATGATGTTAATGAATTTGCGCCTATGGGCGTATAATAAATATGAAAATGATGTTGCAGGTATACCTTATATGATGGTATATCTTTATTATGTGGGATGTATGTATACCTTATATGATGGTGTATATACATGTTAAGCATACCCCCTCCTTGCTATCATTGGGAAGTTACGTGCGTAGAGGGTGAGCATTCTGGATAGATGAGCCGGGTGTGGATATTCCCCAGGTCATAGTCGTCCATGGTGGTTAGCAAATGACATATATATACATTTATTTATTTTGGGGGTGAGAGGTCGTGGGTATGTGTCGCTCTCACTTGCCGGTTAGGAGCTATGATCGCTGCACGGGACCTCGTGTGCGTGAGTTGATCACGAGGTGGGTGTCGTGGAACCCCACCAGGTGACCCCAGTTTGCTACGTATATGGGCTGCTAGAAGATGATAGAATATGAGCCTGCGTCCTTCGAGTTATAGCTCGGTTGGATGGTTATTATTGCTTGTGCTTGTACTTGGGTATCGAGGGCATAATGGACCTCAAGGACTGACATTGCCAGGATTAGTGTATCGGGGGGGTTCCTTGTTTGGATTTCGCTTCGGCGAGACGTCCCACGCACGAACCGCAGTGTAATGTTGGAAATTGGGGATAAGTTAGTCCTTAATGCTCATATATATATACCTATCCCGACTATCGACAGTGCTAGGAGTAGTGTAACGGGGGGGGGGGGGGGGTTCCTTGTTTGGGTTTCGCTTCGGCGAGACGTTCCACGCATGAAATGCCGTATACTGTTGAGAATTGGGAATATTAATTAATTAAAATTTGGATAATAAATTGGGTTACATGCATCTTTCATTGAGGGCATAATGAGCCTCGAGGATCAATACGGTCAGGAGTAGTGTAACGGGGGGTTCCTTGTTTGGATTTCGCCTCGGCGAGACGTCCCACGCACGAAACGCAGTGCCGTGTTGAGAATCGGGAGGAGTTTAGTCCTTAACTCTTGATGCTAATAACTCATATATAATAATTACATATATATATTGTTTACATGCCAAATAAGGGCATCAATAGAATATAATATTCTAGTAAATGAGAATGTTGATGTATTGTGATGATGTGGCTACGAGATGGATCGTGTAACTTTATATGTTCAACAAATGAACATTATAAAGATAACTATAACTATTACATTAAAGTTAATGTATATAATCTATAGATTATAGAAATAAAAGGTAGATTGGGAGATAGGTTAGACGGTTTCACTTAAATACTTCAATTGGGTTTAAGTTAGAATCCTCTTACCTAAATTAGAATCGGGCATCCATTTGGAGATCACGTGCATACACTTAGTGCGCGCTTTAGATGAGAGGTGAGTTGAATTATTATGGAGAGTTCGATTCCACATTAATCATGTAATAATGCATTTATAATTATTATGCATTTTAATACACTTGCTATAAAATGTTTTTCAACTCGGGCTCTAACCCATTTATATTTTCTCCTCCATGTACATATTGTACTACTTCAGGTGTTCCTCCGCAAGGACGCCTTTGATGTTCATCCATTCAGGATTCGTGGAGTTGTGGCATTACGGACTGTCTCAACACTTTGTTTTAGTTGGTTCCTATCTTTGTATATCTAGTTTAGGATTCAGTTGTATATTGAGTTAGTATTCAAGTGTTGTAGATTAACACTTTCATATTTCATTTCTCAGATTATTGTATTGTCTGTTACCCGACAGCATATTCGGGTATTTCTTTGTAGAGATTTTATTTGTACATTGTATTTGCACTCTTGTATATATTGGAGTTTGCACTTATCCCTCATCATAGTTAGATGTATATTGTTGGTTATGTTGCATTATTGGTTTTGTTGTTATTGTTAAATAAAAGTTTTAAAATTTTTGACAATCCAATTTTAATAGTTTCGGGTAGTTAGCCTTATATTATTAGTATTGTCAGTTGATGTTGAGACTATGCCATCTAGGATACCTGATTTAATGTAGTATAGGGCTGGCCACCCGTTATTATTTTGAGCGGGTTGTCACAGAGTCGGACCATAGACTCGGGAAAATATAGGCTAGTGCTATGGATTTTTGTGCACGGTAAAGACGGAATTTTTATATATGTACGGTGTGTGATAGTATATATATATATGTGTGTGTGTGTGTGTGTGTGTGTGCTTATAAATATCAGTGCCTAGATATTTAATTAGATTGTGTACTTTAGTGCTATTAAGGGAGGTTGCGCGATTTAGGGGAATCCCCTAGCTTGAGGAGTAGGGCGAGTATATCCCCAGGTCATAGCGTCCGTTATATGGGTGAGGGGCTTATCTCACTTTCAGGTAGGAAATATGACATCCTCCAATGTTTATGTTTTTGGCCAAGTTCGAGAGAGAGTCTGACTTGGGGTAACTAGGTTAAGTGAGCATACCTGGTATAATAGCACTTTAGAGGAAATCATACGGCGACGGTGTACTCGGAAGGATGGATATACATATGACATATGTGTGGATGTTGTGGTATAGTTACGTATATAATAGTATAGAAAAATTATATACGGGTATTATATACATGTTGCGAGAATGAATGTATTTTATATAACTAGTGAGACTGTTATATGATTTATATAAAAAGGATAATTTATGAAAGACAAGTATGGGATTGTTGTATTATAATTACACGTATATGATGGTGTAAAATTTAGATACGACCTTAAATACGTATGTGAAAAATGTATTTACTTATATAACTTGTGTCACAGTTATATGATATTATTTTCGAGGAATTTATTAAGTTAATGTGAGAGATAACTTATAACCCATTATTAATAATAATACTCAGTTTAGAGTAGTATGGCAAGGGGAGTTTATACCAGGAGTAGTTGGACGGGGTAGTATAACTAGGTAGGGTTAAGGTAACCGTTAGGTGTGTACAGTAGTTGAGGGGTGAGTATGTCCTCAAGAGAGTGCGACACTAACTTATATATGAAGCGCATTCATGCATTTTAATTATTGTAGTTAATTCACTTGTTAAATATTTTCAAAATATTTTGGTTTCTAACCCTTGCTATAAAAACTATTTTCAAAACCTTTTAGGTGTCCAGCCACAGGGACGCCGGGATTAATATTCTATTCCAGGGACACGTAGCTGCGGCACATGTGGATGCTAGCAGGAGCTTGAATTAGACGCATCGTTCTTTCTTTCCTAGAGTAGGAATCATCTATCAGTTTCAGTTTTACTTAGGGCTTGTTGCCAAGGATTTTCAGTGTAGTTTTCATATTTAATCATTAAGTTGTTGGACGATTGTTATTGGACTATTTAATTTTGTGGCCGATGGTGTATTCGGCAAGTAGTTTTATTTATTTATTCAGTTGATTATTCAGTTGTTGTGATTGGCTCATAGTATATTTTCGCATGTTTTTGTTTTCTTTAAATAAAAAAATAAAATTTGGCACCAAATTTTTGGAATACTAGGTGGTTAGTAAGTTTTAAAAAGGATTTCGAAAGTGATGCTAAGGATGAACCAACTAGAATCCCTGTTTTAATTTGATATAGGACTGATCCCTCGGTATTTTATTAGGCGGGATGTCACAGACGCTAAGAATGAACTAGATGAGATTCCTTTTTAATTTGATATAGGACTGATTACCCGGTATTTTATTAGGTGGGGTGTCACCAAAGCATGATGATTTAATAAAAAGAATAAAGCATAAAAATAACATTACCGAAGATGTAAAGAAAGCAGAACATGCGCGAGAACAAACTTCGAAAGAAGGCCGAAAATTAACAAGCTCTTGATTGAAATTCACATGCAAGAAAAGTAATAATTTTGTTCCTTGATGTTCCTCTACTTATCTAGCCTTGTAATGAATTATTATGATGATAAATGACTCATAATAACTAAATACAAAGGCTAGAATATGTTTAAAAGATTCCTTAAACTCTAAAACTCTTTAGTCTAAAAGATAAACTCAACTTCAAAATCCTGTAACAGGAGCCTCGAATCTATTCGCCTAGGAAATTATGAACTCATTCGACCTGAGAAACGGTTCTCTTATCCAGTGAAACTGGTTCGATCCTTTGCTCTGCCCAAGTGATGCTTTTGTACTCAATTTTTGCTTATTTATATTTTTTGCCCTTATATTTTCATCCCAACTTCAAATGTGCATAACTTCTTTACTGTAGCTCGAATTTAGGTGTCATTTATTCCTGCGTACTCGTGGCTTCTAATTCTTTGACTTTCAGTTGTCTTATCCTCTGGGTTCTTTCTAGAAAATTAAATATATGCCCTTGTCTTCCCTTTCTTTCAATTCTTCATCGTTTATGTTTTTCCATCCCATCAACTTGCATTAATTACCTGTAAAACATGAAGGAAAGACACAAAACACAAAATACTCACTAAAAAGGGTTAGTAGCATAAATATGGGATATATTCAGTCTAAATACACTGTACAGGACTATAAAAACACCGAAATTAATGAGATAAATATGAAACATTTATGCCTAATGAAACCTTCCTAACTTCGAACGTTGCTGACCTCGAGCAATGTAAAAGAATAAGAGCATGAGTTTAAATGGACTTCTAAATAAATAATGGGATAAGATAACTCTTTTTGGGCAGCGAGTGCATTTAGCATATATAACAAGTCGTTAAATCAATAGGTCACCCTAGTATGACGAGTGGTGTCTCGTGAGGTTATATAGCGAATTTACCCAAAAAAAATTATTTTGGACGACTCAAAGAAAATATCAAAATAATTAAATGAAAAGGTCACGTTGCACTTTTTTGGGATTTGGCTCATTTACACCTTTTTCCCCTCTTTTTTTTAATGAGAAAAATATGAAAAATAAAAGGGAAAAAAAGAGTGGGGGAGGTTTCACATTCCTTATATGGACGATGTGTGACAACCCGCTTAATTAAATACCGGACGATCACTCCTTTATTAAATTAAAATCAAGGTGAACAGTTGGTTCATTCTTAGCATCACTGTCGTAAAAATAAACTTTTCCAAATTAACACCCTAATTAATTAAGCTAAGTGTCAAAACCATTTTTTTTTTTTTTACCTTTCTAACCAAATTGTATTTTTAAAGAAAAACTTATTTATTTAATTTGTAACAACATTTTCAATAAGTAATAATCATACAACAATTATCCTGGAACATAATCCAATTACTTTAAACATTCAACATCCAAAATCCCAACATTTAAAACTAAAAGTAAAACATACATGCTGAATAAATCCCAAAATAACAGTACGAGAACTAAATAAAATATAAATGTCCCAACAAAACAGATAAATAGTGGAAAGGGCGACACATGCCCAATAAATGAGTATGATAGATGTGGAATCAAGTAAACGAAGTCGTCTATGCAAGTGGCCTGCAACTCCCACCTAAGCTGCAGCACGTTCCTTTCAAGGGATCCTAAGCAAGACGCCCCTGTGGCTGGGCACCTGTAATACATACATATATATACAAGAGAGAGAAAGAGAAGAAGAAACGGGTCAGAGCCCGATAGTGTGTTTGATTTAAAATACGTTTAGCAAGTATTTAAATTGATACAGGCCAATGCAACAACATATTAGTGCGACACTCTCTTGAGAAATTCCCAGAATTATCATGGTAAGGGTTTCCAGAATTATCATTTAAACCATAACTATATGCGATTCCTATCTCAAATCTTAGGTTTTCTTCCATAAAACTCATCCTAATCATTCCTACACTAATATGAAAGATGCATCAATGAAATAATCAAGATAAACACTTGCCTGGGATTTTCGACGTTCTGGTTTGCAGATGATTTCGGTGTGGTTGCGTAGTCCGTTGCGCGATCTACGCGTTGGTGGTGGTGGCGATGCAAACGGATGACTTTTGGGGCCTTGGATTGCCTTGGAAGCTTTCTTCTTCCCTCTCCTATTGCCGTCACTTGTGTTTGAGTTTTCTAACCCTAGCTGACTAACCTAAATGGCTGATATAGGTTTCTGATTTTCGTGGGTTTAATTGCCCATAAATGTGAAATGTCCAAAATGCCCTCCCGGGGTACCACTTAGGCCTAAAAATGCCCCGAGACCCAAACTAAACCCCCGGGTACACTTTTCTGACTAACTCGACCCTTCTGGACGCGTTGGCGCACTCAAAATGACCATACAGACAACTTATAAAATATTCACTTTTTATTTATCAAAATTTAGTCCCGACGCGACACGAGCACGTCCCGACTTAAATTTCTGAAATTGTCATTTAACTCACTCATGACATTCAATATAACCAATATAATATATTACTTTGCTCATTAGTAATATTCAACAAATTTTCCATAATTACTAACTCTCGTCACGTTAATAATTATAACATAATTAATTTCCGAATTTTTATTAAATAATTAACTCACATTAAATTTAATAACTCCCCAAATTAATATAGCATAAAAGTACGGGGTATTACATACTTCCCCTCTAATAACGGAATTTCGTCCCGAAATTCGGAAAACAAGGCATACCTGGTAAGAACAAATCTGGATATCTCTCGCGCATATCGGCCTCGCGCTCCCAAGTGGATTCCTCCATATTATGATGCTCCCACTGGACTCGCACAAGTGGAACTATCTTCGACCTCAATCTCCTCTCACTAAAGTCTAGGATAGCCACCGGTCTCTCCTCGTAAGAGCTGTCAGGCTGTAAGTCTATCTCATCTATCGCAATATGATTATGGGCCATATCATCCCGAAGATACCGTCTCAACGACGAGATGTGGAATACATCGTGAATGCGATGTAAATGCTCTGGTAGTCCCTGTATGCTACCGGACCAATCCTCTCGATGATGGGAAATGGTCCCACGTACCTCGGGGCCAATTTCCCTTTCTTCCCGAACCTTATTACTCCTTTCATAGGAGATACACGCAGTAATACTTGGTCCCCCACATTAAACTCCCGGAAGAACCGTTTCGCATCGGCGTAGCTCTTCTGCCTGTCCTGGGCTACTCGAATGCGACTCCTAATCATCTCAATCCTCGCGGAGGTTTCCTGAATCACCTCTGGTCCCAACAACTTGTTATCCCCCACCTCGAGCCAACAAGTTGGAGAACGACAAGGCCTGCCATACAAAGCCTCAAATGGAGCCATACCAATCGTAAACTGATAAGAGTTATTATACGCAAACTCTACCAGTGGAAGATGTGGCTCCCAACCTCCTCCAAAATCAAGAACACACATGTGTAGCATATCCTCTAACATCTGATTAGTACGCTCTGTCTATCCATCTGTCTGTGGGTGATAAGCTGAACTCAACCTCAACTCACTACCCATAGCCTCCTGAAAGCTTTCCGAGAAACGTGAGATGAAAATCTTGTCTCTATCTGACACAATATTCAGGGGCACCCCATGTAACCTGAAAACCTCAGCAATGAACAACTGAGCATACTGACCCGTGGTATAGTCTGTTCGCACCGGCAGAAAATGAGCCACGTTGGTCAAACGGTCTACAATCACCCAGATAGAATCGTGGCCCCGCTGTGATGTAGGCAACCCCGTAATAAAATCCATGGAAATACTCTCCCACTTCCACGCGGGTACTTCTAATGGCTGAAGTAATCCTGACGGTTTCTGATGGTCCACCTTCACCAGCTGGCAGGTAGAACACTTGGACACGAACTCAGCAATGTCCTTCTTCATCCCACTTCACCAGTATTGTCTCCTCATATCCTGGTACATCTTGTCCCCTCCAGGATGCACCGCAAATCGGGACCCGTGAGATTGGGTCATCACTGCATGACGTAATTCAGCCCCTTCTGGAACTACCAACCTCCCATTAAACCACAAACCTCCATCAAAACTAACAGAATAGGACTCAGCACCCTCGACTAGAAGTTGCACAATCTGCTCCTGGCAAAACGGGTCTGTGGTCTGTGCCTGTATCACCCTCGTAACAATCTCGGGTGTGACTGACATCACGGATATGAAAGAACGTGCTACTGCGTCCTGGTGACCCAACTCCTTCCATTTTGACGCATCAGCAACTACGTTGGCCTTCCCCGGATGATACTGTATATCGAACTGGTAGTCCTTCACAAACTCTAGCCATCTGCGCTGACGCATATTCAGCTCTCGCTGAGTGAACATGTACTGCAATGACTTGTGGTCTGTGAACAAGTGGAATTTCTCCCCCAATAAGTAGTGCCTCCATATCCTCAATGCAAAAACGACCGCTGCTAACTCCAGGTCGTGAGTGGGGTAATTCTTCTCATGTGGCTTGAGCTTGTGGGAGGCAAAAGCTATAGCCTTCTCCTCCTGCTGAAGTACTCCCCCAAGTCCCCGTAAAGAGGCATCGGTGTAAACCAGGTACTCCGCACCCGGCTTCGATAAAGCAAGGACTGGCGCTGAAGTAAGCTTGTCTTTCAGCTCGTCGAAAGCCAACTGATAAGCATCATCCCAAACATATGGTACCCCCTTGCGATTCAGGTTCGTCAGTGGACCCACTATTTTGGAGAATCCCCGAATGAATCTCCTGTAGTAACCAGCTAACCCCAAGAAACTACGCACTTCCATCGGTGTCGTGGGTTGTCCCCACTCCCTCACCGCTGACACTTTGCTCGGGTCAACTGCAATCCCCTGCTCAGAAACAACATGCCCCAAGAATTGTACCTCTCGTAACCAGAATCCGCACTTCTCGTACTTAGCATACAGCTGATGCTCTCGTAGAGTCTGAAGAACCTGCCTCAAGTGCTCGGCATGCTCCTCCTCGGAGTGTGAATATATCAAAATGTCATCTATGAAAACGATGACAAACTGATCCAAGAACTCTCTGAATACTCGGTTCATCAAGTCCATGAAAATGGCTGGAGCATTTGTGAGTCCAAACGGCATCACCCGAAACTCATAAGACCCATATCTCGTCAAGAAAGCAGTCTTCGAAACATCCTGCTCCCTAATACGTAGCTGATGGTACCCCGACCTCAGATCTATTTTTGAAAAGAAAGTTGCTCCCCTCAGCTGGTCGAACAGATCATCGATTCGAGGCAACGGATATTTATTCCGTATCGTGACTTTGTTCAGCTCCCGGTAGTCCACACACAATCTCAGTGAACCATCTCTCTTCTTCACAAACAAAACTGGAGCGCCCCAAGGTGAGGTACTCCTACGAATGAAGCCCTGACCTAACAGCTGCTCTATCTGATCTCGTAACTCACGCATCTCCGTCGGAGCCATATGGTATGGAGCGCGTGCTATAGGTCTAGCATCTGGCAATAAATCTATAACAAAGTATATCTCTCGACTGGGGGGTAGGCCTGGTATTTCCTGAAACACATCGGAATACTCCCTGACAACTGGGATCGAATCTAAGGGAATCACAACCTCCTTAGAGGTATTCTCCTCTATGTAATACAAATGAGCGGTCGAACCTCCCTCTGGGCGAGGCATCGCCACTACAAACATCTCTTGCCCCGGAATGGCAAAAACAATGCTCCCACCGAAGCAATCAATCATGGCTCTATAAGCTGCAAGCCAATCCATACCAATAATCACATCATGCTCGGGCATGTCTAAAACTAACATGTCTGCAGGTAATACCAAGCTACCAATCTCTACCCCCACTTCCCGGCATATAAAGAAAATAAGGGACCCACTCCCCAGTGGTGAGTCTACACACATCACTGTGCTCTCTGATGTGGCTAACAACCCTAAGGCCTTCGCAAAATGCGTAGCTATAAAATAATGCGTTGCCCCCGTATCAAACAAAACTCGACCCATAGTACCATGGATAGGAAACATACCCTCAATCGCGGGTGGTGCCTGTGGAGCTGCTGCCTGGTGGACATTATAGACACGTCCATACTGTAATTGCCCCTGTTGCACTGGAGCTGCTGGAACAGATGGTAGGGCTGGCACCTGGGCTGGAGCTGGGAGGGCAGGTGGAAAAAAGTGGCCTCTGTGGCTCATTACGGGCTCCCTGCTGCTGTCGGGACCTATCTACCTCCGGACAATCCTGACGCCTATGGCCGTGTCTACCACACCCAAAACATCGGCCCTTGAAGTAACCTCCCCTCTGACCCTGCTGACCACGGCCCTGCTGGCCGTTACCTCCCCGCTACTGGCCCTGATGAACACGTTGTTGGCCCTGTTGCTGACCCTGCTGTCGGTGTTGGCCTTGCTGGCCCTGATGATTAGGATGGCCCTGATGACCCTGCATATAACCCCCAAATCCCTGCCTGGAATCACCTGAACATAATCGCTTAGCAGGGTCCCCCTGATGGGAACTCTGCTCGTGCTGACGAGTCTGTCCATGAGATGGTGCCCCACTGGCACTATTACCCCCGGCCCTGCCCTGCTGGCTGGACTCTCCTGCTCTCTTGCTTCCCTGAAGATGGAAGCGGTGATCCTGGCAATGTAGCAACGTGGCATTAAGTACATCAGTAAAAGTACTCAGAGATAGATTCCCAATAAGATGCTGACGGATCCTCCAAGCTAACCCGTCCACAAACAACATAATCTTCTTGCCCTCAGTGGGTGCCTCATCTGGCACGATGGTGAGAAGTCTCATGAACTCCTCCTCATACTTCGCTACGGTAAGACTCTCCTGCTTCAGATTCAGTAATCTTCTCCTCATCTCAGTCTGCATGGCGGGTGGAAAATACTTGCGGTCAAACCGCTCCCAAAATGACTGAATAGGGATCGTGTCCCTCTCCTCCAAAGTGGTAGTGGACTCCCACCACTGCAAAGCGGCTCCCATCAGCTTAAAGGAAGCCAATAAGTTCTTCTGCACGTCGGTTCACTCATACATACGGAGATGCCGCTGGATGTCTTTCTTCCACTGGCTAACTGTGACAATATCGGAGCTACCAGAGAACTCAGGGGGATGCGCTTTCTGAAAAGCATCCCGAACCCTCTCCCATGCAGATGGAAGCTGTGCTGGTACTGGCGCCACTGCCTAAACCTGGGGTGGAGCCTGCTGAACCACCGCTAGTGCGGCATTCACCGCCTGAGCAACAATGGCGGCTACTTCATTTTCATTCATTGTGCCTTGTGCCGAAACTGCTGGCTGCTCGGCCTGGGCACGCCTATCCTTCGGAGCACGTCTCAGAGGCATCTGAAATGTGAAGAAGTTTATTAGTCTACAGTCATTATCAAATCTCAAATAGCTGAAGACATAAACTTGAAAGAAATAATACAGCCATTCTATAATAGGGCTCTATAGCAATAACGTTAAGCTGAAAGCGAAATAAGCCGTACAGATCCTATGGACACTAGAACCTGATGCTCTGATACCACCTGCGACACCCCGCCTAATTAAATACCGGGCGATCACTCCTTTATTAAATTAAAATCAAGGTGAACAGTTGGTTCATTCTTAGCATCACTGTCGTAAAAATAAACTTTTCCAAATTAACACCCTAATTAATTAAGCTAAGTGTCAAAACCATTTTTTTTTTTTACCTTTCGAACCAAATTGTATTTTTAAAGAAAAACTTATTTATTTAATTTGCAACAACATTTTCAATAAGTAAGAATCATACAACAATTATCCTGGAACATAATCCAATTACTTTAAACATTCAACATCCAAAATCCCAACATTTAAAACTAAAAGTAAAACATACATGCTGAATAAATCCCAAAATAACAGTACGAGAACTAACTGAAATATAAATGTCCCAACAAAACAGATAAATAGTGAAAAGGGCGACACATGCCCAATAAATGAGTATGATAGATGTGGAATCAAGTAAACGAAGTCGTCTATGCAAGTGACCTGCAACTCCCACCTAAGCTGCAGCACGTTCCTTTCAAGGGATCCTAAGCAAGACGCCCCTGTGGCTGGGCACCTATAATACATACATATATATACAAGAGAGAGAAAGAGAAGAAGAAACGAGTCAGAGCCCGATAGTGTGTTTGATTTAAAATACGTTTAGCAAGTATTTAAATTGATACAGGCCATTGCAACAACATATTAGTGCGACACTCTCTTGAGAAATTCTCACCTCTCTTCTAATGTGCACACCTATCGCACTAACCTTCCCAATGGTTTTTCTTATCATTATTGCACTAATCTTCCCAATGATTTAACTTATCTTAGATTACTTGTAAGATTCAAAATTTAACGATTCAATTGTTTGAAAAGAATATTTTAATTAGTAACCATAGTTCTCATTTTAACTTTATTAATCAATAAAGTTTTCCAGCGTCATATTATACTTTCTCAAAATAAGTATTTACAATTTGAGTCATCAACCATGTCCTACACATCACATCACAGTAGGCAGTTCCGGATTTCAGAATTTCATATATATATTAACTACTCATAAAATATATATATATATATCATAACAGCACCCCAAATAAAAACTATGGTGCGGGCATACTCTACTATCCAATCCCCATATCACTCGTACTAAGGGAATACAAATTCGGAATCACTCTCGAACTGTATTAACACATACTCAAACAATATTGAGGCGAAGTATAGATTTCAAGTCCCTTAGGACCGTCTGAACTATCACTGCGATAGCTTGTACCAAGGATACCTATACACAAACAATATGGGGCGAAGCATAGATTCCAAATTTCTAAGAGGAAAGCACATACCCGCATCTCTTAGGACCGTCTGAACTATCATTCCGATAGCCTGTACCAAGGATATCTATCTTCTAGGGTACAAGTCAATATCCCCCATAAAGGTCCCATCGAGATAAGACTGTCCCAGCGCGGAAACCTCAGGGATAGCAAGTAGCGTGGGCATGATTTCACACATAGATAGTATATGCATACACAATCATATAACTATACTAATATTACTATATCAATAATGGGTATATTCTCAAATCCCATAGTTACGACTTTTATTTAACGTTATTTAGTTATCACATATAACCGTTCACATCTTACTTTAATTTTGAGGAACCTTTCCACTTACTACATAACGCTCAGGGATTCTATCATCGGACCGGTCCGCCTGCAATAAAAGAATCGATCCGGCTAACCGGACCGGTCCGCCTCATACCCGGACCGATCCGACTACTGAAGGCCAGTATACCCCGGACCGCAAGCGAACCGATGAAGCCTGGAAAATAACCGATCCGATCATCAACGGACCGATCCGCCTCAGAATAAAAGAACCGATCCGGTCAATAGGACCGATCCGCCTCAGACCCGGACCGATCCGCCTGGGATAAACTTAAACGATTTCGCAGAATTTCAGTTACGGGTTTCATCTTCTAACTTACACCAAATCCATATTTTACAATCCCAACGTCTCAAAATTTGTACTACTAACATCCTAACATGATATCATACATTTCCTACGTAAAGCATGTCAATTTACGTCACTAAACATGGATTAATCATGCCATAATTCATTTAAATATTCAAGAACCCTAGAAATCTCTAAATCATGGTTCCAATCTGTTTTTTTAGAATTTTCTTCTTATAAACATCATAATTTCGTGGGTAAATTCCTCTACATGGCAAGGGTTTCCAGAATTATCATTTAAACCATAACTATATGCGATTCCTATCTCAAATCTTAGGTTTTCTTCCATAAAACTCATCCTAATCATTCCTACACTAATATGAAAGATGCATCAACGAAATAATCAAGATAAAAACTTGCCTAGGATTTTCGACGTTCTGGTTTGCAGATGATTTCGGTGTGGTTGCGTAGTCCGTTGCGCGATCTACGCGTTGGTGGTGGTGGCGGTGCAAACGGATGACTTTTGGGGCCTTGGATTGCCTTGGAAGCTTTCTTCTTCCCTCTCCTATGGCCGTCACTTGTGTTTGAGTTTTCTAACCCTAGCTGACTAACCTAAATGGCTGATATAGGTTTCTGATTTTCGTGGGTTTAATTGTCCATAAATGTGAAATGTCCAAAATGCCCTCCCGGGGTACCACTTAGGCCTAAAAACGCCCCGAGACCCAAACTAAACCCCCGGGTACACTTTTCTGACTAACTCGACCCTTCTGGACACGTTGGCGCACTCAAAACGACCATACAGACAACTTATAAAATATTCACTTTTTATTTATCAAAATTTAGTCCCGACGCGACACGAGCACGTCCCGACTTAAATTTCCGAAATTGTCATTTAACTCACTCATGACATTCAATATAACCAATATAATATATTACTTTGCTCATTAGTAATATTCAACAAATTTTCCATAATTACTAACTCTCGTCACGTTAATAATTATAACATAATTAATTTCCGGATTTTTATTAAATAATTAACTCACATTAAATTTAATAAATCCCCAAATTAATATAGCATAAAAGTACGGGGTATTACACGGTGCTCCGCCCAATTGAATTGGCATTAATAGGCTTGGACTCACATACGGTGCAACCCCATCCGGTGACAAAAATCAGAGCAAAGCAATATATAAAAAGCGCGTAAGAAAGAGACATTTTACCTGTTTTAGTGAAAGCTGCCACTACACCATATGCGAATGGTCGCGGCTAAAATACCTAACCATGACTATGGGTCATGGCCAAGTGCCGGGAACATTTCGGGCGTGACTATTTCGTGGGTCACGCCCTATATTCTTGACCAAATGAAGGGTTATGGACCTAGGGGTCACGGAAGACGGTCGCGAACTATAGCCGTGACCCATACACAGCGCTAGCCCCGACTCAAGGCTGTGATCCATCCTATGAATATTGAAATTGGCCACGGACCAAGGTCGTGATTCGATTTAGCTATTCTAATGCATTAAAGTGATAAATACACAATCAAAATATCTCTTATCTCTTTTTTTGCCAAAAGAGTCCATCAAATCTATAAAAGACTATAATTTCTAATTTACAAGTTCAAAATTCACAAAATTTATATATTTAGAATCTACTCGTCAAGATGTATCAAACAACACCCATTTTCGATATTTTTTGACAAAAAATCTAAACAGATAAATTTACTGTTTCTGTAGAACCTTCATTTTTTATAGTGAAAACTCTTGTCCTCCAGCTCGAGCGATAGGGTCGCTCTCACGAACCAAAAAAAATGAAGAAATGGACGAAAAGAGAGAAAGAGGGATAAAGAAAGAAATAAGGAGAGCGAAATACTCCAGCCAGAATTCTGGTGGCCCCTGATGAGATTTTTTAGGGGATTGTTTTTGGCGAATCTCCGATGGGGTGGGGTGGGGTGGAGGTAGATGTGGAGGTGGGCTACTAGAGAGAGAAAAAGTGTGGGGTTATTTGTTTATTTTTATATAGGGAGAGTAAGTGGGTTTAAAATGGGTACATGTGAGGGTACACTTATCTAAATATATGTAGTCTATGAAAAGGACATGGTGCATTAAAAAAAGTCATTGAGATCTAATGCATCTTTGACCCCATAAATAGGGCTAATCTTGAATTGTCCCCATCAATTACAATATAAGAACATCCTTTGAATAACAGGTACTAGTCTACTTTATATCCTACTTATTAGGGAGTCTTGAAGAGATAATTATCCAACCTAACCCTTCAATTGATAAGTTAAGTGTGCATTAGCGGGCGATTTTTTTTTTATCTTGGACAGTGGATCACAAGTTAAAAACTCTTGGTAGATTTGGCATTTGATAAATAAGGCATATGGTTTGGAATAATTCTTATCACCCCATAATGATTTATGATTGATAATACCATCCATATAGTCTTCGAGGGATTAAATAACAAAGAAAAATGTAAAGCTATAAAGGACGGTTTCAATGGGATCAAAGACATGTCCATTCATCGGGATTCATGGTCAATCACCAACAAAATAAATGGAGAGTACAAGGAGAGAGATCCAAGGATGATGTATCACCTTAATAAAGTGAAAAATCTTCTTAAGTCCTTTAAGTTCTCCAAGATTGAAGAGGAACTGCAAAAGCCATGCCGACGCACTGGCCTCTTCTACCCTGATTTCAAATGAACTACCAAGGCAAAATATATTGAAAGTATAAACAATACTAGATCTTGATATTATGATGATGTGGATTTATAAACCGTTAATGGACCCAATAATTATATACCTATTATTTTTTTAATGCAACAAAATATAAAAATGGGATTAAACATCGATGTCTATAAGATTCAAATGTGTTTAATGTTACAAAACATTTACCTAAAGAGAGATAGTTATAACTTTATACATCATATTAATTAACCAAGATATGAAAATGATTAAGAATACTTAATGATTATTAAATTGTTTTTATCACCTCAGCTCTTTCGGTATATGATCCCATATAAAATTTTACTTTATGCGTACACACGCCTTGAGAGAACTTCAAAAAGACTTGAGAGAATTTATTTTTCTCCTGCTATCCTCTCCTAGATGACATCTCCCTTCCACTTTTCAAGATTATTTATATCTATCTCTATCTTTATCTCTCTTTTTGTATCTCTATCTCTCTATCTCTATTATGATGAGTGCATTCCTTAACTTTTGGTTCCTCCCTTAACTATATATAAGTGAGGGAAAGTCTAGGATTAAGCGAGGAATGTCTTGTTCATAATTAAGGACTATACGAGGAGCATGTGGAAAAATAATTAAAATGGAAACCAATAGAAATATGAAATTCCTCATTAATCCGTATAATCATATTTCCACTATACCATTAGTTTCAATTAACTTCACTAAATAATTGTAATTGTACTTAAATTTAATTATTTCAAAATTATTGTATGATAGTTAATAGCACTTATAAATTTAATTATTTCAAAATTATTGTAATTGTACTTATAAATTTTACTTGTCATATAATATGATTAAGTCTTGAATAATTGCAATTATACATACTTATTGAAATTTAATTTCATGAACTACTAAATCCCTAAGAATAAACATAATCTATTTAATGCTATACATTATTATTAAATAATTCATTAGGTTTACTAGTAGAAACAAAACATATAAGTCCATTAAGGGGATATTGCCACCCATGATTAAGTAGTGTTAAGCACTAACTCTTGATAATGACCATTTAATTATTTACCAAAATTATAAGGCTTGCTGATCCAACAAATTGATCCGCACTCATTAGCAAATCAAATCAATAATTACATGAATATTTTAGTATCCAGTATTACTTGGGATTAAGAATCTATTTACCCTTTAAAAACAAGTGAAATTATGAAAATTAATAATAGTAAATATATTGACTTTAATTTCATCTTTGTCATATTCTATACATTTACAGTATACCATTACAATATTCTTTGTACTACTGGATGTCAAATCCTATCTAAGTTGTGAATGGTTATCTTACAGTAGAACCAAAACTTTGATCTTCCATGAGTAAACCAAACTCTATTTAACAAAATTCCTATTGAGTATAATTTAATAACATAGTTGTATATGTAATAATAAATTTAAATCATTCTCACTTAAATTCACATTAAAAAGAGCAAAATAAAATGTTATTAAAATAAGTAATTTTCTTTACAATCACATGGTTTAAAGATAAAATATCCCACTTATACTTAAAGCCATGTCGCGATGCATTTAACGCCTATTAAATTTATATGACTATCATAATTCCTTATTGATAGGATATTTATATGATGATATTCTAGGTTAGGTTGTTCTCTGATGCAATTTTGTTCACTATCACTTCACCTATTTTCAGGATTTCTCAAATTTGGTGATACTTACATTCAATGTGTTTAGCCTTTTGTAGACATGAGGTTCTTACTAATTAGCAATTATTATGCCATTGTCATAATAAAGTGTAATAAATTACCGGATTAAAAAACCACTCACAAATTGTAAGCCATATAACCTTCTAAGCTACCTTTGAAATGGAACATATCCAACCTCCATGGTGGAGTCGACATTGCATTATTCATTTACACTCCTAGAACTAACATATCCACCTCTTAGAGTAAACATATATCCTGAAGTAGACTTTATGGACTATATATTTGACTAAAAATCAGAGTTAGTACAAACAATGGGTAAAAGGCAAACTAACAGATAATATCTAGTTGTTTTACATACTTCAGAATGGCTTGGTAATACCTCAAATATTTAGTAATGATATAAATTGAGATAAATTAATAATTTAATTATGTGGACATGATAAATAAAATGATAAAATAATTAATAATGTGACTTTCTTAAATATAATAATATTTATGTGTATCGCTTATGCGTTGATTGTTAATAATAATAATAATAATAATAATAATAATAATAATAATAATAATAATAATAATAATAATAATAATAATAATAATAATAATAATAATAATAATAATAATAATAATAATAATAATAATAATAATAATAATAATAATAATAAGAAGAAGAAGAAGAAGAAGAAGAAGAAGAATGATGATAATAATAATGATAATAATAATAATAATAATAATAATAATAATAATAATAATAATAATAATAATAATAATAATAATAATAATAATAATAATAATAATAATAATAATAATAATAATAATAATAATAATAATAATAATAATAATAATAATAATAATAATAATAATAATAATAATAAGAAGAAGAAGAAGAAGAAGAAGAAGAAGAAGAAGAAGAAGAAGAAGAAGATAATAATAATAATAATAATAATAATAATAATAATAATAATAATAATAATAATAATAATAATAATAATAATAATAATAATAATAATAATAATAATAATAATAATAATAATAATAATAATAATAATAATAATAATAATAAGAAGAAGAAGAAGAAGAAGAAGAAGAAGAAGAAGAAGAACAACAACAACAACAACAACAACAATATAATTACTTATCCTTAAAAATATTGTTGGATTTATATCGGGTTTTAAATAATTATTAAACGGACCAAAAAAGGTATAAATGATGGGAATATGTACCCATGGGTGGGTAACCTAATGGGGTTAGTTTGAACATGTTTCATTTGGGTTTGGAGGTTCATAGACCTAATTAAAATTAGGGTTAGTATAATTTCAAGATTTAACATATAAAAGGAAATTTCACCTACCCCTAATTCAATATAATAGGTCAATAAACCTTAAAATCAAAACTTAAACCTAAAGAAGACACTTTAAAGAAGAATAGGCAAATTGAGAAGGAATAGGGAAGAGGGAAACTTAAGGAAGAAGCTAGAAGAAAGAACTTGAGAATAATTGGGCTAATTAAGGAGAATCAACACCAAATTCATCTTCTATAGTTCACATCAAAAGCGTATTTTCGTCTAAACCTAAGGCAAGAAATTTTCTCCTACTCCTCCCATTTGAATCTCTTTATAATGACAAATCTTGTTTAACAAAAATAAAAACATCTTAGTAAATTAATTGAATTAGTAGAATTCAAATAGAAATCTTAAAATTGAGAAATTTGGATTAGTTAATGTTTAGAAATTATAATTAAATATCCTGAATTTTAAATCCATCTTATAACTTGAATTCGTCATGATTTCACTTTGAAATCCAAGAATTATACAATTAGGAATTTCTATTTCATATGTTTAGGCAACATCTTGCAGAAACTAAACTAATGTTATAATTAGATTAAGTTTAGTTTAATCATTCATATACTTAACAGAAATGGATAGGATTTCATGTAGATTATAAAATTGGGGATTTAAATATGTTATAATAATGTTAATATATGAATCACCAACTGAAATTATGTAATTGAAATCATCAAACCAAGTTTAGACATTGTGAATTCATATGTTGTGGTGTTCATGTCCTATGTGTTCTTATGCTTGGTTGATTTATAATTGTTATGCAATTGACAATTACATGTTTTACACTCATATAGAAGTAAGATAAGTCTATAAACAACCACAATTTTTTTTTGAATAAATTCAATTAAAATTTATTATAATTTAGGGTAAAAATCTTAACTAAAACAAAGTAGCCTAGGAAAAGTCCCAGACCCAGATCAAGATAGATTGGAGCTAGATAGAACTAGATTTGGCACTTTGCCAGATGTTGGTTTGGTCTTGGTTTTGGTCCGGGTTGATTTGGGGTTGATTCGGAAAGGATCTTGATTGTTGTTGATATAAATTTTAAATGTAAACCATGGTTTTAAAGACATGAAATGTTTAGTAACTGACGCGTCTAAATAAATATCTCTCTAACATGCGTGATTACTGTTTAAGTGTAAACCGGTTGCTCGAATAATAATTCGGTAAACCGGGTGTCGAACACAAGGACTAAGACGAATGCCTGTGACGATAAATAAGTAAGAAGATTAACCCTAACGATTGACTCATGAAAAAGGAAAGAAAAGATGATTGTGATGAGAATATATATTGCTACTACGAAATCAATGAAATCTTAAATAAACTAACTACGCATGCAAAACTTAAAAAATTACAGATTTATTAATATGAAAGAGGGATAAGGTCGGAATACAATCCCCCAACCCCTAGTAATTTCACCAGATACAAAACTAGTCGAGAATTAGAAATTTAATTGAAACAAAGACTTTATTTATTTCAAGTATTACATATATAAATGAATGAACCCGCACAATACGTAATCAAGAATAAAAATAAAGTACATGACGAGATGGTTAAAACACGATCGCATTCCTAACACCTCAGTTATCTAGGACAAACGGAGTTAAAAGTCCTACAACGGTTGCGTTAACAATATGACATGCTCCCAATTAATTATTTAACTCAAGAACCCATTTTTATATCCATGCGAACCAGTTAAGGTTGGGTTTATGCATTCCAACCCAAGAAAATCTAGTTGGACTAGACGTTACTAAAGATAGACACAATTTTGACGTTGCATGTGAATTAATTCATAATTAAAACGAATCTAAACATGCAAGAATGACTAAATGATGCTAGAAATTCAAAAAGATAATTAAAGGCAGAGATCAAAAGAGTAAAAGGCAACTTATATTGAATATTGCATGAAGGAGCTCTACAAAGCATAAATTTGGTGCCAAAATAATCACTTAGGTTCTTCCTTTTTTTTCTCCTCTCAAAACTAGGTTAAAGCCAAATTAGATATGACAAATTATGTTTTTCAACTCAATGAACCCATTTTTACCAGAGTCTTAAACCCATACAACTCTAGGCTAAAAGATTGGGAAAAAATAAAAATTTCGCTTTTGATCATTTTTCACGGTTTTTAAGCGTGGCTTGTTTTTTTCCTGGAGCGTGGCTAATGGCGAACCGGTTCGGGTGTGCAGGATAATTACAATTTCGCCCCTGGATTCTTCTCAACTTCAAACTCGCATAATTTCTTCACTGTAGTTCGGATTGAGGTGACGTTTTTTCAAGTATTCTTGTGACTGCAAGATCTTCAACTTTCTACTTGGCCCCACCTCTGAACTAAGGCTAAAAATTACAAAAAAGCCCCTCAACTTTCTTTTCTTGGTTTCTTTCACTAGTTTGGTTTCTCTCCCGCATTTACTTGCATGAAATACTTGTAAAACATATGAGAAATGAAAAAAATTAGTAATACTCGTCAAAAAGGTTTAGTGGCATAAATATGCGATAAATTTGGGTTAATTACAATGCACGGGATCATAAAACGACCGAAATTAAAGGGATAAATATGAAATATTTATGCCTAATTAGTAGTTTGTAATGTTATCTATTGAACTATTGCGATTACATCAATGTAATAAAAACACGTAAATGAGTTAATGTGAATAAACATAAGGTGGAATGATCGAAATAGCGATTAGGACATAAATAATGAGAATTTTCAAATAGAGAAACTTCTAACGATGTTGAGTATAGTTTGAGACCAGACACACACACGCGCGTGCGCACACACACACACACACACACACACACACACACACACACACACATATATATATATATATATATATATATATATGTATATATATATATATATATCAAGGTTCTAAAAAATGCGGGGCGTGATTGAGGCGTGGAGGCCAAGCCTTAAGCCTTAGAAGCCTAGGCGGGCCTAGGCGTGAAAAAACGTGAAAAGGCGTTTAGGCCTTCTTATTATATTTTAATATTTTTTAACCATAACAAGGCTATTAAAATACAAAAATTGCACATATCATAAAAATATGTCTTAATATATGCAAATTAAAATACTATTTGATTATTTTGGGTGAGATAATGGTCTGGTTTGTAAACAAATTCTTTAAAAGGCGACATCGTTTCACTAAAGCATTGTTGTTTTTAGAAAAAAGTGCGCCTTAAGGGTTTTACCAAGAATAAGGCGTGAAAAGCGTAAGGCGAGGCGTTTCTCCCAAGCCTTAAGCCTAGGCGGAGCCTAGGCGGGTTTTTTAGAACAGTGATATATATATGATCTAATCGTGATGTTTTGGTGATTATGCATATTAAATATAATTATTTCGGACACTCTATATCATGTATTAATATGATTTCGTGGTATAGGCTTCGATGGACGATCTACCTGTGAGTATTAAGGCGAAATTGCATCGTATGCGTGAGAGGATGCTCTATATGATATATGGAGACGAGTACACTTTATATTATTATAATTGAGTTATGAAAGAGGCCATGTATATTATACGAGCGGAGTATATGCTCGGTGATTAATGTCTTATGCTTGAGCTGTGAGGGAGGCCATGTATGTTATATGTCAAGTGCTAAGATCTTCATTAGTTATATGGTTTATGAGTGATACTTTACATTATTTATATGAACTTTGTTGGGAATAAATCCACGCAGAATAATATGAATCTTTGATTTATTAAAGAATAAAAAGAGGTCAAACCAAAAAGTAAATTTGAGGAACAAACGTATGATTTTGAACACAATAACTTTGCGAATCAATTTGCAATCCGATGAGCAGAAAAGTATTTATTGATGATTAAGTGTTGCCTTATTTTAGATCTCCAAAAGTTTTCTTAAACCATAAAAAGTTCGAATCTTATAGTGTATGATCCTCCCCAAAGTCAAGTCAGTAGGTGGACACCTTTTGAGATGAAAATCCTTGATTATGATTGAGATATGGGGGTCTCTCTCTACCCCTCTTCACAATAAGGTTTCCTATAAACCCTCTCGAACCCTAATGATCAATAATAATAATAATTAAAACCCCTCCCCATACCTTTATATACAAGTACAAAAGGTGTGATTGAGCCAAACTGGATCTCTTAAGAGTATGGGCCTAACTACTTATATGGACTACACTAAGGACCCAATATAAATAATTAAATTAGCTTCAAATAAATAATGTAAAACAACAAATTACATTTACCATTATTTACTTTATTTATTTATTTAATCGTAATTCATTTTACTAAAATTATGACTGCGCTTCAATTTAATCATCTCAAAAATCACTTAGATGTAATTAGGTCTTATTTGCAAAGTCGATAATGATACATAATATCATTCCCCGCGTAAAGCTTTGGAAACCCTATTGGTCAAATTAATTTTCCCCTTATTAATTTTAACAATCATCTAATTCATTCCTTAATTATAAACTCAGCTTATTTTGCTACTCCACCGAATTATAAATAATTCATTGATTAGGTTTACTGGTGAAAATAAATCTTATAAGTATATCAAGGGGGTATCGTAATCCAAGGTATCCCTAAGTGTGGACTTCTCTGACTTAAGATCTTAGACCTACTTACATAACTGTCACCCAATATGTGGGTATCATTTGATTCAATCTAAGATTATAATTCGATTCCATAGCAATAAAAGCAACAATCACATAAGCATTCCAATCTTCATAATTCACGGGATTAATAATCTATGCACTCGTTACAAATGGTTCGAGATTGGATAATTCTAATCAAGACAAACCTTAGACTCAAATATCATGGGTGTTCTTGTTCAATACATTTCTGGGATGCACCAATTATAATCCTCTATTGAACTATCCCACAAGTTCTCCAACCACCAAACAGGGCCCCATAGTTTGAGATAAACTACTAAGATTATGTCACAACCATTCTGATGGGATGTCAACTCTCTATTTAGGATGTAAACTAATCAATAGTGCTAAAATCGAATTCCATTCTCCTTGAAATTAACCTGAAGTCGACTCACTAAAAGTACTATTGAGCTCTATTGACAGATGTAACAATCCTCATTTTCTCACGTAAAGGTTAGCCAAACACAACATGCAGAAGATGAAGCTTGTTACACAATCTATATCATTCGCAGCATAAAGACCATAAAAATATTTATTTTCAACCCACATTTTGAATTTAAAATTGGATTTAAATTAATATTCAAGATAATAATAAATCCAACATCCACATAATATAAATAAAACACGACATAAACATAAATGTCTCAACTAGCTGAAATAAATAGAATTCAGGCTTATGCCCATACAATAATCCCAAAAATAATGAAACTGAAATAGAGAATCAACCGAGTCTAGGATAAATTATATGAAGTCCAATACAAAAGGTGAGACTGCAAGGTCGATCTCTCGATAGTCCTGTTATCCCAGTCTAGGAGCACCAGGGGGAACATTTACAATTTTAGGTCAACGCCCTAGACTGTGCAAGAATTAAATTATTAAATTTATTGAGATAAAGTGCAGTCAATTCAAAGCGAACATCTCCCATTGTCGCTCACATGCATTAAAAATTCCACCGCTCATCTAAGAGCAATGTTAGATGTGCAACCACCAAAGTTCAAAAGTAGATAGCGTATAAATGTGTCAACATAATTTTAAGGATGCATCTAGAATAATTAACATGATGAAATAAAATCATTTACAATCCAGTTTCTACTACTCAAGGTACCCCATTCACTACCCATATAATGACATAAAAAAATTTCATGCATACTACATATTATTGGGTATGTATCTTATAGTCTACATCATTAACCTAGGAGTTTATCTTATTCATTTCCATTAATTTATATATATATATATATATATATATATATATATATATATATATATATATATATATATATATATATATATATATATATATATATGTGTGTGTGTGTGTGTGTGTGTGTGTGTGTGTGTGTGTGTGTGTGTGTGTGTGTGTGTGTGTGTGTGTCCTTATATATATGCGACTCTAAGGCATCTACCAATAGTATCTCGTTCGTGGTCTATGGATAAGTTCGGAGGAGTCTCGTATCCACAATGGATATCATAATACTCATACAAGTGGAGTGGTACCTAAGTAGTGCACCTTTGAATGGACGATACCCATCGACGACACATGGATCCCATCATCAACACTTATCTCCCATAAGTGGCGTTGATATGTAGTACCTAAAATATGACCTACAGTACGCCTAGCCCACCTGTGCCAACATGTGCTATGGTCCCGAACGAGTATAACATCAACTGATAGGAAAATACACAAATATAGGTATGTCCAAACAAAATGTAAATACATATTACCATATGTAAGGGTAATTACTCCATAATTACCCCTTGCTGCCCTGTAAGGATCATCTATAAATATCCTTCGTTAATAATTAACCATCAGGTAATTTTATTAACTTCCTTTTCTTTAAAAAAATCCAATTAACCATCTAGTTAATTATTTAAGTCCCCTTCCTTCAAATAATACTTTAAACCATCTAGTTAATTCCTTCCGATATTTACCCCAAAAATTAACCTCTTACCAGTCCTGTAAGGATTTCTTATAGACGTTCTACGTTGATGATATAACATCTTGTAAATTATTAATTTTTTTCCTTTATGCATTACGATCACCTATATAGTAGATTTAATTTCTACTCGTATTACTAACATCAGTACTACAGTTTTAATAAATTTTACGATTAGCCATATAGGGTCCCACCAACGCGTATGAATTCTTAAATTCCCCTAGACACGACAGCGAACCCCATGCTTGGACCCCCATGAGGCCGAACTGGTTCTGACCAGGGGCTAATCGGTTCGCCCATGTGCGACTGCCTACTTCCCCATAATCTTTTTCCCTAGATCGAGAATTTAACACTTCCATCAAAATATAATTCCAACAGCTTGATCTTTAATATAATTTTCAATCTGGGTTCCCATAAGTTTGTTTACCCTCTTAGGGTTATTTATTATGAATTTTAAATCCCGGATCAAGTCCCAAATCCACGAATTTCATGTTATTGGTGGTTTCATACCAAATCAAATTTATGCCTATAAATTCCCTATAATTCAACCATGATTCAAGGGTAATCTACATAAATTCTAGATCTTTAACATATACAATAATCATCTACTTGTGATCAACCATATCATTTAAACTAGGGCTTTAAAGTGTGAATTCGTATCATCCAACTCACAATTAATACCCATCCTTATTTTTGGATTTTCTATCTTATTTTTTACATCAAATCCTTAAAAACATGTTTCAATTCATCATTATGTTACCACAAATCCCTACGAAATCCATAATTCTACATGGAAGATAAATGACAAAGAATTAAGAAATATTTTAGACAATTAAAGTAAGCTAGAAAAAAATTTCGTGATTTTTTTGAGGATTTCTTAATGAGTTCTTTAGCTTTCTTTCTTGATTTCTCCCTCTCCTTAGCCCTTTGCCTCCTCTCTCTTCCCAAGATGTCTACTAGGGTTGTTGGTTAATGATGGGGAGTTTCCTTAATCTCCTAATTTATATATTCTAAACTCAATTCCCTAGTTAGGCCTAAGGTCCCATATTTAGACTCCCAAATGGGCCCAAACTCAAAATCTAACTACTCCAATAACCTCCCAACGTATATACTTATATCCCGGGACTACTTAAAGGTCCAAAACACCTAAATATGCCCATATAACCTCCAAAAATGCATCCCAATTATTTTTATTCAACATAGACATTTTTATTATGTTTAGACGACGCTTAACCATAAATTAATTACTGTATGATTTATTTTCTGTGAGTGAATCTATCATGACCAATAATTATAAATTCAAGAATAAGTATGGTTTCTCATTTTAAATTTTACTCATTTAAATTTAAATTCCTTTATATATTCCAAACTTAATACGAAATTATTAAATTAATTTCCATCATAATATTTTATTTCGAAAAATGAGGTAATAACACCCATTTTCTCACGTAAAGGTTAGCCAGACACAGTGCACCGAATATGGGGCTTATTATTCAATCTTATCAATCTCAGCATCAGGACCATAAAAATATTTATTTGCGACCCATATTTTGAATTTAAAACTGAATTTAAATTAATAATCAAGACAATAATAGATCCAACGTCCCCACAATATAAATGAAAACCCAATATAAACATAAATGTCTCAACTGGCTGAAGTAAATTAGATTCCAATCTTATGCCCATACAATAATCCCAAAAATAATGAAACTGAAATAGAGGAGCAACCTTCTCTAGAATCAGTAATATGATGTCTGATGCACAAGGGTAGACTGCAAGGTTGATCTCTCAATAGTTGTGTTATCCCTATCTAAGAGCACTTAGGGGGAAGGGGGAAACGTTTATAATTATGGTCAGCACCGTAGAGTGTGACTTACTAAATTTATTCTACAAAAGTACAGTTAATTCACAGTGAACATCTCCCATCGTCACTCACATACATTAAAAATATCACCCCTCATCTATTAGTAGTGCTAAACGTACAACCAACCAAGTCCAAAAGTAGATAGCGTATAAATATGTCAATGTTATCATAAGGATGCATCTAGAATAATTAACGTACTGAAATAGAATCATTTACATTCCAATTCCTACTACCCAAGGTAGCCCAGTCACTATCCATAAAGTGACATTACTATTTGTCATGCATACTACATAGTATTGGGTTTGTGTTTTATAGGCTACATCATTAGACTACGACTTTATCTTATTCACTTATATTAATTTGTATGCATGTCCTTATATATATGCGACACTAAGGCGTCTACCAATAGCATCTCGTTCGTACTCTATCGGTAAGTCCGAAGGAGACTCCTATCCGCAATCGACATCACAATACACATGCAAGTGGGGTTTTATCTATGCAGTACACCATTGCACGCTCCATATCCATAGGTGACACATGGATCCGAGTATCAATAATTATCTTCCATAAGTGGCACTTCTATGAAGTTCCTTAAATTTGACCTACAATACACCTAGCCCACTTATGTCGACATGTGCTACGGTTCTGAATGCGTGTAACCCCAACTGATAGGGCAGTCCACAAACATAGGTATGTCCAAACATAATGTAAATACATATGACCATATGTAAGGGTAATTACTCTATAATTACCCCTAGTTACCCCGTAAGGATCATCCATAATCATCCTTCGTTAATAATTAACGATCTGGAAATTTTATTAACTTCCTTTTCTCTATAAAATACAATTAACCATCTAGTTAATTATTTAAGTCCCTTCCTTCAAATAATACTTTAAACCATCTGATTAATTTCTTTCGATAATTACCCCATAAATTACCCTTTTAACAGTCCCTTAATGATTTTCTCTAAACGTTCTACATTGATGATTTACCATCCTGTAAATTATTAAATTTTCTTCCTTTATACATTACGATCAACCATCCAGTAGATTTAATTTCTACTCCTATTAGTAACATCACTACTACATTTTTAATAAATTTCATGGCTACCCAAATAAGGTCCCACCAACTCGTACGCATGTAACACCTCGTAATTTCTGGGTTATTATTTTATTTAATTAATTCGATAATTAGTAAATTCACTTGTGTCGTAAATTAATGAGAATTAATTAATGGGAATATTTAAAAGTGAATATATTTAAATAAGTTAACGGATGAGAGTTAATTTTAAAAATTTATTCCTGATGGCGATTTTAAGTGCGCGGTTGAGTCCGACAGGGTCGAAATAGCCCGAAATGAGTGGTTATATGCATATATTAGGTGTCGGAGCCTAATTAGACATATGTGAGCTCCATATAGAGAGTATGGACCCTTTTCATAAGGCTCATTTGCCCAAAAACGTGAATATGATTTTAACCTCAAATGTGTAAGGGTTAGGCAACATAAATCATATTAGAAGACTAAAAGGGGAAAAAACTTAAAGGGAGAGCCAAAGAGAAAAGGAACTTGGGAATCTTGGAGAGATTATTTCAATGGAAATTCAACACCTTCATTCAAAGCCTAGGATCTTCATTTTGAGTCAAGTGGTTTAGATTGTGTTTATTAAATTTCATCTATCTTTTCATATTAAAAGAGGTGGAATTCAATTAATTCTAGGGTTTGTTCTTGAGCAAATTGGGGATTTCCTTTTAATGGGAGTTATAAATATGTAGGGGTTTTGAGAATTGATGAAATTGATGATTGAATTGATGAAATTGTTAGGTCTAGATTTGAGATAACAAAAGAATGGATTTAGGATGAATCTTGAAAAGTTTTGATGAAGAAATATGTACACAATTGAGGTATTTACTGTTCTAATGGCGATTATGTCCGCAATTCCCCATAGAAAATTGTGTTTTCTAACTTTTGTTATCTCATACGTTTTCTCCCAAAACGACTCCAAAATGCACCAAAACGGCATTTCAAAAATCTAGGCAGATTCGTGGGGTAAATTTAATAAATATTTTTAGTTGTTATTCCGTTGGAGATTTCCTAGATTGATAGGTGTGACTAATTACCCTTGGATTAATTAGAGGATTAATTAAATTGGAGATATTAAGGTTTATGATTGAATGATAGAAACCTGGTTAATTAAGTGGGGGAAACTTAATTGGATGAAATTGAACATTGAATTGGGAATATTGAATTTCAAGCCGGGAGATAGAGAGTCCGAGTATACGTGAAAGGGTTTCACCAAAATAATGAGAATTAATTAGTGTGTAATTGATCAAATTGAAATCGGACCATAGACTTAAATGTTTTAGGCTTGGGTATGGCCAGAATACTTTCATAGCCTGAATTTCTATATATATGTTGATGTGTAGTACATATATATGATTTATATATATACTAGGATTTATATATAGCCTGTAGGCACGACAAAATTTTTTCAAACTACATAATCGCAAAGCGAGAAAAAATTTCAAAGTATGTAATTTCAAAATGGTAAAAATTACGTTCTCCAACAAAAAAAGTCTGCAAAAATATTAATGATCCGTCTTGGACCTCTTATAAACATCATAGCCATCATATACAAATTTAAGTCGTAAAGTTTTTTTACAACAAAAATGTGTAAATAATTAAAAAAAACTGGGCAGAGTTTCCACTGTTTATGGGACTTTCCACACTGTTTAACAAACAAAAAATACTCCTACAACAATACGAATAGTCTCTCCTAAACCTCATATAAACATCATGTATTTAACTTAATTCGTATAAAAACATCAATATGCAAACTATCCACCCGATTTAGCAGCAGCAGCAACCACGTTAGCGTGCGGGATCCTCTTCACCGGATATCTCAAATGCATCAATCAATTCTTGTACTGATTTTTTATACAATATTTAGAACGCCTCTCCTGCTCCAACAACAACGATTGTTGGATCATAGTTGACTTTTTCTTCTTCGAGAACTAAACCCGCGAGTGTTGTATTCACACCAGTGACCATTGAAATGGCCCGCTCAGTAGAATCTGATGATCTTCGCACCATCTGAATTAAAAGAAGAAATATCAAACACTAAAAGGTTAAAATCATATATGAAGCAAAATTAAGCCACACTAAAATAGAATTGATGAAGCTTACTTTGTTTAGTTTTTTAGCCAATTTCAAATGAGCTTACAATCCAACTTAATGTAAATCGTTTTTTTTAGTTTTAGGTTGTTTGATTACAAACTTAGAGAACAAAGTAAACTAAATTAATGTAATTTAAAGCATTATTAAACTTGATCTATTTATATTATGAATTGGCTGTGAATGGACCTTATACAGAATCACCAACTGATAAACGATTAGTCATAGTGTGACAGTGTAATAAATTACAATAATGTGGGAGAGCGTCCAAACTCAAATCCCGCAATGTCGGTCGTAAAAAGAAATGATTAGTTGAATTGATACATACATTTTTTATCTGCATTAAGAACTAAGACATGTGGATCACGTGTTCACTAATGAACAACATATCTTAAATCCCTTAATGACATTTGTCGAGCAGCTGCCGCACGACCACCTGCTAAGATGTTCAACAATATTTTGATGAAATGAATGTTCCATTCACATAACCATCATATGGAGCATTCTATTAGATTGTCAACCAACTAATTATAAAGCAAAGAAAGATTAGCATCAATAGTCCAAACCAATAACAATTTGTAAATCAATAAAGAAATGAAAGATTTTAAACTCCATACTCGATCTAGTAAACTCAAAAAACTCTAAAGCATAGAAAACCAACTAATTATAAAATTAAACCATAAAGTAAAAACAAAACTAATAATAATAAGAAGTTAAACTTCAAAATTGAGTGCGAAAGTTAACAGTTACCCGAAGCCTCATGTTATAAAATAAAACTGTTTATAAGAATGACAGATGCTTCAGTTCCTAAACCTCCAAACGCCAATGGACCTACTGAAATCTAGCATATGCCCATTCCAATGGACCTACTGAAATCGTATCCTCCTCACAACGGAAGTATTAAGCCATTCCAATGAAGACCCCATGGAAAAATGTTAGCCTGCAAATTGCAACACCCTGCTTATTGCAATTACAATGACACCCTGTAAATTGCAATTAGTGCATATAATCATAAAATTAGACTCATGTGTACACATCAATTTGTTGTTTGTAATAAATAAAGCATGTGTTGTTGTTTGGAGTTTCTAGAGATTGATTGGAAACTTAAAATAAACATAAATTCCACACTAAACCTTCACATACCATTCCTCTTTTATATAATACTCATTACCTAGGCACCTTCCGAGGGGATAAGTTTAGTCTTTAATAATGTTTATATCCTCTTCATGAAAATTTTCATCATTTTGTAGATTAGGTATATCTTTCTCAACAAAACAATTACACCCAATCTGCCTTCAGAATTTACATAACCTTTAGTTACCAAATGTGTCTTACACTTATGCACTTGCATCTCAGTAGATCATCTAGTCAAGATACCTAGCTACACCTTATCTGCACTTTCATCTCAGTAGATCATCTAGTCAAGTTACCTAATCGGTATATCATCTCATCAGATCATCACCACCGGATATCAAAAGGCATTGAACCCAGCTACACCTTATCTGCAGTCAGAAAGATTTTAGCACATGAACAACATTCAAAATAAGACAGACATGGGAAAAAAAAGTTAAAATAATTTAGAAAATGAATCTCTTTGCAACCCAGCTACACGCCACACCCTGTGAAAACCCTTCACGTATGAAAATATCAATTAGATATGGACATACGTTTAATCAGGTAAGAGAGTTCTCTTTCGAATATGGAAGAAAGAAGGCTCATTGAAGCTCTAACCGGCCTAGAAAAAGGGAAAAAACATTAAGAAAAATTATCTTACAACTCCATGTAAAAATTAAAAATACATGGACTGGACTTGTAAAAATACAACTCCATGTAAAAATTAAAAATTAAATTTTAATTAATTAACATGAATTCAATTAAAGATAAATAAAAACTGAAAATTATATGGACTGGACTTGTAAGGAATAGAGATTCAAAGTTAAAATAGTTCTACTAATTTAAGGTAATAAAATATTGACATTGCAACTATTTACCTATCTGACAATTTTGAACTCCAATACAAATCAAAGCAAGTTGTGTACATGTACATCATATAGCTTAACCTGTTGCTGCATGTAATACTTTCCAAATCGAAGCCGTACCATTGAAGAACTCGTTAACCATTCATCAGCCCAAGAAAATAAACACAAATGGCCAAAAATTTCATTTATAACAGAAAATGATAACATTTGTATATAAATATTAATGAAAATCAACACAACTGCCCAAAGAGTTTATCTACAATAAAGTCTACGGGAAACTAAAAGAATAATAGATGAAGACAAACTAAATTGAAAATTTTAAAATATTACTGAAACACTTATACTATCAGACCATGTCTGTGAAGCCTACCTCGATACGGTGTGTACCTGTACATTAGAAAAAAGACGTAACATGTAAGAATATTGTAAAATTAAACTCTATAACATCCATATACATGCACTCATAAGACGCTACTCGCAGAGCAAAATAAATGCATCACTCAGTCATTTAAAAGGAGTGAAGAAAATTTAATTAACACGAAAATGCGGTTATCAAACATAAAGCCAAAGTTGGACGTAATGAACAACTATGCTAAACAGGGGACCATGCTAAATAGCTATTCTAAACAGAGGGCAGCCTCCAATAAGAAATATCTCATCTCAATTATATGTTCTTTAAGTTGTGCGTAACTCAACATTCCCAAAATTGGCATTTAAACAATAAAGATGCTTCAATGCACATCCAGTACTAACAATGATTTATGTGTACTCAATTTATTTTAGGATATATATGATTAGGTTCCTAAAATTTGATCTAATTTAATTAAAAAAATGTGTTATTAAAACATTAGCGAGTGGTCCCTAAATTGTATTCAATGATGGCCAAGTACTTACTATTTTGCAACTAATTCAGTTATGATAAGCACAAATGCAAGTTTTTCATTCGGGTAATTATGCAATCAATTATGTATATATGTGTGTGTATATTTTTGGTGGTGGATTTTCAATTTGAGGGAAATTTCAAATAGAACCATTTTCAGTTTTTGGTCTCATGTTACATGTGAGAAAATATGTTTACCAAAATGTTGTTAGATTGGATGAACTGGAGTATAGTTTTTGGTACTAACTTAAATAATTGTAGAATACATCCAAATACATCCAAATGTATCCGAATGTAACCTCCAATCTAACAATATTAGTACTAACCTGTCATAGTGCTAAATAATTGTAGTGTAATGAGGGCATTAGACCCTTTCAATAGAATGAATCTAAATGACATGATTAATCAGAATGACTACAGATATACATATACTATCTTGAACTCTTGTAAAAAAAGAGATAAAACGTGAACATAGGCCTCTATTATAAATGTGCATCCCACAACAGTTTCATCACAGAACTTCAACAATAGAAGCGAATGGTTCAAAGATGGCAGGTTCATAATTTTCTTACCTCAACACAGAAGATTTAGATCATATAATTGCACACATACATAGATTATATATTTGTAATTAAATTATGATTCTTAAAACTCTTGTGAAGACAATGTATAGCCAACTTAATTGAATATGTCCACTAATATTGCAAACAGGGATATATATATACCAGCAGCTGAAATTTATTCCAAGAAACTCTATTTGAACCAATAACCACCTTCCATGAGGATGTCTTTGTCCTAATCATCTATATATACCAACAACTATTAATATGGTTCCCTCCCTATATATTAGGTTCTTGCCAAACAAATATGGCATGCTTTATCCAGTGTGAATACCATGTACATATGAGGAAATAGATAAGGAGTAACCATAGCATGTTAACTAAATTAAACTGGAGAGATCCTCATCACTGTCTAAACATGAACTGAAGTATCAAAGCGTGTGAACTAAATATGGGAGTTTTAATGGAAAAAAAAGAATTATTTGAACAAAAAAAGAATCATAGGCCTTAAATGGTTTCTAAATAACATATGAGATACGGATCCAACCTTTGGGTCACAATTTTGGGTAAACATTTAACCATTGACATAATCAAATAGAAAATCAACAATTTCATATACCACAAAAATGAAAAGAGCATATAAAGATAGATTTAAAGAAAATCAAGAGTATCCCTAAAATTAAACCTCTCCCACAAAAATGAAAAGAGCATATAAAGATAGATTTAAAGAAAATCAAGAGTATCCCTAAAATTAAACCTCTCCCACATGAGGAATATGTTCTTCATTATGAAAAATAGAGCATCCCTAAAATTTGAAATAACCTATAAAACAAAACATACCACCAAAAAAGTGAGCATTGGTGGCAAAATCAAGCTAAGAAATCTTTAATAAAGTCAAATCTTGGTATAAATCTTGATATAAATCTTGGTATTAGGTGAGATAAAATAGTTATTCAAATTTATCCAGTTTCTAGCATGTAAGTAAAGAAACAAATTTCTTGATCAAGGGGCTCATATGATCAAATACGTAGGAAGCCTGAAACAAAATTAAATATCTAAACATGGGACATAATCAGTCAAAATAGGATCCACCACATAAAACTCAACACCCAGCCTCACTCAAACAACACCACATCCCAAATAAGAAGATAGGAGATAGTAAATAATTGGAACAAAGAAAAAAGTGAATCGATGAACAAATGAGTACCTTGAAAAAAAGGGTGTTAGAGTTGTGCAATCCTTCTTTGGTCCCTGTTTACAAACACCCAATAAATGCGACCTACATCATTTCATAAATTCGGGGTTAACGAAATGAAGAAATGCCTAAATTCAAGGATCAGAGACGTAAAAATCAAATAACAAAAACACTTATTGAGTTTGAGATATCTCAAAATGAGGAGTTAAAGAAATAATTGCATGAAATCGAAATCATGAAAGATCTAAAAATTAGGGTTTTGAAAACCGTAATTCGAATAAATCAAACCATGTAACTTTGATCTAGGAACCATAAGCACATACAAATGTATCACATAGAAACAGATCGAAGAGACCAATAACGAAGGAAAAAAAACTTACCCAGATCGTCGTTATCCGGTTTGTTTGAGAGAGAGAGAGAGAGAAATACCAATTTATTGTGGTCAAACATTTTCTTTGATGTAGTACAAAGTGCGTTGATAATCGGTCAGAATTTTCAAATTAAAGTTATGAAGTGATCGAACGGGATAAATGAAAAAAAAAACATGTAATCTCAATCATTCCTTTCCTGCCTTGTTGTCGATTTATGGACCCTTAATTGTGTTGTGATTTATGGAATAGTGTCAAAAATTTTGCTCCTTATTATTATATATATATATATATATATATATAGCCATTCTCCTAAGTGGACTTCCTTAAAAACGGATTAACGGACTTTTGTCCTTATCCGGCTGTGGTCCCCTCGTGGTCCCAAAGACATTTTGTTATTTTTTTTAGATGGTCCCCTCTTATCTTATAATAAAACCCTATTTTAAGACTATATATTTAAAAGATTTGTAGTTTAGAACCTAATTGGTATTAAGACCTTAAGAAACTTCAGAATCTCACTGAATTCCGACCAAAACCCTAATTCTGGTATCAGAGCCATAAGACGTTCCTTTTCGACTTAGTAAAAAGACTTTAATGCCATTGAGATTTATCCCTCGCATTTACAAAGATATTTTTGAAACCAACCCAGACTACCAACCTATACCCATAACTGATTTAGACTCTGAAGGTTGCTTAACCTCACACATAGACGGTTGTTCACACACTGAAAACGTTACAGCCAAATACGCAGATAGTAGACAAGTTACTGCTAGTGCTATTAATAGCATAATAGACCAAAATAAGTGTATACTCCTTATATTAAGACAATTAATAAAAGAAATTCAAACCCTAAAAACAGAGATAAAAAATATCTCTAAAAGACTACTAGAAATAGATAATCAAATCCCAATAGACTTAGTACATGTTCTACAAGAAATAAATATTAAGACTAATCATATAGAAGTCCTTAACAAAGACATTTTAGAAATTAAAACTTTAACCAAAAATCAAGATAGTGACTTAATTAAACTTACTAAAGAATAAGCTAAGCTTAGCCTTAGATTAGATAATTATCTTCCTAATGGAGATAGTTAAATCAGACTGGAATGAGGTACCAAGAGACCTCTCCATCCAGACCTTATCAGACTTTTATCAAAGAATTTTAGAAAAAATAAACGATGATAGATTTTATTATAAGATAAATGAAAATGAGATTGTCAATGCTGTTAAAGCAACTAGACTCATATTAGAAAGATTAAATTTAATTTCTACATCCATAGAAGCTACCTAAGACTATAACAGTAGCTTTGTTAAATACTTGCATTTAGATTTAAAAGCTAAGACAGAAGGACTAATCACCATCTACACTCACTTTGTTAAGGACTTCTATATGATTAGTCTTAATAATATGGAAAGCCATAACCTATCCAAAATGGCTAGTATTATTAATGAACTGTGACTAGACATGGCCCAAGTAGAAGAAAAATATGAAGAAATTATAAACGAAATTAAGGTGTTATATAATAAGCCTTCCCAAGCAGAAATAGACTCGCCTTTTATTCTAACTCGTTTAGAGAAAATAGAAAAAACTGTAGAATCTATAGAAGTTAGATCTATGCAACAACAACAAAAAGATAATGAAGTATAAGACTATATTACAAATTTTGCCAAATCCCTAGTTAATTCTCTAGCTAGACATAGTGAAGAAATTTCTAATAAGACAAAAAAAAAGAATAAGATTTTTAAAGAAGAAATCCTTAATCAGATAAAAAGACAAAAAGATTATTCAGACTTATTAGAAAGAATTGAAAAAAGACTTGAACAAAAACAGGTATCCACCTGTAAATTTAAAGGACCCCCTCCTATAGAAACTAGAGAAAGGAATACCATAGGTAGACGAGTCATAAATGAAGGATTAGATAAGACTAGTACGATAGTTAACTCTATCCCAAATATTGGACAGAGTAATCATATGCTCCAAAGACTTAAGGATTCATCCTCCATTGTTAGGACATGGTGGAAAGAGAGAAATTTCAGTAATCCTATCCAATGGAAAGAATGGGGTGAATTTGACTGGAAGATTATTGAAGATTCCATTCATAATGGACAACTTCCAGCCGTTAGATACATAGACTTGTTTAAAGAAGGTGCCACTCCTAAGACTCCTAATTATAACATGACCTACCATTGTAGAAATCATGTGTTAGATAAATCCTATAATGAACTCCAAGTATTTGACTCAGAATGGCTTAGATCTATAGGAACTAATAGGAAGTTCCAATTGCTGACCTTTAGACTCTTTCAAGCAAGAATCCAAGGATTACATAGACCTCAGAATATTATTAATATATTATGTTATTTAGTAGATAAAAGATGGAAAGATTTTGAGAAAAGCCTTATTGGGATAGCCCAATTAGAAATGTCAAACAATATAGGATACTTCCATGTCATTTCGATATTTACAGTAACCGTAGATACAGCCAAACATTTTAAGTTAATCTTATATGCTAGTGGCTATGAAGACTATATTATCCCATACACTAATATCGATATAGAATTCCAGAGCTATGTGAAGTTCTCCCAATTTCCTTACGAAGGAATGCAATCGGGAATTCCTAGCGGTAGACTTAATAAAGAAATCTTAGTTAGAACCACTGTGTCAGACTATAATCATACTTACAGTATTAGGAATCCTGAACCTATGAAGGAAAAAGCTAAGACCCTTTGGCAATTGCCAGAATTCCAAGAAACTAAGACTATACAGAATAAACCTTTGTTTATTAATCAAGATGATGTCACTGGAAATGTTACTATCCCGTTTGTCCCCCTAAGATTATCAATAAAAATATCTAGACTGAAGAAGTTAGATTTAGGAATATGGGAGAAGCCATAATCAATGATCCTTAAGAAGGAGAATGTAGTAGTAAGACTAATTTTAGTTTACTAAGACAAGCCCCTGTAATTAGACCTAGAAGATCATGTGAACAAAAAGACTTAATTAAAGAAAAAGCCAGGATCCAAAACTTTGGACATGAACCCTCAGAATTGGACATGAACACATTTGAAGTTCACCTTAAGAAAAGTCATTCTCTTAGATTTTAAGAAAGAGAAAGATTTAATATGATATCCCAAGACCGTATATTAAAATTAAAAGAATATAAGAATACTAAAGAACTTCTTAGAAAATTAAGACTAATAGAAGAAGGAGAAGAGAGACTTATGCCAGCTACACAGGTAGAACCTAATAAACAAGAAATAGGAAGAAGAAGTAAGCTAGAAGATTCTCCTAGACTTTTTAGTAAACCAATAGGAATAAATATTCATATATACTCTAGCACTATGGTTAAGACTAAACCAGACTATATAAAAGACTTTCCAATTAGTGATAAGAGTTTTACTCCGGTTAAGACCATGAAAAGTCAAGCCATAAATCCAGTAGGGATATACATTAACTAAGACAAAGTCCAAGATAAGAAGAAGGACTTAGACGAATGGCGTAATCAGATGAACATGTGTTTTTCATCTAACGAACAATAGGATGCAAGTTAATGTAAGTAGTACGCTGAGTAATCCATTAGAGGTGTTGCAAAAGATTACTTAGATAGTTTAAGAAAGGCTACAGATGAAGAATACTTAGCTAAGATTGAAAAAATAAAGGAAAACCTAGAAGAAAGATCTATTGAAGAAGATATTAAATTGTTCACATCAAAATTCATTGGAGCTAGACATTTAGCTCAAATCAATGAACAAGACCTAGCAAAAACTAAGTTAGCCCTCCTTAGCATTTGCAAATTAAATAAGATAACTGAATATAGAAATAATTATGAGCAACTATATTACCAAATTAAAGAATTTGGAAATACCTTAAAAGATGAATACTTTAGGAAGATACCAGCCATAGGACAAATCCTAATTGATGAATATAGCAATTGTCCAGGAGTAGCTGGAGTTAAGAATAACTCCCTTAGTGAAAGAATTAATTTTGCCAAAGACTATATCATATCTAAGAGACGAGATATAACTCAAGGAAAGATGATAGAAGAAACATTCAAACAGATCCCTCCAATTAAAGACGAAAGAGACATTGCTCCAATCCAATGGGGATGTGGTAGCGAATCTAATAAATTCAAAAAGAAATTAGAATGGAAACGTAGGAAGTTTAATACTAGACCTTTAGGATTTCCAAAGAAGTATAAATTTAGGCCATCTACTACCTTTAGAGAAAAGAACACTAAGACTAAGAAAAATAAATTTAACCAAAGAAGATATTTTAAGAAGAACACTATTAAATATAAGAAGGTTCTTAATTATAAGAAAGAAAAAGATGTATCTCAATCTAAGATTGCCACCACAGAATGTTGGGCTTGTGGTAAAGAAAGACACTTTGCTAAAGACTTCCCTAATAAGAAAGATAAAGAAGGTATTAGATTATTAATACAATATTAGACTATGCAGATCAAGAAGAGTTAGATATCCTATATGCTATAGAAATATCAGACATAGAAGATGATGATAATACTAGCATCTATAGTGCATATACAGACAATGATTCAAAATATTATAATAGTGATACTGATGAATATGAAGACTCTCAGGATACCCTAGACTTATATATGATGCAAACTAATCAAGAAAATTTAGATAATGAATACATAGACTTTGAATAAGCTTGGTATAAGTGTATATTAAGCCCCTTTTTAAAGAAAAGATGGACGGTTAGTAATCCGGGGTTACTAACATATATACCTAGATGTTACTTCGATGAAATACATTATTCCACATTTGAAATGAAATGTAGCCAGAAAGACTTTAGATGTGTAGAATGCTTTGAGACTATACAAACAAAATTATTTATGGTTTGTGTTATTTGTCAATTACATTACCATGAAAACTGTTGGAGAACTAGATTTAAGGTGATTTATACTAGCCAGTATGACGCCTAAATAGACTTAGATATTAAAACATATTATCATGACATTGATAGAAATATATCCAAAAGATTACAAGAAAATGAAGACTTCAAAGGAAAGGGAATTTCCTATGATTTAGAAGAATACCATTTTGACAGTAGTCGAAAAGACCTAACACCCATAGAATTTATAGATAAACCCCAGAAAGGAATATATATTTTAGAAAGAATAACTTAGGAATTTCTACTAAACCACATGCTTGTTTTGTATAATTATTCGTTCAACATAAAGACTATCCTAAAAGACTTTCAGCTTTTATAGATACAGGATGCTCTCAGAGTATTTGCAAGGCTAATGCCTTCCCTGGAGACTAATTTTTAGAAAGTACTCAAGAAATCTATGGTAAAGTGGCTAATGGAGATCCATTTACCTTATATTTTCAGACTATTCCTATTTATTTTAAATTAGGAAATCAGACCAACAAAACCGTTCATCATCGGTTTTGGATAATGGATCCTCGTCCTAGTTTCACATGAAATATTATTTTAGGACAAGACTTTATTATTAAATATCATCCTTATATTCAAAATAATGATAAGATATTAATTAGTGACAAATAGGAATTTAATATCAAAGCCCCTCTAATTGATCACAAGACTGCCTTTGACCTTATATAGGTCAAACCTAATTATAGACCTATAAAACATCAAATTTCTTTAGCTGAGCATGGTGGACCTAGACCTACAAACCAACAAAAAGCCCTAGAAATTACTAAACCCTTACAAAAAGAATGTAAGTGTCCAGACCAAAAGTGTTATAACCCAATAGCGCTTATACAACAAGACATTTTAGATCAAGCCCAGCATACCTTATAACAGGTTCAAGCTATATCCAAACATAAGAAAATGGATATAAAAGTAGAAAAGGAAAAGATTAGGCAACTAGTAGAGCCTACTTTAGGAGAAAATCCCATCGCTAAGTGGGATAAAGACCAAAGTTACTATGAAATTATCCCTATTAACCCAGACGCTACTATTAGTGGTGGAACCTATAAGAAAGGATATTCACAAGAAGAGATGGAAGAATTCAAGAAAGACATAGATGAAATGCTTAAGTTAGGCATTATTAGGGAAAGTAAAAGTAGACATAATAGCCGATTAAGTGTGAAAAGTGTGCGCGTGTAAGTGCACAATCGTTGTTTTAGTTTCACCGTGTTAATACAAACAAACCTAAGTTACGACTACACTTGCGATACAAGTATAGTGGTAATTCGGGTTTCGAATCCACAGAGAATATTCGATAGATCGTAATGGATTATTAATTCAAGAATAAAAGTGTAAAAGGGTGATGTGTGAATGTAAATAAAAGAAAAGATAAGTTAAGTCTAAATAAAGTAAAGCGAGGATCGGGATAACATCAAACCATACGGATCGAAACACTTATTAATTAGAATTTCAGCTCAAGAGCAATTTAATCGAGCATTATCAATTAATCATAAACTTCACACAATAAGGAATTTAAGCCAAAGTTGCGAGAATAAACATTTAACCGAAAATTGGTCATACGCGGATTAAACTCGGATTATCGCTTTAAACACTAACGTTGCATGACAAAGAAATTTAAATGCATAATAATTCGACTTTAATACGTGCGGGTTCAATTAAACGCAATTTTGCACGAAACCTAATTTTCGGAACTCGGGGCCCAAAAATGGCGGATTGAAATCACGACCCTATTTATCTAAGGATAATACATGAATTAAAGTAAATTACAACTAATTAAACTAGGAAAGCAAGAAATAAAGCAATTAGACTAACTACAAAGCGTGGAAACTAATTTACAAAGCAAGGAAAATGAAGAACAAAACTATATTAATGGTAAATGAGATGGAAAGTAACTTACACACACTAAATGGATGTCATCCCAAGAAGAGGAGAAGATGAGCTCTCCAAGACAAAACCTAACCTAAAATGTCTTCTAAAACTAAATATATCTGATATTACAACAAAATTGGGTTATATAGTAAGTTGGGAGAAAAGAAATGAAGAAAGAAAAGAAAAGAAAAATATCTCCTGAAAACAGGGGATCGATAGATCGACTCCTTTAGTCGATCGATCGATGGTGAATAAATATCCCACTGTCGATGAGGATCGATCGATCGATCCTTTTGATCGATCGATCGATCAAGCATGGCAGAATCAAGGCAGCTACTGCATTCTTTTCTTCCTTCTCTTCTCCCCTCTTTTAGTTTTAATGTTATACTCTTCCGCCAAAAGTGTCATAACTTCTTCGTTAGGGATCCGAATCGCGTACCTTTCATGGCCACACGAAGCTTGTGAGGAGGGATAGAACTTCCATGTAGATGTTAGGCCAGGTGCCCAAGCTGTGAAAAGACTAAATTTCCCTCGAATGTGCGATTGCATATGGAACTTGAGCGGAATGCGTCCGAACTCCATACTTAGTACCTAAATACCTACAAAAGCCCAATTATACCTCATATAGCATGTTAACAATATAAACTGAGGTTTTCTGGTTAACGGTCTTAAATATAGAGATTAAGGCACCCGAGGGGGCTAAAATTCGTAGGTTCGAGAGATGAAATACGCAATATTTGCGTATTATCAATAGCCTTGCCTTTTATGTTCAAAATGAATCTGAACGTAAAAGAGGAAAAAGACGTTTGGTTATATATTATAGATAATTAAATAAGAATTGTGAATTTGATTCTTATAATATACCAGACAAGAATAATTTAATCAATTTGGTTGAAGATAGAATAATATTCAGTAAGTTTGATTGCAAATCAAGCTTCTGACAAATTAAGATGCATCCAAACAGTATTACTTGGACAGCCTTTAGTGTGCCCCAAGAAAAATACGAATGGCTAGTAATGCCATTTGGATACTTGAATGCTGCTCAAGTATTCCAAAGAAGAATGGATAATATATTTAGACCTTATTCAGAATTTTGTCTTGTTTACATAGATGACATTCTTGTAGCTAGTAATACTGAGATAGAGCATGTAGACCATCTTAAAAAGATTATTTTAGAATTAGACAAACATGGCATTGTTATTTTTGAAAGGAAAATGCAATTATTTCAGACTGAGATAGACTTTGTGGGAATGCATATTAATAAAGGCAAATTATCCTTAGTAGAACACATAACTAAAAAGATTCTTGAGTTTCCAGATCAACTCAAAGATAGAAATCAATTACAATCATTTTTAGGATTTCTTAATTGTGATGCAGACTTTATTAAAGACCTTGCTTCAAAAAGACAAAGCTTAACTTCTAAATTAAAATGAACAGACAAAACTAATCCATTTTATTGGACTAAATATGATTTTGAAGTTATAAGATAAATTAAAGATGCAGTCAAGAATATTCCTTTACTTGAACTGCCTAATGCAGAAGACTAGTTTATAGTAGAAATAGACGCCTTTGATAAACAATGAGGAGCAGTATACTTTGCCATTGACCATCAGACCAAAAAGAAAAAACTTTATAAATATAGTTCCGGAACCTTTACAGACCCAGAAACAAGATACACTGCCCATGAAAACGATGTTTTAGCTATAGTAAGGGCAATAGATTAATATATGCTTTTTCTTAGACCTAAACATTTTACTGTTTATACTGACTCTTCTTATGCACTAAGATTCAGAGACTTAGACTTGTCCAAATCAAGGACTAATAGACTTATTAGATGGCGACAATTGCTTAACGGTTATGACTTATCTGTTATACATATTAAGGGAAGTAAAAATACCATTCCAGACATTATATCAAGAGAGCCAATGTTTGCTAACACTAATATGATTTCATCTTTTATGTTGCAAACAGAAGACCTAGACAGCATGAGTTCCTCTAGAACAAATAGACTAAACAGAGAAGACGTTGCAGACTATCTTAGACGTGTAAGACCAAATGCTGGTATAACAGAAAGACAGACTCATATTCAAGACTCTCAAGAAAGACCAATCCTAGAGAACTTTGATGACATCTTGGTTCCTCTCGAAAAATCTAGACAAGAGATTATTTCTCAAAATAGACTCATCAGAAAAATGTATTTCCCCCTATATAGACCTGATCAAAGATACCCATATTTGATCAAATTTTCCCCTATATATTTCAACAATAATGCCCTCCTAGGCCAAGACAAGGTAGAAAAAGACACGGACGTAACAAAGACGGTCCCCTCGTTAACAGAAGCATTTTTAAGGACAGAAGATGCCTTGCACTAGACTTATACATTATTATAAGACAACAAAAAGACTCAATTATTTAGACTGATGATTCCCTTGCAAAATAAAGATAAAGACAGCTCAGACCAGCCCCATATGGGCCCAGATAGCCCCCTTTCATAAAGACAAAAGAAGACAATTGAAGACGTTAGGTGAATGATAATTACAAAGTGTTAAGATTTCTTTTGAAAAAGCAAATACATGAAGACTCAAAAGATGCCAAAACTTTAGACTTTTATTTATTGTATTCCTCTTTAATAATTGTATGCTTTCAATCGGATCACTTTTTGTAACTGGTTCCCATTCATCTGTAAGCCTCCTTATGCTATAAAGAGAGAGGTAGGGAGTAGGAATAGATATCGAAGTTTAGAAGTTATAAAAAGTGTGTAAGCTGATAGTGAGTAATATGTACATGAGTGAGTAAACCTCTCATAGTTAAGGGAGAGGGGAGAGTTGTATTTACTTATGTTATGCAATAAAAGTATTTTCTTTTCCAGAAATCTCTTATGTTAAGTTGTTAGTATTTTCAAATTGTCTCCAACTTTCTGTTCATAGAGGACTATTATGTGGAGCCTCTGGTGTAGCACACAAGGTGTTATACTGGAGAATCGCCGTCAGGTGACAATTTTTCATGAGTCGTTAACCAGCTGGGCGTTAGGCGTGAAGGCGTACACTCAGGAAACGGGTTCAATGCCAAAATAATGGATTAAGGTGCGACACATAAAGAGAGAGTTACAGGAGGCCGAGACCGAAAAAGAATAGTAGCAAGGTTAAAGAGAAGAATGAAGGAGGATAAAGATATTGCAGACCAGAAGGAAGGTATAACTCGAACCAAACCCTTAGCTATTTTACATATTATTGTTTAAAGAAACTTATATGAGCCTACAAATCACTGAAGACTTTTTAGCATTTGTTAATCAAAAAAATTTAGACTTAACCCGAGAAATCCAAGATTGGACTCTTACAGACCCTAAAGATAAAAAAAAACTTATAGAATCTTCTTTAACATACGCAGGAGGTACTTTTAAATATATAGACCAGATTATTGAGTGGTTAGCACATGAAGTACCTAGAATAGAAATAATTAGAACTGGGATCCGAGATCTCTTAAGACAAAAGATAAGAACTGTAGAATTCACATAAGAACTTTTAAGACCAGAAAAATATCAAGAATACACTAGAATACATGAAGATAGTATACACGTATTAAAATATATTAGACAAAAAAGGTTAGCTGAAACAAAAGTTATTTTAATTAGAGCCGGAGGAATCCGCCATCTCCTTAAAAACGTAGAGACAGCTGTCCCTAGAACATATAGAAGATTTTTGTCATCTTACGGAGATAACGAATTAGAAAAATGTATAGAAGACGATATAATTGATATTGTTAATCAAATATATAAGGAAACTTGACTAATAAAACCTCTCTACCGTATATGGTATTTAAGACTAGAATATTTCCCTGCAAAACCGCTTGCAATTTTCAGACTCCCTGAAGAAACCATTTATATAGACAATCCTTACTATTGAGAATCCCAGTACGATAGTGACGGAAGAAGCTTGAGAAGTAGCAGTAGCCCTGAAACTTCTACACTTAGACTTCCAGATTAATTACCCCTTAGAATAAGCTTAAAAGACTTTAGAAATCATTAGGGTAGAAATTTCTATTCCGAAAACATTAGAAAAAGACAAATTGGTCCCCCAAAGGTGGTCCTAAAAAGACAAAGCGGTCCCAAAATTGTGTGGCATATATATATATATATATATATATATATATACAGTAAAGCCATACCAATATTAATGCTATCATAGGAGGTTGCGCGATGTGGGTGAGTCCCCTGACTAGCGAATGCAGGGTGAGTATATTTCCAAAGCCATAACATCCGTATTTAGGGGTAGGACCGTTACGGTATGGAGCGGACACTTTCAGGGGAAACTATGGTCACCTCCTATGCGTTCAGTGATAGCATTTATATCCGACATGTGTGTGAATGTTGAGATATGATACGTATATATAGTCAAAAATTATATACGGAAATTTATATATATACATGGTGTGAAATGTATAGGTAATATAACTTGTGAAATATTTATATGGTATTAATTTGGATATGGATATAAATAAGTTAGTGTGAAATATATCTTATAACCCGCATACATGATGTGAATTATATAAGGATATAACTCATGAGAAGGTTGAATGGCATAAAAGGGGAAATGATTTAAGCAAGTTATTGTGATTAATAACCTATAAAATGTACACTATAATCAATCGGGTTGGAATAGTGGAAATAGTGAAATATATTATACAATACTAGTTACGGAGAATTAGCTAGATGGGTCATATATAGTTTCGTTAGGCATAAACATTAGTTGAGGGGTGAGGTATACTCAAGGGAGTGCGTGGCACTAATTTAAATATGAAGAGCATTTTCATTTTTATCTCTTGCATTTAAATACACTTGCTAAATATTTTCAAATGTTTTGGGTTCCAACGCTTGCTATAAAATATTCTTAAAAACCTTTTAGGTGTCCTACCACAGGGACGCCAGGCATGATCCTTTCTACAGGGTGCGCAAATGCAGCTTATGTGAATTGCTGCGGGATCTTTGTGTAGACGCTTGCTTCATTCTATATTCATATAGCGACCTTCTGGGTTGTACTAGTGGGCTTGTACTTTTATATTCAGTCATGGCATGTATCGAAATTCTTTTATACTTGCACTTTCTGGATTGCTTGTAGTCGATGTTGCTCGACGAACTTTTGTGCTTATTTTGTGGCATGTTTAGTTTCCCTCTTGTAGTAGTTAATTTGGCTTCCTAGTATGTTAGTTGGGTTTGATTTAATTCGTAAGATAAAATTTGACATCAGCTTAATTTAAGACTAGGTGATTAGTAATTAAAAAGTTTTTCGACAGTGATGCTAAGAATGAACCAGATAAGATTCCTGTTTAATTTGGTATAGGACTGATCACCCGATATTTTCTTAAGCGGTGTGTCACAATGCACTCCTTAATTCCCTCGGATGTGATAGCGAACCCCATGCCCGGACCCCCCATAGGCCGAACCGATTCGGACAAGGGGGAACCGATTCGCCCATGTGCAACTGCTTACTTCCCCATAATCTTTTTCTCAAGATCGGGAATTTAACACTTCCATCTAAACATAATTCAAATGGATTGATATTTAATATAATTTTCAAATTGGGTTCCCATAATTTTGTTTACCCTAATAAGATCATTTATTACAAATTTTAAAGTTCGAATCAAGTCCCAAATCTCATGATTTCATGTTATTGGTGGTTTCATACCAAATCAGATTTATGCCTATAAATTCCCTATGATTCAACCATGATGCAAGGGTTATAATCAACATAAATTCTATATCTTTAACATAAACAATAATCATTTACTTATGATCAACCATATCATTTAAACAAGGGCTTTAAATTGTGAATTCGTATCATCCAACTCACAATTATTACCCATCCTTATTTCTGGATTTTTTATCCTATATTTGAAATCAAATCTTGTACAAACATGTTTCAATTCATCATTATTTTACCATAAATCCCTAAGAAATCCATAATTCTACATGGAAGATAAATCGCAAAGAATTAAGGAATATTTTGGACAATTAAAGTAAGCTAGAAAATTCTTTCGTGATTTTTTTGAGGATTTCTTAATGAGTTCTTTAGCCTTCATTCTTAATTTCTCCCTCTCCTTAGACCATTGCCTCCTATATCTTCCCAAGATGTCTGATAGGATTCTTAGTTAATGATGTGGAGTTTCCTTAGTCTCCTGATTTATATATTCTAAACTCAATTCCCGAGTTGGGCTTAAGGTCTCATATTTGGACTCCAAAATGGGCCTAAACTCATAATCCAACTAGTCCAATAACTTTCCAACTTATATTAATATACCCTAGGACTATTTCTAAAGGTCTAAAACACCTAAACGATCTCATAAAACCTCCCCAAACACATTTCAATAATTTTTACTCAACATAAACATTTTTATTATGTTTAGACGATGTGTAACCCTAAATTAATTACAATATAATTTATTCGCTATGAGTGAATATATCATTTCCAATAAAGTCCATTAATTATAAAAATCAAGAATAAGTGTTGATGTAAAAAATTAGATCACTCTAATAATTCAATCACAGATAAATAAATGAGACAAAGAATTTTAAAGTGGTTCGGTCTTATAAGAATGGTCTACATCCACTGTTTTGGTATTGTTGTTTGTATGGGAATTCTCGATTACAAGTTATCTCAAGAAATTCCGATTTTGGGGGGGTCCCCTTACAATGAGGATTGTACAATATATTTATAGCCCTGAGGCTGTAATGTGAAAGGGTAATACATTAAATGACATGCATATGAAAGGGTAATACATTTAATGCCCTCTTTGCGTGCGCGTCCAAATGATAAGCATTTAATGAATCAGTTGAACTGTTGGTTATCCAGCTATTAATGATTTGTTCGAGGTGCAGCTCGGACCGCCTGAGTTGCTCGGACCGCCTAAGCTTCTCGGTACTCAAGAGTTCCTCAGAGAAGTATTGTTCTTCGGAGCATGTGAGTTCCTCGGGTAAGCAGTGTTCCTCGGGGAACTAGTCTTCCTCGTTGTAGTTTTGTTCCTCGGAGCGTGTGGGTTCCTCGGAAGTGTTTTTAGTTGCCATGTAGATAGCCACGTGTCTTCATATGATTGGTCCACGTCAGCAGATTAAATTTGGTATCAACAGAAGCCCCCAATGTTTCATAGTTCGAAATTTGAGGAGTATGGAACATTCTTTCTCAGAATATGGTAGCTTTAAATAGTCTTCCTGATTTTTAGGAGCATTTCCCTTGTATTTATTTCTCCTTCCCAATTCGTAGAATCATGCTTTTTTGGACTTTTCTGCGTGCTTCGATTCCCGCGTCATTTTTCATCTTTTTAGCCGCTGTTGTTCGCTTTGATTCCCGCTCCAATATTTAATGCCATTTTAGCCGCCGGTAACGTAATCATCCTTTTTTGTAATCATTACTTCACCATTTCCCAAGGCAAGGTATTTAAACTTCACAGACACTCCCATCGTCTTCTACCTTTTCAAATTTTTATCTTCGAGTTTTTCATTATCTTCTACTCTCTTGTGCGTTCATCTCTTCCGTCGTTCGTTGTCAACAGCTTCAGTCTTTTTCTGTAAGATCTTCTTCCTTCTTCTTAATTTCTTTATTCACCATGGTTTACCTTGTTGAGTCTCTTGAAAAGTTTCGTTCTGATTTCTCCATCCCCTCTTGGGTTGTCTTGGAAAAACTTTCTGAGCCTTCTGATTATTTCAATTTGGCTGAGGGACATTGGTTCCCCAGTCTCTTTTTTGCTAAATGTGGATTTTCTTTTCCACCCAATTCCTTGTGTCTGGAATTCTGTCAGTATTTCGATGTTGTTCCTGCACGAATAGCCCCTAACACATGGAGAATAGTTAATGGGGTGCATAGGTTAAATCAAGTGCATGGAACTCGTATAGGAATCCCAGAAATCATGTTCTGCTATAGATGGGCAGTCAATGAAAATATTTATTATTTAAAAACTAGATTTTTAAACAGAGCCTTAGTAGTCAATCTCCCTGATGCCAAGAGGGATTATTTTGAACATGGGGTTGTCATAAAAAATTGGCAACACCCTCCATTGATTGGAGATGAGGTTTACCAGGGACCCAGATGCCCTCCTTATGGCAATGGGATAGGTTATTTTTATTTCATTTTATTTATTTTAAATTCATGTTTCTTTTGTGTTTGATAAAATGCGCCACTGATAACAATATTTATTTATTTGCAGTTGATAACAAAAGAAAGTGCCCAAAAGAAGCAGATGTCAACATAAGGCATTTGAAACTTATGTGGCGTCTTCATCAAAGTGTTGCAGATGAGCATATTAGGTCGACTTCGTATCTGCTCCAGTACAAGAGCTACACCACCTCTTTCACTGCTCGTCCTGTGATCAGTGAGGCAGAGCCAGTACCAGCCTCTGCAAGTTCTTCGCCTGAATCTCATATTCCTTTGAGCGAAAGGATGAAGAAGAGAAGAACTCCTGCTCTGTTTGAGAAAACTGCCTCCGGTTCTGGGGAGGTAAAAAGGATTAGGATTGATGTCCCAATGGAGGGGACAAAGAAGACTGATTTAGCTCCTCCAGCTGCTTTTGCTAAAGTCGCCGAGAAGCCCGCAGTGGCTCCGAGCAGCTCTACTGCTCCTGGAGAGGTGATTGTGATATCACCGTCTAAGGATTCATCCCTGGTTGAATCCGTAAATGTTCCCCCGAGGAGGCTGAAGAAAAGCTCCTCGGTACATTTGGCTGACACCATTACTCAGCCCCCAGCTGCTGGGACTAGAGTTCCCACTTTTGTTCCCCCGAGCTCTGCCATGAGCTCGGTAAAGTCCTTGACCATTCTCGAGGTCCAAGGTACTGAAGATAACCTTAATCGGGACATGGTTACTTCTTTAGTTGCTCGTCACCTTGCTTCAGTAAGTCTCTTTACTTTAATCTTTTCATATTTCCTTTGTTGCTTCAATTTCTAACTTTCTTTCTTTTTTTGTTCACAGTTGACGAGCTGCTTCAACATAATCCTGAAGAAGGATGAAGTGATTAAGGCTTCTTGCTCCTCGTCCAGTGTGGAGGGAGCTATGAAAGAGGCTATCAAGTCTTTGGAAGACTCTCGCCAGCAGTATGCCACTGATAAGGCTATCTGGGAGAAAAAGATTGCCTCCTCCGAGCAAGAAAAAGCTCGAGTTGTTGATGCCTCCAAGGAGTTGGATAAGAGAATAAATGCCTCCGAGAAGGTAAATAAGGAGCTTGAAGAGAAGCTCAAAGCCGCTGGAGAGTTGGAAAATAAACTCAAGGTTGCCGAGGAGGATTTGGCCAAACTTCAGGAAGTAGGTCGGCAGAAGGAGGAGGCAGAAAATAAATTGACGGCTGCTGAGAACCTACTGTCCGAGAAGCTTGCCTTGGAGAAGACCAAGAGGAAAGATGTTGTGAAGAAGTCCTTCAGCTCTGGCTGGGACAAGGGGTGGAACAAGGGATGTGCTGCCATGGTATCTCAAGTGGATTATGGCAGTCTAAAGTATTTCAGGAATGGATGGGTTGCTGCCCTTCAAGAAATGAAGGTCGACGAGTCATCCGAGCTCTTCCAGAGACATATCCCTGGTCCCCCTCCTACTCCAGAAGAATTAGAAGAGGACGAAGCTACCTCTGAGGAGTCTTCAATGGTGATGGGAGATCACCCCCCAGCCATCCAGTTTGCTGTCGAGCAAGTCGTTTCTTCCTCCGAGCAACAGCTGGTGCTCTCCGAACAGCCCACAGTTCCCTCCGAGCAACCTGCTTCCTCTTCCCAACCTCCCGAGAAGGTTTTGGGAGATAAGGAAAAGATGTAGTGTTGTTCGGGCTTACTTTTATATTTTTCTTTCTTTGTCAAATATAATCCAGCACTTGTAATTTTGAATTTTATGATCTAATAAAACTTGAATTTTCTTGCATACTGTTGTTCATCTTCTATTCATACTCTGCTTATATTTCTTTTTGATGATTGCTCTTTCTTTTTCTGCTAGTTTCTAGCCAGGATGGAACTGCTATCTGCCCATGATACAAAGTTGTTGCAGCAATGTAATGAGTACTTCAAGGCTGGTCACACAGACCTGAGTGCTGCACAAATTGTAGACATCCTCGGCCAGGATGCTTCAGAGCAGGCAGTGGAAGCATATCAATACCTGAAGTGTCTGCTTGATCGAGCGGTAGCCAATAATATTGCTTACTATGAAATGATCAAGGATCTCCAGTGCACCCTCGAAGACCTTCAGAATCAATACAAGGAATCAACTGCCTTGTTGCATGAGAGTTACGAGAAGAAGTATAAGCTGATCGTTGCTGATAAGGGCTACGAGAAGCTTTTTACTGGTTATGATGTAAGGGAGAGAACCCTGAGGGGCGAGGTCGAGGAATGTAGACAGATTGCCGAACTGCTGGAAAAGGAAAATAACAACTTGCAGAAAGAGCTATCACAGTTGAAGTCTGCAGCCTCTTCTTCAACAGCCCTAATCCTAGTGACTGACGAGGGATTTTCATTCTTAGAGGTTGAGAATGCCAAATTAAATGACGAATTGGATACCTTGAGGAGGTCGGGCCCTTCCACGTCTCCTCGGGGACGAGGAAGAGCTCCTCGGGGACGAGCAAGAGCAGCTCGAGTTCTTGTCGAGGAATAGAGGACAGCATCTGCCTTAGAGAACCAGGCCTTCCAACTAATGGCGAAGAACCAGGCGTTATCTAATATGTCAAAGAAGATTAGGGACTTGGAAAAACAACTCTCTATGCAGAATTCCGTCTTGGAAAATAAGGAGATTTTCATCAAGAGTCTCCACGAGCAGCTGGAAAGGCTAACATATCAATTCCACAAACAGCCCAAGGAATTCTGGATGGCTGGATACAACGAAGCACTATTCCACTTGGACAATCGTATCCAGAATGCCAACAATGAGGGCTACAAACAAGGCTGGCTGAATGCCTTAGGTGTGCTGAAGCTCGAATAAGGACACTATCTGTGGGACTACCATGATCCCGGGTTGCTCGACTTGCCTGTGCCACCGTACAATTTGGACATGGAATGGATCCCAGCTCGTGCCATTCCTCGGAGCTTAATTTCAAAGTACCTCGGTGACTACAATCTTCACTCTCAAGTCGAGGTATCTCGTCCCGAGCATCTTTTAGATCGACCTTCTATGATGAACGTCAGGATGCTGAAGGATTTGAACTTTATCAATTCTCCTCAGTCTTGAAGTGATCTGCCTGCTAGCGAGGAACCTGTGTCAAAAGTTGAGGGGAAGAGACCAGTAGAATAGAAATTTTTGATGTAATAGTTAGCATATATATCAATGTAACTTTCATTTTATCATCAATGTAATTTATTTTGAATTTAATGAAAAACTTTCATTTCTGTTTGCAAATCTTAATTGCTATTGTCTTGTAAATATCAACACTTTACGTTTATGCATATCTGTTAAAAATAACAATATTGTGATGTTCGTCGACCAATTCAGTAATAATTAAAAAGCTCCAAATTTCAATAATATTGCGATCACTTAATAATAAAGTCATGAGTATCAACCAATTAAGGTTGTTAAATTATGCTTGTCGACCAACTACGGTTAGTGAGAGTTTATCCCCGACTAACTATACTTGATAAATTTTTGTCTTTTTCATAAAATGTGTCTGACCAACCAAGGTCGATAAATTCTCCTCGTCGACCAACTACAGTTAGTGGGTTTTTATCCCCGACCAACCATACTTGGTACAGTTTGGAATATTTCATTTCCTAGCCAAATAGGTTGGCATTTTTAGGAATATTTCTCCTCGTCGACCAACTACAGTTAGTGGGTTTTTATCCCCGACCAACCATACTTGGTACAGTTTGGAATATTTCGTTTCCTAGCCAAACAGGTTGGCATTTTTAGGAATATTTCTCCTCGTCGACCAACTACAGTTAGTGGGTTTTTATCCCCGACCAACCATACTTGGTACAGTTTGGAATATTTCGTTGAGTAGTCTGCCGAGCTTTGCCGAGTAGTGCGTAGTACTAGTATTCCCCGAAAAATTTTTAATAAAAGGAGAGACTTTGGCAGAATATCTTCATTTTATTCATACTGATGGAACTGTGTTACATATACATCACTGATAATACTTGCGCAGATGCTCTGCGTTCCATGCATTCTTAAACTCCTCGCCTTCTAAAGTGGCTATTCGATAAGTTCCTGGTCGAACAACTTCTGTAACTCGGTATGGTCCATGCCAGTTTGCCTCCAGTTTGTTATGCTTTTGAATTACTTTCTTCAGCACATAGTCTCCTTCTTTCAGGTCGCACTTCTTCACCCTCTTGTTGTATAAATAATGTTGTTCGCTACTGGTAAGCAGCATTTCTAATGGCTGCTTCTTCTCTGACCTCCTCGAGCATGTCTAAATCCAGTCTTCTCATTAAGTCGCTGACAGGGGAATTGAAATTCAGTACCCTGTGTGTTGGGAGGCCCAACTCGGCAGGTATGACAGCTTCACTTCCAAACGCCAACATGTATGGTGATTCTCCAGTTGTTACTCGGGGAGTTGTTCGGTAAGCCCAAAGTACTGATTGTAGCTCGTTGATCCAGTTTGCTTTTGTATCATCCAATCATTTTTTCAACCCGTTCAATAGCATTCTGTTTGTCACTTCAGTTTATCCATTGCTTTGAGGATGGCTTGGTGCTGAATGAACCTTCAAAATGTTTGACTGATGACAATAGGCGGCAAACTCCTCGTTATCAAATTGTGTTCCATGGTCTGTTATGAAGGCATGAGGGAGACCATATCGGCAAATGATGTTCTTCCAAACAAATTGGTACACCTTCTCGTACGTCATGTCAATGAATGGCTCAGCTTCTACCCATTTGGTAAAATAATCCACTGCGACGACGAGATACTTGAACCTTCCTCGGGTCATTGGCAGTGGCCCAACCAAATCAATTCCCCACATGGCAAATGGCCAAGGGGAAGTTATGGGTGTCAACAATGCTTGTGGAGTTCTTCGGATGGAGGAAACGCGCTGGCACTTGTCACATTTCTTGGCGTAGGCTATGCAATCATCCCTCATCGTCGGCCAGTAGTATCCCTGCATCATCATCCTTTGCAAAAGCGTCTGACCTGCTACATGTGCTCCACAAGACCCTTCATGAATTTCTTTAATTAATTATTTTACCTCGGAGGGATGTACGCATCTCTGCAAACCTGCCATAATTCCTTGTCTATATAAAACACCATTAGTTAATACATACCGAGCAGCTTTAAACTTCAATTTCTTGGCTGCGAGCTTGTCAATTGGCAATTCTCCCTCCTCGATATACGCCCTGATGGGATCCATCCAAGATGGACCTAAATCAAGGGCGATAAAGTTCATCGTCAGATCTTCATCTATACTCCGACCGGCTAACACTTCAATTGGGATTGTTCGTCGTAGCTCGGTGCGAGTTGCTGATGCTAGTCGAGCTAGGGCGTCTGCTCTCGCATTCTCCATTCTTGGTATTCTGACCAGCTAAATAGTGGCAAATTCTGACACCAGCTCCTTTGCCTTTGCATGATATCTGATCATTAATTATCCTCTGACTACATATACTCCCATCATTTGATTTACAATCAGTTGAGAGTCACTGAAGATCATAACTTGCTGTGCCACCATAACTTTTGCCAAATTAAGCCCTGCGATCATGGCCTCATATTCGGCCTCATTGTTGGAAGCTTCGAATTGGAAACACAAAGCGTATTCCATGTTTACCTCGTCCAGAGTGCTCAAAACTATCCCCGTGCCACATCCTGCATTGCAAGATGAGCCATCTACATATAGCCTCCATATAGGTAACTCGTCTTCAAATTTCGAATCAGTCAGAGTTCCTCGGTGAAATATTTGTTGCTTCCTTTCATCCTCCCCGGATTTTTCTTGCCCTTCGTCGATTATTTCTTCTTGCCCTTTTACCAACCGGAGTTGGTGTGAGCCCGAAGTCAATGATCTTGTAACATCCACTTGCCCTTTTACCAACCGGAGTTGGTCTGAGCCAGTGTCTGTTGGTCCTGTAACATCCACAGGTTGATCAGCGAGCAACTTTTGTTTCTCATCCGGAGTCCTCACAACCATCTCTGTATCATATCCTGTAACATCCACACGCCCTTTTACCAATCGGAATTGGTCTGAGCTTGTGTTTGTTGATCCTGTAACATCCACAGGTTGATCAGCGAGCAACTTTTGTTCCTCGGAGATATTAGGATAGGTGAACTCTGCTATAAAATCTGCTATAGCCTGCCCTTTAAGCGATGATCTGGGTTCATAGACTATATCATATTCACCGAGTTCTATTGCCCAGTACATCAATCTCCCTGATTTTTCTGGCTTATGAAGGGCTTGTCTCAATGGTACATCAGTATATACTACTATGGTATGAGCCTGGAAATATGGCCTCATTCTCCTACTCGCCTCAATCAGTGCCAGTGCCAATTTCTCCAGCCTTGGATATCTGATTTCTGCTCCTCGGAAGGCCTTACTTGTGTAGTAAATTGGTTTTTGTACTCCATTCTCCACTCTGATCAACGCCGAGCTAACTGCATTCTCGGAAACTGCAAGGTACAAGTACAATTTTCCTCCCATCACTGGCCTGGACAACAATGGGGGTGCTCCCAAGTATCTCTTCAAGTCTTGAAAAGCCTTCTCGCATTCATCATTCCACTCAAAAGTCTTTCTGAGTGTCTTGAAGAATGGGAGACATCAATCAGTTGCTCGGGACACAAATCTGTTGAGTGCCGCTACTCGTCCTGTGAGACTCTGTACTTCCTTCTTCGTCGTTGGAGATCGCAGCCCTAATAGAGCTTTGATCTTTTCAGGATTTGCTTCAATGCCTCGTTGATTGACAATGTACCCGAGAAACATGCCTTCTCGTACTCCAAAGATGCACTTCGTCGGGTTCAGCTTCATTTGATATTTATCTAGTTGATCAAAAGTCTGGCTTAAGTCAACTAGATGATCGGCAGCTTTCTTACTTTTTGTCAGCATATCGTCAACATAGACTTCCATGTTGTCACTGATTTGTTCAGCAAAGACCTTGTTCATCAGCCTCTGATATGTCGCACCTGCATTTTTCAAACCAAAAGGCATAACATTATAACAATAAGTTCCCCTAGGGGTAATAAAAGAAGTACTTTCCCGGTCTTCAGGTTCATTTTAATTTGATTGTAGCCAGAATAAGCATCCATGAAGCTCAGCAACTCGTGTCCCGAGGTAGCATCCACCAGTTGATCAATTCGGGGCAATGGAAAGTGATCCTTTGGGCATGCTTTGTTGAGGTCGGTGAAGTCCACACACATCCTCCACTTGTTGTTTTTCTTCTTTACCATCACCACATTAGCTAACCAATCTGGATATTTAACATCTTCAATGAAACAAGCTTTCTGGAGCTTCTCGACTTCCTCCTGTATGGCTTGATTCTTCTCGGGACTGAATACTCTTCTTCTCTGCTTCACAGGCTTGATCTCCTTATTTACATTGAGCTCGTGACATAAGAAATTTGGGTCTATCCCAGGCATATCTTCATGACTCCACGCAAAAGTTTGTCTTCTGCTTCTAAGGAAAATTATCAATTCTTTTTTTAATGAGGCTTCCAATGATGAACCTATTTGAGTAGTTCGCTCAGGGTGCTCGTCGTCCAGAATGATGTTTTTAGTAGCTTCCACCACTTAACTCTTCACGAGTTGCGACTCATCTCGAGGATTCAATGTTTCAATTTCTGCACCTTCATCCACTTGATAAGTAGTGGTCTTTTTCTTTGATTCTTCCAGTTCTTCTTGCTCGGCGGATGAATAATAGCATTCCCGAGCTACTTTCTGATCACCTTTCACAACTCCTACTCCAAAGTTTGTTGGAAATTTTAGGCACTGATGCACTGTAGATGGCACAGCCTCGAATTTCTTCAATCCTACTCTTCCCATGATGATATTGTACGATGATTGGACATTCTTATCCATCACGAAGAAACGTATTCTTTCTGTCCGACAAGTAGGCCACGTACCAATGAATATATCCAACTTGATCGTCCCAAGTGGAAATACTTTATCGCCAGCAAAACCGATGAGGGGTCTGTGGTAAGGCTCCAGTTGAGATAGCTTTAGGTTTAAACTATCGAAACACGAGTAGAACATGATGTCTCTCGAGCTACCATTGTCGACCAGTACTCTTGAAATCATAACCTCCTTCATCCTCATTTTGATCACCAGCGGGTCATCATGAGGATATAGAACACCTGCAAGGTCATTTTTTGAAAAACCGATAACCAATTTCTCCTTGTTCACCTTTCTCGAACGATCTTCCTCAGCTAAATTTATTCGCTGAATGTACGAGCAAGCTTGTGCCTCACCGAGGTAAGCTTTTCCTTCTGCAGTAAGGTCTCCTCCACTTGCATCTCCTCCTGTAATAACATTACAATCAAATGAGCCAAAGCGTATTGAAAATACCTCTCGTTCTGGATGCCTTGGTTTCTTGGGAAGATCGGGGTCATCCTCTGGATCAACTTCATGGTTTCTCTTCTTGTTCTCCTCTGCTCGATGAGGAGATCCAGATCTCTCTCTAGTTCGGTCGTTGTTTCTTCTTTCGCCTCCCCGATCAACATACTTCGCTAACTTTCCTCGTCGGATGAGTGTTTCAATCTCATTCTGAAGAGCTATGCAATTTTTAGTCATATGGACATGATCCTTGTGGAACTCGCAATATTTTTCCCTATTCCTCATGTCAGGGTTTGCCTTTATTTTCTTTGGCCAGTTTAACTCTTCGGTGTTCTTAATTTCTTCCAGGACGTGGTTGATATTTACCTTCAAAGGTGTGTAATTATCAAATTTCCTCAAGACCTCCCATGACGACCTATTTTTGGATTGTTTGTCACCACCATTGTTCTTATGTTCTTTCTTCTTAGCTTGATCACCTTCCACCTTGGTTTCTTTGGCGTCCATATTCTTCTTTGCAGACATAGCCTCCTCGGCATTCATAATCTTGGACGCTTTTCCCATCAGGCCCGACATGGTTCGAGGTGGATCTTTGGCCAAAGTATAGTACAACTTGTTTGGTAGAAGTCCACTCATTAAAGCGGTAATCCCTGTCTTCTCCTCATAATCAATGACTTCGAGCTTCTCGTTATTAAAACGAGTTATATAATCTCTGATACTCTCCCCAGCTTTTTGTCTAACACTTAACAAATGTGCTACTCGTTTAACTGGCTTTGCGCCAAAGCAGAAATTCCCAATGAATAACTCGGAAAGTTGAAGAAAAGTTGAAATCTTACCCCGAGGAAGATTATTATACCATATCTGAGCAGATCCGGTAAGTGTTCCCGAGAATGCTCTGCATCTCATCTCATCTGGGACAGCATAGATGTCGGCTGCAGCTTGGTATTGTTCTATATGAAGGACAGGGTCAGTCTTTCCATCATACTTGGGAGTCACAACAGGTGCTTTGAACTTTGATGGTGTTGGAAAATTAACAATATCCTGGACAAAAGGTGTTCCTCGAATAAAGGTTCGTTGTAGAGGATTCTTAGCCTTAGCCATTTCCCCTAATCTATCCTCCAGCCTTTGAATAGATCCTTTCCATGCATCATTTCCTTCCTCGGGCCTATTGGTTCGAGCAACTGATCGTGTTGAAGTAGCTTCCTGGGATTTATCCTGACGAGCAACTGGTCGGTCATAGGATCTATCTTGACGAGCAGCTGGTCGCGATTGGGCAGATCCTTCCCTTAAATATGATGGTCGTCGAAAGCTCCTCGACGCTGCATTAAGAGGACTTTTGTTCCTCCTAGGGCCTAATCAATCGAAAGGAGAGGCCCTACTTAATCTTTCCAATGCGCTGGCCCTTTCTGGGGAGAGGGTGACACGTTGTTCAGTATCTGTGGCTCGCACTGACGAAGTTCGTCCAGGTTGATAAGAGAAATCATCAGATTCCTCATTGCGATGTGAGTTAGTACGCCTAGTACGCGAGGAAGGCCCACGGGTATTTCTTTTAATGCTTCGTGGTCCAGAATGAGCTGATGCTCCGCCATGGAGGGTTTGGATGAGTTGTCGCATTGTTTCTTGCATGACGGTCTGGCCTTGAGCCAGATTTGCCATTATTCCAGTCAGATCTGGAACAATTGGTGGAGCAGACGGATTTGGAGGGGTTCCAGCGTTTCGATTGCTGGATTCAGGAATATCCGCCATTGGTAATGGATTATTTTTTATGAAAAACGATATTATCAGTCGTTTCCCACAGACGGCGCCAATTTGTTGATGTAAAAAATTAGATCACTCTAATAATTCAATCACAGATAAATAAATGAGACAAAGAATTTTAAAGTGGTTCAGCCTTATAAGAATGGCCTACGTCCACTGTTTTGGTATTGCTGTTTGTATGGGAATTCTCGATTACAAGTTATCTCAAGAAATTTTGGTTTTTGGGGGGTCCCCTTACAATGAGGATTGTACAATGTATTTATAGCCCTGAGGCTGTAATGTGAAAGGGTAATACATTTAATGCCCTCTTTGCGTGCGCGTCCAAATGATAAGCATTTAATAAATCAGTTGAACTATTGGTTATCCAGCTATTAATGATTTGTTCGAGGTGCAGCTCGGACCGCCTGAGTTGCTCGGACCGCCTAAGCTTCTCGGTACTCAAGAGTTCCTCAGAGAAGTATTGTTCTTCGGAGCATGTGAGTTCCTCGGGGAACTAGTTTTCCTCGCTGTAGTTTTGTTCCTCGGAGCGTGTGGGTTCCTCGGAAGTGTTTGTAGTTGCCATGTAGATAGCCACGTGTCTTCATATGATTGGTCCACGTCAGCAGATTAAATTTGGTATCAACAATAAGTATTGTTTTTCAATTTAAATTCTACTCATTTAAATTTAAACCCCTCCGATTTAATTATCCCCAAATTTAATCCGAAATTATTAAATTAATTTTCATCATAATATTTTATTCTAAAAGCACGAGGTATTACAACATAAATTTATATAAAATAATATGTTTACACAAATATAAATTATTCACACAAACTTGTTTCTCATTTCAAAATCTATAAAACAATCCTTTATTAATCAATAATAAAATATTTTACATATAGTTTTAAGAATAAACCCCAGCAATCTCCTATTTAGTCTTAAAGCCATGCGGTTATGCACTTGAGTCTCATTCCTTCTACATGACTTTTAAAAGTCCTATATGGCAAGATCATTGTAAATGATCCGTCTGGTTGTCTTTAATAGCAATCTTGGCCACGATGATATCGCCCATGTGCACGATCTTCCGAATCAGGCGATACTTGCGCTCAATGTGCTTTGCCCTCTAATGAGTCCTTGGTCCTTCAGAATTTATAACTAAGCTGTTATTGTCACAATAAAGTGTAATAGATTATTGTACTAAAGCAACCACACCCAAGTCATTTTGGAAGTTACGGAGCCAAATAGCCTCTTTTGCTGCCTCCGAAGTGGCAACATACTCGACATCCACAGTTAATCTGCAATACATGATTACTTGATAATCCTTCAACTTATGGCTCCACCACCTAGGGTAAATGCATATCCTGAGGTCAATTTCTTAAAATCCCTATCTAACTGAAGGACAAAGTCTGTTTACCCAACGGGTACTAAACTCTCGACTGAGTAAAGCAACACATAATCTTTAGTCCTTTTCAGGTACTTGAGAAAACACTTCACAGTAGTTCAGTGATCTTCACCTGTATTAGACTGGAATCTATTAACCATACTAATGGTATCCGGTCTATAACAAACCATACCACACATGAGTCTCCCCGCCCCTATGAATAAGTTATATTCCTCATCTGAACTATCTGATCATGTGTCTTAGGACACTAATCCGTAGATGAAGGAATTCCATGCGTGAAAGGGAGAAACCCTTTCTTGAAATAATTCATGCTAAACCTTGTGATTATTGTATTGATATAAAAGGTTGGGATAATCCTAACATCCTATTTTTTTAATCACGCATTACTTTTATCACTAGGATGTGTTAATTTCTCCTAAGTCATTCATATAGAACTGACTAGACCACTACACACCTACACTAGACAATATACCAACATTATTCCTAATTAGGAAAATATCATCTATGTATAGTCTCAAAAATACCATCACATTTTCGTCATTCTTCTTATACATACAAGTCTCATCCATATATTGATCAAAACTAAAATATTTGATTACCTGATCAAATTGGATGTTCCAAGACCTTGTCATTTGTGTAAGTCCATAAATGGACCTCTTAAGCTTGCACGCCTTTCTTTCTTAACCCCTTGTAATGAATTTCGTGGGTTTCACTATATAGATGAACTCATCAAGACTACCGTTTAATAATGTAGTCTTGACATCCATTTACCAAATATCTTAATCGAAATGCATAATAATGGATAAGAGAATATGGATAGACTTAATCATGGTTACTGGCAAAAATGTCTCCTCATAGTCGATCCCCTCTTTTTGAGTGAACCCTTTGTAATAAACCATGCCTTGAAGGTTTCCACCTTCCTATCAACCCATCTTTTCCTTTTGTGTATCCACTTTCATTCAATGGGTTTTATCCCATCTCGCAAGTCTACAAGCTCCCACAATTGATTCGAATACATTAAATCCATCTCGGTGTTCATAGAATTTAGACAAAGCTTGACATCCTTATCTTGGAGTGATTCTTCAAAGTTATTGGGATCCATTATGTGTTCCCTTGGAACTTCACCAAAGTTATCTCCCAAATACACCAACTTATCAAGCTGAAGCCTAACCTTCCCACTACGACGTGGCTCCACTTTTGGTCCTATATAAGTGACATGCATATAATGATCATAAGTTATGCTCCCACTAGCGTTAGGCAGTGTATTATTGATATTAGGTTGTATTTCATCCTCTACGGGTGGTCTCAAAGCAATTTCTTGCTCTTATACTCTTAACTCTTATAGATTATATTGCTCTTGGGCTTGTGGTTTATCATGTAATCTTCCTCTGAGTATTGAGCATTTACATTAATAATTACCATCTGGTCCTAAGGATTATAAAACAAACTTGCCTTGCTTCGTTTCGGGTAACCTATAAAGAGACACACTTTTATCCTCGATTACAACTTCTCAGGCTCCTTCCTAAATACGGGTGTTAAGAAGCCCCAAATTCGAACATGCCCTAGACTATATTTACACCCAGTTCACAGTTATATGGGAGTTGTTGAGACTTATTTATAGGGAAATAAGTGGCTTCCTCTAATTCATAATCCCAAAAAGAATCCAGCAGATCTGAATAACTCATCATGGAACTAACCATATCCAAAAGAATATTGTTCCTTATTTTTGTAACATCATTTTTCTATCGAGTGCCTGGTGCAGACAGTTGGGTTGTGATGCCTAACTCCGATAGTTTTTGCCTAAGATCTCTTAAGAGGTATTCCCTTACATGATCAGATCGTAAAGTGTAGATTAGTTTATCATGCCTACACTCCACCTCATCCTTATACACTTTAACCTTACAAAAGGCTTTAGACTTGTGTCGCATAGGGTAAAAATATTCATACCTCTAGTTATCATCGGTGAAAGTGATGAAGTACTCCTAGCCACCTCCTTACCAATAGTCATAGGCCCATGCAAATCAGGATGAACCAGTTCTAACACATCTATGGCTCAATAATGCTTGGTCGTAAATGAACATTTAGTCATCTTTCCTTCAAAGTAGGATTCACAAATTGGAAGTTTCTATACTTTCGATGAACTCAATTTCCCATTTGAAACCAGTCTTTATATCCTTTTTAAATTGAAATAACCCAACCATAAGTGCCAAAGTTATTTCTTGTTCAACTTAGAAAGCTCCTTTCTCTTTAGGTTATCTTCATTTAAGTTATCAAATTCAGTATTAAGCAATAGTGGTGAGGCAAGTCTAATAATATAAATATCATTTTCCAAATTTTTAAAACAGATAAGAGATTTTCCATTTTTGATAAAAACTCCTTGATTAAAATAAACCATTTATTCGTGCATCACAAGCTTAGAAACCGAAATTTAATTTCTTCTGATATCAGGAACATAAAAACAATATACCCATACTAACTTATTGTCTCCACCAAAATTTAAAACTAAATTTTTGATTGCTTCTACTACTTCCTTATGATGATTGACCATGAATAAAAATATTTATCCATTATTTAACTCTAAGGTTACTTGGAACCCTGCAAAGATTGCACACATGATTAGTGGATCTTGAATCTATGCACAAGGTAGCGATCGATTGCACATCAAAACATGTCTAATTTATATAAGAGAAATTACCATTATTCTTCTTCTTAGCTAAGAAGACGGTGCATTGCTTCTTCTAGTGTCTTTCCTTGTTTGTAGATGGCACAATTGCCTTTTGACTTCTTTTCTTCTCCGCAAGGCTTAAAGTTTTGCTTGATAACTTTAGATTGTTCATGGAACCTTCACTTTTCTTCTTACCTTTCGAGACAGAAGTGGAGGGGCCTTTCTTAACAACTTGAATCACACCCTTATACTCATTGATATTCTCCGCAACTAGTAGTTCCTTAAGTAATTGGGCTAGTAAGCAATCAAATTTGTTCATAGAATAATTTAGGTTAAATTATATGAAGGACTCGGGACACAAAATTAAATTTGGTTTCTCCATTGATTTTTTATCCAAGCACTATCAGTTCTCTTAAGATGGGCATCATTTTTAGATCGTGATCGTATATGGAAGTACCCATACATATCTTGGTGTTACCAACCTTCCTATAGAATCTACCCTTGCATTATGGTTCTAATCCTCAAATATATCTCTAAGGTTCATAATCATGTCCTCAGCACTGGACATGTGTTTATGCTAGTGATGAAACGCATTAGTCATGGAGGCTAATATGTAGCAGTGAGGCATTTAATCTACCTTTTTCCACCTATGGTAGGATTGAACATCCCTTTCAGGTGTCCATTCCTATAGCTTGGCAGGGAAGCTCTCCTTCAAGATAAATTTAAAGTCCTTAGTAGTTGGGAAAATTTATAGGTTTGTTTTCCCGTCAATATAGTTCATTTTACTTAACACGTTATCTGAAAAGTTGTGACGTGTGATAATTGATTAAATTAAATTTTCAAGTTTCCAAGAACCCTTATTTAATTAGAGTCTACTTTTAAATTAAATAAATACAGCCCTTAAACATGCATCTAAATCAACCCATCAAATATAAAGCATGCGGCATAGTAAATATGCTGAGACACAGATTTCAAGAAAAAAACCCTATTGGCTAAAACCTTTATTTCACTATGAATATATAAATCGCAACTTACAATTACATAGAGAAATCTGCAATGGATCAACACGCAGCCAACCCACAAAGACACGCAGTCTTGAACTCATAAAGAGAATACACGCAGCACCCTCCAAGGACTCGCAGCCCAAACAACAAAGGAAGAACCGCAACTCTCCTCAATGACACGCAGCCATAACACTTTGTAGAGACTCCCTCAATAATGACACGCAGCCCTCGGTTGCAAAGATCTCCCCATAAAGGTTGAACAATAGCAAAGCTTGTGTTCTAGGTTTCCTAATTGGGATTTTTGTGTGTGAATCAAAAAGATGTTTGGCACATCAAAAAACGAAGGCTTGTTGTGTTTATACTCTTAGAAACGTTTTCTCAAAGACTTAAAAAATACACCACCGAAATAGGTATATTTATAGGAAATATAAGATGGTCGATAAAAAACTCACGGAATTGTTCGATTTTATCCCAGGCAGACCGGTCCGGCTTGGAGGCGGATCGGTCCGACCTCGGATCGGTTCTTTTTTAAAATAGGCTTCTTCAGTTTCCAATCAGACCGTGGTATACTGTTGCAAAGCGGATCGATCCGGTAGGTAGGCGGACCGGTCCGGGGGCGGATCGGTTCGTTTAAAAAATGGGCAGACTGGTCCGGTTACCCAAAAATTAATTATTATTTTTTTTAAAACCTCATTTCGCTTGAAAAAACTTACTTCTTATTTTTATAAAAAAAACATTTCATAAAAAATTCCCAATAGTAAGTATGAACTTTAAGGGACTTAGAAACAAAACTTTACCAAGTTTATTTCGCAGAGGTTATGATGTTGAAGACGCTTTGATATTCGGATCCGTTGATGTAGATGCGATCTTGAATTTCTTCAACGGTGTAACGACGTACGACATACATATTGACAATGGACAAAATGTCCTTACAAATCTCCCCCTATGTCTATACCGGTACATACATAAAAAATTCGAATTATCAATGACCTATACAAATCTACCGTCCCATGAACCCTAAAGATGGAAAGATACAAATGTTTAAATCTTCATCGTTTGTTCTTCAATCTTCAGCAATCATCAAATCTCAAAGCTTTTCTCATCAGGGTGTGCAACATATTGATCGTCAATCTTCACACCTACACATATGACACAAAGCAAATACCACATGACATATCGAGTTTGAAATGAGATAAACATAGATACCAATTTATGATAAAAACATAAACTCTCAAAAACTCCCCCAAAATTCAAAGTCCACCATAATATGATAATTCTTTCTCCCCCTTTTTACAATGTCTCCAAATAGACAAACGAGAAGAATGAATCAAATAAGCAAAATCGGGGTGTCACGGTACACAGAACAGGGCATCAGACAATATGGCAAACGTGCTCTTACAAGAAGATGCTCACAAACAAATGCACACACTATTTTTTATTTTTCAATTTTTTCATACAAAGATAAGATACATTTGAAAAAAATATGCTACAAAAATCACACCGTGGAGTTAGACTCAAACAACCAAGTCATGGAAATGGAATGAATGGATGTGAACACATTCTATAGGTAAATCAACTCAAGCAATCATATGTGCACGATGCATATGTGTACTCCTAACGAATGAACATCAAAAGTATCCTTAGGTGTAAAAAATTATTGAATTTAGATGACATATTCTTATGCAAATCAACAAATCAAAGTCAAAGTGATTTCCACCCCAATAACGTCCAAAACTATTTAGCGCTTTTTCAAGATTTTCAAGGACGTGCAAACCCGTTTTAATTTTCCATCCAAAATCCCTCATAGATATTTTCTTTTTAGAGGTGTATAAACTAAATTCTCAAACTTTGGAGAATTGGTGCAAAAACCTAATTGGCCCATAATTTGGCATGAATTTCTTTTTATTGCCTTAAAATTTTTCCGGGCACTTTTAAACCTCTTTGGAACTCGGATAATAAAAATTCCTCCATTTTTTAGGTCCAATTTAATGGTGGCTTAGTATTCACAAAGGCAAAATGAACCTTTCGCAGCCCTTCCCCGTTTTCAAACCAAACACACAAACTCACAAAACGGTTTTTATATGCACAATTTCCTTATCAAAATTTATCGCGCTTGGTTCGTTTTAAGGACAGAATTGAAGTGAAAACACCCAACCAACATCTGATAAGACAAGCACAATAATTAAATAAATCCGTGCATGTGTGCAATAAAGGAAACATGAGTCAAACATGTAGGAAGTAACACTTAATTACATCTTAATGACTCCAAACATTATAAAGCACAAGGATGAATTGACCTCTTGTCTCAAAACACTATCAAATGGTCACATGAAAAAAATGAATGACGTTGTGACTTGGTCATCCTAAGTGTCCATCCATAAACGGTGCTAACAAAATACAAAAATCTTTTTGGATTTTCTCAAAATTTTATCAAAATAAAATCTTTTTGTATTTTTCAAAAATTTTCTTAACAAAAATAAAACATACAAAAATGATACATACTAGGAATAGGCAAACAATGACATCATGAAAATCACCCTATGCTAGTAAACAACTCAAACCTCATTCATTAGGTGCGAAGGGGTTTTTCAAAGGTGGTGACAACTTATGAAAAACCTCCATCAATTCTTCTGAAGTTTTGACCAAAAACTTAACTTGCTCACCTAAATGTGCAAACTCTCTCATGTAGTCTCGGGGAGCATGTAAAGTATCATGTGTGGGTGCATGTGTGCTAGAAACACGAGTAGAAGAAAAACGTGACACATACCGCAACTTAAAGCAAAATTCCCTAAGGTGTCCTCTCCTCTGGCAATGTGAACAAACATAAATAGGCCTAGGAACACCTCTCTCAAAAACTTTAGGACGTGCTCTCCTAATAGGAATGGGACGCCTAGGTGGGTTAGGGTGAGACTTATGTGAATCTAACACTAAAGTGGGAATCGGCTCGGGTGCTAATTGGGAAGAAGAAGCACCTTTTAACCTCATGACTTATTCCTAAATTCTCACATTTAACCTTATGAACCACCTTTTCAACCTTCTTAGGTGAGTTCATAAAATTGACTTTGACCTCCTTGGCACGTTCGAGATCACTCTCGAGTTGGGATATACGTCTCGTCAGACTAGACAACGAGTCGGTCAAATCACACTTCTCCTTTCTCAAAACCTTCTTCCCTTTTTCCACATCTAAAACCCGACGACCTAAATCCCTATTATACTTCTTTGTTTTGAAGGTCTTAGTGTACAAATCTCTAAAAGATTTTTGGAGATCACTTTCATCTCCACTTTCACTATCACTTTCTCCCTCACTTGAAACGCTCAAATCATTACTTTCGCATTCGTGTGCACTATTGTGGGACAAGGTGGGTGTGCTCACACGACTAGAAAAAGCTACAAACTTCTCACCACTAGTCTCAGCACCCTCACCTTCACTACTATCACTAAGTGTGGCGAGCATAGATACTTTTTTTCCTTTCTTTCTAAGCCACGTAGGACACTCAAACGACTTATGTCCCTTACCCCCATATTCAAAACAAGTGACGTTCTCAAAATCTTCCTCACACTCCTCATTGGAGTCATTCTGTTTTTCCCTCTCACCACTTTCTTTGGCTTTTCCTTTCATTTTATTTTTCTCAAAAAAATTCTTTTTATTGGAAGAATTATTTTTGTTCATGTTGAGAAATTTTTCGCAAATAAGGCCATATCATTAAAATCAAAATCTCCCTCAGAATCAGACTCACAAACTTTTTCTTTCTTTTTCTTAAAATGAGTCTTTAAAGCAATGTCATTATCCTTAGCCTTAATGGTTTTAGGAAACATGTCAATCTCATAGGTTTGAATATCTCCTACAAGTCCTTCCAACTTAAGTGATTTCAAATTTCCCAAAGAGTTCAAAATAGTGACTTTAGGAAAAAAGCGTTTTGGGAGAGATCTCAAAATCTTTTTAACGACACGCGTATTATCAATCACCTCACCAAAATTAAAACATGTGTTAACAATGTCCGACAAACGTGCATAAAAATCATCAAAGCATTCGGACTCAGACATGGTGATAGTCTCAAATTGGGTGGCCAAATTTTGTAATTTTGATTCTTTAACCGCGTTCGTACCCTCATGTGTCAGTTTCAAAACATCCTAAGCCTCTTTAGACGTGGTGCACGTCATAATTCAGCGAAACTCATCAGGAGAGACAGCTCCAGAAATAGCACTCAGACCACGGGAATTAAAATTGGACAATTTATAATCATCTTCAGTCCAGGCTGACACGGGTTTTAAAGTGGTGATGTTGTTAACAGTGACCGTGGGAGGAGTCCAACCATTTTTGCAAAGCAACCAAACACGCTCGTCAACAGATTTTAAAATCGATTTCATACGAGTTTTCCAGAAGGCATAATTAGACCCGTAAAAAATAGGCATCTGATTATATAAGTGCTCCAAAGGAAAAATTGTGATTTTTCACAAAACTGATTTTTCAAAAAAAATCAATATCACACGATTTTGCAGAAAATAGGAATACACGATAAATTAGCGTAACCCACTTTGATACCAATTTGAAAAGTCGTGAGGTGTGATAATTGATTAAATTAAATTTTTAAGTTTCCAAGAACCCTTATTTAATTAGAGTCTACTTTTAAATCAAATAAATACAGCCCTTAAACATGCATCTAAATCAACCCATCAAATATAAAGCATGCGACATAGTAAATATGCTGAGACACAGATTTCAAGAAAAAAACCTTTTCGGGTAAAACCTTTATTTCACTATGAATATATAAATCATAACTTACAATTACATACAGAAATCTGCAATGGATCAACACGCAGCTAACCCACAAAGACACGCAGTCTTGAACTCAGCAAGAGAATACACGCAGCACCCTCCAAGGACTCGCAGCCCAAACAACAAAGGAAGAACTGCAGCTCTCCTCAATGACACACAGCCATAACACTTTGTAGAGACTCCCTCAACAATGACACGCAGCCCTCGGTTGCAAAGATCTCCCCATAAAGGTTGAACAATAGCAAAGCTTGTGTTCTAGGGTTCCTAATTGGGATTTTTGTGTGTGAATCAAAAAGATGTTTGGCACATCAAAAAACGAAGGCTTGTTGTGTTTTTACTCTTAGAAACGTTTTCTCAAAGACTTAAAAAATACACCACCGAAATAGGTATATTTATAGGAAATATAAGATGGTCGATAAACTCACGGAATTGTTCGATTTTAACCCAGGCGGACCGGTCCGGCTTGGAGGCGGATCGGTCCGACCTCGAATCGGTTCTTTTTTAAAATAGGCTTCTTCGGTTTCCAATCAGACCGTGGTATACTGGTGCAAAGTGGATCGGTCCGGTAGGTAGGCGGATCGGTCCGGGGGCGGATCGGTTCGTTTAAAAAATGGGCAGACCGGTCCGGTTACCCAGAAATTAATTTTTTTGTTTTTTAAAACCTCATTTCGCTTGAAAAAACTTACTTCTTATTTTTATAAAAAAACATTTCATAAAAAATTTCCACTACTAAGTATGAACTTTAAGGGACTTAGAAACAAAACTTTACCAAGTTCATTTCGTAGAGGTTATGATGTTGAAGACGCTTTGATATTCGATCCGTTGATGTAGATGCGATCTTGAATTTCTTCAATGGTGTAACGACGTAAGACATACATATTGACAATGGACAAAATGTCCTTACATTATCCTTTAAGATTAAAGCAAGTGAGATGACTGATGATCAACTTTTCAAACATGAGAATCAAAATTTTTGAAAAGAGAATTAATTTTGAAATATACATGTGAGAATTCAACTTTGATGTTATTTTAAAGTGGAATCCCTCACAGCTAATTTTTAAAATTAAAATCCCATCGAACATGCTAGTTCCCTTATGAAGTGAGATTTCTTGAAGGGAGCATAAATAACTTTACCTTGAATTAGAAATACTTTCATCTTTTAATTATATACCTCGACAGTCTAGGATC